>OZ020611.1:92722013-93380494 GCA_963971575.1 Liopterus haemorrhoidalis
GCTCCATACATGATTATGCTTTTTATTAGGGCTTCGAACATGAGCATTCTTAAGTGATATTCACCCTTAAATTTTCTTGCACCTTAACTCCAAATCTGCGGAATTGCTAGCATTGCCTTTTTACTTAGCTGCTTAATATGTTCCTCTGTTCCTCCATTGCATTGGAATTGGATCCTAAGTACTTGTGTGTCTTAACTTTTTTAATTTAATTTCCTTCCCAATTCCATTCTCTTCTCTCTACCTCCCTCCTCCTTTTTTAAAAACCATTATTTTGGACTTATCCGTGTTTATCAGCAGTTTCTTTTTTTTTTAAATATTTATTTTGGTATTTTATCATTGCCTTTAATTCACTTTCCTTAGTTGCCAGCAATACAATTTTTTCTGCATATGCCAAGGACATAAAATTCTTGTTTCCAACTATTAGTCCTCCTGTTTGTTCCTTTGCAGGTGTTCCTCCATATCTGCCATATAGTTTATGTTGAATAGCGTTGAACTTAAAAGACATCCCTGTCTTACTCCTTCCACCGTCCAGAATTCCTCTGTGTATTTTCCCCTTACTTTTATCAGATTCCTTGTCTCCTTATATAATTCTTATAATTCGAATAATTTTCTTTGATTCCGCTTCTTCCCTCAGTTTCTGATGTATCCATTAACGTAATCCCTCTGTAATTACTGGTTAAATTTCTCTTCCCTGCTTTGTATACCGGATATATTATCCCTTTTCTCCATCTCTCTGGCATTCCTCCGCCTTTCCATATTCTATTTAATATTTTCGTTACTTTTGTTATTACATTTGCTGTACCGTATATCCATCCTTCGTTTTTAACTCTGTCTTCACCAGCAGCTTTTTTCTTTTTTAGCCTCTTAATTTGCCTTCTTACCATTTCTTCCGTGATATCTTCATTTTGTTCATCTTCTTCTATTTCCGTTATTTCCCTTGTCGTTCTTCCCTTTTCTCCCTTCATTATTGTCATAAAATGTGTTTTCCACTCACCCAGTTCTATAATTTCCGGTAGATTATTCTTATTTTTTTTATCTTTGTTAATATATTCCCATGCCTCATTGTTATTTTGAATTGCTTTTATTTTCTCTTCTCCTTCCTCTCTTTTTACTTTTTCTATTTTTGCAGAGTGTTCTGTATTCTTTTCTTTCCCTGGAGTAATTTTGTGTGTTGTTTGTTCCCTTTTTCCAATCTTTCATTGCCATTTTCACCCTATTCTTCTTCTTCTCTTTGCATACCTTATTCCACCAATTATTTTCCCCCACTTTTCTCTTCTTGTTATATTGTCTCATTTCCGTCGCTTTATCTACTTTATGCACAAGTTCATCTATTTCTTGTTCTATATCTCCTTCCCAAAATTCTTCTTTTCTTATTCTTGACTGATATCTCTCTATTCCTACTTGTGTCCATTGTACAACTTTATGTGTTTTTCTATATTTCTCTTTCGCCCTTGGTTTTTCTTCTTTTATTTCTTTAATAATCGGTTGATGATCCGATTCCGTCCTCTCGCCTACTTTGAAGTAACTTACTTATATTTATTCTTTAATACATAGGGTAACATATGCATTTTATTCAGTTTGACTTTTGATTTTAAATTTGTGTTTTATTCTTTTTTATGTGTGGAATTATCTAATTTCGCTAATGAATATTAAATCTTTAAATTCAATTTTAGAGAGTAATATTAATTTAAAATATTATCCTCGACACACAAATGATAAACTCTCTAAAACATATTACGTTTGTCAAACACAGACATCAAAAGCATCCTTTATGTATTTTTTGTAAACAATCCTAATGGCAGCCGTTTGATTCAGAAGGGTTAATCACTGAAATAATTATTTTAATTCACATCAAAATGTAACCTTTATATAAGTGGCGGTCGGCAAATATAGAGAATTACTTCGGTATGCGTATTAAACAAAATTTGATTCATTCAACACTGAGTATACAGCCCGTAAGGAAAATGTATACACTTGTAATTGAATTCACACAAGTTCAAAGCTGTGACCTTTACCCTTGCTGTTTATCCTCAGAGGGGGTTTCAGGAACAATTAATACATCAATTACATTTAGCTTTATTGCTTCTTCAAACCTCAATCTCTTAATAGTTCTAAATGATCGGTAATGATGAAAAATATATAACTTACAGTGATAAGTTGGGGGAGATTTAAGATTAAAACCAAATATTGGTCTAAAACTGGTATGTAAGCAAGCGTTTCTTATATAGCCGGGGATTCTACTCATTCTGTCTTTGATGATAACGATACTTTGAGCGATAACATGGATGACACTAGACCTTAATCACAACGCATTAGACACGGTGGAGGGCATTAATATTTGAGACTAAGAATTATCCGAGATGGAGCTCTACACGAAGTAATCCAAAAATGTGAATGCATGATAAGAGAGTTATTATAGTGCAAATAGTGTGTAGTTTGTAAAGGAGGTAATTTAGGTATTGTTTCGAAAACAAAATTTCACAAATAAATTCAATAAAATCATTCCATTGGGTTAAATATAAAAAATATTAAACGATAAAAAACAATACGAAGGCAAGAAAATAATAATAATAATGTGGATACCATCCCATGTCGGTATTGCTGGCAATGAAAAGGCAGATAAGTTGGCCAAAGATGCAATAATGGAAGAAGAATATGATATGTCTACAACGCCTTCAGACATGAATTGTTAAGTCCGAGCCAATATAGAAAGCTACTACAGAAAACCATCTAAGGACCATAAAAAAGGACACTTGTTACTGGAATACAAGGAACAACAGAAAGGACCAAATTGTGCTTACAAGAATAAGATTAGGTCACATTTATTACACACAAGCACATATTCGAGCGTACAGAACCACCAACCTACATGACTCACAATCAGCCACATATTACTAGAATGTAATAAATTCAGGTTAGAACGGACTAAACACAACATACCAACCACAATTAAAGAAACACTATGCAACAACAGTCAATCCGAAACAAATATATTAAACTTTCTGAAAGATATAAAGATTTACCACAAAATCTAAATTGTACAAACCCAAAATCTGCACATACACACACACAAACACACACACATACGTACAACATACACTCACACACCCATATTTATAATTAAAAATAGTAATAATTTATTGTAACATAAATATGTATTACTAAGGTGTGCCAAGAGCCTCAGTAGCTCTGACACCTGTAAATATTTTCAATAAAAAAATTCTATTTCTTAGAAAGGGACACTTAAGTGTAGTAATGTTTATTATTACAACTTGACATCTATGAATTTTAACATGAACAGGAGCTCGTAAATTCTATTTATCTTAAAAGTATGTCTAATTATAGATTAGATGTATTCGGACCATATTGGAAAACAGTTAATCTCTGTCTTGAAATATAAACATTAGTTTTGGTTATTTTTCTAGTTAGATTATAGTATTTAATTTATTAATAATAACTGTCGTCTGGATGACCGGTGTGACATATTTTACAGTTAATTAATGTACGTCTCTCGGGGTAGTTCAGTTTAAGTCATAAGATTCAAACAAGTTTAAGAAGAGCAAAAATTTGTCCATCATGAGTAAGAAACATTTAGAATCTTCGGTTGAGTGTATTTGAAGTAACCAAGTAATTCCGTACGTTATTTGATGTAGTGTTCGTATGTAATGGGTGTTTTTTTTAGAGGTATAGAACTTTAAATTGCAATAAAACAACGATGGATTATTCGATTGACATGAATTTTTTTTTATTCGAAAGATAATCTTGTGGCATTACATTTTAAATATGATTTCTGGCATATGACCGCCACGGCTGGCTCGGATGTAGTCCAATCTGGACGTCCAATTTTCGATGACTTTTTCCAACATTTGTGGCCGTATATCGGCAATAACACGGCGAATGTTGTCTTCCAAATGGTCAAGCGTTTGTGGCTTATCCGCATAGACCAATGACTTTACATAGCCCCACAGAAAGTAGTCCAGCGGTGTTAAATCACAAGATCTTGGAGGCCAATTCACAGGTCCAAAACGTGAAATTAGGCGGTCACCAAACGTGTCTTTCAATAAATCGATTGTGGCACGAGCTGTGTGACATGTTGCGCCGTCTTGTTGGTATGATTTAATGTAATGCCACAAGATTATCTTTCGAATAAAAAAAAAATCATGTCAATCGAATAATCCATCGTTGTTTTATTGCAATTTAAAGTTCTATACCTCTAAAAAAAACATCCTAGTGTAAAATAATGTAAATAGTAAACCGTAAAAAAGTTTCGTTAAAATGTTGATTTTAATTGAAAATCCCTCAATTCCTTAATCCCTTTCTAAAAATTATAGCAACCAGCTGGCAAAATCATAGCAACCGTTCGCGAGTTTTGGAAACTCATTATGTGGGAGACTTTGAGTTTTGAGGGATGTACAGAGTAAGTGCAAATGAGGTAAATTTATATCATATTCAAAATAAATCAGCCAACGTGACTTTCATTCATATTATAAGTAGGTTGTTAGGCCAAAACATCTCAAAGTAAATAAGCAGAGCCATTGTAAGAGAAGTAAAATATAAAACATTGAATTCTAGTTATTGAAAGATAAATCTAAAGAAAAGTTTAATGTGTTAGAAATATATTTTGAAGAATATAAATTGAAAAACGATACAAGTCGTGAAATTATAGTTGTTGCTATACTATATTTGAAGACATAACGATAAATTAGTTTAGATATTTAATAATTCGGTCATGTAAAACAAATAAGAAATGAAAGGTTCCCTAACAAATACTAACATAAGTACCATGAGTTAAAAGGAAACAGCTAAGGCCTTGAAGAAATTGCATCTAAAATAAGATGAGCCAAAACAGACTGAATAAGAATACCTAAATAATGTGGTACCGAAGTATTTCCAAGGAAAATAATCAGCACTATTAAAAAAAATTTAAATGGTTGGGCAAAATAATATTAACATTCAAATGGGCGAGTAAATGTAGATTTTTTCAGACATAATATGGCTACTCGTTTATATTTGATAGAAAGGAGGAAGACTGAAGTGGGAATGGGCAAGAAAGATTGGCATAACATGTATCCATCAAATTTTTAAGTATTTGTTGCATTTACGAACAATTGCAAAAAATCAACTTGAATTGCGAGCGACTATAAGAAAAACAGTGAGCAATCTAGAAGTGTTAGAAAGGAAGATAACATTGTATGCATTTAGAAGCACTGGGCCTTTAATATAGCTGCCAAGCCTGCGATTTTGAGTTTGGGTCCAACAAAGTGTGTATGTAATACTCTGGCGATACTGATGATCCTAGAGAACATAACAAATTATTCACGTTATACTTCAAGCAATGTGTATAATAACTTTTGATGCAACGAATGCTCATGTGCATAGAAAACGAAGGATCTCAGGTTGAACGAGCATATTGATTATAAAAGTTTATTAAACATATAATAAGAAAAGTAGTTGCCCTTTAACTGGTCACATGTACCTAGATGTTATTTTATTTTCGAGAAGGTTGGAGTGAAAAGACAGGTCATATGATGCGACAACCTGATGGAAAAAGGGCAATATAAGATGGCTGCCGATAAACTATAAAAGACCGAGAGGTCACCAAAGGATGAAATTAAAAAAAACTTAACAGGCAGGTTATGATGACGCGGTCCTTCGTACTTGTTGGGGGAGTTCCAAGCCTACAAATAGGTTTCGTTATATAATTATGTAAATGGGACATAAAACATATTCGTGTAAAGAATATGTTTTATGTGTCTAAAATACTATATGAAAAGTAGTAATGTTTTATGCTTGAAACATTTAGTTACTCATTATCAACAATTCATTGTTAGGTTTAATATATTTTCATTGTTAATTTACAAATTGTAATATTAACACACATACCGAGCAATAAAAATGATTTCTTGGGTACTTGTTAGGTAATCTCAGTAATGCTAAATCCTTGTATCTCCTAGTGTGTGGAGTCTCTGGTGCAGGTTTGCTGAAATATGTTGAATTATATTCCTTTTTTTATTATTTTATTTTAATCGCAACATTAAAGATAGTAAAAACGCATTATAAAGAAGAAATAACTGTCTGTTCGATGTAGGTAGCAGGTTAAACTAGGCACCAGGGAAATACGAATATAATGATCCCCCACGGAGAATGAAAACATGAAAAGCAAAGTACAGAATCTTCTCCCATATAACGATTCATACACATACATCGTTTCATAAAACATCACAAAGCTATATGCTCAAGAACCATTCTGTAAGGACACATGAATATACTGGATGTTTCCTATGCACTGTTGCTTGTTAAGATGCTACTTTTTGATCTATTATAGTAGATATATTTTCAAGAAGTAGTCTGAATCGTTCAATGTTTATTACACTTACACACCCCGCCTTCAGAGGACTTCATTTTCAAATGGTGCAATTTTATAAGAAACTCTGACAGTAAAGTATCGTCTATTTTCGGTTTTCTGAACTCAAACCTATAAAATTTTATCATCGTGTCATGTAAATATATTTGAGAAAACGTAGTTCTAGGATACTGAAAAAATAAAACCGTTGATTCCAGTAATTATTACAATTAATTAACCTACTTGCAAATGTGCAATACAAAGCAACCCAAATTCCATGTAGCAAGATAAAGCAGACCATCATAATGCAATCCGATTACGTGAATTAAAGCTCATCAAGTTAGTGGATCGGCGTGTTCGCTGTGACTTAAAATTTTATGTATCGACTTGTTAGGCGCTTTCCTTTTACCACTTTACTTAAAAAATCTAAGCTAAGCTAAGTTAATCTAAGTTGTAAGAGCGTTCCATTTATAAGACACTGGCTAAGATACACTAAGTTTTTTCCTCCCTCCTTTCCCTTGCTAAGACATTTGACTAACTTCTTAGCTTAGCCAAGCATTTTAACTTGTAAAAGGAAAGCAGCTGTTATCAATTAATTTACTAGTGAATTGTTATCGATAATAGTTGCTTTCCTTTTACAAGTTAAAATGCTTGGCTAAGCTAAGAAGTTAGTAAAATATCTTAGCAAGGGAAAGGGGGGAGGAAAAAACTTAGTTTTTCTTAGCCAGTGTCTTTTTAAATGGAACGCTCTTACAACTTAGATTAACTTAGCTTAGCTTAGATTTCTTAAGTAAAGTGGTAAAAGGAAAGCGCCTATTATTCCTTAACAACGATAACAGACTGCGCAGACATAGATTCAAACTAAAGAAGGACTATCTTAATAAGTGTGTAACTTATAAGTATAAGTAGATAACAAGTAATAACTTCTTTTCTAATCGAGTGTTCAGTGTGCACAGTGTGGAATACGTTTCCGGACTGTGTCATCGATGGTACTTCTTCTACTAACAATTTTAAAACAAACTTAACTTTTACCTGTGTCGACCAATGATATTTTAGTGCTGTACAATTTTTGTAACTATTAATATTATGCTTATTTTATTTTGGTTTTTCATTGTCATAAGCTCTGCCTTTGTATTTAATAAAAATAATAATAATTAGAAATTTCATCACACTAATTGGTGCTTAGCAACGATTGATATTCGCCTAACACAGTCTATATATTTGACAGGAATATAGGTCGTCAAGGATGAAATTTGTAGTTAATAATATTGCCAACTTTAACAGCTTATTATTTGACATTGGCTTAATATTTTACTTCTTTTTTTTTTTGGAAAGTTACACATCTTACCTGTTTAAAGAAATCATTGTATGCCCTAAAAAATATCAAAAACTTTTTTTTAAATTAATTTTGTTGAAAATGTCGTACAAATTTCGTACAGGAATCTTAAAAGCCAAACAAAAAAAAAAAAAAAACTTGCTCATCGATCACAGCAGAATTATACCGCAACCAATTGGACGAAATGATGCAAAAACTTATAGAAAAACAGCCTAGATTGGTCAACAGATCAACTAGTTATTTTATTGCATGATAACGCTAGACCACACACTGCACAAATGACTTTGGCAAAACTACAGGAATTGGAGTTGGAACTTCTTCAACATCCTCCATACTCACCTGACCTAGCCCCCACTGACTACCACTTCTTTCGCAATTTGGACAACTTTTTAATAGGAAAACAGTTTAATTCCGACAATGTGTAAAACGGGCCTTCATTGACTCTCGTCCGCCAGGATTTTATACCACCGCCCTGAACAACCTGCCGCTTAAATGGCAAAAGTATATAGACAATATGGGTGCATACTTTAATGAACATATTTGTAAGTCATCCTTGTCGATCTAATATATTAGCTTAAAATGTAGAAACAAAATATTGCCCGAACAAATATAAATAAACTAGAATAACAGTCTGGTCGAATATTTGAACAGCCGGAGGGCGATTGTAAGAGACTGTAAAGAAGGCCATTTACCATAATATGTCACAGACTAAAATAAATTTTACATTTGTATATAAGGCAGACTTTACAAAAAAAAAAAAAAAATTAGTTCAATTCCCTCAGAAAGAGTCTGAGAAGTCACTTCGTGATAGATCATACCTCGGGTCTAACCTCTTCATGACATCCCCGAATTGCACACCTTGGATAAGATGTGCAACAGTGGCCTTTACGAAGGCGGGGTTTTTACCCAGGTTAGGTTAGGTTAGGTTAGAACCCCAACGTTACTTTATTTTGCCAAAACTTTAAGGACTGCGTGTTAGTTGTAATGCACATTTAGTTTCGTAAAAACATTTTTATATTAAAGGACACCAGAAGCTAGAGAGTCTGTCTTCCTCAAGTGAATACTGGAATTGCTTGAACGCGACAAGGATTTAAAAAGCCGTAGGTTTACCGCATAGTATCTGGCTGACAATCTCGTAGCATATACCCATATATCCATCATTGCCGACGTTTTTTTCTCATATTGGAAGTACTAGATAAAGGTATTTTTTGAAATAGTTCTTAGATCAGCTTCGGAATTTCTTCAGTTTTCGAAATAAAAATAAAACATGATTAAAATGTCTACATAAGTCTGTAAAGACACGATAAAATTATAAAAATTGATCATTAAAAATACACCAAACAACGCACAAACTCACGCTTCCACGTTGGTTATACATACCTGTTCCAGGGTGAATATATCGTTTCCAAAATTGAAGATTTCTTTGAAAGAACACTGTTTTCAAACGATTAAAAAGATAATTACGCGCTTCGTAATTTTTTGTTGCTAAAACTAAAGAACTTGTTAAAAGGATGCAATTTTCAAACGAGTGAAGAGATAAAAGAAAATTTGAATGATTTGTTCGCGCCTAGTGCGAAATTTTAATAGTTATGTGGGGGAAATCATACTCTAACATTTTTATTCAATCAGTACTAGCAACAAACTAGCACCCGAACCAACCGTGTTTCGGGTTAATACGGATACTTAGCTCTACCAGTAGCGACCCCGCATCGGTCTCTTCTACATTGTTGCAATTCATGAATGTATGTGACATACATTTGTCGCGTGTCTTAGTGTTTGTTCTATTTCAATTCGCGAATACAGTGTGGACTTTAAGCATATCCAACGTGGATGTGTGTCCAACCTATCAATTCCAGACTTGGTGGACCAGAAGACTACAGCAGCTTAAAGGGCCCTTTGATACGACCACGCTTCAACTACTAGGTAAACCAATTCATCTTAATCCCATCTCCAGCGTTCTACAATCGCATGAGATTGCGCCCAATACAGTCCGTTTGCTTTATTTCGTGCTCCTTAGAGCAACAACCTGGTCAATGTCTCCGTCTGGGAACATTGCAGGGTTCCGCACTTAACATGTTTATTTAAGAGCAATTCTTTGTTTGTTCAAGTGCGTGCTAAGAGTTCTTCCAAAAGTGGAGAAGTCTTGACAATAGATTGTAGCTGTTGCAGTGGATTATTTCGAAGCAAACTTTCCAAAATATGTTATTTTTAGTTACTAAATTTAGACTCAAATTAGTTAAAATACAAACTTAATCTTATAATAATAATCAGCACTGCAGGCCAAGCTGGCTCATGGCTTGTTTGGCGATTTTTCGCTATTGCTCGTGATTCTTCGTTTTAGCTTCCTATTTCTTTATCTCTCTTGCCTGCAGGTCTATGCTAACGGCATCTAACCGCCTGCCTTTTCGTCGACCTCTTCTTTTGGCAATTATTTCTGCTTGTAACACTAAATTCGTTACTCTGTCGTCCGGAAGACGCGATACATGACCCAACCACCTAAGCCTCTGTGCTTTAATTACCCCAACTATGTTCGGTTCACCATAAAGGTCCATCAGTTCTCTGTTTGTTCTACGAATCATTATCTCGTCTGTCTTTTTTCCTCCATATATTTTCTTTAAAATTTCCCTCTCCCATATCTCACTCTATTCTTGCTATCATTGCTCAAGGTCCATAGTTCACACCCATACAACACCGTCGGCCTTTTAATCGCCTTATACACTCGCAGCTTGGTTGTTCTTGCTACTTTTTTAGATACGAGAAACTTAAATAATGAACCTAAACATTTACTTCCTTTTGCTAGTTTTGTTGTTATTTCTAATTCTTCATTATTATTGTTAGCTATTGTCACACCCAAATAAACGAAACTATTTACTTTCTCAAATCTGTACAGGTTTCCACTTTCAGCTATGATTTGAAAACATCGTCTTGTCTCTTGTTGTCCTCCTCTTACCAACATATACTTAGTCTTTGCCTCATTTATTGACAGCCCTTATTTAATCAGATTAAGATTAGATCAGATTGTGATTAAGATTAAGCTAATCACAATAAAAACTTATAAATTTAACTTTATTTATTAAACGTAACTATACTTTAAATTTAAAAAATAATTAGATATTTTCATTAATACTGAAGCAGTTTTTGGAAGTCGAATTTGCATCTGGATTTAATAATATAATATTTGTAGGACAATTTTATTTACGCATTTTTTTTTACATATATAATTTTGTAAGTATTACTGCCAGTTGATATTAACACTTTCCTAACATGTCTGCAATGTTAAGAAAATATCATCCAATTTTGTCATTGTTATTTATTCGAATGCCATTTAAACTGCCTCAATTAGTTCATCTACGTTTTATCATATTAAGTCCTGTTGTGACTTAATATGGTTAAATAATATTACAAAATACATTTAAATCGGGACTGTATTTAAATAATAGTTGAAATGAAAATTACAAATAAACATAAAAACGAATTTGCAAAAGAGACAATTGTTTTGAGACAGAAAGAGTAATAGTTATATGACGGTTTTTTATTTATTTTATTTATCCTATGTTGACTTCTTTGTGACATGAACACATTCAACTGATATTTAATGTTTGTTTTAAAATGCGGGCTTCAACAATTTGAAGGAAACCTGTTAGTTCTCAAGACCGTTTCAACTTCTGTACTCAATAAAAAGAATAAAAAGTATTTGTCAATATATTATTCTAGTATAAAATTTTATTTGAATATATCTTTTGTAGAAGAAACCTTTTTGAAATGTGTTGTAATGTTTACATTTTATTTTTCTCGGTACATCATTGAGACTTCAAGGTTCTTGCTGAGAAATAAGTGTGCCCAGTTTACTTGTATTTACAAAAATTCAAATACTGTTCCGAATATACAGCTCCACGTCAACGTTTTATTGCTATAAATCAAAATGGAAAATAGTTTATTTTTATACTAATGGTGCAATTCTGTGGCAAACCTGTAAACTTACAGACAAAATCTATACGAAACTGTCCACAACAACACATAAAACAACTCCTTAGATACGATCGTCTGTAGCTTACAAATTTGTCACAGAATTGCACTATTAGTTTTTAGCAACTTCTATAAATTTGGTACCGTTTTATTATGGAAGTTCCAAAATAAAAAGAATAACCCCCACTGAATAACTGGGGGGTATTAGCAATAAAAACACACATTCACACAAAAAAATTAACCAAAACGCTACAGGCATTTTTGAGAAAATTTTATTTTTCTAGTTTGGTCTTCATATGACCTTTATATGAACATCAACTTTAAGGCCTAGTATAATTAAAAAAATACATCTAGATATTCACAAAAAAACTTTAAATGACAGATCAATCAAATCCGTCGAGTAGTACAATTACACTTCAAACCGACAGACATTTTTCCAAAAACATGTTTTTCGGGTTCCCAGGTATGTGAAACGTGGAGAAACATCAATATCCGGGGGGGGGTCAAAATCTTACTCATCACTCTACCCTACTCTCTATACATACGAGGAAGTTAATTATTCTAATATTATATTAATAATTTCAAATGTTCAAATTTTAAATAAAAATAAACATTTAAAATATTAATCCATTGCCAGGAGGTAAATGGTCGGGGGGTTATTGGTACGGGAGGTTAATATCCCGGGGGTTTGTGTCCCGGGGGTTATTGTCCAGGGGGTTAATGGCACGGGGGGTTATTGACATGGGGGTTAATGTCCCGGGGGTTAGTGTCCCGGGGGTTAGTGTCCCGGGGGTTAGTGTCCCGGGGGTTAGTGTCCTACAATCGTAAAGCCACTAGTCTACCTGTAAAATGTAAAAATCTATCGTATGAAAATATATTTAAGCTACTTAATTTAACAACTCTTGAACAAAGGCGCACTAGATGCGACCTTATTGAGCTATTCAAAATTATGAACGGCTATTATGATTGTATAGACCTAACTAATTTGTATAATTTTAATATAAATGTACACTTAAGAGGTCAACAACAAAATAATCAAAGATAAATATAAAACACAAATCAGAGAAAGCTTCTTTAGTATTAGAGTCGTAAATTAGTGGAATGTACTACCTGACTCAATCGTCAACGCATTAAATCTAAACTTATTTAAAAATGGTGTATTTAATTTTATTTTTTTAAAATATATTTTACATCGACCTATTTCTTCAACAAGGCTTATCGCCAATGCCAGGGAGCGAGCTCCTGCACCTGGATTAGGGGTGAATAATTGTGAAAATGGGAGTAATGTTAACATATTTTTCTTGCCCGAATAATATCAGCAACGGGGACTTGAACTAGCCACCTCACAATTCAGACTGCTTTCGGTCAGAACTGCGTGATTCAACAAGCTCGGCCACACCGTTAGTAAATTATGACCTAACTTAACCGCACTCTAGTGATAACCTTAATAAATTTAATAGTTTTTATTAAATAGTGATTATCGATTTTTTACTTCCAGTTATATAAAATCGTTCTTTCATAAAAGTGAAATTACATAAATTCCAATTAAATTTCACTCTTTCAATAACCTAAAATAAAAAGATATTTTACAACTATGTCATAGCTTTCATATCAGAGCCATTAAAAGTATGTGTCATTCTACTCGATATGACAAGATACAATCGCGATTACCTCCCATCGGCAAACCTGCACACTACATCAACCAAACCGTTAGCTCGTATGTACGGATAATGGTTCTAAGCATTAGGGCATCCAAGCAGCGGAAATGAGTAGCTCTGCGTGAGTTGCACCCAAGGAGTAGACACCCCCAACCACTCGAAAACGTGGATACCGAAAGGACGGGGGATTCAGCCCACTCGAGGCGGAAATCCCACAACTATGCGCGTCAAATGACTGTCCATCAGAGTATGCATCTCGTTTATTTTCGCTTGATTCATTACTGCTCCATTTTGCGGAACTGTCAAATTGTGTTTGTTAAATGATGCCGCGTCTCTATGCAGAGATAGAGGGGAGATTTAGGCGGTTGAGGCGGAAGCTTGGAAGCGTCTTGGTCTGGATTGATACTGGATTAATATTAACTGTATGTCTTGGAATTTGAGAAGGATTAGTAGGACTTTAAGTGAATGAATGTGCAAGATTCATGAATATAATTAATGATAAGTATGTGACGCGTAATTTATGATTCAGTTTTCAAAAATGGCTATTGAAAAGTTGCTGCATATCGGGCATTATAGAACAATATGATTGAATAGTACGTTAAAATTTGTTTTACCCATCTTTCTATTTATTTATTTCACGTGAATAGTCTTATCTGCTAAGGAAATTAGCCAGGACAATTCTAGTTGTTCTGGTTGAAAATACCATTCCTGAACGGAATTAGTATCTGCGACCTTAGCAACGCAGGGCACATGCGTTTCTTTACTAGTTTCTTTCAATAGAGAAGAACACTTTTAGTCATTTATACACAAGCTGTTCTTCTCCATTGAAACAAAAACTACTACTGCGCTACCCTGGTCGTCTTTTTTATTAACTATAATTTACCTCGAGCATATAAAAGCCTCGTAAGAGCCTCGTAAATATGTGCATAATTATTTCAGTTTCCAAGGTAACTAATGCAAAACGGGCAGAAGAAATTAGGGCCGAGAGATCCAGTTACTAATAAACTGTCTAATACATTTATTAACAATATATTTTTCTTGCGAGAGTTCCACCCCGAAGTTGTTATCATATTGCTAGTAAGAAGGCTTATTTTCCTAATAATTTCTAGGCAACATCGCAAATAGTTATGTATGCAACAAGTGCATAAAGTAGTGCTTTTTTTCACGAATGGGAAGTTTGACCAATCCCATGAGTGAAAAAAAGACGCTTTATGCATGTGTTCATACAGTATTTTTTCTACGACTGTTTCTAATTGAAAATATAAAAAGTGGAATCTAATTTACATATAAATTTTATTTTGTAACAATTTTAAAAAATAACCAATTAAGAACTTTCTTTCATAATAGTAATATTAAAAGTACAGTTGTTGGGATTATTTATAGTAAATTTAGATCCAAATAATTTAATTTAATTCTTCCCTAGAAAATATTTATAATTTTTTTGCTTTATATCCAACTGATTGTTATTTAAGATAAGCTATAAACTTGGAATAGTTACTACATTAGCATTATCCAGGGGCGGATCGACCTATCGGGCGATCGGGCATCGCCCGAGTGCCGACAGCTTTTTTGGGCCGATGTGACGGCTGCTATCCACTCAAATACCTACACTCTGTTCCAAACGGTTAGGCGGAACTAAATGAGAATTTCGCTCTTTTAGGTTGTCACGAGAAGAGACCTTGTTTGTGTTATTTCATTTTGAACGTTGGAATGTCAAAATTTAAAATTCAAACAGTGAAAAACCATGAAAACGAATGACATATGTCAAAATTTAATTATTTTTTTTACATATTTTAATGACAAAAAAATAAATAAATGGGAAATTTGTATTAAGAATGACACAAAAAATCAAAATATAAAGAAAATGGCATTTTTAAATGATATTAACCTGAACCAAAAAATGTTTATTGTAAGAATAATTTACAAAGCTTAAACAAAACGGCCGAAAAGCACGATTTAAACGATGAAAGTAACTAGATTGCAAAATCTAGTTCCGCCTAACCGTTTGGAACAGACTTTATGATCAATTCTATGATTTTTTATAACATATTTTCATTATTTTAGAGATTGTATTTTTATTGTCGATATTAATACTAAAAATATAAATTAAATAAGTTTATTTAAATATACTTTCGTCTTTATTTATGCCCGGGAATCGGGGCAATTATATTAGGTGTGTAAATTAATTCCAGAAAAGACTTTGTTGTGAAAAAAACATAAAAAAATACAATATACAAAGTATTTGCCATCGCTTGCTATTATTTTTTACCATCTATCTGGCAGTTGTACTATTCTATGACGGAAAAACGACTCGTCCTTCGAAGCGATCCATTTATTGAGCCATTTCTCTATATCTTCATAATTGATCAAGTGCTGACCAGAAAGCCCGTGTGTCATCGATCTGAACAAGTGATAATCTGATGGAGCAATGTCGGGTGAATACAGCGGGTGAGGTAAAACGGTCTAGCCAAGTGCTTCCAAGGTGGCCTTCGCAATCTTTCCAACATGTGATCTAGCATTATCATGCTGGAGGATCACTTTGTCGTGTCTCTTTGCATATTTCGGCCGCTTATTCTTCAATGCGTTACTTAAACGGAGCAATTGTTGTTGGTTAAGTTCGTCAGTGATGGTTTGGCTCTGCTTTAATACCTCATGATACACTACACCCCTTTTGGTCCCACTATATACAGAGAATAACTTTCTTGCCGTGAATATTCCGCTTTGGTCTCGATGAGGATTATTTTCCTGAGTCGAAAATGGATTTTCTTCGTTTGAGATTATCGAAATATATTCACTTTTCATCTCCAGTCACAATACGATGCAAAAACCTTTTCTTTTTTGCCTGGAAATCAAGATTTCAGACATGGTTTTGCGCCTCCCGAGATCTCTTTCTTTCGGTTCGTACGGCACCCATCTTCCTTCTTTGTAAATCTTTCCCATGACTGCCAAACGCACAGAAATTGCTGATCGATCAATATTCTACAATTGCGCGAGCTCATGTTGCGATTGATACGGATCTTCATCGATTAGCGCCTGCAATTCGTCATCCTCGAACTTCTTCGGCTGACCTGGATGAGGTTTTACATCGACACTGAAATCATCACTTTTGAAACGTCGAAACCATTCTCTGCATGATTTATCGGTGGGAGCACTTTCACCATAAGCTTCTAAGAGCATTCGATGAGCTTCAGCGGCTGATTACAGCAAATGAAAACAGAAAATGAGAACTTCCTGGAAATGATGCTTATTTGGCTCGAATTTCGACATTTTCGAATCAGATAAACACGATGTTATTGTTATAAACCCAACCGTTTATCAACTGAATATTTCTGCCATATGTATGTCAACACTAAAACATAAAGCCGGTTGCAGATATTAAAGGTTAGAAAATTACATAGTACAGCGATTGACCGCCAGATGAACCGAATTAAGTCACACACCTAATAACATTCCCTAAAAATAGTCAACAAGTCCCATGAGCCCGGGCCGAAACATCCAAATCGCCCGGGCCGATTCAGTCCCTCGATCCGCCCTTGGCATTATCTACATTATTATTAATAATTAATATGGCTTTCAATTTAGAATACGTCGACCATAATGTGGATGATTTAAAATTTGTTAATCTTTTTCTCAAAATAAGCTAATATTACTCGTTCTATAAAGGAATTTATTTTCTTTTAATTACGCCATTCCATGAACAAGTTATAATCTTTTACATAAACATTTTTAGATTTTTGAGGCAATAAGTTTTGCTCTACCTTTGTCGTTGCGGTTTTCCTTCTGAAGTACATATTTCAATATCTGAATCTTCTTCTAACTTTATATTTATAATTTTCACAATATTTAACAACAAATTGTAAATTGATTTGAATTGTTTTTAAAGCACCCTCTGATTCTTCTTCGATCAGTATGGATATGAATCCGTGGAAATGATTTTGTAAACCCCTTTACTTTGTATGGTTCTTATGACAGGAGTGAAAAAATTAAACGCTATGGCACTTTTTTACGCTTTTTACTTTTTTTAACTCCCTAACTTATATGCACTAAAACGAGTGAAATATAGTACCGCTTTTAGACGCTTTAACAGAAGTAGAAAAATTTATTTATATTTCAATTTTAATTGAAAAACAGCTTAATTTTAAAAGCACGTAGAAAAATGTTGTTTTCATACTTTTTATACAATGGCAATTTTATTTTTTTATAGGGTTGTACTTTAAGGGAGCACCTTGATGTACCTTAGAACACTTTTAAGTTCCTGACATCTAGGGGCCTCTATGTGCTATATGTAGTGTATCTATATTATTAGACAGTACCGTATAAGAAAGTTGTGTGGCTGAAAATTGCTAATAAGTTTAATTCATATTGTTTAAAAAATGCTAATAGAAATAGTGAAATATTTATGTCTTCTTATTTACAATCATTTTTATACGATTAATCGTTATTTTCATTAACAAATTCTATTTTTCTGGGGTAAAATTTGGTGCACGCTCACGTCTAATTACCATTTTAACATTATCACAAAGATTAAAAGTAACGTCATTGAATGTTAAGTCAAAATCTTTAATGTCAAAATTACATCTCACTTTAGATCTACTAATTTACGTATAGCTCTATCCCCCTTGCACCTTATTACTAACTTCATAATAAATACCAATACAAAAACAAAATATCATGTTGCTAATAAGCTATTAGAAGGATTTTGTAACTTGGAAATCACTAATAAACTTATTAGCTTCATAAATAAATTATGTGTCTAATAATTATTAGCTTGTTTATTAGGAACTGGAACTCTCGCCCACTAGACTTGCAAACTTATTACCTCGAATAGAAAATGTATTAGGAATTATTGCTTATGAACAAAAGTGAAGTATTTTGATTTAAAGAAGTAAATAATGTCAGAATAGTCTACCTTTAAAAAGAATCATTTATATTAAATAGCGTAAATGTATGAATGGCGATTAATTTTATCGTTAGTAGTTACAAGCAAATTTTATGCAGCAACATGTATTGGAAGTATTTCTGGTCAGTTTTCTGCACTGTTGATAGTATATTATAGTTTAAATAATTATAACAATACTGCAACGGAGGGCAGGTACTTAGTTCGCTGAAGGAATTTTTATTTCACAAAAAGTAAGCAAAAACATCATTTTTAAAAAAAAAATGTCGAATTGCGTAGGCGTTCTACAAGGGTATGTTTTGGGAGTCTTCTTGCATATTATCAACATAAGTGCGTTCCACTAATTTGGCCAATGCGACCCACTACATATTCCTTAGGGAAAAATGTGACTTCGGGAAAAAAAAAAAATAATTGTATAAAAAAGATGAAACAAAAACAATATACTGAATAGTACAATCATTTTTAATGATTCACTTAAAATTATTTTTATAAACCAATGGCAGTTCATTACCGACCGCCAACATATATAAGGGAGGTATTGTGATCATACCGATTTTGACTTTTCGAGATTTCGATGGATCTCCACGAATTGAGGCCCCTACTTAACGTTTTGACTATTTTTAGCATGATGTCCGTTGTTTAAGAATTTTGCGAATATTTCACAACACAGAAATATTTCGAAAAAAAAAAAAAAATTGATAAAAGTTGCTATAAAAGCAATAACTAACAACTTTTAACTGAGACATTTTTTGATAAAGCAGCGTAAATTAAACAAGTACTTTGTGTCCAAGGCGGTCGGTCCTGTGGTAGCCACAGCTGATTTTTATTTTATTATTGTGGCAGCGAAAAATATATTTGTGAGGGCTTTGAAAGTATGTAGCATACTTGACCATATTCGCAATGAAGATATAAGGAAAGACGGGAAAATTTCCCATGTTGGATAAAATTAGGAAAGAATTCTCATTTTTGTCGCGACACACCGGTTGAAATGCACTGATCCACATAACTGACTTGATTAGACTGGCAAACATTTGTAATATTAATTTATTTGTGGATGACAGACTATTTAATTTTCGGAGAGGATTATACAGACGCATCCGAAACAATAAACAAAAAAATAATATTAATGTAAAATACAAATGTCCATACAAATAACGTGAGATGTGTGGGAGAAATGTATGCCCTACATACTGAGAGACCTGCGTCTAGAAATTCGATATTAAGTAAGATACTTGTACAGTACAACAACCTACCTAGCAGTATTAAAAGAGCGATATCCCTTAGAGAGTTTAAATATAATTTGAAACATTACTTTTCATGTAAGGGCATACACGTTCTTTTATTCTTTTATTTCTCTTAGCAACGTGTAATTTATACTGTATTTATATTAGCTGAAAATAAAGATTATCAGGGCTTTTTTCCCACTTTCTGCGTAAGGTGACTACTCGTATCACACTTTTGCCAGGGTTGACTGCACTTGAAATTTTTGTTCATTTCAAATAAAATTATTTATTTGAAATGAACTAAAATTTTCGAGGGTCGACAAGGGATACTCTCTTTTAGTGATTTTTTCACCAAAACTGGTGTATTTTAACAATTAACGGCGACTTTTAGCTTGGCAAGCCTTTCACCTGATTTATTTATTTTCTTTTTGAAAAAAAATTCGAATTATATTTCAAGGGGTTTGTCAGATCTTGACAATTGGTGAAGTCGCAAACTTCAGTAACCTTTTGAGCCACGTTATTAATTTTATTATAACTGTCAAGGGATCTTTCATTAGTTACAACAGCTCGGATTAGAACTATAAATGTGCACCAGAACCACTCTCTGAGATTCTTCCATACTGAAGTTGTTCTACGCCCAACGCTACTTTTGCCTTATTATAATTTACGCTTAGATATTCTAATTTACGCTTCTTGATAGTGTAGCTAGGGATTTTCCGATACTACTGATACGATACCAGTATTGATATTTTTCATTCGAAATCGCGATTTTAGTATCGATACTTTACTTATATCAGTACATTTGACCCAGCATCGTATTGAATCGTTTTTTTTTTTTACCATATCGTATAATATTTATTTATACACACATAAATACGTGATTATTTATGGGCTTCTGGGAAAAAAGGCTTACTAAACTGTTTTTGCTTGGTGCTTGCAATGAAGAAGAGTGGAGTGTTTAATTATATTTTAAACAATCACTCAGACCTACCAGGCGCCATTGCCTTACCATTTTTTAATACCAACCTGACATACAATTTCAAAGGTGCAAACTACTGAAATCAAAATTTATATACTTTAATACTTAATAATACTTTTTATTCAATATTATCGATACCCAAATATCGATACTTTCTCAGTATGGCATAGCCCTAGGTGTAGCAATATGCTTTGTATGCACGTTGTGTTAAAAATATAATATAATTTTTATACTTTGTTGAAGATTTCTCTTTGTTGAAATTTATTTTATTACGTTAAAAGTTTAGGTGTAAACTTTTTGTGGAAAATTCAACTAATACAAAATTAAATTCCGTAAATTTATCATAATCGTTATTTCCAAGTCGCGTAACAGTGTTATTTCTCCCCCAGCGAAACGGGCAGAATTACAATAGATGCTAGCGTCTTCCTGGCTGCATTCCGGTACATTGGGCCGACATAAATAAGGCTAGCACCTCTGCCTGTCAATTCGGCGACGGTCGGCATCGTTTAAAATTCCGCGTCTGTCCGAGCGCCCATTCGCCGACCTGTGTAGGCCTTGCTTGCACGCCGTGCGGCTAGATAAACCCAACCGTGACTCCTAAATGCAATACCTATCCTCGGCACCGAACTGAATTAAAAATCAACCCATCTGTTCTGATAAATTACATCAGGATAAGAGGCCGACAGAATATAAAGATTTCCACACATCTCCGATCGACTGGAAAAAAGGATATCTGTTAGAAAATGTTGACGTACCTTAAAACAATTTTCTTTAAAAAAAAATCTCCTAGAAACTTTTAGTCACGTACAGTAAGGGAAATATAAGAAACTATAGTGAGGGACGTAGGAAAAGTCGACAAAAACAAGTCCAATCCTGTCATCAATCTTACGACAATATAACTCTCATAAATTATTTTACATAACCAAAACGAAACAATCTTTAATTATTTTTTGAATACCGTCCTTCGTTCAATTAATAATAAAAAGTTAATTATTATTCTTTAATAAAATTTACATTCTTTTGTTCTTTTATATCGGTAAAAAAGAATCCATTCGAAATTAAATACTGTAAATTAGGTCAAGTGGATGGACGAAGAAGGAGAAGAAATAAATCGATGCATTAATGAATTAAATGAGATTGAAATAATTTTCTAAATTAAAAAATCCGCTTTATTTGCGTTTTAAGTTTTATTAGACAAAAAAACCTTTAAATATAAATAATTACTTTAAAGCTCTTTTTACAGTTTTGTTAAGATTTGTATATTAATTAGGGCATTTTAATTACAATTCGAGCAGTGGAATTTTCATCAGTTGTTAAGTAAGTAAATACTTTTTAAGTAAGGTCATATGTAGAGCTAGGACATAGTTCGGCTTAAAGGTGCGTACTGACTTGAGCATATATACGCGCACGGATTTTCGTGCGGGTCAAAAATATTTGCACATACAACTTTTTTGTTTGTGCGCGTAAAATCGCGCTCCACCTATTTCAGTTATATCCACGCACATATTTATTTAAAGTAAGTAGTGTCAACGATGGCGGAAAGTAATGTTGTTGCCTTAACAAGTGCAGCGTACATAGGCCGCATTCAGCAGACTCATCGTTGACTTACCGGTGAATTTGACTGAATGCACATTTTTTGGCAGCATTGTCGAACAGCGTATATGAAAACTACAATATCTATACAATGACAGATTGTAATGACAGTAAATTTTGAAAGTAAGCTTTTACAGAAATTTTAAAAGTACATGTGTTTTATATACCTCTCCTCAATATCTAAGTAAACTGAATTAACACTCAATTCCATAATGTTTTACTTGCTTTGTGCTCGATTCTTTGTTACTACAGATATGTCAAAAAACTGTCAAAATATCCACCGGCGAGCATCTAACCGTAAATAAAATTCATTAATAAAATGGCGACCGATGAGTAAGTACGGTAACTCACCGGTAGATCAACCTATGCATACAGGGAAAAATTTACAAACCAGTACCTCACCGGTGAGTCTGCTGAATGCGGCCATAGTATACTTAGTAAAAAAAAAAGAAAAAACAAAACAAACGGTGGTGGATGACACAACTATATAGATACAGGGAAATATATAATGGGTCAAGTTTGCTAGCAGAACTGCAAATGCAAGAGGTTAGTGGACAATTTCAAAATTTTGTCCGAATATCAGAGGCTGATTTTGAACTACTCGTTAATAAAGTTGGTCACAAAATTGAGAAAAAAGACAAGATTTATAAGGACTGTTCCCATGAAACAACGATTAGCCATAACCCTACGTTTTTTAGCAACAAGGGATTCGTTTACCAGCATGCAATAACTTTTTACTCCATTCCATGTTGAATATTTACCGGTGTTTACTTAAATTTACGCGCACAATTATATGACTGCATAAACCCGTACACACTGAGCGCACAAATTCTTTGATCTTATCGGTGGGACCGACAAGCTACGGATAGCATTCGTGGGCGTATTAGTGTACGCGCACACAAATTGTAACTCGTACTCACCTGAGAAATTTTACGCGCACAGCATTCGTGCGCGCACAAATGCTCTAGTCAATAGGCGCCTTAAGCCGTCACTGTCGCTTGCGGGCGGCACGTTTTTTTTTTTTTTCAATAAAAACTGTTAATTTTATTCATGTGCCGAACTTGTCATAACCGAAACTCGTACTTTATCCATTTTTAATACGCTCATAATGAATCTAATCTCTTGTATTCCAATTAATTTAACTATGAAGACCCTAATCAACTAATTACTGTTTTAGACACAGGCCATAGTCATCGTATTGAGGTTTTTCAAATATGGTTTTTAACTTGAAAATATTAATAAAAATAGATGATCCAAAAGAAATTGTTAGGATAAATTTGAAAAAAAAGCCTAATAAAAAAAGGTAATTGTATGAACATATATGAATTTGTCAAAATAGGAAGTTATAATGCAGACTTTTTCTAAATTTTCGTTAGAAAAACTATTTCTGCTTGGTGTAAGAATATTTTTGAATCTTGAAAAAGTTCTTTCGACATCACAAGTAATGACGAGGGCTCTGCAAAAATAATTTCGATATTGATTAAAATATGGTTCTAAAAAATCGGGGTAGTCAGCGGAATAAATTTGTGTTAATATACAAAGGTCTGGATTTCTCTGAAGAACTGCGTCATTTTTATTATTTAAATAAAGGCCGAAGTCACGACATACTTGTTTTATTTTAATTTTTCATGGCCTTTGCTGCTTTGGCAATTAACCAGGACAATTCTTATTCTTTGAAATATTCCATGCCTGAACGGGATTCTAACCCGAGAGCTTAGCAACGCAGAATGCATGTGTTACCACTACGCTACGCCGGTTGGTATGAAAATTATTTTGTAATCCATCGACATTAGTTCTATATATTTTTCTACTGACGTGTTGAGTTAAATTATTTATTTTTGTGCATATTACGTATTTTTTACAAAGTATACAACTGTTGTTTTTCGTTAATAACTTAAAAATGATCATTAAATCCATATTCTGTTAAAATCTGTTGTAAAAAATGTAATTCAGCCATTTTATTATCTCCAAAATAATAAAAATATAAATAGCAATAATAAGAAAAATGTCTACAATTTTTTCTTTCAGAAGGAAATATATTTTAAAAATGCTATAATTGTAAAAAAAGTGAATATTAGTAAATAGATTCAAGAAGTGTTTGAAAGGATATGCTCTAAACCTAAATACCTGTAAGAATTATTATTCAGCTCTGTTCACAGTTCAGAAAAAAAAAAAAAAATAGTTTACAGGACTTGCAAAGTTTATACAGATTATTTAACGGTTCAAAATATTACAGGTTTGTATGTATTTGACGTTTGTATTAAAATAAATGTTTTTCTTTAATAACATTTCTTAACAATGATAGCATCTCACAATGATATTGCATTCAACAATGTACATCATGGAAAAACATATGTAGTAACATTTGCATTAATAAGACAGGAATGTTTTTAGATAACGAGTACCCGTTTATTGATAGTATGATGTGAATTTTTCTACGTCTATGAATATCTCATTAATAATGTCGTTAGAGCAGATTTGCCTAAAAACGTCCGAGCCCTGGTCATACGTCACACGGATTTTCCCTTATTCTTTTATTTCTTTTATGCCCGGTTGCATAAAACATTCCTATATTTTGTTTTATATACAACTGTTCTTTTTTTTTTTAATTGATTAAATTGACTTCCGGGTGACTCCATTATACCAGCTTCTACGTATCAAATTAATTATTTATTATAAGTTAATGAAAAAGAAAGAACAGTTTAGGAAGTATTCGGGATTGAGGTTTTTGCCGAGAGGTCGTCACTGCAGCACTAAAGTTCGGAGTACGTCTTGGGATAGTTCACTGGTTGTTATTTTATGGCAATGATTTTTGTATTAACTGCAATGTGGTGAAATGTTATTCTCTTTACAATAATACTGCTTACTAAATTTAACTATAACTGTACATTAGTATTGCATATATGTATATAGTGTACAATATATAGAACGACAAAAGAAAAATATATATATATATATATGGCGGCAATGGTTTATGGCCCATCCAATATAATTTCTTATTACTAATTTCTGCCGGGTTTAAAATGATTCTTTAGTATTTTAAAAATTTCATTTATTTTAGAAGTTTTATATTTTACAAATAATCACGTACGTTCCTTTCACTTAAGATATTATTTTTACCCTAAAAAAGTCATCAACCATCTGGTCACTACGACCCATGACTCTTTTGCTGGCAACCGTTCTCTATGACGGTTCTTAGTTAGCAACACTTATACCCTTTTCACACTAGATCTTTAAGACGAGTGAACTTAAAGTTCACCGATGTTTAAGATCGGTATGCTTTCACACTTGATGTTTAAATCTCTGGTGCTGTCATCAGCTACAGTAATTTTGTCCTTAAGTTACCGTCATGAAATTACCAGTTTTGAACTGTCTGCGCAGACGCATATTTTGAATTATTATAAACAATTAAGAATATTTCATTTCATTCTACAATAAAGGCACTACAATAAAGAATATATTACACCTGTATTAACATGTAAGTCGATACATTTTATCTCAATTATTGTAGCTCTGTATTTTATTAAACACATTATTAAAATAAATAATTTTACTATAACAATAAGTATAAACTTCTTATAACGTCGATATAATACAGTATTCTGGTTTATGATAATATAAAATGTTGATAGCACAAATTCAAGGAGTATTTTTTATAATGGAAATTAAGTTGGCAATGCGGACGAAGCTTAAGACGCAGATCTCTGTCTTAAACATCGGTCGTGTTTAGACGAGGCCGTACGGTTTCACATAAGCGTTTAAAGATACATTCACTTTAACATCCGATCTTAAAGTTCTAGTGTGAAAAGGGTATTACCAGTTACCGATATATTTTTGAGCAGTTAATGTCATATCTATCAACATACATATTTTATTTAAAATCCTGCAGACATAATAATTCCACAAAAG
This sequence comes from Liopterus haemorrhoidalis, assembly GCA_963971575.1. NCBI lineage: Eukaryota > Metazoa > Arthropoda > Insecta > Coleoptera > Dytiscidae > Liopterus > Liopterus haemorrhoidalis. Next base: position 92,747,918 of record OZ020611.1, read on the forward strand.
AATCAAAAATATTTCACTTTCAAAACTTAAAACGACGACGATTTATTTAAATTTTCAAAATGTACTAATGAACTCATTTGTACCATTTAAAAAATAAATTATGTTCTTAATATCCTGTACTCCCGATTTGTTTTCAAAAATTTCAATTCTGTCATTCGATGCTTTTATAGGCTATTCCAAACCTTTAGGCGGAAATAAATTTTGCAATTTAGTTACTTTTATAGTATGATTCGAGCTTTTGACCATTTCCTTTGTTAAGCCTTGTAAATCATACTTGCAATAAATATTTTTAGGTTAAGGTTAATATCATTATAAAATGTCATTTTCATTATATTTTGATTGTTTGTGTCATTCTTAATACAAATTTCCCATTTTTTATTTTTTTTTGTGTTTAATATATGTAAAAATCAATCATTTTATTTTTAACAAAGTTATTCGTTTTCATGTTTTCACTGTTGGAATTTTAATTTTTCACATACCAACGTGAAACATGAAATAACTCAAGCAATGTCCCTTCTCGTGACAACCTAAAAGGACGTTAGTTAGTTAAAATTTTACCGCAAAGCAATAAACGCTAAAATGAGTACACTATAAAAAACAATAATTTAAACAATAAATAAACAAATAAAATCAATAAAAATACGCATACTCAATAAAAGAAATCTTTCACTGATTAACACAAATAAATAAGATAAAAAGTCTGTTCGAAAAATTGACACAGGGTGATGGTAAAGGGATCAATTACCATCGAATATCACAATCTAGAAATAGAATACATTAAAATATGGTGCAAGACAGGCCTAACCTCTCCCTGACATCCTCGGACTATACACACTGAGTTAAAAAGTGTATCACAGACAAATCTGTGTAATACGTCTCACATTTAGGAGACTCCTCACCTCGAAGGAGGTGTCCAAGGGTCCACCAACAGTGGCCTATACGGAGGCGGTTTCCTTCCTGCGGTTAATCCTGCAGGAAGAACCCCATGGTTTAATGTCTCCCTTAATAAAACGAACGAAATCCCTATTCAGTTCCGCTTAAAGCAAAGAAATGACCTCTGGTCTACATTACAATTTCGCAAAAAAAAAATTAATGGATAGATACAACTGTATATAACCATGTATTTACTTTGTCCTTTACTAAACTTCTTACTAGTTTTTTGCAGAATGTCTTAGAACCGAGTTTTTACTGTTTTAAAAGTTTATCTAAACTGCACCATCTTCTGCAGCATAATGCAGGAAAGAAAGAGTTGAATTCCAACATCGAAATGCGAGATCGAATCATCGAGTTTGTCTTCCAATCTATTTAAAAGGAAATTGAGCCCCAGCTTAAATATAATCTATGTTCAACCGGTGAGTTAGAAAACAGATTCAGAATCCTAAAATTTCTAATTAAACTTTGATTCTTCAATTACGGATGCAAAAAGTTATCGTTCACTTTACGACGTTAGGAACTCTTCCAAGTAAAAGTAATTAAATCGCGTGAAGAGAATCGAATCACGAGTGTCGCCGTACGCCATCGTTTAAGAACTTCTGTGTAGAGTGCCACTTACGCCTAACGTGCACTTATCGCCACTTTAAAAGGAATAGACACCTCTTTGCATTTCAGTCCATTTCGTTTTCGGTAATTTTATCAGTTATGCGAAAAATTGTGCTCTTAGGGGGCAAAAACGAGATTAGAAAATGCACGCTTTATGGAAAATTGACTGTGATAAGTACGATAAAACATAAAATCTGGAAGGGAAACGAAATGGAGATCGCGAGGGCAGATCGATTCACGCCAGAGGTGACTCTTGTCTGTTAGGGTAGGTTCAGACTGAACGGGGTTACAATTAACAACTTTTGCTATTACAACTTTACGGCGAATTAAATGTCTGACGTGACTTCATTTTAATGCTGCCAAATCTCAATTTAAACAGCCCAACTGCCAACTGGTAACTAGACATTCTGTAATTTATTAAAAATCTCTTTCACACTTTTCAGAATTATTATCTGACGCACTTTCAAACAAACTTTTAATTTGTTAGATTCTTTAATTCAATTCTCTCCTTCTTTACAAACTGCCAGTCGGGTAGCTTTTCGCCTTACCCATATTTCTTTTAAGTGTTAGTTCTTTATAAGTACCCCGTATACACACGTCAAATTTTTGATAAGCTGATCCCTCCACCTTTTGAGAGATATTCCACTGGTCGACAGATGTTCAATTTTCCTTCGCAGATCCCCTTTACCATTCCAACTTCCCTTATTCTCATTACAGGTATCCACTGTGATCATCTACTTCTATTTTATTATGTGTTACTAAGCCTTCATAATAGTTCTCAGATATCTTATTCTTCCGAATTCTCTATTTACCGTTAATTAAATGGAATCAAAGATGCGGCTAATATTTTGTTTTAAAAAACTGTGAGATGTCGATCTCGCTTTGTTAAGGTCAAAGTTTTGGAGGTAGGGTATTTTTGGAGGTAAGGTGCGTAATATATTTATATAGACTTTGAACTTGGTGTTTCAGGCAAGAATTTTGTTTCGAAGAAAGAGTCGAGTGCAAAGTAAGATGCATTAGCAACTTGAATTCTGTTTCTGATTTTTTTGTCGTTTTAGATTTCCCTGACTTATCATGATGCTTAGGAATTTGAAAGTATAACATCCCCGAACGATGTTAAAGTTAATTCATAAGTTGGTTTCATGACTGCGTCTACTAAAAAAGAAAAAAGTTTTTTTTATATATTGTTAATGTTGAGTTCTACTTTTTTTTTATCTTTGTTGTCAATAAGGTCAGTTTTATATACTACATCTTCAACCTTATTTGAAATAATATTCAAGTCATCTGCATACCTTAAATCTTGTGATACCCGTTAAGCTGTAGATCACAATGGTTGGAATCTTTTTGCAAGACCATCACAGGCATGAGGTTAAACAATAGAGGTGAAGTAGTCAAAGAGATTTCCAAAGGCTGTGACAAAAGGTGTTCTACTTTACTCTGCTTATGGATCGTGGCATATAATATTATTTTATTTCGCTTGTGTTAATCCAAATTTATTTATTTCACTTTACTAATTATATTAATGTAGCATTTTATACCCAATAGAAATGTCGTATGTTTATATGTACATAAATAAGTAGGCCTTATGACCATCGCTTACGGATTAAAAAGCTTTTCAAGCCTATTCCACCCATCTCTTCATGTGGCTTGGTCATTGATTAGGTTTTAGGTATATAGAAGCTGGGCTCATAGACGGCGATGTGGGAGATTTTTTCTGTGTTATTATGTTATTATGTCATATGTTATTACGTTATTATGTCAGCTTCACAAGTTTACATACTATCAAAGTCCTATTCAATTCTTTAGTAAGGTGTCAGTTAGAATACGCCACATCTATATGGTCTCCAACCCAACAGAGTTTGATTAACAGACCGGAAAACGTGCAAATCAAATTTTGTAATTATGCACTTTATAAATCGGGTATTCATTACAGTGCTGTACTGAGAGATGAAAGACTATCCGCAATTAATTTGAAACCTCTACAAGATAGGCGTCGAATTTTCTACTTATGTCTACTCTATAAGATAATGAACGGTACCACTGACGTTCCTGACATCCTCACTAAAGTTGGACTGAGAGTTGCACCATACCCAAAAAGAAACGTGGATTTATTCCACCTGCCCAAGCGCCGAACATCATAGGGACTCAACTCCAGCCTGGACAGAATGTGCAAGCTCTACAACGACCTAGCCCCGGATTTGGATATTATGTGCTCTTCTTACATTGCATTTAAAAATAATCTAAACCGTTTACTCTAGTCCTGTTTATTTAGCATTTTTGTTTTTTAATATATTTTTTGTAATTTTCTGTCGTTTTTAGGGTTTTGTAGGTATGACCAAAAAACCCATATACCGTCATTTTGTCGTCTGTCTGTCTGTCTGTCTGTCTGTCTGTCTGTCTGTCTGTCTGTCTGTCTGTCTGTCTGTCTGTTCGGTAAAAATTGTAGCCAAACGGCTAAACCTAGAGAGTTGAAATTTGGCATACTTATACAACTCTTAGACCCGCACATAGGAAAAATACTAAAACATCTAAAAAACATACCCCCCTAAAAATATAAACAAATATGTGCTCATCGAAAACAAAAATATTTTTTTTAAATTCTGAGTAGGGTATCAAATGAAAGCCCTTAGTACGTGGATTAACGATCAAATTTTTATTTTTGCAAAATAAATTATTTTGATGCGATTTTTGCCCAAAATGTGCAAAAAAAATTTTGTCCCACACCCTGTAGCCCAGATGGTTTAAACTAAAAATCTAAAAAAATTCTAAGTAATGTATATTGGTGTGAACCGAAATAGTACAACAGGAATTTTTGATCAGATTATGTTTTTGGAAAATAACGCATTTTTTGTGGTTTTTGGTTCACAAGTACAAAAGTACAAAAGTTATACCAATGTAAGACACTCACATGCATAGCGTCCGATGGCTACATGCGTTAGAGCGCTCTTAAACTGGCTGGAAAACGAAGGGTTTCGAGTTCAAGTACGGAGTGAATTTTATTTTTTCTGTTTTTTTTTTTTGCATTTTTATTATGTTGAAATTATTTTGTCAAAATTCTAGTTATATTTTGACAAATGTTGTATTTAATTTTTATGAGCGTAAATTTAATAACCAGTCTTATTATATGATTAACAGACGATAAATTATTTTAAAAATATCGTTCATTTTGCCGTGATTACTACAAAGTAAAATTTGTCCTACACACTCAGCATACCGCCTTCACTTATTATATACCTGCGAAACCCTGAAATGTGTGAATATTCACACTTCACATCAATTTTTTAATATTGTGTAATTTAGGTAATTTTATCTTGTATACACTTAAGTAAATAAATAAATAAATAAATTATCCGTTAATCGAGTTGCTTCCGTTTCTATAAAGAGGTGCCGGTAACCCATATTTGACCATCTCTCTTTATCTACAAATTACATATGTACAGGTATATGCATTCTCCTGGACATGTTCCTAGATTTTCGTCAAAACTCATGTGTCCGCCATTCTATTTCCCAGAAAAGCTGGTTCAAAAATATGAAAAATCTGAATAATGCTCATTGATGTGATCTGGAACAAAACATTTTTCATAAAATTATTTTTTCGAATGTTATCGCATTTTTGTTACTGTGCTACTTTTTTTAAATTTAAAGTGGGACTACAAATGATTGTTCCTGAAGACTAGATGAAGGGATGACAAATAAGAAATTATGCTTCTTATTTTGAGTCGATATTTTACAAAAATATGCAACTCAATTGCAAACTCAATCTTATGGAATGAAATTTTGTTGTTGTTGAAAAAATGATTCATTAAAAATAAAATTATTCTGCATTATTTATGACAGTATTTCCCAATCTTTTTACTCTCGTGGCATATTTTTATAAAAGCAATAACTAACAACTTTTATTTGAGACATTTTTTGATAAAGCAACATAAATTAAACAAGTACTTTGTGATGGCGGTCGGTCCTGTGGTGGCCACAGCTGATTTTTTTCTTTAAGATTTCGCGGCACACTTATCGGCACCATTTTGCGGCACCATCTATGGAATATTATATAAACTACCAACCATAAAGTATTTTTATAAAATATTTCAAAATAATCTTTTGTCACACAATGTACCCTAAAGGGGTCAGTTTAAAAATCTGAAAAAAACGAAGAACAAGGAACATGTTATCCAAAAGAGTGCACACGGAATTTTTTAGCAAATTATTATTTTTTAGAGTTGCCGTTTCTCTGTAATAATACGGTTGCCTACAGAGCACAAGAAAGCGGGTTAAAATCCCCCCAGTTCCTTCGTATTATTATCTTGTGATATTCTGCAGTGAGCTCTGGCGTCAACTCAGCCTCAAGTATTTACTACTTAAAATGAGTAGCTGTTTATGCAGGAATAATAGGATCGGCCCAAACGTCACACGGACCTCGTGAGTTTTATATCTATAGCTGGTGGTCTAGAAACGAAGAACTTACCTTCACTACCCCTATTTAGGCGTTGGGAACCTATTATTATTTATTTATTTCATGGATCAAAATTTTTGAAATTTTGAATCAAAAATCATGTAAGACATTAAATGAACAATTTTTTTTCATGCGCGGCCCTTAATGATATCTTTTAATACTTATTTTCATAGGCGTAAATTTATTTAGGAAAAATGATTTTGACGCGATTACAGTCAAAATTCTTCCCAAACATTGTTGTCACTTTCATCAACAATTTTATCATCCGTGTGCAAATATATAACCAAATGTTTTTCTCGTTTCAGTGCTCAAACTTCGTTACAATAAATCATTGCAAGCTGGTGTAATCTTTTGCAACAAAGCAACATATCCTGTGATTTTACGACAGCAATCTGATTCTAAAATTTGCGTTTAAACTTGATTAGAAACCGAAAGAGACCATCTCACTATCAGTAGTTTAAGCAATCTCGCTCCCAACTTGCGAGATGCAACGAATACTTATGAGTTTTCAATATTGATTTGCATGGCGCCGAGGCGAATATCTTCAATGTCGCATGATTTAATGTAGAATTTATATGTCACGAGAAGTACATTAGTATTCCATCGGACTGGCCTGATTGGTGCGTGCTATGCGTGATCCTACTATGCCCCATAAAAGGAAGCCGTTTAATATACGCTCACAAATAGAAACTTTATGTTTAAATTTTATCATAGTTGCATACGAAATATTAATGGGCTTTTGAATAGGTCTTTATCTCTTTAATCGACCTATATATGAGACTTTTGTTAATATATACAAAAACATACTCGACATATCCATTAGTAAGTGTACATCACAATGAAAAATTGGTGGCCGACAGAATTCGAAACTATTATACATAGATATTATATAGTTTATCATTTATATAATGCTTTCGTAGAAACTGCTCTTTATGATAATAGAATGTCACTTAGTACACTTCTCTTATAGGAAAATTAAATCATTTTGTCCCAAAGGGAATTTTTGTAAACCGTGGCAAATTGAAAAAACTAAGTATCAAAATTGTAAGTAATAATCGCGATAGAGCAAAGAAGTCAAATACATAATTGTAGAATGGACTTTTAGCTACAATTTGCTGCATTGAACGCGAAAAAAAAAATGGTTGGCGAACAAAAAGAAGAGCATAATTCAATTTATGGTCCAAATAAGTGATTTGCGTAATAGGAAAATTTTACCAAAATTTACTTCTTTTTTACCACATTTATAAAATCATACAAAAAATAATTAAAGTGAATAAATATACATAAAACATTTTCCATTAATTAATTTTTCCATGTTAATTGAATTAATCTGCTGTTTAAGAGTCAGAATACGACATTCATAATCATATATCCTGGCAGTTGCCAATTCTATGCTAGGTAAATCTCGGTATCAAGTTTCTTGCCTTACATCTTTGTACTGCTTCCTTATTATTATAGATCGAATTTTTCTAAAAAGTTCTTATTAAGCATATCATTTTGATGCTACCCATATGTTTTCTTATAACAGACAATTTAGGATGAGGCAAGATTATTTCCTCTTTACCATCTTCATCAATATCCTCCTGCTATTCTCGAAGAACATTTTCTACACACCCTATATTAGAAAAAAATGTTAATGAAAATCAAAATGAAACCCTGAACCTATCTTATTGAAAATATTGTGCCTCAAAGAAAGGGTTCAAATTTTGCAATTATAAATTTGTAAAAAAATAAATGTGGCTCAGGGGATCACCAATTTGTTTGCAATGGTGGCGGTTAACGTGTTGAATTTATATCAGAACCTATAATATGGCGTAGCCGGTAGGATCTGATTCTATGCTCCCATAGGGCACCCGCTACTCGTTAATTTCCCACTACCCGTCATTTAAAGTAGCGAGTACACATTAGGGCAGTGGTTCTTAACCTTTTTGAAGTCACGGAGCACTTTTGACCAGGTAAATTCGCGGAGCACCAAAATCAAAAAGGCAAAAAAACAAACAAATACATCAAAACAAACACATCATTTTTATTGAAAATTAAACATAATTATTACATAACATAAGATTTTTTTTCCTAATTTGTACAACCTTTCGCTGTTTGATTTTGAATTTTTCGGCTGTTTTGCCGCCCGTAAAATGTTGCCGCCCTAGGCAGCCGCCTAAACTTGCTTAATAGTAGAAACGACCCTGGAGGAGTATAAAATACACCCAATACGAGTAAAACATAGGGGAAAATTGCTAAGCGATATGACATATGGCGATATTTTAAGCAACTACAGAAATAGACATTCTGTCGCTTTTTACATTGAGTTATATCAGTTCAAAATATATTTTTGCATCTTACTAGTGTTGTTATTATATTGTTACGTTTTGTTAAGTTGTATGTTATTTTATATTACTTTAAAATCAGTTTTAAATTGTTTTTACTGGTATTTAGTGATAATAAATGAAAATAACCTTAAATTAAAGTGGATGATAAGACAAAAATCATGTCGAAGTCGAAATATTATTGCTGTGTACCTGAGTGTAATTCGTGTAATTAAAACAAATCCATTTCAACCTAAAAAATAACCTAACCTAAATAACCTAAAAGGTCAATTTCAACCTAAAAAATTAATAAAAACATGCCTAAAATTATTCTTATTTATTAATATTTGATGTTATAATATTTCACTGGTTACCTTGCATAAAAACACGTATTAATATTGTAGCAAAATTACAAAAACCACCAGTAAACACTAACATTCACGTTATTCTCCATATGATTATATGTAATGAATGTCTGTTTTGGAAGTTCCAAGTATGCCGCATCAGCGCTGCGATCTTAAAATATTTTCCCTATTGTACAATCCATGTAATGTCCGTTATTTCATATCTGTAAAACAGCTACAGCTACAGCGGGATTCCCCACACTTTAGAGCTGATCGAAAGAGAGAATGAGCTAAAGGAGTAGGTTTGCCTGTATCATAAAAAAATAATTCACTAATAAAAAATGACTTATCGGATAGTTATCTAAGACCTGAATTACAGATGTTATAACTTATGAACAGAACTCACATAACATAATCCAAATAAAAACATATAAAATGTGAATATATCAGAGGATCTGACGGAGACACTGAAAAATTGAAATGAGAAATGCGACGCAACAAATTTAAATAATTTTTACTTCAGACAGCGAGATAGGAAGGGAAATGTCGCCACAAACATACGAATGCTGACGAGCAAATAATTGTTTTCATTGTCACAAAACAAAAACAGAGTTATGTCTGGCACAGTGAATAATATAGGCCGATAGAGTCAATGCTCTATCTAGGTAATAAGATATGATTGGAGTCAACACTATAATTCGGATTTAAAAATTTCGCGGAGCACTTGCAACAAGCTCGCGGAACACCAGTGCATTAGGGAATGGGAAAAAAGCATCCATGTATCGAAAACATCTATGTTTTTACCATCGATGGTCAAATGGCGATAGTATCGATAAAACATCGATCTCTACTACCGATGTGGATGTTTAAGCTTTCAAATTCAGAAACTATTGCTAGAGCGCTGGAATCTTAAAATTTTAATTTTTATTAATATTAGTACACAAAATATATGCGCCATCTATTTTGATATAACAATACTAATAGTGTTAGTTCTTATTCTTCTTAGCAGTTAGCAGAATAAGAAAAAAAATAAGAAGAAACTTCTAATTTTTGCAAAAAATGCCAACGATCAACGACGCCAACAAACTTGCTGCTTTTTGAGTCTTGTTGACACTTTCCCAATTATTATTCCTCCAATCCCTGGAATTACCATATTGGGAAGTATAATTATAATTTATTTATTAATAAAACTATTATTAGGATTATTATATTGTAATGTTAGTGCAAAATTAATATTAGGATTGCTATGTTAGTGTTATAAAAAAATGTAATATGTATTTCAACTTAAAAAAGTGAAAAAAGTGTGACATGTTATTTTTATGTTAAATAATATAAAATTAACATTAAAATTACTATATTAGTATTATAATAAAATGCAATATTTCATTTTAGAAATGTAAAAATAGTAGGAACAAATTAGGATTATTATATTGGGTAATGTTAATGTGAGATTTATTACTATTAAAAAAGAATATTTGTATTTAAAAATCTAATAAATGTTTTTTGTGTATTATATGTTACTTTTTTTCGTATTTTATCTTTACATTATTAAATAAAACCTATAACATCGATGTATAGGAAACATCGATGTTTTTCCTTCGATGTTTTTTCAACATCGATAGTAAGCGCCGATATTATTAAACATTGATGTTTTGACTTCGATGTACAACCCTAGTACACACCGCCATTTCTACTTGATAATACCTGATTTATCGTAGTCTATATTAAAAAAAAAAAGAAAAAAAAAACTATTGATCGATCAAATGTGGGAAACATGCGATTATTCATGAAAAAATTAAATGGAACAGCCTATATATTTTTACATATTTTGAAATGCACATGAATTAGGTATACAACTATGCCACACAAATGCCATTTGATGTAATATAAAGGCTCACATAATAAATAAATAAAATGCATTAAGTAGGCTACGAACCCAAAACCCAGAAGTTAGATGAAGAAGTAGACATTAGGAAGTCAAATTATTGTACATTCGGCAACTAGCGGAAATGTTTTGAAAATGCTTTGCAAAATTTGCATTGATATAGTACATAATTAATTCGAATATTTTGATTAAAAATATCTACACTATTAAATTTAGCTATGGCGCGATTCTGCTTTTAAAATCACTGAAAGAGATTTTGGGGTTGTAGGGTGAAACCTCCAAAACTGCCGTTAATTTTAATGTTTTATGTACGTATAACATTTTTAACACTCTATTGTTTGGAGATGTTTGTTACAGCAACCTCTGTGAACGAGGGAGCGAAAAGTTGTGAGAGAAAGAATAGAGGCAGATAACTAATGAAACAAATGTTGAGCAGCAGTTACGGTTAATAGCAGGGATCATTGAACAAGCAGTATGCTATGCACAGTTTTGTCAAAACATAAAAGCTTTAGAATTCAGCTTGAATTTTAACTCTCTAATGTCTGTAAACATTCACAGTCTTGTTACCATTTTGATGTTTGTTACATGTACCCAAAAAGATCTATTTGCGTATTTATATGATGTAAAAGTGATGCAACATTTTAATATTTCAACGAATTTAACAGTAAAGAAATAAAGAATGAAAGAGCCATAACTTTAGACAACTCAGACTCGAAGCTAAACGACTAAAATACGGGCACCTAAAACGACAAACATGGTCATGGTGTAATATATTTAGTTGAGAGGATGCTTTGTATTATCAACATATGTAGATGAATTAATGACAAATGATGGGCTAGATGTCTCTGCATTACGCGTTCTAATTAATAGCTTCCAATCGGCGCCACGTAGTTAGAGAAGAATCAGTGGTTTCTAATCAGTAGACTTGAACAATCAAAGTACTTGCTCCATTGTAGTTTTGCCACTGGTCCTTACTAAATAAATTTACATACGGATGAGAAGTATTTAAAAGAAAAGTGTAGGCAAAATTTACAGATATTGCTTGATTTTATGTACATTACCTCCAATAAACAAATAAACAAATTTACATAGTAAATATCAAAGATTCAAGGCTTCACTGTGTATCGAACCTACATCCTAGGGTTTTCGCGTATAAAATTCATGTCAGTGAGCTGTAAGGATGTGGAGGAATGAATATATGAATTAGACTTAACAGGTGACTCCACCAGACGTACATGTGTGTGTAGCCAGTAGGTTAAGCCGGTTTTAACTGAAACCAATTTAACAATAGTCTAAGTTGTAACCCACACGTGATAATGTGATTTTGTAAATAGTTTTTATTACAGAGATTCTATTTAAAAATAAGTCAAGTTTTATATATATCCTTAAATTGAAACTGTTTTTTTTTTTTTCATATTGGTGGATTCATATTTCACAACCAAATAAATTTTAAAAAAATATTCAAATAGCCTACTAAAAATTTTATTTTGTTTTTTGGGTCATAAAAAAATATCGTGTTTTCTCTATCTTGTTACATCCTGTTTTTACAGAAAAAAAATATAGGGGAGAGTAGCCGAATTTGGACCATCGCCTAGGTTGGACCACTATCGTAACTTGACCTGTATAAGGCATTTACACAGCAAAACAGTAATTTAGAAGGGGATGGACGTAAACTTGTCTGATGCAATCATTTTTATAACCGCGCACCTCATGGTTGCAGTTAGTGAAGTGTTATTAGTATTTACATACCATCAATTAAATATTTTATCAATAAGGCCAATAGTCTCTAGACTGTTTCAAAGTAAGTAACAAAATATATTTTTATATCTGCAGAAAGTAAACTTGTCTGGCTACAATTTACTATATTAGTTTTATTAATCTAGTTCAAATGTAAGGTTAGGTGAAACATTTTAAAATATTTATAAAGGTAGCTCAAGTTGGACCACAAGCAGTTGCCTGAATTGGACCGGTCCAATTTAGATGTCTAAATTGCTAAATGAAGCATACGGCCGAGCAGCTACTGTAGCTATAACTGAAAGTGCTTTCCGTGCCTCTGGTATTTGGCCTGTAAATAGACATATCTTTCAGGACCACCAGTTTGCAGCATTCGATATTTTACAGTATTCTGCTAACCCTGTTGAAATCGCAGTAAATACTACAAGTAGGCCTAATACACCACCATCTATGTCTTTAAGTAATAGTAAAAGTAATAATAGTGATTCTGCTGTTGATTATGTAACTCGGGAGAAAAAAATTATAAAGTGTAAGGATATTCTTTACGATATATCACCTCCACCAAAACGAAAATCAATACCAAGGTCCATCGTCTTCTCAAACTGGAGGAATAGCCCAAAAAGCAATTGTAATAACAAGTAGCCCTCATAAAAAGGAATTAGAAAAAGTCAAAGAGAAAAAGACTAATAAAGTAAAATTACCAAATATTGGACCAAAAAGACAAAGAATAAAAACTAAGACTACATAGTTTTGTATTATATATGAGGAAATGAAGGAAGATGAGATGATACAGTGCATAAAATGTCACACTTGGGTCCATACACAGTGTGCTAGAGTCAGTACAAAAATCAAAAGTACTTTTGCTTCAATTGTATTTAAGTATATTGATGGTCCATCTTGGAAAACCTCTGGTCCATCTTAAGAAACCAGTTTCTTTAATTGGACCGATGACACGATTTTTATGTATTGATTTTTCACTGTTCAATATAATTATTTTTTTTAAATAAATTATATTATTTTGAAGATATAAACAATAACTTTTTTTTCCACTACTTCCTTTTTATTAAAAATACTTGTACATCTCTATATATTAAAAAATTCTTAAGTGGTCCAAATTTGGCTACTTTCCCCTATATGTCGGAAATGAAGATTTATTTTATTTAAACTCTCACGTGTATACACAATCACGTTATTGTAGTTACAGAATTTTATTAAAATCAATTATTATATTTTGCCGAGTAACCGAACACCGAATTTTGGAGTTACTATTTTGGAATTTTGGAGTATGGATTTGGAGCTATTCGGACTATCGAGTATTCGGATAAAAATTTTGGCGGATACCGAATAGAAAAATAAATTAATGCGCTTTTTAGAAAACGGTTCTATAAATTAAATTCAATGCGTCAAGAGTTATTGGATGGTTTTTTAAACAAAATAAGATTCAAAAACATCTAGGATTAACAGTAATGCTACTGTACTCGATCCACGCTATAAACTATCTTTTTTCTCAGTAAATAATGCATAAGAAGCAAGAAATGGTTAGTTTTTAAATCATCTGAGATAAAGCTGTGATGATAACGAAAATGATGAGAGAAGTTCACTTTCTAGTAATTATGAACATGCGAACAACTCTGAATCGGAGAAGAAGAAGGCTCCAAAAGGTTCTTCTTTTTGATCTTATTTTGAAGAAATAAAAGCCAGAGACCCAAGGACCAAAAATCCAATTTCAACAGAATTGGACACTTATTTTTATAGCTATTAGAAAAAAATAACAGCATGGCCTTTTCGATGGTGGAAAATTCATCATAATACGTTAACGAAGTTCGCATCATTAGCAAAAACATGTCTGTCACCTCCGGTAAGTAGTCTGTTCAAAAAGATTATTGTATAACACCGCAAATGTTTAGGAAGAATGCTGCAGCAAGTTATTGCCTCATAACGTGGAATTTTTAAGCTTCCTTCATCACAATTTACCGTTTGTACAGTACAACAAATAAGTAAGATATTTTCATATACTCGTCTATATAATAAGTAAAATGTTTATTATTATTATTAGTTTTTTTTTTTTTTTTTTTTTTGTATTTACTTACAAAATAAAGATAATATTAAATGATTCATGATTCATGCAAAATTTTGCATAATTTTATGTATTTCATTTTTATTCGTACATGCCGAATAATACATTAATATTCGGCTGGACAACAAATAATAATTTACATTATTCGGTAGTCAGCCGAATAGAGAATTTAGTGCTGATTATGCCAAATACTGAATAATGCCGAAGTACTCGTCGCAACTCTAGTTTATACTATTAATTTAAAATTTTGTGCTCCACGAAATTTTGGGCAGATGTTCACCCTATATACAAATAGAGTGCCATTATAATATGCTTTTGAATGAATATTATAATTCGTAAATTAGTACAGTATAATTAAAACTTTAATTGGAAAGTCAACATACCTATGCGATGCAAACTAATAGGTATTTAAAGTACAGAATTACAGAACTAAATCTGTAACAGTGGAAACTAATGTAACTCCAGATAAGTCGCAGAAAGTTTTAGTTCCAATCAGTGTTAGCGCTGTTGAAATCTGAGACAGTTACTAAACTAGTGTCGAACACAGTGGTATCTGGGAGCTGGTGATCTCCTTGCACTAGGCGCAATGCGGTCCACTGTCCTCTCTCTGGTAATTATGCAAATAATCCTGCAACACAAGCCTGTCGGCTCCTGTAACCATGTCTAATTGGAACGTATCGAATCGAGAGCGATCGGCAGTAGGGCTTGCCACAGACAGCTGTGCTAATTACCCCCTGTCAATGGCCCTTATCGTTCATACAATAGATTCTTATGTATATTCAACGTCGTTACTGCCATCATCCATTCATCCGAACCGATAATAGAACTTCACATAAAGGATGTCTACAATTTTCCAATGATTGTATTAGCATTATTAATAAGGTTGTGAACTAAAACGGTCGCGCATTCCTTTTTAACGTAAATTCCTTTGTGAATTCGCTGGTTTATTTTGAAAGAGAAATGCTTTCCTTCATCTAATTTTAAGATCTCAAGCTTTAAAGCTAGAATGTATTCTTGACAGTTTATTCTATTTTATTCTCTCTGAAACCGATCAATAAGGCTTATGTTCGTTCACTAATGGTTACTTAATACATCCAGGACTAAGGAAATATAAATGCAGTGTGGATGAAAGACAGGTGATCCAAGTGTTTCGGCAGCTATTTTAGTATAGTTTGCTTCTATCAGTCGACATTTTGCATCAGGATGTAGCACACTATGCAAATTTATAATGCAGTGCTACACAGTTCAACAAACTGTTGGTATTATGAAAATATTTTATCAAAGTCAATCTACAGCTGACCTTAACGCGACAAAGCACATATCAACCATAGTGGCTATCTGAAGAAGCAAAAAAGCGTTCTTAGGCTACTTCGAAACAAAAATTCCTTTCAGTTCTTTTTAGTAGAGTCTATATCGTGACTTTATTATTAGCATATTCTAGTGCTATATTTCAAAGTATATAAAATGAATCATCAATTATAGCTTTGGGTTTGATCTTCGATATTGTTATTTTATTAATGTTAAAAGAATTTCGTATAACTGTGTAAAAATTAAAATCCGACCAATCGGCTGGACCAAAAAATTTGCAATTTGGTCTATTATATTTTATATAACATACAAAAAATATCGAGACTTTTTTATAACATAAGAAAACATGCATCGACTGAAAAATATATACATTCGTGCATGTATTTTTAATTTTGTTTTTTGTGTGTGGTAACAATAGTGTTATTAAACACTATTGTTAAAAAATAATAAAATATTTATACTTGAATAGATAGAAATACAATTAGGCATATGTATATCCACCATGTAATTTTATTTTTTAAATTTGTACCTTAATTGCCTGGCAATAAAATATTTTATATAAAGTAAAAGTAAATGTTCATGCTAGAATTAAAAAATACATAAGAGCATGGAAACTTAACAAACATATTTTAATATTGCAGAACATATGACAGAAAACAACAATAAACATACTTTAAATTTCGACAGTGTAAATATATTACATATACCACCAAAGGGAATAAAAATGGTAGTGCTAGAAGCGATAGAGATTAAAAAGGCTATATCTAAGAAGATATATTTAATGAATGAACAACAAGAGTTAATCAGTTCTCCGTTCCTAGCATCTTTTAAATCCTTTAGGTTTTTCCTGTCATTTAAATCTTGCTTGCTGTACCTATTAGTTGGAATACATTTTAATCTTGTATATTAATCTCTGACATCCGAAGATGGCATTGTAAGCCGAAATGCGTATCAAAACAATATAACAAATTTTTGAAACAATAACCGAGTGCTTTTATTATTTCCGTTTTCAAAATATTTCAACGAGTGTCTTCAACTAATGGAGTTAATATTATTATTAAACATAGTTTTTAATGTAATGTAAGATATAAAATGTGAACTTTTAATTTTTAATGTAATGAATGTTTAATAATTAATCGAAAATATATTCAAATTAATATAAAATAAATGCCTCATTTTAAATATCTAGGAAACCTGAAATGTGCGAAAATTCAACTTCCACCAATTTTTTCTAATGCTGCTCAGCACCAATTCTATTTTGATCAATTTTATATGCATAATTTCACACTCATCTAATGGTGTACAGTAGTGACAGGAAAAAAACATCGATGTATCGAAAACATCGATGTTTTTACCATCGATGTTCAGATGGCGGTAGTACCGATAAAACATCGATCTCTACTACCGATGTCGATGTTTAAACTTTGAAATTCAGAAACTACCGCTAGAGGCGCTGGAATCTTAAAATTTCTATTTTTATTAAAATTAGTACACAAAATATAAGCGTCATCTATTGTGATATAACAATACTTATAGTGTTAGTTCTTATTCTTCTTAGCAGTTAGCAGAATTAGAAAAAATAAGAAGAAACTTCTAATTTTTGCAAAAAATGCCAGCGACCAACTACGTCAACATACTTGTTTCTTTTTGAGTCTTGTTGACACTTTCCTAGTTGTTATGCCGCCAATCCTTGGAATTAAAGTATTGGGAAATATAATTATAATTTATTTATTATTAAAACTATTATTAGGATTATTATATTGTACTTAGGAATAACTATTGATTCAAAATTAATATTAAATATTCATATAGATAACATTGCCCGGAAGGCTTACAAAATGTTAGGATTCATAATAAGAACGTCAAAACACTTTAAAAATACCAAATCTATTTTAACATTATAAAATGTCTATGTTCACTCACAACAAAGTTATTGCAGTACAGTCTGGAATCCGCACTATGAGAAATACATTTTTAGGATAGAGAGCATACAAAATTTTGTCCATTATCTAGCTAGGAAATTACCTATATCAGCTGCCGATTACATTCATCGCTGTCATTATTTTAACATGCTCACCCTCAAAGACAGACGCTCTATATCTGACGTAGTTGCTATAATAAAATTTTTAAATGGTTTAATTGATTATCTGCCGTAACTATCACTTGTTAATCTTAACGTACCTTCTCGTGATTTTCGAAACAAAAATTTAATATATCAACCGTTTGCCCGACCTAATTCTAACTTAAATGCTCCACTTATAAGATTTCCAGCAATACTGAATCAAATTTCAGCTCATGTTGATTTTTCTATAATAACCTATATATATATATATATATATATATATATAGTCGTTATAATTTAATGTAACAATTTGTAAATTATGTCGTTGTAGTGTTGGGTTTGTCCCGTTTACAATGCCGCTATCTTAAATAGATAAATAAATAAATAAATAAGTAATGTTAGTGTAAAATTAATATTAAGATTGCTATATTAGTGTTAGAAAAAAATGTAATATGTATATATTTCGACTTAAAAAAGTTAAACAAAATGGTGTATGCCAGTATGTTATTTTTATATTAAATAATATAAAATTAACATTAAGATTACTGTATTAGTATTATAATAAAAAGCAATATTTCGTTTTAGAAAGGTAAACATCAGAACATTAACATTATTATATTGGGTATAATAATGTTAATGTGTTAATGGGTTAATGTTTAAAAATCTAATAAATGCTTTCTGTGTCATATATGAAACTTTTATTCGTATTTTATCTTTACATTATTAAATAAAACCTATATAATATAAATAAATAGCTTTTTAAAATATTAATAAAACATCGATGTATCGGAAACACATCGATGTTTTGCCTTCGATGTACAACCCTAGTGTACAGAGATATTCTTCGATTGTATAAAAACAGTGTTTCAGTAACATATTCCTAACAGACTTTTTAAATGGTATATTTTGTAGTATTTTAAATTGTTCTGGCAGTTTAATAAAAAATATTGGACCCCTATTTTGGACCTTGTTTTGACTTATTAAGTCTAATTTTTAAAGTTTTATATTTGTTTTTATTTCTTGTATGATGTGAATGAATGTTTGAATGTGTTTATTTAAAATAAATTACTGTAAAATATGTAAATGAAGGTACAAGGTAGGGGTGGAAGTTTTTGAAATAGTGGTCGGCAGTGAGCTAAGTAGTTTGCATTGGACAGAATACGTAAAGCTTTCTTTTGGATAATAAAAATTTTATTTCTGTTACTACTTGTTCCCCATAACAAGATGCCATAGTTTAAGTGAATTTGAAAATTTGAAAAGTAAGCCAGTCTTGCAGTTTCACCATCTATAATTGTAGTGATCCGACGTACTGATGCGAATAAAGTAGATGACAACTTTTTACATAGCTTGGATACATGGTAATTCCACGTAATATTACTATCTATGCATACTCCTAGAAATTTTAGCTCATTTTTTACATGTAATTTTTTTATTTCATATTATCATCTGTTTCGCGGTCTTCGCTTTTGATTATTTATAAATCCTAGTGATATATTCTAAAGTATAATCGAACTTGGATAAAACGAGCACAGGGCTATAATGAGCAAATAAAAATATATGTTTTAATTTAAACGTATCTCAATACAAATTTCCATTCTTTTTACAAGCCATTTTACGTTTATACGATAAAAATTTCATGTATATGTTTCAATTGCGAACTTGCCCTATAGATCTCTAGATAGATTAGATAGGTAGTATCGGTATTAACACTTTGTTTATTTACCTTCTGTATATCAATGCCGGCACTCGTGTACCAAATAACTAAAGTTTACAATACAATTAAAGCTATCCCATGCCAAAATATTTATATTGTTACATTTTTAGATAAAATAAATATTACCGATCGTTTGCTGTCATGGGTTTGCAATTAAGATATATATTTACAAATGATAGCAGAAGTACTATACAATTTTATAATATCAAATGTAATACTGTTTTATCTGAGAATGTACCCGTTTCGAATATTACGTAATGCAAAATTTAAGTTGTCTAGCTGACAGTATAAATAAATAAAAGTATAAATAAAAAAAAGGTAAAGTTCCCGAACCTGGTACGAACGACACAAAATAAAAAATATATACATTTGGGGAAAAAGAGATATATTAGTAATGTTTAATTATATGTTTTCACAATTATATTAGTTAATAATTAATTTAGTTAAAATGTTTTTTTTTTTTTACACATACTCCTTTAAGCTTACTTCGAGCCTTTCGGCTTTTGCTCTCCTAGACTTGTACTACCTAAACCTAACCTATTTATCTAGTTTTTAAGTACACAGTAATTTATTTTCCCTCGCATTAACGTCCCGATGTCTGCAAGATAATGAATTTCCTGCCTTCAACTGTTACTATCATTCTGAAAAATGCAGATAAAATTAACAATCTGCTTAGCAAACTACAGAAGTAAACGCTAAGTCGGGTCTATTCTGCATCTTAAAAAGTTATAAATTAACCTCAAGGTCGAAGTTAAAAAATTTTAACCACGCTTTACAATATTTTGTTATTCTATAACTCTATGGCGTTAAAATTTAAACCTCGGTGTGGTTAATTCAATAGGTTATATTTGGAATATTAACTCCAGTCAAATACATGGTGTTAACTTTTAACCAGCTGTAATTCTAACCTCTATACGTCAAATAGCCAGAAAAAATCCATTTTTAGAATTAATCATGGCAAGTCTGTTTATTTTAAACCAATTATTACTAGAACAAATTGAAGATCAAGAAGTTAATTAGTGAAAAATTAATATAGGTGAATAAAAAATATATACAAATGCGTTTCAGGAGATCAGTTCAAATTAAACAAAAGCAACTGAGTGCTATGACTGATCTCTTAAATTTATCTGAAGAAATATTATAAAATACTTTCATTTGTCTAAAACTTCTATGGAATATCTCGTTTTACAAATGTCTTTTTTTTTTTGAAAATCCGAAAAAAAAAAACCCAAAAGATTTCCCGATATATTGCAAGTAAATATTTAAAACTTTAAAATTATGTTACACTTATAAATTTTGATTTCTATGTTTATTTAAAAATAAAAATAAGGTAGATATAACCTGAAAATAAAAGTATATTATTATAGAAGAAAGATAAGACAGAAAAAATATTGATACATTTGCATGTAATGGTAATATTATATTATTTTCATTTTACACCCATAATTATTTATACATAAATGTTGTATATTTCCGCAATATATATTTACTATACTTAAACGTTGTTCATTCACGATTCATCCATAACACTTGTTTACTTTAAATCCACACTTACACTAGTAAAAGACGCTGCCTTGTAGATAATTTCACAACATACTTTTAACCATAAGGTTAAAAAGTTAGAACTTAACTCTTGGGTTATAACCTGAGATACAGAATAAGAAACAATGTTCAAATTTTAACGCCTAGTTAAAATGTTCCTTTTTCATCATTATTTTTAACCAAATCTTTTTACCACAAAAGATACACAATAGACCCGAGTACGAGTCAACGAGTACTCAGTCAAATAAAATAGCGTTATAGATACCATTTATATCTATTGTTTTATTACTTGGAATCTAACCCTATACCTTCACTATAAGTTACGTTCATTTTTCACCAGTTCGGTTTACGCCGGTTCTCCTAGGAACGAAACTACGGCGTATATCGAGATCTACATGTACCGCGAAAAAAAAAAAAAAAAAATTGTATTAATTTTCCGTACAGGCATTTTTTCCGATCAGGCATATGTCGTTGTGATATTCTATTACTGGTATCTATTTTCTAGGATACCCATATAAAATAACTAAATAATATTGCGCCAAGTTAACCATCGCTGAGTTTACCGTCGCCGACTTGACTATCGCCAATTTGATCATCGCCGAGCTTGCATCGTCGAGTTGACCTGTTTCGATCCCTATTTACTGGTTAGTTAGGTTTTTTTTGCAAATTGTCCGAACAGTTCTCATTGATGCTTATCATGACTGACCTCCTTGTTTTTCAAACTTAAATTCTGTTAAAGCAAACCTCGTAACAAACAAACAAAATTAGTTCAGCAACAAAATATTTGTAACGTTGTTTTTGTACGATCCTAACTCAGTATTATTTAACTTTATCCAATTTGAAAGTTTCTCTTTAATTGGTCGGGTCATTTGTCTGTACAAGAGATTAGGCTTTGCGGTGAGCATCACATCTTCACTGATCCCCGGCTGTTGTGTGTCTGTAACAAGCTGTAGATCGGAGACGGCAGCACATGTTGCTTGTAGCCAGGGGCTGAAACACTCCCGGCTTTAACACACACATGATGACAACGGCCGAAGGTCTGTAGATAGCTACAAGCACCATTCAACTGCTCCTGTAATGAGGATACTAATTACTTATACAACCATGTGCAATCAGGTCCATAAAGCTTACTACACAACAGTGGACGAAGTATGAGTTTCTAGTGTACCGCAAAACTCTGCAATCACTGCGCATAATTCAAAGCTTTCATGAGATCCGCAAGCTTAAATATGTTGTAGCCAGTGGTGTCACTCCAAATTATGAACAACCGATTTCCATAATGAGCGGGGAAGCCATGAGCAGATACAGGAAAAGGTTATACATTTTTTTTTGTACAATCAATTAAATGCCCCTTCAAAAAATTACTGCATCCATCCATGGGGGCAGGGTTAATAAATAAATATAACTTGAGATAAAAATATCGGTGGTTTGTAATAAACTACTTCTTTTTGTAATGTGTGTAATACTATTGGGGAGCTGATTGTACACGGCTTAAGAGTTTGTGCAATTGTTGGAGTTATCAAATAGGTGTAATTATCAGAGAAATTACATTGTTAGGTTAGTTAGTTATTGTATAAGTGCAATAAAGGCGGAAAATAATATTTGATAATTTATCACCTTCATTGGACTTATTCCCTGTCACCTAACAATAACCGCTCTCTGGTAATTCTTAACTGATTAGATTTCTATTATAGTAACTATATAAAAATTTATTTGCACAAGCATGTTATTTACACAATGAGTTACACTATTTCACTTAAAACTAACAAATTATGATTTAATGACATAATTTAAATTTTGAATGTAATAATACTATTGCACCTTAAAAGCAATACTTGTTTTTAATTTGAAAATAATGCCTTGATACTTTGAGCTACAGAGGTCAATGCAAACTGAAAATATAATGGTAACATTTGGGTGAACTGAACACACCCCAAGAACGAGGAACCATTCAAAATATTATAACTTAGATTAAAAATTCCTAAAAGGATTAAAAGGAGCACCTGCACAACGTGTGCAGGTGTTTATGAAACAAGGAATCTATGAAACAAAGATATACAGTCTTGGACATATGTATGGAGCACCCTACGTTTTATTGATTTTTAGGATTGTAACAGAAAAAATGGTAAATAAAATAATACACACAGCCTTTAATGACCACTTTAATCAAAATTATTAATATTTTGTGGTACCTCCTCGTGCTTTAATTACCGCACGTACCCTTTTAGGCATACTGTCCACAAGTTTTTTACATACATCGGATTTTACATTGAATCATTCGTACACAATAATTTTCTTCAATTCTTCTTTTGATTTGCATTTGGAAAGAGACACCTTGTTTTTCAAAATCGACTATAAATTTTCAATTGGCGGTAAATCTGGTGAATGGGGGCATGCAAAAAGTGGCACATTATTTTTGGAAAATCATTCTTTTGTTGCTTTGGCTTTGTGACAGGGAGCAGTATCATTTTGAAAAACATATTCTGGATTGTCTTCATCAAATAATTTTAATGTTGATTCTTCCAAAACCATTAAGCTTGGTAATATAACGAGCAGAATTCATTAGTCCCTCACACAATAAGATTTCGCCTAAGCCACTGGCGGATATGCACCCCCAGATCATGATGCTACTACCACCAAATTTGACCGTAGGGATGATGCAGTCAGTATGAAAAGCTTCACCCGACCTATGTCTTACAAATATTACTCCAAGTTGTCCAAAAAGCAGATCCACAAAAGAAAAAAACAAACCTTAATTTCGTAAATTTATAGTAAATAAAATTTTCTATTGTTAGTGCAATAATTGCTTAGAAATACATTTTTTTGTTATTTTCGTCAGTACATTAAACTATTACTATTATTATTAGTTTGGAATAGCCAAACATATAATAACATCACTTTTCGCTTTGGTCCTATATTACAAAGACAAAAATATAAATTCAATACAAAGAGAATTACAGCAGGCATTATCAAAGCTTGAACAATGGTCGCAAAACACGGGGTTCACTTTTTCTGTTACCAAAACTAAGGCCGTATTTTTTACAACCTCCAGAAAAACCAGGAGCAAACCATTATTAACCTTAAATGGAAATAATATAGAGTACGTTACAAATATTAAATTTCTTGGTATTATACTCGACGAAAAACTAACCTGGAAACACCACATCAACTATTTAAAATAAGATTGTTTGCAAAGAATAAATTTATTAAAAACAATAGGATACTATAGATGGGAGCACAGAAAGGAGTACTTGTAAACATCTATAAATCCATCATTAGATCTAAATTAGACTATGGTTGCGCTGTATACGGAGATGCGAAGAGAAGTGCGATAAAAAAGCTAAATACATTTTATCGTCCGATCTCACTCATTACAACATTAGCCAAAATTTTTGAAACACTGGTCTATACTAGGTCATATTCTTTCTTTGAGAAATCGTGCATTGTAAGTAATAGACAATTTGGCTTCTGTAAAAACAAATCAACTAATGACGCGATCTCGACTCTCACAGAGTGCATATATTTTAGTATAGATAGGTCAGATCCCTGCTTGGCTGTGTTCCTGGATTTGACTAAAGCATTTGATACAGTAAATCACACACTATTACTGGAAAAGTTAGAAAGATATGGTGTCAGAGGTATAGCGTTAAAACTTTTAAAAAATTATTTATGTAATAGAACTCAAAAAGTTAAATTTAAAAATACAGTGAGTACCGAAAGCCAAATATCATGGGGTATACCCAGGGGACTATTTTGGGTCCTCTATTATTCACAATTTACCTAAACTATTTATTAAACATAAAAATAATGGATGATATATTTTCATATGCTGACGACACGGTATTATTTATTAGAGGCTCAAATTGGTCAAATGTTAGGAGTGCAATCGAAAGGGATCTAGTAACGCTGAAGGATTGGAAACATTTTTTTGCCCTTTTCGCTTCATAAAAATAAGCTACCACTATATAGTGAGCTAACTGTTGAAGATACAGATACTAAAAATAAAATCATGATTAAACAGGAAAAAAAGTATAAATATTTAGGAGTTATTTTTGACAGTCACTTAAAATGGGATCAACACGTGAAATTTATAGTAGGCAAACTAAGAAAATATATTTATATTTTTAAAAAAATTAATAAAATATACTCAGTATGGCAACTAAAGACTTTTTATTATGCCTTAGTCGAATCCATTCTAAGTTATGGAATAATTGGATGGGGTGGGGTAAGAAATAATCAAATAAAAAAAATAGATATAGTCCAAAAACTAATATTGAAGAGCCTTCATAATGAACCGATTTTGTTTTCTACCGAAAAACTATATAGCCTACGTAACGTTATGACTTGCAAACAAATATATGCACTAACCGTATTAAAACATTTAAACAGAAATAAAAATTTGATTAATAAATTGAAACATAATTATAATACAAGAAATAAAAATAAAATGGCCAATGCAAAAGTAAATAAGAGTATTTCTCAACATCATTATGTATACCATGCGCCAATAATCTATAATAACTTTACAACTTATTTGTTAGAAAAAAATATAAAAGTCAATAATAATAATTTCAATAAAAAAGCTAAACAATGGGTTCTACATACGGACTTAACTAAAATATTTGCAATATATAATTAACAATTAAAACATTTAATAATCAAAATTTTAAACATGTTTTCATACTTTTTTATAATTTTCCAAATCTTTTATTTTCAAAATATAACAAGTTTAACAAATATCGTCTCTACACATTCTACAATTTTCTAAAGATTATGATATGTTAACTATATGTATACAAAAAGCCAAACAAAAATGTATATGTGTGCAGAAAAATTGTTACCTTCCACACGCTGACTGATGTAAGTCAAAGTGGATTTCTTATCGGCTATGCCGACAGATCTTTATTTAAAAACATCTACACAATGTATTATGTTTGTATATTTAATATCTTTGCGAAATAAAGATTATTATTATTATTATTATTATTTCAATCTACATCCGTCAGAATATGTATAGGAGCATTTAGAACTAGTCCGGTTGCAAGTATTTTATGTGAGGCAGGAGAGCCACCCTTGGACCTCAGGGGGAAACAGTTATTTCTCCTTTATATAGTAAATTTAATAAAAAATCCAGATATACCCATCCATAAAAATATATTCCGCAAAAACAATAATCATTTATCCATTAAAGATAATTCACCCCTTCAAAAACAAATACTTGAATACCTAAGTTTCCTTGATATTCCTATCAATCAAATTCCAAAAAAATACAACTCCAATATACCTCCATGGGTCAGGAAAAATCCAATTTTTTATCAGCTCTTCTCGAACCAAAATAAATCTTCTGCCCACCCAACAATATATAAGCAACAATTTTTAGAAATAAACAAAAAATATCAAAATTATATCCAAATATATACTGATGGATCCAGAATGAACAATAAGACAGGGTCGTCAATAATTATTGGAGAAGAACTCCACAAACATGGTCTTCTTGATGACGCAAGCAATTTTACAGCAGAAGTTTACAGTATCCTTCAATCATCCGAGTACATAAATCATAGCCCAAACAAGAAGTTTATCATATATACGGACTCTTTAAGTTGTTTACAAGAACTAGAAAAGCATCATAGTAAATGCCCATTAATTAAAAAAATCCAAGAAAAGATTCACAACTCCAAAATAAATAATAAAGAAATAGTACTGGCATGGATACCATTACATATAAATATAAAAAGAAATGAAGCAGCAGACCAAGCAGCGAATGAAGCAACCAATATAGAAGAAATTACAGAATTAACCCTTGAGAATGATATAAAAAACAAAATCAAAGTTAAAATAAAAGAAGAATGGAACGTTAGATGGCACCAAACTACCAATACTACAACAATAAATTAAGAGAAATTAAAGACAAAATCGAACCAAGTAAAACACCTGACCACAGAAAAAACCAGACCATTATTACCAGGCTGCGCATAGGACACACAAAAGTCACGCGTAAACACCTCCTAGATAAAACAGAACAACCAGTTTGTGGTATGTGCAACACCCTTATAACAGTGGAACACATGCTCATCCACTGTAAAAAATACGACAGATCAAGAGAAAAATATAACATCCCAGATGAACCCGTTCTGCGCTCAGCTATGAAAACCAAGAGAATATGATAAATTTCTTGATAGACGCAAATATGATCAAAGACATTTATCCTTGCAAACTGTTTAAAACCAACAAATTGTATAACTCTTTGTTTTTATTATTATTACTATTGTTTTATTTTATTTTATTTGTTATTATATCTGTTTACAATAATCATTACTATTCTCAAATTATTATTTTTAGGAATCAAAACTATTTATTAGTATTATTACTACTGTTTGCTATTATTATAAGTAATTATTATTACTGAAAGCTGTAAAATTATCTAATATGTATGTATATTTATTATCAATGGGGTGCTAATAATCTTAGACATTGAAGTGCCCCTAAAATAAAGAAACAAAAAAAAAAAGATATTACATACAATGCTTATTTCTATATTGGACTCATTAGACCAAATGATTTTCGCCCATTCATCAGGTGTCCAATTTAAATGTCTTTTGGCCCACTCAAGGCGAAGTTTTTGTGTCGCTCGGTTAACGAGCGACTCTTCTTCCATGCAAATTAGATTCCACTAGACTTCTAAATGTTCTAGAAGAAACATTAACTTTTCTTTGCTCCCATTGATCACCAGCCAGCTTTTTTGACGATATTGAACCTTTACGAAGAGCACTTCTCTTTATAAAACGATCATCTCTGGAAGTGGTTGCACGTTTCTTCCGGTTTTTTGTCTATTTTCATCAGTATCAGTCGCTTGGAACCATTTGATGGTAATTTGCACGGCTTTTCTTGAACACCATTTTGTTTTAAATTTTAACCTGCGACTTTCCTTTTGAATGGAGCAATATAATTTGACTCCTTTCTTCCACAGTGAGTTCACGTTTTTTAGCTATAATGCGATTAAAAATATTCACTTGAACTCAATAAAACAGTGTTCACTTCAAACGCATGTGTAATGATGATCCAAGCCCTAGTTGCTTATTTTTATGTAAACAAAACGTAACAGATCTGAGTCTGCATTTATTTGTATTTCAATATTTATCATAACTCTGTTTACATTTGGGTTATTTGGTTAGACGTAAGTCTAAAGCCTGTAATACATGATGCGATTTCTCGTTTTGAATCTCGTTCGATTTATCGTACGATAATTATTCCTAACGGTATCGGTCACGTGACTATGCGCAATAATCTACTGCGTCGATATCTGTTCATTTCTATACAATTTTTTAGGTCTGGAGCATAAATATTGGATGGTTTTCAATATCGTACAAGATCTCGTACGAAAATCCTGTAGTACACGATACAATAATTCTTGTACGATAAATCGTACGAGATTCAAAACGAGAAATCGCATCATGTATTACAGGCTTTATAGAATGTGTCGATGATATTTTAACTGCATGGGTGCTACATACATTCGTCCAAGGCTGTATAAAAAGAGCAACATGATATATGGTAAATAAAAAAATCTGCTGTGGCCACCAGAGGACTGACCGCCATCACAAAGTACTTGTATAAAATACATTCTAGTAGCAGAGTAGAAATAACTTGGTCCAATATTTTCTAACAGAGATATTATTTATCATTACCATGGAAACGTTACATATAAGTATGAAAAAATAGATACTTAGAAAAAAAAAAATCGTTTTATCAAAAAATGTCTCAAATAAAAGTTGTTAGTTATTACATTTATAGCATCTTTTGTTAAATAAATTTTTCGAAATATTTCTCTGTTGTGAAATATTCGCAAAAACATTAAAATCGTTACGAGTAAACTCCCATTTTTAGATTTCTTTTTACCAAAAGTTAATCAACTCGTGTCAATGATGTCAAAAGCTTAAATATGAAGTTTCATAAAAATTCTTTCTGCCAAATTTGCTCTGCACGTGTACACAGACCGACGGACAGACGGCCAGACCGACAGACATCATGCTAAAAATAGTCAAAACGTTATGTAGGGACCTCAATTCATGGAGATCCATCGAAATCTCGAAATGTCAAAATCGGTATGATCACATGTTTCCTACTATACCTCTCTTACATATGTTGGCGGTCGGTTAAAATATATAATATATAGAATCCAAACACCACCATAACTTTTCACAACTGGTTTCTTGAAACCGTATTTAATTTTAATAACCGGTGGAAACCAGCTGGGTGACACCACTGCTCGCAGTGCTCATTTAATGGTGTTAGATATCACATATTTTAAATTTAGTGTTCTATTTGTAATAAAATTATTTTAAAATAAGAGCAGCTAAATGCTTAGGGACTGAAGGCTATTTTATTCAGTTTCCTTTTCGTAAAATAATCAATGTACTGTTTTCTGTACTCGTAATATATAATTTCATGCGTACACCAAAGAAGGGGGCTCACGGGCTTGTGCCTCCCCCTTTAAAAATATTTTAAAAACGTTTGTTTTGTGTATTTAAGTAATACACTTGAATTCTAGAGCTCATGAGGTTTTTTTGTCATCACTCATATATTAGAAATGAAGATCTCTTTTTTAGGTAGCACTGGTATTTTAGAAACGAGCATCTTTGTTTTTTCAGGCATTACTTGTATTTTAGAAGCAAGGATCTTTTTTTAAGTTATCACTTAAATATTGGACCTTTTTCATTTTTAGGTCAACACTTGCTTTTTTGAAAAATAAAGTACTTTTGGTCAGCACTTGCTGCCGATTAATTTCCTGATCCCTACCCTTATAAAACAATTTTATCTTCTAAGACCCCCCCAAATCATGGGTGCGCGCCTGCATAATGCTACATTATATTGGAATCGCAAAATAAAAAAAAAAATACATTATATTCTTTTTTATAAAATTAACTGTTTGTATACAGAGTGTATCTTGTGTAGCTTATATTAAAAGATACCTCTTGATACCAGGTAAAGGGGATGCTCTATTACACTAATCAATTTTTAGGTCATTCAATCTCTACGCGGAAATCGAAAGAGATATGGATTAAGCTTCCGCCTAGAGAACACAAACATAACACAATGTAAAATCCTCAAACACCTCGGAGTCACGTTTTGTGGAAACGGAAGTTTCGGAGAACACATTAGAAACGCAACAATTAAAGCCAAAGAAAATTCTGGCAAACTAAAGCATTTGATGTTACTGGCTTTCATGCAATCGATCATGATGTACGGGGTGCCTATGTAGAGCCCTGCGCGGATAAGCTTTTCTGTTTCCGCATCCGATCCGCATCCGCATATCCATGATCCGCATCGATCCGCATCCGCAGATTTTGTAAATAATAAATCCGCATCCAATCCACATCCGCAAAAATATCCGCACAATCCGCACAACAGGTTTTGCTGTCAGTTTGGAAAGAACTAACATGTTTCGCCTTATTATAACAGTTATAACAATTGTGGAATTGTTATAGCAAAGAACCCTGGTTACTTATGTTAATATGCGCTATATTTATATTTTTATACTTTTTAAGGGCTCATGAGGAAGAACAGTCCTTGTGTTCTTACAAGGACTGTACATGGGCCTTTATCCACTGTACAAACTATTATTATTATTATTATTTGTAAAAATATCTAATTATTGTATCTTGTACCTTGGATATATGGTAAATAAACAAATTAAAATTAAATTAAAATTATTTGGTAATCCCTGCTCTAAAACACTACTGAAAATTTTTGGATTTACCAGTTTATATATTGCTAACCTAACCTAAGGGACGCCAAAAGTTTTGGGGCCTAGATGCGCTTATAACTTTGAAATCTAGAGCGAGACAACAATTTTGGGCGTAAGCGTCCTATTTCGTAGAGAGCAGGTGGCTTGCTGCTCATGAAATACGTGTTGATAGTACTGTCAAGTATTATATTATTGTCAACTAACATCACACGTCAGTTTTACCTTTTACAAGGTGAGGAAAAAGTAATGTAACGTGCCTACATTTTTTAAAATATTGAATTAAAAAAAAAGTCAGAGAAAAGTTACTTGGTAGAAGGTGCTTCATATTGTTGTGACTTAGTAATTCTCTTACACCATTTCACGCATGGGTTAGGCAATGCAACTTTAATTTTTCAAACAGCAACATTTGTCATTTTTCAAATTTCTGGAATCAACAAGACTTTTTACTTCGGGTAGTATAAAAAATTGGCAGGTTACATAATTAAATTTTCGAGAAAAATTTATATCGCGAAATAAATAAATTTTGGTATTTAAATAAAACTTACTAATCAGTTGTATGTAAAAAAAAAAACGTTTTATTAGATTTAAAAGCCAGAATTAGAGCAGAGGTAGGAAGAATTACATCGATTACAAGTGTACCAGGCAACTTTTGTCCAAAATATTATTTTCTATATTCAATAATAAAAAAAAAAGTTATGTTGATTGTCTCAACACAATCTCGATCATGCACAATTGTCGTAATAACAATAACACAGAGTGAAATAGAATGCTACAAAATATCACATGTGTATACAGACAACCGACGGTAACCAAAGACTGCGTAGTCAGAACACAATCGTGTGTTTCTCCGAAAGTAATCAAGGTTTAATCTTTTTGCGGATATTGCGGATAAGCGGATATGAAATTTAGTCCTCATCCGCATAGTTTAAATGATAATTTATCCGCATCCGCAGAAAAGTTGTGGATACCCGCGGATAATCCGCGGATTTGCAGGGCTCTGCCTATATGGTATTTACAACTGCAGTGCGCCAAATTCAGAACTATGCTGTAACTATACTTCTAAATAATTTACGAATAACAAAGTCATATGCTAAGTGAAGCGGAATATTTTTCACCACTTGCCCTGATGCGTCTGCTGCTGCAGGTCAATAGAAGCAAACCTTATACAGTTATACAGATGCGGCCAGGGGATTTCAAGAATATCCAAGCATGTGCTATCTTGTTCAACTACAATGCTGTATACTAAAATACATCAAATTAATTTCTCCGGATCTATATTTAATCTGAATTACAAAACTTTTCATGCTCAGAAAGAGTTTGTGACGCAAAACATCGGACATATTATGGGAAAAAGGCAGGTCACTGTTCAAACTAATGTAAACTTTCCTCTGCCCAAACAGACTACACAATCTCATAACCTACCCCAATATAAGATCAACTCGATCATTTTAATGTTCCGCTGGACACCAACAGTCGATAAAGATAACTACACTACCCTTTTACCTAAAACGTCAGCAACAGGGGGGAATAATGGCAAAACCGATTAATTTGAATTCTTAATATATTTACCATGGTTAATTTTCTGTTCTTTAAATATGTATGTCTATATTTTCTTTTTGTAATTACCAAAATAAAAATTAATAATACTTTCATTATATGGCTTTTTATTACCGAGTTACAGAATTGTATCACACTCATCAAAAACAATTTTTGAGATAACAAAGTTGTGTGTGTATTTTAATTTAATCATAATTGAAAAATAATCAATGCTGGGAACTTCAAATTTAGGATTGTTAAAGTCGGAATTTAATGTGCTTTTAATAAAAAATTAAAAGGATTTGAACGATATATCAATTTCTGTATCACCCAAATATTTAAAATCGTTATTCCCAAATTTATATAATTTGCAAATGCAACATTGTAATACTAAACCGACGATATGTAAAAACTATATATTGTTGTATATTTTAGATTTTTTTTTTTTTTTTTATTAGAGTTAATGGTGGCAGTGTGGTTCTAAGCTAGGATTCAGTGAAGGCATGTTTTCGCGAAGAATGCTGGTTGTCGAAGAAAGTTATTCTCGGTATCCCCTGCAACGAGTGCCCTGCATTGCTCGCATTTACGGCCGGGAACGAGAGTTTCAACTGTACCCCTCGCGCACCCTACATCACCGCCTGTACACAGCTCACAGGCTGAACATCAGATTAAGATAAATCAGACGAAGCATAACCAATTGGATCGAAAGAATGTTCTTAACAACATCCAACAAGTTAAGAAAGGTTAAGATACAGGTCAGAATGTTTGTGAAAAATACTGATGCAAACATAAGAATCTCAGACCAGAACAGTGGCGGCTGAGACAGGGTTGCGCTGGGACAGTGACCTCATAAAAAAATTTAATAAAAACCTGAATTTAAAATTTCATTTATACTTTAAAATTGCATTAAATTAGCTAAATATATCAGTACCTTGGAAGTAAACTGCACTATGTCATTGTCGTCAACTTTTTAGTAGAGTAGATTGAATGTTGTTTGACACTTTTTGTGCTCCATAATTACGAATATTAATTATATTTCGACAAGAAATGCAATTAGACGCAATCATTGTCACAATATGTATGTATTGTTTACTAATAAAACTTCCTATTTTTTTTTTTTTTTTTTTGTCATTTGCATAAATTTTTGATTTTTATGACTTTAATATACTTTTATGAGTGTCATATTTTTATTTTATTTTTTTATAGACTTTTATGAGTGTCACATACATCCAACATTTCTATGTTCTTATAGAAATTTTGGAGAATTTAATAGCTTTTATTTAACAAAAAATTAATTTACTGGATTAAAAAGATTTTTTTTTTTATTATTATTACAAAAATATGAATTCATAATAACATGAGTTAAAATAAAATAATTATTATTGTTGTTATTCGTCTTCATCTTGAGGATAATCTCCCATGGTGTAATTAGTTGTTATGTTTTTATAAAACGAATGACACTCGCTTGGTATAAATTCCAAAAGGTCCATTAGATGGTTATATGTTTGTAGGGATATAGGCCTCGAGCTTTTCCTGAGTATATGAAGGTCAGCTGGAACAGTTCCGTTTTTTCTTTTCAAACAAATTTCTTTGAAATCAAAATTTGTGACAGTGAATGAATCTTTATAGAACAAAGTACCAATGTTATCTTGTCGCACTTGAAAGTGAACATATTTGGAATTTAAAAATGATCCCTTTTCACTATCCAATTATCTGTTTATATAGGGCGACCTAGCAGTGCTGTATAATAACTTAACATTTTTAAAATTGTTTAACTCCATGTTATGGACCACATATTTTTTTGAACACAGTCTCACCAGTTGCTGCCAATGAGTTGGAGTTAAAATAGTTAAATAATTTTGAACACATTTTTTTTTTCTTTTCAATGGTAGCATGGATAGTATCTGCTCCCATATGTGTATGACCTTTTAACAAAAATTTGTGTCGACATAGTGTTAAATGCCTCTATGAATAAGACAACTAACATGAGAGTTAAAAACACTATGTGCACATGACGTTGTTTACCTCGTAAGTTTATTGAACATAGTGTTATATTTTTTTGTCTAACTTTTATTGTGACGTCGCTAATACATGGTGTAGTATACCCCTGGAAAGGTCTCGATGAGCTGAGTTTAAAAATATAACTTTTATAAAACTGCACTATGTCGATATAGTATAGTTTACCTCCAAGGTACTGATATATGCATATATTTATTTTTATTATTTCTAATTCAAAGATTTTTCATATAAACGTTAGATTTTAAAGATTTAGATCTACAAAAAAATGCTCAGGTCATTACTAGTAGTGTCCCAACACACAATGTTACCACACGCGATTTCCAATGTATTTATCTACGCAAATAATAAAAATGAACAGGAAAAGGCAACAGCGGCGAGGTACGAGAGTTGCCTTTTAAATTTCGGGATTTGAGATCAAAAACAATTATTTATCAACAAAAAAGACGTATCAGAGAAATAATATTCAAAATTTTTATAATCAGTACGTTTAAAAAAATCGTTTGGGCAATATAAAGCAGCTACTAAATTCCGCCATTGAACTCTGTCGAGATCTTTTATTTCTCTCCAAGTTTTTAAGGTTTCAAGAAACTCTTATGCCGTCACTCATGTGTCTTTTTGTACCGTAATTGTTGCCAGTGTCTAATCGTAGATATATTAGAAAGTATCGACAGTTTTGAAGCGTTCAAAATATCATGTTTTAATTTATTGTTAGGTATTTAAAAAAGCTCTTGAAAGGTGAATAAAGAGAGCAATTAACAAAAAAAAAAAAAAAACATTTTGTTTTAACGGAAGTGATTAAGTATAAGCAGATTTCGATCACATTACTTTGTCAATGATATCGAATATTTTGGATATCCATTTGTTTTTTTATTTTTTTTTATTTTTTTTTTATTTTGAGGTATTAAAAAAAAACTTTAATATAATAAACAAACGTTAAATAATAAAATTATGCTGATACATTACAGTATAAAATTCATACTTATTCAACCAATTTTTATATAATTTTTATTTATTTTATATACTGAACTTAACTTGTATTATGAACTTAAATACTTAATATCTTTTAATGGTGAGTTTAGTCAACACTTAGCGATAGCTGTTGCGTTAATTTGAATCTTACTCTTAGTTTTAGTCTTGGCTTTCATCGTCTTGAATGAGTACGGGTTTATACAATGTTTTAAGGAGTTTTAACTTTTAACAAGTAACCAATGAGACGTCGAGTTTAACGCACGCGCATAGTATCATTTTTCTAAATGTCAAAAAATTAAAATTTTTGGTTATTGACAAATATAACATTGTGTGTAAACATGTACCGAAATAAGTCTAGAAGTGTTGCTGCTATTTATGGCCTTATGTTGGCCACGATGGGTGCTTTTAGAATTTAAATCGGGGTGCGTGCACGCGCATGGTGCGTTTTAACGTGATTTACTCCCAGCCGTAGGAAAGTTAGAATTTAGTTATCTTTCAAGGCCAGAACCATAGGACTAAAATTAAAGAAATGTGTTGTATGAACTTGCTCGTAGCGATACGATAGTTTATCTTTTAAGGATAAAATTAAAATATAGGAGTAAGACTAAAGCTATCGCTAAGTGTTGACTAAACTCACCATAAGAGTGAACAAAATTATGTGAACACTGTTACAAAAATAATGTCAAGAGTTAATTTATATGTAGTGTGACCACATTTGCGTTAATAACGGTTTGTAAACACCGTGGCATACTTCCACTAAGTTTTGAAAATATTGATGCAACCGTATTCCGTTATTTTTTAAACACTTATCTGACAGTTCCGGTGGTAGGCAATTTATTGTCTAATATTGACCACAATTCGGATATAAATCCGAACTTTTTACAGGTCATTTCAGTACATTAATATGATTGGCATCGAACATTTTCATGGTTTTCGTTGAGTTATGTAAAGGCTCATTGTACTGCTGGGGGAGAAAAAAAAAATGTCTATGCCCATTTTGAACACTGATTCTTCTAAATTTACAGAAATAATGTCTATATAGTTTTCAAAGTTAACAATTAATACCAAATTTCTAGTGCCATACCATCGGTAGCAACTCCAAATCATAATAGAACCACTAGTCAATTTTTTCCATTCCTAAAAGATATGTACTTGTTTATTTTTAAATAAATATTGTTTATGTTTTCCAAAACGATATTTGGTTCATTAATTTTAAAATACAAATATGTGCAAAATCTAAATTTAAAATTAAAGTAGGGCTTATAAGTAATTTTTTTGTGAGATATTATTATTTGTTTGAAAAGGAATCGCTACTACTCACTTAATTTACTGTACTATTTCCTGACTGTACCCATATATATATTTAATTATAAAAAAATGCAAAATAACTGACCTTAAGTGCCCAAATTCCATAAATGTTTTAATAAGATCACCAACAGTCCATACCTAAAACAAAAACATTCTATTAATTATTTATACCATGTTTTATACCGTTAAGGTGACTAGACGTCCTCCTGTAGAGAATTATATCCTCCTAACTAAAAATGTCTTTTATTTTTTATTGGAAGGAGGGAACACACTCAGGACAAGCAGTAAAGTAGTCTCTGTTAAAGCCCCAAATTATAATTAATAAGTAATAGAGAAAAAAATTACAAAAAGTTATAATGATAATATGGTGAAATATATTATTTATTAAACAATATATGATCTTAGCATTTCTATGCACATAAAGCGGAAACAAAGTCTAGAAGAATAAAAAATATCAATGGTGCAAAAGTTCGTCTTAGACGTAGATAGATGGTCTGATAGATGGATGTTCTAATGGAGAGTAAATTCCGGAAGGAATTGGTGTTAAGATGAGAGGTGAAATAACGTTTGGTGGCGAGTTTGGCGTGAAGGTACCTGGAGGCCAAACAGTTGTAGCATGTCACTGCATTCAGTGGTATTGTTAATAAGGTAGCCACATAGATCAGGAATGCGACACCTAGACATTGTGAAAAATTGTTTGATTAAAAAACTATTTGTAACTGTCATAACATAATTACGTAATACATACAGCGAATTTTCGTAATTAGGTATTGTTTTTCATGACGATTGAATAGCCAAATTAGGTTAATTAGATGTAAAAGGAAATGGATGTCGTACGCTGGCGAGGTAAAAGAAGCTAGCAAACTCCCCTACTACGTTCTACGCAACCACAGTGACGATCACAATTACAACAAGTACTTTCAGATAAACCAAGCAGCGGTACCCATATGAGCGGGAAACACCCGCTCTATTTCTATTAGTGAGTATATAACTATAATTTGCTCCCTGGTAAAGTAAAAAAAGTACAATAAAAATATCTTTCTCGAAGTATCTAAAAATTATGGTCTCCTCGGAAAATTATATTTTATACAAAAAAAACCTCTGATTGTTATCTTAAATGTTTCAAGTCATTTTTATACATTTTTTCAGTAATTAAAAAAAATAATGAATATTGTATTGTGCCGTTGTCATTGTCGTTTTGAGTGAACTGAAGTGACTCGTTATTTTTGTTTATTTGCAAAGCATTGTTTCGCGGATGTTTCTGCACTGTTGCCCTTGTAAAAGAATACTGAAGCAACACCTAGGGGAACCATTCCAGCAGTATCACTTGAGCATCTTCACTTCCCCACCCTTCCCTTTACCGTCCATCCACTTCTTACAGTTTTTATTTTTCATCGTTCAATATAGAAGGGTTCGCTGTCCGTTTAGGATTCGTTTTTAAACAAAAGCTTTCGGCTTTTGAAGTTTGTTGGCGGGTGGAGATACTGTATGTTGCTTGCTATCGAACATTGACGATAAATAAGGCAAACCCAGAACGGAGTCTGTTGCGAAATATCTCGCTACGCTCGCTGCACTTGATGTTTCTTAGCATGAAATATTTATTGAATTATTCAAAGTATAGTTGAATCCTCTTTGGTTTCAAATCAAAGCAAGTAAAATGCGCTTTACGGGGCTTTCAGAATATTTTACTGTCGATTTTATTCAGTTCATCACATCGGCTTTCCCCAACTCGAAGCAGAATGTCGGGGTTTAACAAGAACATGCTTTTGTTTATTACCGGGAATTTTATAGCGCAAGAAGTTTTATGGTTTTATAAAATTTGGATGGGGATATAATTAGTTATATAGGATAATTAAAGGGTTCACGGTATTAGAATTTTATACTTATATTCATTATATTATTTTTGAAATATAATATAAATTTGGCTGTATTGAAAATCTGGAGTTGAAAGGTTTCTTTCACATTTATTTCTGGTCACATAATCCTTTAAATTCAAAGAATATTGTTAAATTCAAAGGAGTTGACGTCCGAACAATAATCGTGTGTGTGTGTGTGTGTGTGTGTGTGTGTGTGTGTGTGTGTGTGTGTGTGTGAGAGAAAAATTGCCTCTCTTCACCCGCTCTCTTCACTTACTACTGATCTTTGTATTACGCTTTTGTTTTTAGTAATTTAAACTATTGTTGTGTTTATGGAATCCTCTACGACAATTATGTTAACAAACTTGAATACTTTCAAAAGAAAGCGCTAAAATATATCTGCTTTAAAAATCACAATAGACTGACTGATTACAACAAAACACTGCTCGAACTTAAAATATTGTCATTAAAAGACCGTAGATCGTTATCCGGTACTAAAATTGTATAAAATAATGAATAATATGTACAATTCCTCTGAACTAGTGTCTTTGTTTAAGCTACGCGTTCCGTCGCATCATAAAGAAATCGACATTTATTTTATACAAATAAATCAAACAATAACATTTATTCCACTTCTCCAAAAAAAAAAAAAACTCTCATGAGTAATATAACTTCTTTTTTCTTAATCAATTCAGATTTATAAATATTTAAATATTTGTATACCAACTGTAAATTTCTATATATAACATTTATTGTAATAGCATTTGTAATATCTAAGGGCACTATTTTGGGTTCGTCCTGTTTGTGTTCTAAGTTAAATTAAATAAATAAATAAATAAATAAATAAATAAATAAATGAATAAATAAATAAATAAATACATACATTATTTATATTGCTATTTTGCCTGTATCGTCAACTTCTTACAGGATTCCACATGGCTCACGATGTAATGTTTCTTTTAGCTATTTTAATTTGTGTGTATTGTATAAAAAATATTTTCTAAATTCTGATTATTGTGTTTTTTAAATTTTGTCAATTGAATTTATTTATTTATTTATTGTTTTTTACATAACTTTGACTTTTACTGTGATATTTTAATCTACGATCAGTAATATATCATGGTCCATACTACTTTTTATGATCTAACAATAACCTCACTTACGTTATAGATCAG
Source organism: Liopterus haemorrhoidalis (assembly GCA_963971575.1). Lineage (NCBI taxonomy): Eukaryota > Metazoa > Arthropoda > Insecta > Coleoptera > Dytiscidae > Liopterus > Liopterus haemorrhoidalis. The sequence goes on from OZ020611.1 coordinate 92,787,490, forward strand.
GTAAGCGCAATTTATATTTGTTTGAGAGGGGGAATGCTAGGCTACGTGTCATGTCGTAAAACTTCGTAAAATTGACCTGCTCTGCCGAATGAGTGTTGGGCTGTTACACGTTACACGAACCAATTGATGATCGTACGCAGCGTACGTCCATTGTCAAAATCCTACATCAAACTATTTTGATAAATTAAACGCGCTTAAATTAAATGACTAAAATCGAAGATAACGTATGTTGGTATTTAACCCCTCAATGAAATAATTTGAATGTTTTGGTCTTGCAGCAATCATTTATTTTTCGGAATTAAAATATGTTTGATAAATTAAAGGCTCTTAAATTAAATAACTAAAATCTAAGGTAACGTATGTTGATATTTAACCCATCACTGATTAATTTTATTTTGCAGCAATCATTTATTTTTCCGAATTAAAATATTTTTTAATAACATTCAGTAAATATCGTTTAACAAACTTTATTTTTCTCCCGGGCAACGCCGGTTATTTCTGCTAATGATTAAATATTTACAAAACAAGAAAATCATTAACACATACTATGTTGAATGTCATCTATAGGGGCTATGATGACGAAATAATTAATTTTGAAACTATAAACTATAAAACTATAATTGCGAAAAGCACCAGCAATAAACTTTGGTGATCACATGACTGGTCGCTCATGATTAATGTTTCGGAGCCATACACAAAAGGGCGTACTATAGTTTTGTAGAGCACTATTGTGGTGTTCCTAGAGAGAAGTCTTGTTTTGGTGATTGTTTGAGAGGGTAGTATTCAAAGTAAGATGAATTAGAATTTTGAATTATGTCTCAGTTTCAATTATACAGAAAATAGCATTTCGCTACCACTAAAATGTAACTGAAATTAAACACGAAATTACAAATTTAATAAGTATTTTCTAATAATTTAACTTTGCATTATTTAAAAATAATGCTTAGTACATTGATTAACTAATGCTCTACATTCTTATGTTTGAAACAATCTTGTTATTACATTAGCTTATTGCCGTGGTTCCCAAACTTATTTTGTCGCGGAACCCCTACGAGCTCTTCAAAAAATTACGGAACCCTTTTATTGGAAACATTTTTGATACTACTGTAAATACAAAAACAAAAAAAAAACATTATATTACTGCAAACTTTTTCCTTTTATAAATAAGATAGAAAAGTAAGACTTTCTAAATTAGTAGTCATTTTCATTGTATTCCTAAAAACTACAACAATAAAAGTAAAAAAAAAAAAAATTAAAAAATCATGAAATAAGCGATCTAGATTTGCCTTTATTTTATATTTATATTTTTCATATAAAGTGTGAGACTCTTTGATAATACAGCTAGGTTTAATGAGAAGCATGCCTTTGCATTTTGGATTCTAATATCCTTTCAAAATTTGGTATAATATTGGATAATCGAATTCGCATATCTGGTGCAGCATTTGGATTGCTGCGATATTTCGTTTTTGTATCAGCGAATTTTGAAAATCCAACTTCACACATGTACACAGTTGCAAATGGTAACAAAAACCGAATTGCCCTTTTTGATAAATGAGGATATTTGTCGTATATATCAGACCAGAAAGTTGTTTTTTCTGGTCTTTTTTGTATCTTTCTTTCGTGTACTATCTTGAAATATTTAACTAATCTTAAATTCTTTTTATTTATTTATTTTTAAATATCCATTTTTATAAAACAAGAGAGATATAAAGAGCTCCTTGTCCCGCGGAACCCCTGAATTATTTAAGCACACTTTGGGAAACTCTGGCTTATTGCAAACTAATATGTTACAGTTCACGATGCAATAGAAGTTCAATGACACGAGAAGTGTGAGGCGAGACTGCGAGACTTCTGGAGACAATTACAGCTCGGGATATTACAGAGGTGGTGTTTGTCCATCTAATACAACTCCTGAGGACAGACACCCTTGTCAAATGTATAACTTTGTACTGAAAACAGACTGACCAAGCAAAATACGTCACAATACATTTCACACTATTCCAAAACAAACGTCTTATTGTGAGGTAAAGCTATTTCCTGTCATAGTGTAGTCTCAAGTATGAAGCCTGGTTGGAAATTAATATAGGTATTTATTAGTCAGCAACAAATTTTTAGTAATAACCAATGAAGACAATTTACAGACGTTGTAAAGTCGGCGAGAATTGACTTGCCAATGATGCTTAAAATAAGAACCGAAAAGGTTATCAAAATTAAATCGTCGTCATTCTTTCTGAGAGTGAGGAATAAATTATGAGATATTATTAAAAACCTAATTTGTCACAGTAATGCTGTTTGCAATAAGTTGGGAACCTAATTTTTCGATCAAATTATTTTTAAGGTCCCAAGCTTGGAATTCAAACGTGTCATTCAGATTTTAATGAGAGAAAAGCGAAAAAGAGGAAAAATCGATTATTCAAATTTGGACAAGTCACGTTTTGCGAGAGTTTATTGTCTTGTCTAATCCTAGGGTAGAGCTCCACTCGTGTCTTGAGTATTCCCATATAAGAAGTTGGAATATTACGAGTGACCTCTACTGCAAGTCTACGGTACTGATCAACTGTGATATATCATAAATATGATATTATTTCACAGTCGAGCGAGTCAAGATATGAAATCAGAGGAGTTGTTTTTAACCGTCTGTCACAAAATAGCAGTCTGCTATGTTCCAGGTGTTGGTCGGATCGTAGTCGACTGACGATGCTATGGTAGGATTGGGGTGCACTTGAGCTAACTGGAGCTAAGAACTTTTCCGCGCTAGCGCGAATAAAGTCTTCCACACTCGGCACGCCAAAATCGTGACTGATGTCGGCGTTGCATACGAACCAACCAACGTCTGAGGCATGACGTAAGCACTTGTTCTGGAACACCTGCAACCGCTTGATATGAGCGGTGCTGGATAAGCTCAGACACTAGATGCGTTCGTCAGGATGGGCCGGATCACCGTGGTGTAAATCTTGGTCTTATTAGAGGTGCTTAGATAGCTCTTTCTATGAAGAATATAATACAGGATGCCCACTAACTTCTTAGCTCTGGATATGGAGTCATGTACATGCTCCTTCGAGACCAGTTTGGGGTCAAAAGTGAGCCCAAGATACTTGACCTTCTTACACCAGGGAATGTCTTCGTCAAAAAGTCTAACCGTGCCTAACGGAAGTCTATACTTTTTGGTGAAAAACATGTCCTTGGATTTGGCCCCATTGACAGCGACACGCCAGCGGGTGCAACATTTCTCAAGATTCGACAAGGATTGCTGGAGTCGTTGAGAGATTAGTGCTGTGCTCCATGAGCGCGTTAGATACGCAGTATCATCAGCGTACTGGCACTTTATAGTTCCTTCCGCAGTCGGCATGTAATTCGTGTAGAGAGGGAACAACAGTGGCGACAACAGAGAGCCTTGTGACACACCAGCCTCAACTGGTCTCCACGAGGAACAAATTTGATCTAACTTGACTCTCAAAACCCTGTTGGTTAGATAAGAGGCGATCATCCGGACGAGTGCCGGAGGAAAATCTTCACAGTGCAGCTTGTAGACAAGGCCAGCGTGCCAACCACGATCAAAGGCCTTGGAAACGTTTACGAAGACAGCACCGGTAGAGTGGTTTCGGTTGAAACCATAAGACATACTCAGTGAACTACATTCGCCTTTTTCCAAGGACTTGGAAAGTGACTAAATTTCAAAGATGAATTAAAAGGTTGCATTTGAGAAAGCAATGTTTTCCTACCCATGTTCTTAATCATCTTATTAGAAATACAGTCTGGACCGGGAGCTTTCCTGATTTTGAGATGTTTGATAATAGCAGCGACTTCTCCAGGACTGGTGAAGTCGTGAGTATCGGGATTGAAATATTCATCGGCTAGCGATTGAAGTTTCGCAACCACTTTCCGAATAAAATTGGTTTCTGCGATATCCTCGTTAGGGCTGCACTGAGTCTGCAAACTGTCAGGAAATGCCTCAGCTTTGCTCTGACGTGCGGGAGTTTAGTGAGCAAATGCTGCTTTAAATGGACAATAAATATTAATTAATCAAAATATAAAAAAGGTCTTTTTCAATTTTTTATTTATTTATTATTTTTTGCATAGTTTTTTATAGTACAATGCATGTTTTAGATTCATTTAAAGATTTTAGTTTATACATTTAACAAAGAGAAAGACATTGATGCCAATATCTCAATTTTGAATTTTGTGTAACAAATCTCGTTTTATTCATCACCATTATGTATAATACACTATCTGGAATAGCATATTAGAGTGGCTATTTTTTTTTAAGCACAAACGGATATCTACGAATTTTCGTTAGTTTTTGTAATGAAGCGTGAACTTAACAGTTCGTTTCGATAGACACTAACGAAGCACTAAGCGGTAAATAGGACTGAAAAATATGCTTCGGATTACCAATTTGAATAGAAAGAATTGAGCTCCCGCCCCTGTACTCTTTAAACCGCAGCGTTTTGTTTCTAATAAATCTATGTTTTTCTTTATTCTAAAACAACGAAATAATCACGTATTTATCAACCATTCCGAAAACAGTGTGACAACCCAAGCGCGCGTAACAGTCATTTCAACAACATCATACCTCTCTGCCGGACCCTGTAGAAGCATCTTAAAACATAAATGAAATTTTATTCTTAATATTTTTTAAACAGTTTATTTTACCGTTGAATCTTTCTAAAATCACTTTTACGTGATAAAAAATATAAATTACAAGAAAATAAAATTAAATATATGCGTACATAAATTATTCTTTTTTATCTTTTTACTTTCCTGCCCGGAGGTTAAGAAACTTCACAAGCTTTCGAGGTACAAAAGACAATGAATATTACAGACCAAGAAAAATGACAGTATTTTTTCAAGTAAAAGCATATAATCTATAACTTTAACACATTGCCAAAGAACTTTTGCATTTTCCATTAAGCTATTAATGAAGGAACTTTCGTTGTACATCCAAAAACTTTTGGGCATAGTAGATCATAATAATAAGATAACGATACCGAGTATTTATTTAAATTGTCAGAATATAAAAAGAGTCCATTCTGGGTATTATCTTGCTCATATCATTTCAGATGATCTGATGATACTAAGTCGCTCCGTATGCGTAAACACAAATACGAGGGCTCATCGGAAAGTTTCTAGAACGAACTAAAAGACGGAATTGCGCGCGCATGTCGTTCATATATTTTGAAAGCGTAATAATTCATATAACTGCAATCAAATTTCAAGACTGATCGTGCAGAATCGTCGTGACAGACAACTAAAGCAACAAATTACGAACATTTTCTTAATCATGCATAAAATCGAGTTCCCTGTAGTGATAAAACATATCTTTTTAAAAAGCTTAAATGTTAAAGTTTTTAAAAAGGAGTAAGATAGAATTCATGGTGAATTTGCTGCTTCATATGCAACAGTTGCAAACTGGATTGGAGAATTTCTACACGATCGATCAAGCAGAGGCCGAAAACAACTATCCATGAAGAAACAGTTAGAAAACTTCACAGAGCCAGTAGCTATTTCATTTGACCGCGCATATTGCATTTTTCACCAACATTTGGATATAACAAAGCCCACTGCAAGATGGGTGCCTCGTTTGCTAATACATCACCAGAAGCAAGTGCGTATGTCCAAGCGCAATACAAAAGGTTTTTGCGACGTTTTGTAACTATCGATGAAGCGTGGATACAACACTACACTCCGGAGAACAAAAAACAATCAAAACAGTGGGTAGCACGCGGTGAACCAACTCCGAAGAAGGCCATGATGATGCCATCAACTGGTAAGGTTATGGCTACCGTGTCTTGGGATTCCCGAGGAATAATTTTTATCGACTACTTGCAACAAGGAAGAACAATTACAGGCCAGTATTATGCGTCGTTATTAGATAGATTGAACGAAAAAAACTAATTCGAAAGGCCTCATTTTGCAAAGCAAAAACTCTTGCTCCCCCATGATAACGCACCTTCCCACAAATAGGTAATTGCGATGACGAGTGATGAATTACGATTCGAATTGATCGAACATGCTCCGTACTTGCCAGACTTGATGGAGTAAAGTCTGGCGACTTCTATCTGTTTCCAAAACTGAAAATTGGTTGGCTGGAAAAAAATTCTCATTAAATACTGAAATCGTCGAAGCTGTAAATGGATATTTCGAAATTTTAGATAATTCTTATTTTTCTGAAAGAATGAAAGATCTTGGACTAAAACGTTGGACTAAACGTGTAGAGCTGAATAGAGACTGTGTAGAAAAATAAATACAATTTTTCCCCAAATAAGTTATGTTTTCTATTCCGATCACCCCTCGTATGTTGAACCATGAATTTTCTAGACGCAGTTTAGAAGTACGCAAATATCATTTTAACACGTTTTGTGGCAGTTTTTACACATTTTAGTTCTGGATTAATACAATCATATGTAGTATACGGAAATTTATTATTTACTGCAACATTTCATTTAGTATTATCTATGAATAACATAAATAATGCAGTGCAAGTGATATGTTTGTTATGAATGATGTTGATACATGTATGGTTGTACTTAGGAAATATGTATAGAGTTTGCGTAATAGATTATTCAAGTAAAGTAACAAGTTAATTCGGAGATGTCTATGTTGTGGCAATATATATCAAACTTGCTGTGTGCTGCATGTTTCTTAGTATGTACGCATAAAAGTTCGCATTTATACAAACTTGAACTGTAGCATTGTTTCTGGAATTGTGTAAAGCATTTGATAGGGTCAATCATTATTCTTCTTAGTAAACTCAAAATTTTAGGACTGCGCTTATGTTCAGCTTATGATGCAATATGTTCAGATATGCAATATAAAATCAAGTTATTTAAGAGTAGATAAGAGTGTACCGCAAGGAAGTGTACTTGGGCTACTTCTATATATTTTATATGTAAATGACATTACAGGGGATACTCTGAGCTCAGAATTTGTAGCCTTCGCTGGCGACACCACGATAATGGGCTCTGATTCTGATAGTTAAAATCTTGTTCAAAAGATTAAGAACGATCTTAAAATTCTGTACAATTCTGAAGAATTGTACAAGGGAATAATTTTTCACGGGTGAGTATGCATGCGCGTTTTTTTACACTTGTTGCAATAAACAGCTTTATGTATTTAAAGATAGATGAATAAAGCATTTATTATTTGATGGTCGCGGATAAAAGTAATTTATTAAATACCGACGAAATCTTCAAATGTATGAAAATTGACATTTTCATAAATTTTTAATAGAATTTTACAGGAAATTTGTACAGATATAACCGGCCTATTAAATCTGTACAAATTTCCTATATTCAAATCTTCAAAAATATTGTCCATTTACAAGATATCCATTAAAGTAGTACATTCTGCTAAAATGCGATTTCTGAATAACAAATGAAAGAAAAATCAGTAGATTCATTCATGTTGAAAGTAAATATTAGTAGTAAGTTAAATTTAACCGAGCACGTTGTTGAATTTAACTCGTGTTTAAGAAAGCCGGTATTTGCACTGTGTAGCAGGAAGTGTAAGAACAGCCCTCCGGTCAGGTCACTACTTACCGTCCACATGTTTTATGTATGGACATTCTGAATACGGAACGAACCTTGCCGTTGGTCAGCCATTGTTGTTCACGTGTTCATTTATCATTCATCCTTATTCTCGCTCTCTACTGCCTTTCCGAATTTCATCCAACTCCCTGTAGTTTTCCATTGTTATGCTCTTTCCGTCAGTTATTAATAATTTGTTATGATTTTTATTAGAAATGAAATGTCCATTCACATGTAAAACAGGGGGATTCAAATGTTTGGAATTATATATAAAATTGGACGTATAATATTATAAATATTCTGTCACTTTTAAAAATGATGCTAATAAATATAAATTTTAAAAGATGAAAAACAAATTTTACGGACATTGAATTAGATCAGAACGCTGCAGTTTTCCACTGAATATATTTACAGTAGGAAAAAAGTTAAATGAATTATCAGTTTTACCAGGAAACATAAAAAGCTATTTGAACATGCAGAAAAATTAAATAAACGAAGATTAAAAAAAAGGTGCCGATTAGCGATATAAAACTTTATTTTTAAGAAACTAATTTACATTTTAACTCTCAGCTTAAAACTACTGTCTTTTTACAACTCACAATTAATTTTTAAAACTAATAAGTCTTCAAAAAACTATAATGCGAGTGATACAAATATTTGCAACACCGTACAACAACAACGTACTTACAATCAGACGTCACCCTGGGGGGCTCCGGGCTTGAGGTTCCTCAAGAGCTCCAAAAACACGTGGTGATTAAGTGTTTTTGTCAAAATACAAGTACCGAGCCCCTAGAAGAGCTCGAAAAACTCGTGTTTGTTACGATTTATTTATCAAAATATAAATGACGACCTGTTTCTTAGGTCATCCCTTATAGGTTAGAAGTGAGGACCTTCTTTTAGATCATCACTTATATTTTATAAGTGCAGACCTTTTTTTTTAGATCAACATTTGCATTTTGAAAAACAAAATGTATTTGACACACTTTAAAATAATTTCGTCTTTCGAGCCTCCCCCCCCCCCATGAAAAATTACTGGGTGCACGCCTGTTTACTATATTTATCTGACTGATTGGAGAACTGGGCAGCTAGCTAGGTCTTGATGTAGTGAGGGCATCTCAAGTACGCTTATAAGTCTCTAGATGGAAGCAAACTTTATTCTTTCAAATCTTAAGGAAATATATTGCTTTTAATATGTTCCCACTATTTGTTATCACTTACTTCACATCTACAATACACTGAAATGTGTGACAATTCACACTACATATATAAATTTTTTTAAGGCAACAACTTCAAATAAGGCAGATTATCATTTATGAGTTTTCTGCCGTTGAGTTTATTTCGCTATATTATTTTATTAGAATTTTATGGTGGTTTTTGCCATTCAATTTTGTTTACTTCGACGTTTCTTAAGATGAACTTGATCGGAGAGCAATGTATCTGTTTATTTTGTTTCAAACCTGAAAAAACCTGATACATGATTGGGCAGGATTTCAATTTCTAAAACAGACGAAAATGTTATCCATGTTCATAAATTAATACGCTTAGTCGTCCAGTGGTACGGACGACTGAGCGTTGGAGAGCGTTGGAGCAAAATAAGTAGAAATATCATACAGGTCTTTTCAAGACATTTTGATCAATTGGGAATGAAATCGTGGGATGCTGAATCAGAACATCGCAGTAATTCACATTTCCCTTATGGTTTGGTATATATTGTTGAAAAAATTACTCACCTTCCCCAACCACCAAATTTATCTGATTTAGCCCCGTGTAATTTTTTCTTCAAAAACTGTAGAATTCATTAAAATGGCGCCGTTTGCAAACAGTTGAAGAAACAAAAAAGTGGAAACTATGCTTCTGGAATAAACATATATGCCGTGACAAGGTGTGAAGTCTATACGTGAAATTAGTATTGGGAATTGCAAGCGATGACGAATTATATTCTTTCTAAAACATAAATATACATGCATTATAATTGGTGCATACAACACATATTGGATATTTAATTGGCGGGAGAAGGTGTCTGTATTATTACGTATTAAGACCGAAGGGTGCGGGACGTCGGAGTTTTGGCCAATAGGCAAGTAGACATAATGATCTTTCAGGGCAATTCTCTCACATAAAACAACCAGCTGCGTCTCTACAGTTTTGATTCCCGACTGTCATGGGTGGTGTTTATGTTTGTACATCTAATTAATAAATATAATGTGCAAGTGTTAGAATGTGAATTAATACTTGTTTCTTTGGCTGTTCTCTGCAACTGTCCCTGTTTCTCAAAGAGTTCTCTCTATGCGCACCATAAAGACCTTTTCAAAAGATATTTCCCGAGCAGTAAATACGTTGGCAGCGTGTGTACATGCAGAACTATTTATTTATTTATTTGGCTTTCTGATGGAAGCCCACAATTCACAGAATCAATAGCAGGCTTCCTCAAATTACAAAATAAATTAAAAATCGCACAGAAATGAATAACAGAAAAGAATGAATAAAGTACAAAATAAAATAACTATAACACAAGCATTGATTTTCACATTGTTTTTCAACAAAATTAATATTAAGCGAGTGGACGAAAATAAAAAATCAGCTGTGGCCACCACAGGACTGACCGCCATCACAAAGAACTTGTTTAATTTATGCTGATTTATTAAAAAATGTCTCAAATAAAAGTTAAAAAGCAAAATATTGTATTTTATAGCAACTTTTGTTAAATAAATTTTTTCGAAATATTTCTCTGTTGTAAAATATTCGCATAAATCTTAAAACCAACACGAGTAAACTCCCATTTCTAGTTTACCGATTTATACCGAAAGTTGATCAACTAACGCCATTGATGTCAAAAGCTTAAAAATATGAAGTTTCATAAAAATCCTTTTAGCCGAATTTGCTCTGCACGTGTACACGGACCGACAGACAGACCCACCGACCGACAGACAGACATACAGACAGACAGGTAGGCAGACAGACAGACATCATGCTAAAAATAGTCAAAACGTTATGTATGGACATCAATTCCTGGAGATCCATCGAAATCCCGAAATATCAAAATCGGTATGATCACAATACCTCCCTTATATATGTTGGCGGTCGGTAAAAATTAGATGATGATTATGCTATTCTGGATGTAAGATTTATTTTAAATGCATTTTAAGATATATTAAAAATGTCTAAATGTAGAAAATTGACATTCTTTGATGACATAATCTAATAATTGGATTTTTTTTTATAGCTGAGTGAATTAAATGTAGGAATATGAAATAGAGCAACAGATCTTGTTGTTCTAATCGGAATGAAAAGAAATGCATAAAGTTTTGTCGGTTAAATTATTGAATATCTTATACAAGTCTATCATATCTGCATGCAATCTTCTTTGTTCAAGAGAAATCATATTTAATAGTTTACATGTACACAAATAGTTGAAATTAACTATATTCAGTTTATAACATACAATGGAAATAAATTTATTTTGTATTTGTTACAATAAATTTATGTTAGTGGCATAGAACGGGTTACGTATAACTGAGCAATAATCTACATTTGATGTTACGAGTAACGTGAATAATACAATTAAAGTTTATTTGTTATGAAATGGCTTGATTATGCTCGTTATGAATCCCAAAAATTTGAAAGACTTCTTTAAAATATTTACATGATCGTTAAAGAGTAATTTAGAGTAAAAAATAACACCAAGATCTCGAATATTAGTTTTAGTATTTAGGTTTGAACCATTTAAATTATAAGTGTACTTGGTAATTATCTTATTTCTGGAAAAATTTATAACAAAACACTTACTTAAATCTAAATTTTGAAAATGATAATTTAAATATAAAATAATTTATTAATTATTTGTGACGCACGCAAGTCCACGTAATTTTTTATTAAACATCGTATGCAAATTGATTATTACTTATGTACATGTAGCCCTGACATGAAGATGACTCAAAGTATTTTAAAATAAGCATCATAAATTGCATATTTCTTTAAAAGTTTATTTTAAATAGTTGACACAACAACACTGAAAGTAAAGTTAATGTATAAGTGATGTAAGTACAAATGGTTTAATCCGTGTAGAAGCGTTCGTTGGTTGTAAGAAAGGGCAACATAGATCTAGTAGCTGTTTACACCATAATAAAAAGAAGACACTGTTTCACGTCTCAGACACATTAAGTGCCGGAGATGTTCCACGTTGCGTGTACTTACACGTTAGCGATGTTTCACTTTAAAAATATAGCTGAGCTTAATACCTGCATCGTGTCACAGTTTACACACAGTCTCCGACAGTGTGCGAGAGCCTCTCGAAATTACCGTTTATTTTAGGAACGTTTGGTAAGATTTTAATGACATTAAATGTAAATTTTCACTTCTAGTTTAATTAAAGCAGTTAATTCACGAGTTTAATTCAACATGAGAGCTTCAACTCTTTGAGGTTACACATGAGAACAAGTTTCAGTATTTTTATGTATATTAATTTTTACCACCTAACTAGGCGTTAGTATAAGTTGGTAATAACTAATAAATTTGCATATAAGAATTTGAAGTAAAATATTTAATATTAAAATAGATAACTTTCAGATTTTTCGTAAATGCACGTTTTAAGCATATTGACATATGTTTCATATAAATTAGGAGAATTAAGCAACTGGTTTCTAAAATTAAAACCTGTCGTCCAATAAACTCACAAGCCTAAGCTGTACTTCATCTTCAGTCGTTTTCCATCCACCTTTGAATAAATGCAGTCATTTGGATAAATATAAAATATGGGGGTGTAGTCTAAAATCGAGCATAACGATATTAGGCTTAGGTCTCCTGTTTCCTGGTTTCATAACCGTGTTTTCAATATATGTACATTCAGGAGTAAATTCAGGAAAATAGTATTGGGTCCATTTTTTAGCATACACAGAAAGGCACCTACAGTTTATAGCCGGTTGCGAACGGCTAAGCAGAACCTGTAATTTGTATAAATATTTTTGCACAAATGATTTGACAAAAGCAGGAATTGAACTAACGTCCGTGTTCTTGTTTAGCGGTCATATAGCAGGTAAAAACGATTTAACGTTTGCAGCTACAGGCTTGCCAACGCTTACTATTGCACGCACAATAATCGGAGGCACATAGCAAAAGTATCACTTTATAGACCATAGATGTACGCGTGATACTTACTACAACTTATTGGAATCTTAAGTTTGAGACGGAGTCGGCACGTGCAATCAAGCGATGCAAAAATGAGGCTATTTCGTGCTACTTTGGCAATCCAAACTCAGCTATAAGAGAAGCTATACATGAGTTTGACCGACTGCAAAACACAATGCTAAAGTGGAAAAAGTGAAAAATATTTCAACTTAACCTCACAATATCGCAATATTTGCAAAGAAAATAAGTAACACGATAAGATTCGGGCTTCGGAAAAAAGAAGACAAAATGCTGAACAAAATGAGAGGCCATTGAGTGGCGCCATGCGAACACAGGCATTGTAAAGCTAAGGCGCGAACGTTAACATCGGCGCTAACAAATTTACCGCAAAATCGGTGCTGACTATGTAAAATCGAATGAAAATTATCGAAATAAGCTCAGTACGACAACAAATACTACACACAAACTACAATGTCACAAAATTACATTTATTCTACGGAACGGCTGTGTTCCCTACACTGCCCTGTCGGATTTTGTCATCCAACCACATTTGAAGTCTTCCTTTTTGTCATTTTTCGGCCCAAGGGAGCCAATGCTTACTGAACGAGTTATGCCGACCTTTTGGTACAAACTTTATAACCCGCAAATATCAATTTCAGAGTCGTTAATCTTGGGATCACGCCTTCCATTTTTTGGAGAATTTATGGATTAGATTTTCTAGATATTGGGGTAATATTCTTCTCTCCATATTTTCTTGCCTTATCGGTAACTTATCTGCAATTATTTCCATGAGTGTTCAATTCTGTACTCCATTGGTAAGATCTGGAACATTGATCGAAGACTTTAGATGTTGTGCTATATTTTTACTATACTTAGTAATTAAAATCATAATAAATAGTATCATGCTTTATGGTGAATAGCAAATGTTTTATGGTGCATAGTAAATGCTTGGATCTGAGAAAAGATGAACGTCACAACTAACACCATACAGCGGAACAAACTTATATGTTATAAGCATGTCCAGTAAATTCATAGAATGGTCTAATGTTTAGGTTGTCAATGAAATTGTATATTGTGCTGAATTTTTGTGTTCAATTTTATATTCAAGATGTTGAAAGATATCTCAATTGATGTACTACTTAAATCTTGTAAAGAAAAATGTGATTTTGGTATGCCACCTTCAGCGACTGGTCCAAATTTCGGGAATTACAACACAAGTCCTTACGAACTATATACATTTATTACAACGATTGGTTCTTGGTCGTCCTATTCAAGACTGATTTACCACAAATTACTGTTGCTAAAATTGTGTAACTATAGAACTGTTAATTAAATCATATAGTTTATTTCTAATTGTCGAAATGTCGACGATACGATCTATGAGTTGAAGCTATTAACTTCTGGATTACATAATAAAATTCAGTACCTCTAACCACTGGCGCACCCAGAGTGGGGCCAGGGGGGCCGCCCCCCACCCTAATAAGGAAGGAAATAAAAATAAAAACACACAAACACACTAGAAATTTTTAAAAAAGAGATGTGGACCTTTTTTTTAGGTCGAGGTCGTCACTTGTATTTTAGAAGTGAGGACCTTTTCGTATTTAGGTCATCATCACTTTGGATTTTCAAAGCGAGGACCTTTTTTTGTCTTCCGGGCTCCCCCTAACAAAAATTCCTGAGTGCGCCACTGCCTCTAACTCGATCGCTTGACTTGTATTTTTGTACGAAGAGTTTTAACTTGTTCACTTCGTCAACTTCGTCTTAAACGTTCGTTTTAAATCACTAGTTTTCAAGACTATCGGAAGAACAAGGTAGCAATATGTCTTGTTTTAAACTTCAATACATTATAAAAGAAACTATTGAAATGTTTGTTATTGTTTATGGTGATGCTCCAATGATCCTAAATAGTTTACAAGTGGTTTGGACGCATTCGTAGTGGTTTTGAGTCTGTAGATGTCGGAGAAAGATTGAGATCAATTCCAATATCAAAAACCAAAGAAAATGATGAAAAAAATTGTGAAATGTTTCGATCAAATGGCTCTAAAAACTATAAAGACATAGGTACTGTAACGAATCGTTGAGACTGCCGGAACAAGAACCAAACTTTCACAAATCACTCGCCACGAGAATTTCTTTGAAAGGAGTTGCCATCGTTTTTTGAGATTTTACAAGGGGTATTTTAAAAGGGTACATATTTTTGAGAATTCAGATAATAGAAAATTAGAAACCTTACGCTTACAGCACGTAACTTTAAAAGTATATTTTTAAATGGTTCATTGTTCAAGGAAATGTTTGTTCAGAGTTACTGATTAATAACTTTGAACACTAGCATCTGCTTGCACAATGCAGACGGCTCTCTGAAGACAGGGACAGACAGTATTCGGTCCGGTTAGCGAAAAGATCTAATTTGTTGAATTCTTAGAGGCACTGTGTCGGCATTCTGGTGGTTTATCCAATTTTATTTGTTTTAAACTTTTAATTATCTTAATACCTATATTTTAATCTCTTGTAAATAGTATATTATATTAAATCAAATTCATTAATTTTAAACCGTCTTAATTAACGTTTGTAAACCTTCATCTTTAAAGGTGCCTTCATCTGACTTGAGCATTTGTACGCGCACAGATTTTCGTGCGCGCAAGGATTTTCGTGCGGGTAAAAAAATTTGCACACACAACTTTCTAATTTGTGCGCGTAAAATCTCGCTCCGTGTATTTCAGTTATATCCACGCACATATTTATTTAAAGTAAGTAGTGTCAACGATGGCGGAAAGAAACGTTGTTGGCTTAACAAGTGTAGCGTACATAAGTCGCATTCAGCAGACTCATCGGTGTCTTACCGGTACACAAACTTACCGGTGAATTTGACTAAATGCACATTTTTTGACAGCGTTATCGAACGGCGTATATGAAAACTACAATATCTAAACAATGATAGATTGCAATGACAGTAAATTTTGAATGTAAGCTTTTACAGTAATTTTAAAAGTACATGTGCTTTATATACGTCTCCTCAATATCTAAGTAAACTGACTTAACACTCAATTCCATAATTTTTTACTTGCTTTGTGCTTGATTCTTTGTTACTATAGATATAACTGTCAAAATGTCCACCGGTGAGCAACTAATCGTTAATGAAATCCGGTGAATAAAATGGCGACCGGTGAGTAAGTACGGTAACTCACTGGTAGATCAACGTAGGCATACAGGAAAAAAATTTACCAACCGGTAACTCACTGGTGAGTCTGCTGAATGTGGCCATAGTAGACTTAGTAAAAAAAAAAAAAACGGTGGTGGATGACACAACTATATAGAAGCAGGGAAATATACAATAGTTTAAGTTTGCTAGCAGAACTGCAAGGTTAGTGGACAATTTCAAAATTTTGTTCGAATATCAGCGGCAGATTTCGAACTACTCGTTAATAAAGTTGGTCACAAAATTGGGAGAAAGACAAGTTTTATAAGGGCTGTTCCCGCGAAAGAACGATTAGCCATAACCCTACGTTTTTTGCAACTGGGGATTCGTTTACCAGCATACAATACATTTTTACTCCATTCCATGTTGAATATTTACTGGTGTTTACTTAAATTTACGCGCACAATTATATGATTGTATAAACCCGTACACACTGAGCGTACAAGTTCTTTGATCTTATCGGTGGGACCGACAAGCTACGGATAGCATTCGTGGAAGGATTACTGTACGCGCACACAAATTATACCTCGTACTCACCTGAGCATTTGTGCGCACACATAATCCGTGCGCGTACAAATGCTCAAGTCAGTACGCACCTTAAGAACTTAAGTGAACAGCTAAGATCCAGACTATTAAAAATATGCCTGATCAGTCGGTTGATAAGTACATTAATACATATCATTTAATTCACATATCGTAACGATGAACCCTGGATAACACTCACGCCTACTATCCAAACTCCTTTAGTCAGGAATATCATTTCAGTTTGAGATCAGACTTCATATAATATCACAGGTTCGCTACCTAGTAGACAATAAATGGTAGGTTGTAAAGTAACGTACCGGGCTCGCTACAGTACTGAGACGATTACGAAATAATATACACACGGAAATATAAATAAATGAATGTAAGATTTTATCCTCCACCTCGAAAACACGTCTTGCCAGTCTTTATTTCTAATGCAGCAGATTTTGGCAGATAAAAAAATTATATGTCCACAGTGTTGGAGCTAGACTTTTCGGGGCCTGAAGGGCAGGAATCATATTGGGGTCCCTGATTTAAAGCGAATATTCTATAATTTTACGAAATCAATATTGCAAAATTTTATATAAGTATACACATTTTGCATACGCATACACAAGTTTTGTAGTGCGCTAATAGAAATAAACGGCGGTATCAATTTTGTATCAATTTAAGCATAATTCTTCCATATAAGGACAGCCACAATTTTATTTTTAGTCTTCAGTCAATGTTGTGATGTTGTTTAACAAAGTTGAAAAAATGCTGTCCAAGTCGAGACGAGATTATCGAACAAAAATGTTGTATAATTTTAAACGTAGTTTAACAACTAAAGAGTGCTATGATGAAATGTATGGTATATTCCATGATGATTTTCTTTCGATAGTCATCGAGCGGTGAGATAAAAAATTTCAACATGGTGATTTCGAATTAGAAGATAATCCCCATTTTAGGCAACCTGAGAAAGTGGTAGTTCCGGAAAGTGTAGTCGTTGTTAAAAATTTTTATGAAAAATGGCTATATAACATACAGGTAGATAGACGAAACCCTCGAGAATAATACACCAGCTTTGTACACAATTCTACAAAGTAAATTGCCTTTTAGAAAGATTTATACGCTTTAGGTACCTGTAATCAAAAACAACGAGTTCATGCTCCACAAGATTTTTTGGAAAATTCAAGTTTACAATTACTTTCCTTCGTAACAATATAACATCTTTCGTATAGTCCAGATCTTGTGCCATAATATTTTGATTTGTTCCCCTACGTCAAAAATTAACTAAAAGGACACCATTTTGCTTATGAACACCAGTTATTAGTTGCATGGGTTGAATCATGTGATATTCTGCCGATGGAAAAAAGGGAAAAATTGAGTAATGACTAGTTTGGAGGAATGTGTAAGTGTGTAGAATGAGATGGAACTTATTGTGATAAATAAAATTATACAACAAAACTTTCCTAGCGCCCTGCGTAATATAGGCTTAAATATTGTACTTATAGATGTATGTACAAGTTGGAAAGATAATTTGACAGGAACTTTTGGAAGCCCCATAGAGTTCCGGGGCCAGACACTGGTAGCGTCATTAGCGTCATGGTAAACCCACCCCTGTACGTCCGCATCCATCATGCTTACCAGGTTTCGCAATCTGCAACTTCTGACCTACCCCTAAGGTGAAGATGACCACGAAAGAGACACGCTGCTAGTCAATCCAGAAACCAAAGCAGCTACTTCTGGTACTATTATGAGAAATGACAATAACGTTAGAATAATTGTGTAAAAAGCGAAAAGGAAGCATTTTGAGGGTAAATAACTGTAGTACTTATATTAATTTGTTCCAATCGAGTATCTCCAAAATATTGTTTAGAAACGACGTGTGTTAATTCATGAGAACGTTATCATTGTCGTTAGTGTTGTCGCACAGAGCAATTATTTATATCAGTTTTCCACTGCGTATTTAATGTACAGTAAATACATGAACAATAAATAATTTTAAAATATAGTGTCTCTGTAGGTGCCATAAATATAGAGTTGAAGCGCATATTTTCACTTCTAGAGATAATTTTTATATAAAACGTCAGAAGCTTAATATGAAAAAATGGTCCGCCATTTGAATTAAAATAAATTGTTAGCTGACAAGTTGGTTCTGTGATACGTTTTTGTTACAAGAAAAACAGTTGCTCTGGCAAATGGGTTCTAGAAAAAGGGAAAGTATGTATTTAATTGAAGCTATCCTCGTGCGACAGCGAATCCTTTATTCCAGACCAGAGGCGGAGTTACAAAACAACTTTTAGGACAACGAACAATTTCTGCTTCAGTTATCAGTAATTGTACTATTAGGAACATTCAAAGCCAGTACAAACATATGAACAAAAAACTTGTACTGATAAAAAGCAGAAGTTCTAGCTTTGTGAAAAGTTCTTTACTCAGAGTTAGTTTATATAGTGACTGGGTAAACAGAATTACATCAAAAATGTACTTGGTATTTCTACAATTTTCGCTGATATACAGGGTAGTTAATGCATTGGGTTAAATCATGTAACTACTCTTAATTTAGTTTTTTTTATCGATCTAAAATAGGTCTAAGGATGAAAAATGGAAGTGAATTGTGAATTTTCACACATTTCAGGGTTTTGCAGGTATTTAATAAGTGTAAGAAGCTGACATAATACTGGATGTCTAGGTATAATTATCACATCAAAATCAACAGTTTTTTGTTAATCACTTTTATTCGTTATTTGAGAATTAAGAGCTTCCATTTAATTTTTTTAAACAAAACTTAAATAATTTTCCAAATATCCCAGCGTTTTTTCTGCATTTACTTCGTATTCAAGTCTTCATTAGATTAATAAGAAATATTTTACAGTGTAGAGTGAAGTGTGGTGTGGTGTGGGTTTTACAAATAAATAAGCAGGATGTTTTTGAATTAGCTTATTTAAGATAATATAAAATTGCAAAATAGTAAAAGAATTTTATTTTTATAATGAATATTCAAAATGGCCCCCATTACTCTCAATACATTTTATCAACTCTTCTCTTAACACTTTGAAATTACCTTGCGAATATGACGTGTAAAAGCGACGTAATCAATGTCCTCAAAATCAACGAAATTCTGCAGATTGTTCACGACACTGCTTTAGAGAGTATTTACACACATTTCCATTATTCGTCCCAATAGGAAAATGGGCTTCCAAAAGAAACTTGTCATATTCAACTGCAAACACCATTCTAACCAAACAATTTCAATGAAGAACAGTTTAATTTCCAATACAAAATATATTCCGTGAAAGATAGTTTTGATCATAATAGAATTTCACGTGACGGTCAGTTATTCTGGATCACTCTGTAGAATTGTTATCATTTTTTATCTTTATCAGAATCGAACGTTTTAATAATTATACAGCAATGTAGTCGTAGGAAAAGTTATATATAAAATTTGTATATAAAATGTATTTGTTGAACCACTTTCCACTAATACAAAGATAACATTTTACGCAATCGTTGTATAAATAACTATTTTGTTATTAATATACAAATTTCATATTAAATTCCATGGACCAACGTATTCGGGTTGATGCCGTGTACACAGACTTCAGTAAGGCTTTTGACACAATTGATCATGAAGTTCTGTTTAAAAAATTGAATCTTATAGGGATACATGGTAATATGTTAAAATGGTTTTTATCATATTTGACTGGAAGAACACAAAGTGTTGTAGTAAATGGGTTGAAATCGCAAGTTAAAAATATTACTTCCGGTGTTCCGCAGGAAATTCACTTAGGACCCTTGCTTTTCAATATCTTTGTAATCGATATAGGTGCCTACTTTCAGAACTCTTTATTCATTCTTTATGCTGATGATTTAAAAATCTTTCAACAAATACTTTCTCTACAAAATTGCCGTAATATACAATCTGATTTAAATAGGTTGGAAAACTATCTTAAAGTCAACAAATTAAATGTAAATATTTCCAAATGCTCAACAATTTCTTTCACGAGAAATAGGACCTCTATCAATTACAGTTATTACCTCAACGATGAAAACATCAGATGAAAAAGTAACAAAGTAACATATGACATTGCTGTCTCTAGAAAATAGACGAACTATTATTGATATTAACTTTATTTACAAAATATTAAATAACAAAGATGATTGTTCGGACCTTCTAGAAAAGATATTTTTTCGAATACCTTCTTACAATACAAGAGGTAATGATATTTTCTCCCTGTCTATTAAAAATACTAATTCTGCTATTAATTCACCCCTGCACCGTACTACATACAAATTAAATAATTTAGTAGCTAATGTTGATTTTCCGGACATATTTGCTAATAATTTTAACATTATTAAAAAATATATTATCAATAATTTAACACAAAATGTATAGTATGTTATATTATATCTTATGTATTAATGTAATTCATCTTTAATTTCTAAAAACATGTGAACTTGTTGTTTATTTAATTTGTAACATATGATATGTAGTGCCACTCTGTTATTGGGCCTGTGCCTGTTGGGTGGTCAAAAGTTAAAATAAATAAATAAATAAATAAATAAATAAATAAATAAATAATTAATTAAATAAATAAATAAATAAATAAATAAATAAATAAATAATTAATTAAATAATTAAATAAATAATTAAATAAATAAATAAATAAATAAATAAATAAATAAATAAATAAATAAATAAATAAATAAATAAATAAATAAATAAATAAATAAATAAACAAACAAACAAACAAACAAACAAACAAACAAACAAACAAACAAACAAACAAACAAACAAACAAACAAACAAACAAACAAACAAACAAACAAACAAACAAACAAACAAACAAACAAACAAATAAATAAATAAATAAATCTAGAATCTAGATTCGTTAGCATTTATAGCTGCAATAACTTAATCTGAGATGAATACAAAACTTACAGTAACAAAGTAGTCGTTATTTGGCTATCATTTAATAAAGAGATATCAAAGCCACAATAAAGTTTTATTTTATTCTTCTCCAATAACCCATATTCCAACATTTCTCTTTCATTTTTTCTAAGGGCAAGAGGATAGGACACCTTCATACCCTCATCGTTGGGTTCTTCTATTATACGAATGTTTTCGGCAGAAAAAGTAACAAAATCGATGTACATATTTAACAATGTTTTAAACTATCTCAAAATTAATATTTCTTCTTACAAGGGCAAATTAAGGATAAGAACCAGAACAACAGCAGTAAAATACGAAAAGAAGATTAAGGCTAACAACAACTCCATATTACAAGAAAGCCGAAAAGATAAAGAATAATCCAACGAACCAGCTGGAGAGAAGACAGAGAGAAATATTTCGAAAGAAACGGTTATGGTATAGAAGAGATAAGAAGAATACAAGAAGGAGGAGAAGAACTAGAATATATATTAGAGGAACGAGACAGACAGGTACAGAGACAGGAGCAACAAAACAGAATCCAGAAACCAAGGTATAATCAGAGCTACAAGAACATACAAGTTCCCTCAGTGCTGCTATACCTCGCCAAGCCAAAAGTAAAAAATCAGAAGACCATCGCTAGATTACGGTGTGGTAATGAAGAATGGGCTGGAACTTCTCCTGGAAAACTGAATGTGAAAGGACATGCAGAACTTGCGGGCAAACCATCGAGACACCTACTGTCCTGCAGTGGAGTGGGAGAGGAACGAATGGCTATACACAGAGTGTTGGACGAGGCAGGTAGTGGCTATCTGTGGATGAAGGTCATACAAAGAAGAGAGATGTTAAAGGAGAGAAACCAGATTCTA
This sequence comes from Liopterus haemorrhoidalis, assembly GCA_963971575.1. Classification (NCBI taxonomy): domain Eukaryota; kingdom Metazoa; phylum Arthropoda; class Insecta; order Coleoptera; family Dytiscidae; genus Liopterus; species Liopterus haemorrhoidalis. The sequence continues at coordinate 92,809,642 of OZ020611.1, forward strand.
CTAGAAAGTGAAGTCCAATGAGCCAGAATACGTTTGTTGTTTTGTTTTGAATAATTGAATTATTGTTTAATTTGGAAGTAATTTTTGTTAATTTGTTAGAAATTTATATTATTATTATTGAATGTGATATCACACTAATGGTATTTTGGGAAAATTAATGTACAAATTCAAGGCCGAAAGGCATGAATAACCGATTATCTATCTATCCATCTATCTAATATTTCTTCTTAGGTCACCAGCTCTTAACTCAGATTGACAATCTCATCCTAATTTGCTACTGAAATGCAATGAGGTTCAGAGGTGTGCACTCAGACAAATCTTGCAAATTTCTTAACTAGGAAGTTCAATCATTATGATTTACACCAAAAAGCTAATATCTGTTTTATTTTCATTGTTTTAACTTTGTTTTATTTATTATCAAATAAAATTGAACAATCAAAACTGTGTATAGTCTGTTAATGACCAAATACCATTATGTGGTAGTAATTTAAAAATATCAACAAATATTTGTTTGATTAAAAGCATGTCTGAACTTGACATATGTTTCCATAAAACAATAAACAAGTATTCTTCAATAAAAAGCAGAGCTTGTATGTAAAAAGTAAAGAGGCCAATACACACTGAATAAATAACGTCAGTGTAAACAGTTTTTACTGCATACAAAATATTTTCATTTAATTTATCAGCAGACATGAATAACAGATATAAAAACACCAGCGAGGCGTATATATTAATAAATAATGCGTTTAGAAATTCTATTATCAAACTTCTTCCATTGGTAATGGTTACTCTGTTGCGTATCTAGGTTCCGTTGTAAGAATGTTTTTGCAATCACTAACAGGTACTTTATTAAAATTTCATTTGCCTGAACAAAAAGAGAATGAACACTTGAAAATGACCATTTTACACTTCTTACTTCTCCTTGGGTCAGTGGCGTGTACCAAAAAAGTACATTTGTTCAGAAAAATACTTTGTTAGGCAAGTAATGTTTTTAAATAAGATATCATTATCATCATCATCATTTCGTGTCCGCAATACCACGTCATATACACTTCTCCCATAATCTTGTTACCAAGAAAGAGCGCTTCGTCATTGGCATCATTGAGGGGTACAGCTACCTCCTATGTTTGTACAAACCAGTAGATGTTGATAATACTGGTATTTTCCGCAGTCGCATTCTGCACTTCCAGCAATGTATCCCCACTTCTTTAAGTTGTCTTTACACCTTGTAACACCAGTACGGAGGTATGACCAAGAAAACCTGATACAGCCATTCATGTATCTGTCTGCTAGTTCGGCAGAAATTGTGGCGAACCGGCTGTACCTAAAGATATGGCATACTTGTACAATAGACGATATCCAATGCCACGCCAGCAGCACTAGCGCCAGTGTGCTTTTGTCACACTAATCTCACAAATATCTCATTTTTACATATAATTTATTGGCGGAATAATGAATAACTTTATTTCATAACAAGACGATGTACCGGTTGCCAGATTAACATTTGTGAAAATATAAGATCATTCTATTCAAGAATTAGAAAGGTTATTTGATGCTAAATACTGAAAAATAAAAAAAATGGAAACAATAAAATTTTAATAGAGAGGTAACGTTTAAGTGAATATCGATTTTTTTTTTTTTTTAATCATCTGCCAATGGCTCAAAATGTGGAATATTTTGCTTAACACTGACAAATGCGAATGCAAAATATTTTCACTTAAGAGAATTTCATATCCACAAAGATTCGAATAAACGAACAACCAATTTGTTGGAACTCAACAACAGTAAGATACCTACGAGTGCACCTCAACGGACGACTTACATGGACATCTCATATTAAAATTAAACTTTAGCTTGCTCATCAAAGACTACACCAGCTCTTCCCCTTGATTAACAGAATATCGAGGCTCTAAAACCAATTTCCTCAAACTACAAATGCTGCAAAACAAAATTCTAAGAATAGCAGTCAACGCCCCATGGTTCATCCGGAATGATCATACGGACGGCACTTCGAAAATAGGTTTTTTGGATTCCCTGGACCATGAAACGTGGTCATCAGTCAAAATCTCGACATCGAAAATTTTCGCGATTACAATACTGTCCCTTATATATTAAGGTCGGGCAAGTAAAAACTGTGAAGGTGCGATAACCTACAAGATTGGCCAAAAAGGTATACACGTTAGACTAAAAAGACAGCTACCCCAAGACATTTACAACAGCAGCAATGACAGTGACAGTGAAAGTGACAATGACTAAATTTAAGATTAAATATTAGCATAGATATCAGAAACTATACATACAACAGACATAAGTGATACATTATAAGTTACATTTTAAGTACTATTAGGACTGTTAAGTTTGTCCCATGTTATTAAGCTAGTTTCTTTTACTTGTTACCACTGCTATGAATAACATTTCTTTTTGTTGAACCAGTAATAAATAGATTAAAAAAAACTATTTCCCAGAAGGGCTGGCAATTTTTTGTTTAGGTTAGTTTTTCGAAAAATATCGATTTTTATACGTCGCTAAAAAATCTTCTTTTTAGGGTTTCGTAGGTATGACCAAAAAACCCTTATACCGTCTGTCTGTCTGTCGGTTCGGTAAAAATTGTAGCCAAACGGCTAAACCTAGAGAGTTGAAATTTGGCATGCTTATACAATTCTTTGACCCGCGCATAGGAAAAATATACTAAAACATCTAAAAAACATATCCCCCTAAAAATATAAACAAATATCTGCTCATCGAAAAAAAAAAATATTTTTTTTTAAATTCTAAGTAGAGAATCAAATGAATGCCCTTAGTACGTAGATTAACGATTAAAATTTTACTTTTGCAAAATAAATTATTTTGACGCGATTTTTGACAGAATTGTGCAAAAAAAAATGTTTGCCCCACACCCTGTATCCCAGATGGTTTAAACTAAAAATCTGAAAAAATTCTAAGTAATGTACATTTGTGTGAACCGGAACAGTACAACAGGAATTTTTGATCAGATTATGTTTTGGGAAAATAACGCATTTTTGTTTTTTTTTGCTTGACCACGTAAAATATTTAATAACTTCTCCAACACACTGAACCAGTATGCTTTGATAGTGTAATAGCTAACATGCTCGCTTTCTAATTTACAAACTAAAGTTCGCTCCGCTCTCCGGGCAATTTTATTTTTTGTTTTTTTTTTTCATTTCTATTTTGCTTAAATTATTTTTTCAAAATTCTAGTAATATTTGGGCAAATTTAAATTTTTAAAAACGTAAATTTAATAACCAGTGGAAATTGTTGACATTGAATACAACCAATGGAAGCCATAGGCGCAATTTTCAAAATCTTAATGAAACTATCTATATATTAAAAAAAAAATACTGCACATATTTAGAAACATAAATAATGGTATTAGGCATTCGAATTAAATTTAACAAAAAAAAAGAAGATTTTACATAAAATTTGTTTTGGCATCCCAAATAATCATCTTTCACTTACTAAATACCTGCGGAACCCGGAAATGTGCGAAAATTCACACTTCACATCATTTTTTTTTTTTAACGTTTTGTGTAGATCCAATAAAACGGCCTATATTAAATTACAGAAAGAAGTTTTTTAAAAGTTCTTTATTTTAACACCGCTTCACCAAAAATGTGCTAGCAAACGAAAAAGCGGGAAAAAAAAAACTTATTAATGCACTTTTATGTGAACCGGAATAGTTAAAAAGAAATTTTTGATCAGATTAATTTTTCGAGAAAATTCTTAGAACTATTCCGATTTACATCAATGTGCACTTAAATTTACTATGCCGCGATTGTAATCTTATCATACAGCCAAATCTAGCAATTGGGGAGACAAGAATATCTAACACGTCTCAAGTCGGACATACGCATTAAATCTATTCATGAACCTATTCCTTAATTGTTGGTACCTTATTAAAGACTAGATTGTATGTTATTTTTTTTTTCATTTCTTAGTAGTGGTTAATACCCTAAATGCCGCAAGACCTAGGGGTAATAAAGAATATATATTAGAAACCTCATCCGCGAATAAAGCTAACGTATAATTTAAATAAGTAAATAAATAAACCGGTAACAGATGTAAACCCGTTGAACAAAAAGTTGTTGTAATTTTTGGTCGTCTTCTATTTGGCGCCATCATAAGACAGGCGCTTATGGCCAGGGCCACACTCGGCATAGCCTCGGTACATCTCTGTGAATAGATGACATAAAACAACTGAGTGGTAAGCAGCGAATGGATACAGTGAAAACCGAGAAGGGTTGAGAAAATTAAGGCAGTTTCTAATCAACGTAGTATGCTGTGCATGATGAATATTATATGGGCTATATTATTATATGTTTAATTCATTATAACCATAGCAATGTGCTATCAAATTCTTGTTTGTTGTATGTTTTGTTCCTATTAACTTCATAATTCTTATCTACCAATATTAGTCATAACGAAATGCAATTGTACTAAATGAATTTTCGTATCGCATAAATTGTGAAACGGTCTGAATTACACACGGGCGTATTCTATTGAAAACGTATTCACTTTCTGTAGAGATATTTTGCTTAAAATATTATCCTTCGAGAAACGAGAATATTTATAAAGAATTCTGAAGAAAATTGTGGATTTTCCAGATAGATTTTTCATACTATTTTTATGAGACACGGAAGTGGAAGATATTTATCTTTATAAAAAAATAAATGTATCTAGATAGGAGAGCCGTATGTGGATAAATAAAAGATACAACTTTGAAAATGGTTTTAAATATATATTCGTGTTTCGATGTTGCTGAATTTTCTTCAAGGATATTTTACATTTATTATACTAAAGCTAATAATACTTCCTCGTCTTTAACATGTAATAAGCTTTCGGTTTGTTCCTGACAATCAATGTGTTCATGTATAATACAGTGCGTGCAAAAAGTTGTTATAAAGGGTTTAAAAACAAGACTACTTTAATGAAAAACCAAGCCAAAGCTCTACTAAACTATAGCTCATACTATGTAACAGTGGAGACCAGGCTGGTTGGTTATGGCAGCCGCATATAGTAAACATAAGCAACAAGAAAAAAAGTGGTGTGAATTTTCACACATTACAGCTTTCGTAAGTATTTAGTAAGCGATTATAGTAAACATATTCGTCGATTTCTGAATGTGTGGGACAACTTTATTTCTGTAATCGCGATATATTAAATTATATATTGAAAATAATTTATTATCTGTTAAACACTAAGAGCCGTCATTTAATACCCTAAACAAAATATTACAAAAGAATCTCATTGGAGAAGCAGTCACCAAATAGCACGCTGAATCGATCTAAATAGGTGGTGGTCAGAAGGGGCAATATCTGGTGAGTAGGCCTTCCTAGACTTCGGCAGGATGAAGGACTTCCCATTCCATGTTTACCAGCTCCTTTTACACTCTTTGGCAACATAGAGTCTGGCGTTGTTATGGAGAAGGATGGCTTGGCGACGATTTGCCGATATTTGAGGAAACTTTTCGATCAGTTCTGTGTTCAGTTGCCTTAGTTGTTTACTGTAGCGATCTCCTTTCACCGTTTAACCTAGTAGCAGTTTATAGTAGATCACACCTTCCTGATCCACCAGATAGAGACTAGAACTTTATGGCCGTTGATGTGACATGGCATCGATGTGGTTGATTGGCAGAGATCCACCCAATGTTCGAGCCTCTTCGGATTATTGTTATAATCCATTTGTCATCGCCCGAAACAAAACGCCAAAAAAAACTTTTTTTCTGCTTGGCCGATTTTGTACCGATATTTAATCGCAACTTCGGACAGTCTGTGAAGATCCCCCTTACATTTATTGCTTATCATGTATTATTTTAAATTCAAAATAACCAACATAACAAAAAATAAAAACTTTTCGGCCCATACAGTAATTCTAAAGCATACGTATTAGCCATATACGTATGGGTGTCCCAAAAAACTTGTTAAGCATGGGGATCTCGAGAACGGTAAGAGATACGAGGGCGCTTAAACTACACCAAAGGCAATATGGCACAATTTTAACGATGTCTTTGTTCTCCTAAAAAAAAATACACAAGTTACTAGATATGAACGAAAATGTAAATTTTCGGGTTTTTAATTTTTACTAATAACCAAAATTAAAATATTAAGTGATTCTGGTGTGCACTTTCTTCATGGTGAATTTAGAGACGCTGTCATATATTTTTAATCGCGTACCGTAAGTCGCGTAAGTTATCAAGGTCAATTTTAGTTTTTCATATGGAGCTTATAGTAGGTTATGACAATTTTTGATACAGCTTTTTTTGCTATTCAATCATATAAAAAAGTCCTATTTTATTTTCGTTAATAAAATGAAAATTTAAGAAGAACGTTTTTTGCGAGATAAATCTAATAATTAATTATTTTAAAGTAAGATGTTAAAATGTTTCTGATTTCTCGTCTGTATCTATCAAACCCTAATAATGCCTTAAATATTGGTGAAATCATATTATAAAATATCCATTAGAATAAAAAAGTGTCCATTATTTTCTCCAACCCCTGTACATTTTATATAGAAGTTTGCTAACTTTATGTTGTAAAGATCCCGAAGTCGAATCCGAATCCAAGCTTGATTATAATAATAAACATTTTCCAGAAAATACGTTTTTAACAGAACGAAAACTTTAAGTTTTAACATAAAATTCTCATCCTTAATTCTTCAATTAGAAAAATCTTCTTTTCCATGTTAAATTATGCATAAAACAAGTTGGTCCCGTTTTACAAATGTTAAAATTCATAAGAGCTCTTTATTACTTGGAGAAATGTTAGTATTCAGAAGTTGTCTGTGTTCGTCGTGTAAAAACTGTCATTTCTTCATGTGCCGTGCGTCTGGAGAAAAACGTTCGCCACCGGACGCCCATCTGCTACGCCGCGATGCTCAGCATCTCTTCATGAACCGGCAAATCACGAGAGAATGACTAGAACAGTTTCTCAACTTGTGATGTTATCCAGTACATGCTTTTAGATGAAATACTGTTGACTTTAGATTTATCAGACTAATAGAGACTTCATTTATTTATAAGGCGCGGAGAAAATATATCGAAAACCATTAAAATATAAATCTTATCGTAGAAGTATACTTATCTTATCATAGTTTTGTAAGCAGGCAACCTCTTACAAAGACGCTTGTTTTAATTGATTTTACATATTTTGTCCGCGATTTACTTATTAGATGAAATGTGCAACAATACACATTTCTTTGCCATTTTGAACTGTTGGAGGCAAGGCAAAAATCTGAAGTGCAGTTTCATTTTAAATTAAGTGTTGTCTCCAAAAAGCTACCCTAAGTTTGTCTTTTTTACCTGAATCACTATAATATTAAGTTTACTTTGCTTTACTTTACGACGTTAATTGGCAGGTTGCAAAAAGTCTTATAACTAATTATAAGCTAAGTAAAAAAATACGTTGGTATATCGCGATATAACACTTAAAAACCGTTGTAAACTAAAATGTGCAATTCGGAGTTTTAATTCTTATATCGAGTTTAAGTGTCTGTCAAATGGAATATAATGTCAGCAAAATACCCGTCTCTTGCTGCCACATTAAGAATTTCTCATAACATTTACACAAATTTCAGGCGACATCAACTATTGCTATTCGGATATTATTCTATAATTGTTCATAGACATTGCCTTGTTGGCATAAATATAGATAAAAAATAAGGTCCAGTTACACCGCCTGAACATACTCCACAACAGAGAGTCTGTTGCATAAAATATTCTTATACTGGGGACTTCTTGGGTCTATGCTTGGACTCCAAATTAACCTGGAAATACCATGTAGATAAGATAAGTAACCAGCTCCACAAATCTATCTATGCTATTAGGCGAATCAGAAAAGTGGCTACCAAGATCTGGTTCTAACAGAGTACCATTTCCTGTTCCACTCGGTTATGACCTATACCTTAATAGTTTGGGTCACCTCAGGAAGCAAGAATATTCCTTCTACACAAGATAGCAGTGAGGGCAATTGTGAATGTATCGAAAACCACCTCATCCAAACGTATTTTCCCATCACTCAAAATTCTTGAAAATGAAGAAAAACACCTGTGATCTCAACAGTCGCAAGGAGTCCCACACGCACGAAAGAAGACCTAACGGTGCCAAGATCGCGGCTCGAAGTATCAAGAAGGATAAACGTCGGCTTCCATATATTTAACAAAATTCCCACAGAACTTAGAAGTCTAGGCATGAAACAGTTTAAAATTAAATTTAAATATTTTTTTATCAGAAAAACCATATTACACATTACAAGAATTTTTTAACGAGTAAATGGTATTTAAAATAAAAATGCACAATTATATTATTTGAAACTATTTTATTATACAAATATAGTATTTAATATTATTATTATTATTATTACTTACTAATTATTATTATTAATTATATTTCTTGGAAGCAAACTTTGCTATGCATAGTTTTAATGAGATAACTTGTAATTTCATGAAGTTTAATAAAGGATTTATTATTATTATTATTCTTGATTAGATGAGTTACGTCCGTATGTTAGTAATTATAGTTGAAGGTAATGGGATTCGGACCAGTCAGAAAATAAAAACAAATTTATTAACTTCGCTAACGTTTCGATTTTTATTTTAAATCTTCATCAGAGCTTAGTTAATAGTCACGATATAAAATAACAATTTTAAAATTAATACAGAACACATCATATTGTCCGGTATTGAACTCAGAGATAAGCAATTGAATCACTCTACCAATAATTTAGGTTGCATTCAATTGCTTATCTCTGAGTTCAATACCGGACAATATGATGTGTTCTGTATTAATTTTAAAATTGTTATTTTATATCGTGACTATTAAGTAAGCCCTGATGAAGATTTAAAATAAAAATCGAAACGTTAGCGAAGTTAATAAATTTGTTTTTATTTTCTGACTGGTCCGAATCCCATTACCTTCAACTATAATTATTATTATTATTATTATTATATCTAGTATAATACACAGCTATTGTAACTTTAAAATTGGATATAAGTAAGGTGTGTAGCAGAAAACAAATTCATTCTAGTTGTGGCTAATTCGAGTTCTAACTTGTATCGAAAATTCTGTCAGAGAACGTTAAGTTGCGACAAATTAAGGGAGACGTTAAACCATGGGGTTCTTCCTGCAGGATTAACCGCAAGGAGGAAACCGCCATCACATGCCTTCGTATAGGTCACTGTTGGTGGACCCATTGACACCTTCTTCGAGGTGAAGAGTCCCCTATATGTGAGACATGTAACAGAGATTTGTCTGTGTTAAACTTTCTAACCGAGTGTGTGCAGTTTGAGGATGTCAGGGAGAGGCTAGGCATGAACTTACTGTTTTATGTGTGAAGTCTTGCACCTTATTTTAATGTGTTCTAGTTATTGACTGTGATATTCAATGGTATTTGGCCCCTTTACTGCCTCTTACCATCACCCTGAGTCTGTTCATTTTTTCGAACAGACTTTTTATTTTATTTATTTGTATTTGTCCGTGCAAGATTTCTTTTATTCATTATGCGTTATTGTTATGATTTTATTTATTTATTTATTGTCTAATTTATTGTTTTTAATATGTAGTCTAGTCATTTAGATGGGCTGCGTTAGGCGCAAATAGCCTTTGTTGCTGTGCGCCAAAAATTTTAATTAACTAACTAACTTGTATCGATTTTTAAACAGCATTTGACAGATATAAAGTTATAATGGATGAACTGTTGTTATAATATTGCGCCACCCGTAATAAGAAGAACTATTGCCAGTAAACGAGATTGGGATAAAGCCAGCAATTTTAATGACCTACCAATAAACAAGGAACTTGAGAACTTACCCCCGCAAAGATTAAAGTCCACAAACCCAATTTGGATTGATAACCGTCTACCAGGATTTAAACTTCCAAGACATCATTGGCGACGGCTAAACCGTATTAGGACAGGTCATCGGAGGTGCAATGACTTATTGTACAAATGGGGAATGACTACGTCCCCAGCTTGTGACTGTGGTGAACCCCTCCAGACTATGGCTCACATATGTAGTTACCGAATGCCCATTAAGAAAATTTCCTGGAGACATAAATGATCTGAACAATTTAAATCCCGCCGCTCTTCAGTGACTACAGAATCTGGACTTAGAATTATAAAATGAATAATAATAATAGGATCCCAACACCTAGATAGGCGTATTATATGGGTCAGAGAAGGTAAGTTCTCCGTTTCTATACCGCCGGTCATAGATATGAAAGCCACGTGGTCAACGTGACGTTTCGACCGGTCCTATTATCCCTGTATGAACAAATACTCACTTTTAAGTATGAAATACTTAAGGCTGAGTCAACCCCAGAGCAGACTGCACATTTTCGGAAGATAAAAATCCGAAGGAGGTGGGGAATCTCGAAGTTGTGCTCCGTAGACAACCATCTTACCACGGAGCCACGGCAACTCTCTTACTTATATCCCTTAGTATCTTAGTTTATTTGCTCATCGTATTTTATTTATTCATGTTTTTTATTTTATTTATTTACTGTATTTCATTTGATCATTGTATTTTATTTATTTACTGTATCCCTTGTTTTTTTTAAATTTATTTATTATTCATTTATTGTATGCTCTGTATAAAGCTTCTCATATGTAATATATATATGAATTGTTTGCTATCTTAATTTAAAATAATTTTTAAAAAGGTCGACTGATACAGGAATTTGCGGAATCGGAAACAGATAACTAATATAAAATTATTAACCGAGATTGATCTTGATAACAAACGACCGTCAGCTCTACTCAGAAAGATGATATCACTCTCAGGTGATGGAATAACTGATGATTTTTTTAAGAACCCTGTTTTTACAGCGCCTCCCTACGAACGATAGTTCAATCCTGGCCACTTGTAAGAATACGTTGGACAATCTGGCCATTATGGCAGATAAAATTTTAGAAATAACAACAGGGCAATCATTTATGAGCTCAGTTATTTCACCACCTGTAGCTGCTTCCTCTACCCCTCTCGATGATAGTTTGGCAATCTTAGAAAGCAGTTGTTCGAATTAACTCAGTCCATAAAATAATATTTATTTTGTTTTTTATTATTTAACCTAAAGATTTAAAAAAAAATATATATATAATTCCTTTTAACCTCTTTTCACAAGTTAATTGATTGCTTATAATTTATTTGATTTTAGTCGGCTTTTTAAATACAATTTTATATTAGTATAAAATTATAACGATATTTTATATTATATTTGGCAGCTGCTAAAATTTGATCTAAGAATAAAAACGCCGAATTGTACGTTTTTAAGTTTATGTGATGTCCGGTTAAGTTCGAGAAATAATAAGTATTAACTAGAGTTTAAACATTATTTATTTATGTCTAACATCTACACCAGCGATTCCCAAACTGTGCGCCGCGAAAACATTCCGATATTCCTCCAACTACGTTAGATAGACCAGTGTTTTGACTTGGGGCGCCGCGGAATAATTCTGATACACTAAGGGCGCCGGGAACCGAAAAACCTTAGGAACCACTGATATTTACTAATTATTTATGTCTAACTACTGGTTACATGTTACTTATTGTCTTATTCAATACACTGAATAATTGCTGACAATATATATTGAATATAGCAATATAGCCTATTACTAATTGCAACATGCTACGGTGTCAATCACCTGCATTGTCAGATATTATTACAGTACTTTACAACGAGTTTTAAGTGGTATATCGCAGTATTGTAACTCACTGGTTTGCTTTGCATTTAGATTTATCTTATAACTAGTTATAAGACTTTAAGAGTAACCGGGTATTAGTGTTATAAAAATTTATTGTGTTAAATTTTTTTGAGTTTAGTGACATTTGTGAAATAAGCTATTCGCATACTGAAACTTTGACACTTTAGCAATGAGCGTCATTCTTAACATAGCAACAACGGACATTGTCTGGAATTGCGAATTCCTAAGGAAATAAGAGCCACATCGGCACGTGACGCTGCGACCGACATGCCATGTCCACCCCTCCAGGCTAGCCGGACATACCTCACTCCTCTCTTCAGTTAACCATCGAACTCACATCAGTAAACTTAAACATTAATCTTTTGTTTTCTTCGTGTAAAAAATATGAGGTACGACGGAATAAATGATTTTTTAAAGAACTTTTAGCAAAAACTCTCTGGGTGCAGTGTATATTAACTACTTTAATTTGGTGCTAGACAAGTCTTTTACTTTTACTTTTGCCCATCACCTAAACCAAATAGTAGCTAAACTTAAAACCCGGAACAATATGTAGTTAACCGCCTCCTCGTGAAGAGCTTTCGCAAAGGTGCTAGGCATAGCTGCTGTAAATTTTGTCAGCCTAGTACTGCTCTTCGATATGGCTAAATAGTGCTCATGTACATAAAGTCGACGCTGTGTTAAATAAAGCAATGAGGATGATATCAAGTACAATAAAATCCACACTCAGATATTGGTTGCCCACTATTTACATCATCACTCCGCCTCATCTTTGACGACTGAATGCATGGCCCAGAGAATGCAAGAAAATATGTAGAAAGAAACATATTCCCATCCATACTGATCTCGTCGAGAACCATCAGTGACTAAAATCAAGACGCCTTGCACTAATCTCTCAGTCGCTTATTACGAGCAGATCTTTACATATCTGTAAGAAGTGGACAGAATACTGGCTAGATATCTCTACCTCAGAAATGCAGTTACCATACTAAATGAAGAAACACTTTTTGAACTACCACGCCGTTTATGGGTCCGTTTGAACTACGTTCGTATTAGCCGTGGCAGATACTTTCGAAATATCGGAAGCCTGACCGACACCGGGTTCATGGAATAACACTGCAAGTCTTTTAACTGTATTAACTTTTATCTTGCGGTTGCAATATCGTAGTGGTTAAGTCGTTGGCTTTGTAAGTGTGGGATCGTGATATCAATCCCAGTATGGACAAAATATTAAAAAGAAAAAAAACTTGGCCGTTGGAACCGTCGGCGCACTCAGCCTTCTTTTAAATAATAATAATAATAAAATCTTTATTGCCGTGTCTTATACATAAAATATTTGATAGATATTACATATTATAACATACATATTCCTAAGCTACTATGTACATTTTTTTAATTTATTTTTTAATTTGTGAGCTTTTACATTATTTACAACTAGATTTTGAATGTGGTAAAAAAAGGCAAGAAAAAACACACATTATTTGTTGGTGACATACGACCGACGTACAAGTTTATGATAAGTTATAGTATAACATTTTATAAATGTACTTATACAGGTGATTTCAATATTTACAATAGTACGTGTTTGATACGTTTATGCTTGTATTTTTTATATTTTAAACTATCAAGATTGTAATTTCCAAGCTGTTTTATTAATTCGTTATTATTTGTAATACATTTCTCAAATGTATTTTTTGTTAGTTTATGAATAAAATCTTTAATAAACTCAATATTTAGTTCTTTATGCATTTTACTTATCAAAGTCCATCTGGGATAGTTACCAATAATACGAAGACATCGGTTTTGTACAACTTGTAACTTGTTTATATTGAAATCACTTGTATTGCTCCATACAGGGGCGGCGTACGTTAAAATTGGCCTTATACATGCTTTGTATAATAATACTTTGTTCTTAATACTTAGTTTACAATTTTTATTAAATATAGGGTAGATTTGAAACATTGCTTGGGACGCCTTGTTGTATACATTTCTAATATGCTCAGAAAAATTTAGTCTTTGATCGAGTGTAACTCCAAGATATTTTACGGAATCAGACCAATCAATTTCCTCATTTTTGGTTTTAACATTTTGAGTTATATTTGGTCGTCTTTTGGTTATTAATATTGTTTCGGTTTTGTCCGCGTTTAATTTTGTTTTCCATTTAGCGAAATGGCTGTTGAATTTAAATGCCGACTGTGTAAGCCTGTTAACAATTGTGTCAATTCTCCAGGATGACGTGAAAACTGCAGTGTCATCCGCATAGAGGGCTAGTTCCGTATTTGCTATTTTTGGTACGTCCGTAAGAAAAATTGTGTACAAGCAAGGTCCGAGTATAGAGCCTTGGGGGACACCCGCTACAATGTTTTTTATATTTGACTGTTGATTATTAATTTTAACTATGAATTTTCTATTTTTTAAGTATGAATTGATAACATTAATGATGTAAGTCGGATAATTCAATTTTATCATTTTATATAGTAGCCCATTATGCCACATGGTGTCAAAGGCCTTTTCAATATCAAATAATATTACCCCAGTATATTTATTTTTATTGAACGCGTCAGTGGCATAATCACACAGCCTAATCAGCTGGGTGGTGGTTGAATGATGGTTCCGGAACCCAAATTGTTCAGGGAGTATAATATTATTCTTTTAAATGAGTACCTGTACCTCTTAATTAAAATTCATGAATATGGTGCGTGCTTCATAGGGTACGCGAAATCGGTGATCTCGATTAACTTGAAAAGTAGTCGTTACGTTATACCAGAGAGCGCTAGTCGCGACATGAAAATCTCTTATAGGCAACTAGGTATTATGCCATACGAAATAATGAAAAACTTTACCCTTAGTTTTGTTATTTTGTATTTGATCCATTGGCAGGCATTACACTATAAAAAACTTTGTAAAAGATCTTTTATAAAATATATTTTAAGAAAACTATGGCAGTGTAATGGGCCAAGTTTTATAAAATATTTCTTTTATAAAAGGTAATTGATGTGGAGTTGGTCTTGTCGTATATGAGTATATGTGGAAAAAAGTTGTGCAGGTTGCAGGCATAAATAATGCAACTAGATCTAGCTGACCAGTTTCGAAATAGTTTATTTTTTCATTGTAAAATTGCTGTAAATCTATTTTATTTTTTTGAGTAATTATTTATTATTTATTTCTAACTTATTAAATAATAATAATAATAATAGAGCATTTATTTATATTTTAATAACTGACATTTTGTTTTTACATAATGATTTTCCGCTCATTTTTTATTTTTTATTATCCTACAATGTCCATACGTTTCTAGATCAGGTATGTTTTTTAACACTGTTAACTACCTCTTGTACTTCATTTTTCATATTTTGTGTAGCTCTGATGAAGAAATAAACTATTTCGAAACTGGTCAGCTAGATCTAAATAAATAAATAAATAAATAATAGGTTCCCAACGACGATAGGCGTATAAGGGGCCGAGAAGGTAAGTTCTCCGTTTCTAGACCGACGGTCATAGATATGAAAGCCACGTGGTCAGTGTGACGTTTGGACCGGTCCTATTATCCCTGAATGAACAGGTGCTCGCTAGATCTAGTTGCATTATTTATGTCCGCAACCCGTACAACATTTTTCCATAAACCAGTATACGTTACTTATTTTTATTTTTGGAGACATTATTAATTTTATAGCAAATAGAAACATGCGTGCCATTACGGGATTCGAACCTGAGCACCCATGGTTAGGAGTTAGACGCACTAACTACTACACCATGGCGATCGGTAAATGTAGGATTAAGAAGTACCTACATATAAATAGTTTTATTTATTTACTTAAATAAACAATATATGTTACATTATTACTACATTTCATAATTCAAGTAGTGTGTATAGAAATGAATTAAACCTAACAGTCCCCGTGTTAAGACTGCGTATAACCCGCAGAGGTTACTAGTTTCTTATACAAAACTAACAATCTGAAATAAAATTAGTATCAACCTATACATCAAATTTTGCACCGAATTTGTATCTATCTAATATGATAGTTTTAATTGTAGAAACATTTATAGTAAAAATATTATCGCTCAAAAATAGATATCAGTGATATTGTTCTGTAATTTTTTAAATCTATTTGTGGGTTTTGAATAACTTTTATATTTATACAGTTTTGTGTAGAAATGTTCAAATAATACGTCAATTTTTTTTTCGACTTGATTACTTGTAGTTTAGAGCCTTCGTCGAAAAATATTATACTTAAAGATAATAGAGTGCCACTTGGTATACGTATTCTTCACGAAAAATTAATCATTTTTACCCGTAACACCAATTTTGAAAACCGCGGCAGATTCAAGAGGGCGGCAAAAATAGATTACCAAGTACAATAACTATAAATAATTTTCACAAAACAACAAAATAGCTAGAATCATATTTGTAGAATGAAGTTTTAGGCACAATTTGCCGCATCGTACGCAAATATGCGTCGATTGGTTTACAAGATGGCGTCTATAATGCAATTTGCTTATTTACAACTACCTAACAGTTTTTTCTACAATTTAAAATATCCTATTAGATAGATAAAAATTCGCTCCAAATTTTGATATATAGATTGTTATTAATTTTATTTCCAATTATTAGTTTTGTATAAGATACTATTGAGGACTATAGGGTTGTGCGCCGCCTTAATCTCACGTTTTTATCATTTTACAAATGGTAAACAACTTGAAAAGTGTTTGAAGTTATACTCACTGAAGCCTACGGTATACTGGTTTTCTTTGCTAAAATTTTTGAATTGTTTTTTCTTTTTTTTAAGCAATAAATATATTATTATTGTTGCACTAACAAGCTGCACAAGCAAGAGTGCATTTGTAACAAGGTAATATGCCGGTATGGGATTCGTAAAAGAAATTTTATAAAATAGATTTAATAAGATATTTTATAAAAGATCTTTTACATAGATCGTGCGAGTTTCGCAACTTGTGTATAAAATTAGGTGTTACTACACGTTTTGCATCTATTATATCTTTGCAAATATTAGCAGGAAAGAAGTCTACCATTTTTACAAATGAAAGATCTTTTACAAAAATCTTTTATAGAGTAATTTCGGCCTTAAGCGGTATGTAGGACTTGTCTTTTGTAAGATTCTCGATATGTACAAAATTTTAAAATTAGTCCGCGATTTCTAAAAGGTTCAGCACCACTGATACACGTTTTACAAGTCCAAAAAATTGGGCGCATGTATGATTTATAAAGTTTTAATGAAGGGTAGCTAAAGTTATTAACCCAGATAAATCTGTCCGCACACTCTTGTAAACGAAAACTAATTGTTATTTTATGTAGTTTATCTGACTGAAAGTTCCTTAATCATAATGAAGCAGAGTGGTAGTGAAAGAAAAGCGAAAGGTGAAAGAATAATTGCACATTCTCCTGACAGATATGACAGCTCGCTAAAAACATATTAATCAAATTTCCCCATCTCTCCTTTTCAGCATCTTTTCAACTCAAATGCTATTCATTAATTAATTAATCGCTAATTTAAATTTCGAAATGTAATAATGAACTTCACCTGAAATGTAAAAATCCAGTAAATCTCGATTTGATTTATGTGCGGGCACGCAAACTCTATCTCTCTTTGTCCTCCAGGTTATCCGTGAAACACAATCGGTTCTGGACGACCGAGCTCCAATCTGTGAAATCTGTTCGCAGCCGCTACACCTCGACCGTAGGGCTGACGTAAGACAGATCCGGTTAATGCACGTGCCCATTATCAGGACCGAACTCTAAGCCACTTCGGCCCTATCTTAATAGTTTTCTATTTATACTTAAGGAGGGATAATAGTTTAGACCCTAATGGAGTGAGAAAATCCAGGAAGGCTGGATAAAACAAGAATAATTCTTAGAACTACCGAATTTTTTTAACTACGCAACCAGAAACATACGTTTAAAATTTGTGTTTTGATAATAGCATATAAGAGCCACTCATTATCAAAATGATCTGAGTGAGATTTACCTCCTACCTACTTGAAAGTACTTGAAAGTGAAATATTTTTATTATGCTCTGAGCTATAGATAGCTAAAGAATAAGGATACCTTAGTATTTAAACCAAAATGTAAGTTACTCAAACACTAATATAAATACAAGGTGTCTCAAAAGAAATTTTATATTTAGTGGATCGATTAAAAAAAAAGTAAGCCGTATATAGAAAAAATGTTTATTAATTATTAAAATACACTTTTTGGGGATTTATTTCTTAAAAATAATATCGTCTAAATGTAGACCCTCGCGTTCTCGGCACTCATTTAATCGAACAGTAAAATTACTTATGACGTCTCGGCAGGTGGACTCAGGGATGGCTGCCATTTCGTGGTGGATATTTCCTTTCAAATGCGCCAGTGAAGTCGGTTTATTGGCGTAAACTTTAGATTTAAGATAACCCCATAAGAAAAAGTCCATAGGGGTTAAATCTGGACTGCGTGGAGGCCAATTTATGTCACCTCTCCGGGACATCAATTTGCCTGAGAAAATTTCACAAACACGTGCCAGAGACATATTGGACGTGTGTGAAGTTGCTCCGTCCTGTTGGAACCATGTTCTTTGGTTATAGCCAGAAAAGTTTTGCAGTACAGGTACCAAGAAGTTGTCTAACATCTCCACATAACGCTCTGAATTCACTGTAACTGCACGCCCCCTTTCGTCTTCAAAAAAGTAAGGGCCGATAATTCCTCGCGCCGACATCGCAGCGCATACGGTCACCTTAGGCGAATGTAGGGGTTTCTGATGTTTGCGTTTCGGATTCGTTGCACTCCAGTAGCGGCAGTTCTGCTTATTTACGTGGCCATTAAGATGAAAATGAGCTTCATCCGAAAACAAAATGTTGGTAAACGTTGAAAATCGCTCAATCACCTGATTTACGAAATTAAGCCTCTGACTGGCATCTTGGGGCTTTAATTCTTGCACCAATTGAATTTTGTAGGGGTGCAGCTTTTGGTCTTTGTGCATAATGCGATGTAATGATGATCTATGCACATTTAAAGCACTTGCGCGCTTCCGAATTTAAAGGTTCGGGTCGTCACGAACAGACTGATTAACATTCTCCACATTTTCTACCGTTCTTGATGACCTAGGTCGCCCGGATTTTGTTTTATCCGGCGTTGTACCAGTTTCTTCAAACTTTTTAACCCAATGTCGAATGAGAGGAATGCTTGGCGCATCATTTAAGTGGCGAAAACCTCGAATACTGCAGAATTTTCTACGCGCTACAGTCGCCGAATCACCGTTTTTGTAAAACTCTCGCACGCATAACGCGCGGTCTGCTCCCGAGAAACGCTCCATAGCGACTGCATTCCCAAGAGCTAGGCTACCGATTGACATAACCCCCGCGCCCCTCGGATACGTTGCGTTCACGCAGTAAGCTAAATAAATATAAAATTTCTTTTGAGACACCTTGTACTTTCAAGTCGTTACAGAGAATACAATTTTCATAAACCGTAAAAGATATTACAAAAATGTTTAAGTAAAAGTTTCTTTTCAAAAGTTCTATCTAAACATGGCCAATACGATATACGTTCTCATTTAAAAAATCAAATTTGTCCTTGATATCCTATACTTCCGGATTGTTCCGTAAAATTTCAATACTACCATTTGATTCTTTGGGCAACCTTTGGTCATGAAAGTTTTTTTTTTTTTGCAACTTCATGAAAAATCGCTTTCCCTATATTTTGATACACTCTATATATACAGGTTCCGGCAGAGAGGTATGATGTTTTTGAAAAGACTGTCACACATTTAATTTCGAACCAATTTCAAAATGTATTGTTTTTATACATAACTGGTACAATGCCATTTGCAAAATATACACATTTATTTTCGAAAAATTAATCAACTTCGAAAAATCACATCAGTTAGGTGGCGTCTATTTTTGTCGAGGCATTCTTGTAGACGGGTGGCGAAATTGTCCATACAATGTTCAAGCATGGCACGTGGAATCCTTTGAATTTCTCGGGCTATGTTTTCGGAAAGCTCTTCAAGAATACCTGGTTTGTTAATGTAAGCTTGAGCTTTTAGGTAGCTCCCTAAAAAGTAGTCACAAGGTGACAGGTCGGGTGACCGAAGTGGCCATTCCATAACCCCACACAATGAAATCAGGCAGCCTGGGAAATGCTGTCTTAAAAAAGCCATTGTTTCTCTTGATGCATGGCAAGTACTCCGTTTTGGAACACGACCATGACGACCAACATTAAAATGGTTTTGAAATCATCGCTGTGTGAGCACCACAGAACGACCGGTTTCAATGAAGGTGTTGTAAATAAACACACGATGTGCTACAGACCAAGGTTCCATTGTTACTGAAATGGCATCTGTTGACGAGTAGATATCAACCATTCCGAAAACAGTGTGATCACCCAAGCGCACCCCAACAGGCAGTTCAAAACATCATACCTCTCTGCCGGACCCTGTACAAAACTCTTCATTTAAATATACTGGGTTGATTTTCATTCGAAAATAACGGTAACAATTTGATTATAAATTTAAAATAATACATTGGATTAAGAACAATTATTATTTATTATGATCGTAGAAAAATTAGTGTATGATTATTATGAGAAGTGCATTTATTACATTTGTGTTATTGTCAGAGCTATTATAGTAGTATCTGGAAAAACTATTGTGCCATCTGTTGGTGAATGTCAAAGTACTTTTTTCCCGTCTAGCTGTTAATATGTTTATACCAGCATAGGCGTGTAAATGTACATTTCGCTATTCTTTAGAGGTAGAAAAGTAAGAATTTGGCTTAATTTAGGACTTTACATGAAAGCGCTTTGCTGTCTTCATTTGCTAAATACCCACGAAACCCTGAAATATGCGAAAAGGTTCAGTTCATAAAAAATGTTTGTAAATAAATTATAGCATTTTAAATGTTTTGTAGGTATGACCAAAAGATCTTTCTAACGTCACTCATGTGTCTGTCCGTCTGTACGGTAGAAATTGTTGTCAAACGACTAGACCTAGGAAGTTGTAATTTGGCATGTTTATAAAACTCTTTAACACAGATATAAAAAACAATTCGAGTTAAAAAAAAAAAACACATATCACGGGGAAAAATAATCAAATATTTATTAAATGAAATTTTTTTAGTGGGTATCAAATGAATCCTCTCAATGCCTTTTCTATTTTTTAAAAATCAATATTATGGGATAATCGCCAAAAATGTGTCAAAAAACTGTTGTCCTCCACCCTATATCCTAGATGGGTTTACTTAAAAATTTTAAATAAATCTCAATTATATACATTTATGGAAACCAGAATAATTCAACAAGGATTTTTGATCAGATTAGTTTTACGAGAAATATCGAAGATGTAGATTAAGGAACTACGGAATGTTGTTTTTTAAATTTATTTTTGAACACTATCTTTACTAAAAATATGGTAAAAACCTTTTAACCCGGAGCGGCTAATCTAAAAATCTGAGTAATCCACATTAATGTGAGCCGGAAAAATACAACACGAATTTTTGATCTGTTTATTATTTTGAAAGATGGCGAATTTTTTGCAACACCGTGCTTATAATATTTATCTGACTGACTGGAGAACTCGGAAGCTATAGCTGAAACTTGACGAGAGCGTGTCTCGTAATTTAGTACGCCTGTAAAGCTCAATTTGACTGACTGGATAAGCCTCTAGATGGAAGACGTGAATTATTTTTCCAAATGTAATCCGAATTTATGATTTTTAATATATTCTCAAAATAGTAACTGATAACTATTACTCTTTTTTTAATAGTTTAATCATTTTGTAACAAATACTTACAAAAGACTGACGTTCGAAAATTCACACTTCACATCTATTTTTCAAGAAAATATAATTAAATTCTCTACAATAAATTTTTACAGCTATGTGGGATTATTATGACTGCAGGATTTTAAATAAAAAATGCGAGTTTTAGAGTTTTGTAAATGATTTTGTATTTTGGGATTGATAGGATGTTCACTGCTCGAAGATGTATTGATAACTGGTTAATGTTGCTAACTCAGGGGCTGGGTAACCGTAGCGGCCAGATGGTTTATGGCCCTTTGGGGTAACAATAATTTCTTAAATGAAAGAAAGGTACGTGACTATTTGCAAAGTATAAAACTTTTGAAACATTTTAAACGCGGCGGATATTGGTAATAAGAAATTATATTGGATGGGTCATAAACCATTGTCGCCACAGATATAAAGTTCAAATTATCTAAACTAAAATTGTTCAAAATTACCCGTGTTAAATGTGTGTTAACTCGACGTTGGTTCACGTCAATTTATCCCGCGAATATTTCTTCTCGGCACGCTGTGGCATTTATCCTAAATAACAGATCCTTAATCTGTGTAATCTTGTTGTCCATACGCCCCTTGACACTGAGAGTCGTTCTTCGCGCGGTTACAATCGCAACGAGCACTCTGTGATGGTTATCGCGAGTCTTGGGGCGCTAATGCAGGACAATCTAGTATCTGAAGTGCATGCACTTGACCTCGATTGCTGCTAATCGTCGCCAGCTATGAGACTGAGGTTTCTCGCTACTTGCCAAGCGCCCAGTGATCCCACTGTTCCCACTGTGATCGCTTCAACTCGAGGTCAATTTTGTTTTATCTGCGAGTTGTCGAACGAAGATCATTTTGCAGTGAGATTGTTGCTCGAGAGGGTTTTTATCGGGATTTTTTTAGATGGAAGTTTTTATGTGCTTTTTGTGTGAGAAACTTGAAAAACTAGTGAGTTGTCAGTAATGGATATGAAATGAAATGCTTCTGAAATACTTTTATCTAAGTGATTTTTTAACCTTTCAAAACGCATTTGTTAGTACAAATACAACATGCTTTTATTTATGAATCACATGTTATGGATCAAAGTTACGATTAATTTGTAATCGTTCACAACTTGTGTGTAACCGACATTTTCAGTAATTGGCAAACGTTCAATAGCGTTCAAATCAAGGTTTGGGTCAAGTCTAAAAGATATATTAATATATTTTTGGTAGAATCTTATATAAATTCCGTTCTCGGAACCAATTTGTAATTAATCATTAGTGATACAATGGCTAGTGGTAGGACATACTTAGACTCTGAACTAAATTTAATATATATTCACATAGTTTTTAAATGTTAAATTTGGTATTATTTAAATTCATTTTTATTATTGACTTCAAACAAAAATACATTGATACATTGATCACCAACGATAATGGTTAAAATATTGATACGACATTATATCTCATTATAAACGTACATAGTTTCATCCAGTTAGTAGAGGAAGGTGGGTAAATGGCGGTCACCTAAGGAAAAACTGCAATAATAATCACAAGTTTCATGCAAAATATTTTATTAAAGCAGTAGCATTCAGAGATGGGTAGTCGGATTCGGGAATCGGGAGTCGAGGAGTCGAAGCTTTTTGGAGGCGTCGGAGTCGGAGTCGGGAGTCGGAAAAAGTTATCGACTCCCGACTCTTTAATTCAATTTTTATCAAGGATGAGAACAAACCAAAAAGAAAAGCAAAATAAACATATTACCAGAATTTTTTTAAGCACGGAATCAGGAACGACATTTCGTTCTCTGTTCAAGAACAAAAATTAATTAAAAATATTCAATACCGGTTTTACCCGGTTTCCTGCATGCTTTTCAGTTTAAAACTTGATTAATACTGCTCTTATTAATAGATTAATACGATGCAGTAAATATATTTGTTTTTACTCATATCCATTTTATCTTTTTCTGTATACTCCGTTTATTACAATAAAAATTTATGAAAACTAATATATTCCAAAATTTATATCAAAAATGACACAAAAAGTCAAAATATTTAATGTAAGTAGGTAAAGTATGTTTCTTTAGTTTCACCGGAACTAGATATTGAAATTTACTTTTAATGATTTTAAGGAATGAATGAGGATTTTTATCATTTTGTTTAATTTGTTCGATCGTTAAAAAGTGTGCTTTAGAGTTAACTTAAGAAAATAAAAAATACATTTAGTCCCACTTAAACATCTGGATAGACTTCGTTTAGGAGTGAAAGGAGTTGGCAGTCGGAGTCGATAATTTTTCTGCCGACTCCCCATCCCTGGTACCTAGCATTTAACTACTTCAATAGAGAATCAATTATAAAGCTAAATTTCTCTTAAAGTTTATACTAATTAAATAATGTATATATTTTTTAAAACATGTAAACGACCGGTATTGTCCACCTAGGTGGGCAACAACAGTCAATATGGAGGGATATTCCGGTCACATTTAAGTGCTCCATTTTCAGTACAATTTATAAACAACAACAAAAAATTTAGAAATTCCTGAATATATAACAACTGGAGAGAGGACCTTTTAAGATTTTAAACTGCCTCTAAACTGCACAAATGTCAGAAACATGACTCTCTACATATCAGACATCTATTTTCATTCATCTCAATATCGTCACTGCTGTCATCATATATATTTTTCACAGATCCTTCATCTTCTTAATACCTCAGTTTTCGATTACATTTATTAAAACTAGACTTCTGATTGTTATTATTTTTTGTTATTCAGTCTTCTTTTAGCATCAGTCTTCTAAATGTTTTTTTTTTTTTTATATTTTCTTTTTGAACTAATTTGTTTCAATGGCGTCTCTGTAACTCTGTACAGTAGCAAATTGTTTCTCCCTTGATCCTTTTCTTCCTTGACTTGAAGGTCCAGGTAACGGAACTACGTCAGTAGTAGTAGTAGTAAAGATTTATTTTCACATTGCGGTGTTAAAATTTTCATACATTTACATTTTCTAGTAGCAAACAGTATTCAATTATTATATGTACAGTACATTTTTTTAATTTTGTCATTTATAGTCTTTTATTTAATATGTTCTTCATCCAGGTTTCATCCGGGTTTTCGTCATTGAGTATTTGTATGGCTGATTTCGGGTTTTTCACTTCTTCCTTGCAGTCACGTGTTAGATGTTCTATTGTCTCTTCATTCCTCTCACATATTCTGCACTTCTTTTCTTCTTTTTCTCTCCAATATTCGTTCCTTCTTTCTTCGTTGCCTACTCTGAATCTGGCTAGTATTTTTTGGTTTTTTGATTGTTTTCTTAGATACACAGGCATGCCTATTGTTTCTAAGAACCAGTATTAATACAGGAAATGAAGCTCAAAAAATGACCAAACCTCGCAATTTTTTCGTCCAGCATCGATTTGGATAAAAATTTGGAATTAGGCTCATTTCACCCTCTAGTTCATTTTCTACATTGTGCCGTTGTACGCTTTTTGTTTTTTAAGGTTGAAAACTACCCCTAATTGTAAAAAATTATAAAATAACATTTTAAACCTTAATATGGGTAAAATTTGGTTTGGATTAGCTAAATATGGATCGTTTTATGCTTTAGAATACAATTTAATAATGTTTCAACCCTTAAAAATCAACCCTTGTTGGATTAAAAAATGATTTCATCTTGCATCGATTTGCACCAAAATTTGAAATTAGGTTCGTCTCAACCTCTTCTTCAAATTTTATATCATGCTCATGGGCACTGTTTATTTTTTAAGGGTGAAAACTACCCCTAATTGTCAAAAATTATAAAATAACGTTGTAAACCTTAAGATGGGTAAAATTTGGTTTGGATTAGTTGAATAATGATTGTTTCATGCTTTGGTATACAATTTATAATGTTTCAACACTTAAAAACCCACCCTTGTTAAAGCTTGATATAAAAAAAATCGCTCCGAACCGTGCTATTCGAATGTTTCGAAAAAATTTGTATTGGTTTTTTAAACATAGCTCCTTCATTTTTAGTGATAGAAAGTTTTTTTAAAAACGATTTTGTAGGGATTTTCAAGAGCTATAAGACTATGTAAATTAAATTCCTTGAGATTCCTTAGTTTTTAAATGGGGTGAGTTTGAAGGGCTCGAATAAGGTGGTGTTCGTTTGTAAATAGAGGTTTTAAACGGCTATATCTCGCCAAATATTCACTGTACAGAAAATATATGCACAGGGAAATTTAAGTCATTAAAAAAGCTACAATTTAGTGCATTTTTTTCGTATCTCCAGTAATTTCGGAGATATTTTGAAGAAAAGGGTGAAAAATACGAAATCGCAAAAAATCGTTTTTTCTTTAAACTCCAATTTTTCTAAAATTAGGCATTTTAAATTGGTCAAACTTCTTGGGTGTACTAAAAATACATATAAGAAGATAACCACAGAAGAGTGAGGATCAATTTTAGTTAGTGGGGGGGTAAATAGGGGGTTGTTTTCACTGATTTTTTCGTAGAAAAAAGTAGATACCGACCTTATTTTGATCATAAGTCGTTTAATTTTTATGCTAGAGACTTTTTTGTTTTTTTGTTTGAAAGGTCTAATCAAATACTTTAAAAAAGATTCAATTAGTTTTCCTCGTAAAATGCAAATTTTTCCTGTTATTTGACTTTGAATCTTTCAAATTATGCATTTGGCGAAAAAGAGTTAACCATTAACATGCCGTATCTCGGTTCGTATTAGTCGTAGAAAAATAATAAAAAAAGAATTTTGTTTGCTTTTTTAAAAGCTACAATTTTGCTTTCTACAGTTTTTTTGATAAAATGCATATTTTTCGAGTTATACGCAAAAAACTTTTTAAAAACATCGATTTTTTCGTCGAAAAACTGTTACATTAAACCGCGAATAACTCAAAAAATATTAGTTTTACGAAGAAAACGTAAAGAACATTTTTTTCTTAGAATTACTTTTCCCATCGATTCCTATAGTTAAAATGTAGTAAAAAATTTCCACCCCCGAGATGGGGTGGCAACCACCCCCAAGGTTTTAGCGTACACCGACATGATGTATAAAATGATCCTTGGGCTATTCCCTACCTTCTGTGAAAATTTCACGTAATTCCATGCTGGACGAAAAAATTGCGAGCCAAAATGCTTCATTTCCTGTACTATATCTGGGGTTGTATTTTGATATCTGTATCTTCTCTCTTCGTTGTTGTAGTTCCATGTCCTTTTCCCTTCTCACAATTTCTTCTTTTAAGCTAACTCCCATTCGTCTTCGGTTCTCTACTTCTGTTGTTGAATAGCCTTTTCTTTCGTAATACTCTGTGCGTTCTAGTTCCCAATCATTCTTTTCTAGTTTATTTTCTTCTTTTCTTCTTATCTGCTCCCAGCATGCGAAAACCAGTTCTTTCCAATTCGATCTTCTTGTTTTCTCCTCGTATATTATTGCTCTTCTGCCCGTTTCAACGCATAGTTTATGCCTCTTCGTTTCCTCGTGTAATATTTGGAGCGGTGTTCTTTTATCGATTGAAAGTGTCCATCGTAGGTATTTGTTGTGGATTTTCTCTATCTCTTCTTGCTCTTTCCATCCCCATACCTCAGCTCCATAGTACAATATGGGTGCCACGAGTTTGTCGAAAAGGAGCATTCTTAATCTAAAGTTGTTTCTGAATTTTCTTTGTCCAATTCCCCATATCTGCGAAAATGCTATGTTAGCTTTCCTTGCCATCTCCTTCATATGCCCTTCCGATTTCCCGTTTCTTTGGAAAGTGTATCCAAGGTATTGGACTGATTTTACTTTTTCTATCTCCGTGCCTTGCCATAGCCATTTTTCATTTGGTTCCCTGCCTCTTGCTTTACTGAACCTTACTATTTTTGTTTTAGCCGTGCTTATGATCATGTCCTTCCTCTCCAAGTACTTTTCCAGCCTCTTAATCATTGAATTCATTTCTTCTCCGGTTCTTGCTACTAGTACCAGGTCATCAGCGTAAGACAGTGACCAAAACTCCCTGTTACCAATCACCATACCTCCCGTCTGTCCTTTACTGAGGTGGTTTTCTATATCTGCCAGGTATACTGCAAAAAGGGTTGGGCTGAGTGGGCACCCTTGTCTTACTCCTTTGGTCGTCCAAAATACGTCACTCTCTTCTCCTTCTATTTTGACAGAGCTAGTGGTTTCTTCGTAAATTTCCGCAATTCTGTTTACGAGATTTTTATCTATTGTTAATTTTCTGAGTCTCTCCATCATTTTTTCTCTATTTACGTCAGTAATAGCTAGTCACAACTACGTCAGTAATTGTGCTCATTGTTAAATTAGGGTCAATTTGCTTTTGATTTGACACATTTTGGGTAATCTTACTGAAAGTAGAGTCGTCTGTTACTACAATTTTTTCTTGAGCTATCAAACTTCATCTGACAGTCATTACACCAAAGCGTATTAATGTGAAAAAAATACAAATTTCTGGGAAAACAGAAATAATTAAAATAAAATATAGATGTTAGACGTTCATAGATAAACAGTTTAGAATTAAAAGAAGAAGTATAGAATCCAAAAGAAAATTTACTGAGAATAAGTACTTATCTTTAAAAATCAAAAAAAGAAAAACCCATTTGACGCACAATTCTTCCTACGGTTTAGCGCAAACTGACTAGACACGCTGTAACATTTGTCTATCATCTATCCTCTTTCCCTCAGTTCTGTAAACAGTTACGCATAAAGTGTAATTTCTGAGTTATTTGGGTGACCGGCATTTGCCCATCTTCCCCTAAAGCTTTTTTTTTTCTTTGATTTATTGACACATTTCAAGACAGTTACTTATTTAGACAATTGTACTACAGTTATATTCACAATTTTAAGAATGCGATATACACATAATATTTAATATAGAAAGTAAATATCAAAATACCGCTTCACCGGTAATCGAACCCGTCAACCTAATAATTTCGCGTTCTCCTTCCTACAGGGCCGTATTAAAATATTCGGCGTCCGTAGGCTACTAAAAATAATGCGCCTCTCTTCATAAGAAAGTACATAACCAGAACCGTAGCAATGTTTTTGGCGCCCCTGGCAAACAAAGTAAATTGATTAAAAAAAAAAGGTCTTGATTTTTCCAAATCCAAGAGAAAAACAAAAAAAAGGTCCTCACCTCCCCAAATCCAAGTGAAGAGCAAAAAAGGTCCTCACCTCTCCAAAGTCAAGTGAGGAGCAACAAAAAAAAGGTCCTCATCTCTGCAACAGCGCCCCTGGCAAGTGCCCCGTTCTGTACATAACCAATAAAAATGCCAGCCCCAAAAAGCTTACGCCCCCGGGGCTGTAGCCCATTTAGCCCTGTGGTTAGGATTGCCCCGCCTAACCACTGACCTACGGAGGCATGTGAGTTTATGATATTAATGTTGACAATGATATACTCATTCAAGCATGCCAAATTTCAACTCTTTAGGTTTAGTTGTTTGGTTATAATTTCTACCGTACAGAAGGCCCAAGAAGAAGAAAGGACAACGAGAATAGAACCCGGGACCGTGGTTTTGGATAAAAATTTACTAAGCCGTATCAAAAAAATCAGCTGTTGCCACCACAAGACCGACCGCCATCACAAAGTACTTGTATAAAATACATTCTAGCAGCAGAGTAAAAATAACTTGACCTAATATTTTCTAACAGAGATATTATTTATCGTTATCATGAAAACGTTACATATATGTAATGGCCGGTTGCTAAGAATTATCCCTAACTCAAGTTAAAATCATTTGTTTTTGTATGTTGTAGCATACAAATACAAATGATTTTAACTTGAGTTAGAGAAAACTCTTACGTTAGCAACCCACCATAAGTATGAAAAAATAGATTTTGAATAGAAAATGTTTGAAAAATTTTTCGTTTTATCAAATATCTCAAATAAAATTTGTTAGTTATTGCATTTATAGCAACTTTTGTTAAATACATTTTTTCGTAATATTTTTCTATTGTTAAATATTCGCAAAAATCTTAAAATCGACACGAGTAAACTCCCATTTTTATTAAAAATTGATCAACTCGTGCCATTGACGTCAAAAGCTTAAATATGAAGTTTCATAAAAATCATTTTAGCCGAATTTTCTCTGCACGTGTACACAGACAGACAGACGGACAGACAGACAGACAGACAGACAGACAGATAAACAGACAGACAGACAGACAGACAGACATCATGCTAAAAATAGTCAAAACGTTATGTAGGGACCTCAATTCGTGGAGATCCATCGAAATCTCGAAATATCAAAATCGGTATGATCATAATACCTCCCTTATATATGTTGGCGGTAGGTAAGAAATCTCAAATAAATGTTATTAGTAATTGCTTATATAGTAACTTGTGTTAAAAGAAATATATATTTCTCTGTTGCGAAATATTCGTAAAACACGTAAAAGTAACATTAGCAATCTATCCATTTCGGTAGACGGATTTATACTAAAAATTGACCAAATTGAGATATTAACGTCCGAAGAGTAAATATGAAATTTAAAAAAATCCGTTAAACCAAATTTAGACAGACCAACATCACGCTAAAAACAATTGATTCGTGTTAGAAAAAGCCTAATTCGTGCTTTTCTGTAATAATCTCGAAAAGTTAAAATTGGTATAATTATAATATTCTCTATTGTGACGGTCGGTAATAAATAAATAAAAAAGCTTTGGAGAAGTAAACAAAACAAAAGGTTAATTCCCATTATTACTTGAAATATTATCACAGGCTTGTTGTACAAATGGTAGTAATTTAGCGATTGTATGCGTAGTATTTCCTAATGATATTTTTACCTATTCACGAGAATATATTTTAAAAGTTTTCTAATGAGTGTTAGTGTTGAAATAAACGTTGAATCGCGTGCCGAATGCAAATACCAGTCCATTCAATTGTATGTGATTGTTAGTGTAATGGCGTCAGGATAGAGGGCAACACGCGTGGAGCTGACGACATGAATTATGAATAGGTAGCCATCTGGAAAATTTACATCACCGGAAAGAAATAGTACCCTTATGCCCGCAGGCAAAGTTCGGTGTAAGAAAGAAGTAGAGAATATCCCTAAGAAGGAGACGGTTCAATGCTTATATTAAGGGCGATGTCCCTCGTCATGTTCCCAAGAAATCCGAGTGTAATGAAAAAATAATAAACACGTCGACTTGATCTACACAGCAGACGGAATCAGATAAGAATATTATTCTTTGATGGAAAGTGTCAAGAAGGCAGGGCGAGAAGGAATAATGCATTAAGGAACGGCAGCAATTTATTACTGAGGAAAATTTTACACTGGCTAAATATTTACAAACAATGATACCATCTTTCTTAAATTACCCAAGAAATAGTATTACATCAGATAAATTTTGCCACAATATTTTTGAATCGATAAAAATATTAATTTAAAAATAAAAATTTTAAAGATTTGTTAATTTAAGAGTGCAATGCCAACGGAGCGGCCGTGCGCATTAAGTCGTGCAGTTTGAACTGGTGAAAACAGACAGCGGTCAGTAGTTCGATCCTCCGTTGGTGATATTATTCGGGCGAGAATAATATGTTTACATTACTCTTATTTCACAATCATTCGGCGATTAGCCTCGTTGCAGAAATAGGCCGATGTAAAATAAATAAATAAATAAGAAAGCAAAATTCCTTTGCATTCTCTTAAAAAAAAAAAACCAAGATAATGGGATTTGAATATGTATACTGTATCTAATAAATTATATTAAATATTAATATACATTAAATTTATCATGTAATTATATTAATTATGTCTTTATTTATTTTATTTTATTTTATTTATTATTATTACTAAGCAGATACATATACAAAAAATAATATTTATATATAAGATCTTAACTTATTATAATAATAATAACAGAGCCCTAGGAAGAGCAAGACCCACAAAGAACCTGAGGGTTCAGCGTGTGGTAACAAAATATATTCGTACAGTGTAGAGTGGTATGAAAAATAACATTACAAAATAATAATAATAATAATAATAAACTTACTTAATTTTGACATGTCTTTAAAAAGAGAAAATAACTAAAAATAATTAATACTACAAAATTACAAGTTCAAACGAAAGTTATAAATTTATTATTGAAAAATATTTTCAATTTCAGAATTAGTCAATGAATAAATCAATTTTTTAATAATTCTCTTACTATTCACGGCAGTCATAATTAAATTATTTCCCTTTAGATAAGTGAGGAACTTATTGTGGATACGATGTGACAAGTATGAATAATAACATTCTGCCTTATGTTTCTTGTGTTTACTAGGCATTGCCAATTGATTATGATTTGATCTAGTTGAATATGTGAAACAGATATTCCGGGGTGCTAATAACCAAGCAGTTGAAGCACCCCTAAATAAATATATTTAATTTTTTTTTTTTTTTTGTAGTTACTGTCTCTAAGTTTGTTTCTTTATGTGTCTAAAAATTTAATTTAGTTTTCTGGGCTGTCACCTATTGTTTCACACAAGTGTCTGAGATCATGCATCATCTTCTTTTCTCTTCAGAACTTGGAAATTTTTAACATATATCTCACCATATAGACACATATAAAACTGACTGTATAAACGTTTTTCTGTTATACCAACAAAGTTCTATCTGAAATCTCTGATATTAATGCATATTTATTCTGAGAAAGAATGCTAGCCCTAAAGTAAATCAATTCAATTTACAAACCCGCAAGTTTTCCCTAAATAATATCCGTTTATATCAGGTGATTTTCTTAAAAATTAGTTTCATTTGTAGATGTGGTCCATGCTGTTCAGTTTCCCCAGTATCTCATTTCCCGTAAGTATCTGCATGGCAGAGAGACGGAGCCATGTCTGCGTTATGTTCGCGACATGTTCCCGTCAGTCTGCCTGATAAAGCGGCCCTTTGCGCGCTGATCGTTGCTAAAAGAACACCCAACGAATATAACTCAGACCAAAGAGATACAACATTTTAAGGAGATACACCACAGAGGCAGCAGAAACCAATCTGTTTTAGGATGGAGAAAAGAGATGTGGATCTAGTACAAGATATATTCACTAGGACTTTATACGTTTTTGTAAGGAAATATTTGCATCTTTGTAATTTCCTTTCTCTCCAGATAAATACATTTTATACACAAAAAAATACTTTCTTTGAAATATTTAAATATAGACACACTCACAATTTTTAGTTGGTCCTTTGCCGTGATCGATAGTGGAGGACAATCTGATTCAGGGTTGCCAGATTTTCAAAATCACAGATCCGGACAGTAGCCATTTCAAGCAACAAAAAGAGAGTTAGTTAACATTTTTGGCGCAGAGCAACAATAGTTATTTGCGACTGACAAAGCCCATCTAATTGACTAGAAACTAGAATATATAATAAAGAATAAATAAAAAAAAATCTATATTAATAAAATTAGAAGCTATAGCGGCTTTTTTTATTTTTTTGGCCTCATATTTCGTTTCTGAACGTTTCCGATAATTATAAGACAATATCCGCAAAAAAATCAATTTTTGTCTGTCAGTTTGCCCGGGATTCACACAAACCAGTTGGAAATATTTTCACGTAATTTGGTATTATAATAGAGTAAAACCACGATTCAAAAATACACGACCGTATATATACGTATTCATACATTCTAGGGGGATGTTTTGGGGTTATAATAGTTTATTACAAAACTTGAAATAACTCCTTTATTATTGACAAAAACATATATGACGAAAAGAGTTTATAATAGGGAAGAGTAATTTAGAATATATACACGATGTTCTATTCTGCTTGAAATTGAAATATCTCACTTATCATTTACGTTAAAGCAAAAAAGTACATTACAAATCCTTACAAAGTCTTACACACATATTCAATATAAGAAATTTTGCACTGACAAACATAAATAATTTAGAATAAAATTCTGTTCGCAAAATTGAACAGAAGCAGGGTGATGGTAACACGTTGTAAAGGGGCTAAAAAATAGAATATTTTAATTAAATTATAATTATAGGTATATAAACATACACAGTAGTAAATTCTGAACGAACATTCGCAGGAATCACAGTTATTATATACTAGGTTATTACCCGTCAACAATGACGGATTTATAAAATAAAAATTTCAATTGTTTGTATGTGTGTTTGGTTTTATTTTTTAACGTATCTTAATTTCGTATAATTAACCAAAAAATATACCACCATGTCAGGTATTTACGAAAAACAACATGACTCACTATGTAAAGAAAGGAATATTAAAAGAAAATATGCAGAAAGGATGATAAAGAACCAAATAAATACAGTCAAAAACATGTATTTATTTGTTAAAAACCCGTTGAGGGGTTAAACAACCTAGTGTTTTAATACTGAAATTAAAAAATATATACTCACTTTGGGAGATTTAGAACTAAGTCTTCTTTAAAAACCTCTGCACACTGTTTTATCACAAAAAACTAAATTAACAATATTTTTATACTAACTTTTAATTATTCACACTATTTTTAAACACTATTTCCTTAATTTTTATTTTAAAAACGTTCAATTCTTCCAAAAAATTGATTCAAGCTGAGTATTTTTAACTTGTTTATGCCAAAAAATTTCGTTTATCACTGGGATTATAGGATTAAAATGTGATCGTAAGAAAAAATGACGTCACAATGTTACCTAGATTTCATATAGACACTTGCTTATTATATATGTACGATTGATTGGACACAAATCACGTATTGATTACATACATTCACAGGAATTTTTGTTTTAAATATAAAAAGTTATACAATCATAATATTTTTATGTAGATATTTTTCGCAGCTTTTAGTTTGTTTCAAAATATGTTGAGCCATCTGTGGTAAATATTCAATATAAGAACTGAATTAAGATTTTCTACTAGATAAAATTTCTGCTCCATGGGAATTTTCACAGGGGAATTTTAATGCAGGATTTGTCTGTTAAAGTCGCGCAGTATGCTCAAATCTGGATATCGGGCAACCTTGATGTGATTACGAATCAACATCTTTCAATCCCAAAATTATAACATACAGAAACAGTGGAAATCGGCAAAAAGTAAAGAAGAAGAAGAAACCATACTTCGTATGTAATTAGCGACAAAATTTCCGCAAATATCAGTATTACACTATAAAAATCTTTGACAAAAATCTTATCAAACACTTTATAGGATTAATTTTAAAAGGTTTCATTTACGAATTTCGAAAAGAAATATTAAACTGAAAATTTTTATAAGAGTTCAGTATGAAATATGTACGACAAACGCATACTAGCCAGTACAGCGGCGATTAGTGCAATAATAACAATATGTATATTTCTGAAAAAAAAGAAAAAAAGGGTAATGCTATGGAATACAAGATGTGACCTGAGATAAACCCATAAAAATTTGCTTCGGGAACTGCAGTGTCTAATTCTGTCTCTTATAATAATGACTAAATAATATAATAATATAATAATAAATGGTTTATTTGTTTAGAAAGCATTATATAGCTTATAACAAAGAAGTTGGTATACTTGTAACAATATAATATTCAAATATATAATAATGACTAAAAATTTCTTTCCTGTCTGTCTGGCCTCATTCTGTGAATGAGGATAACCAGCTATGTATAAGGGGTATTAAGATAATTTTAAATTTAAATAGAATAGACGTAATACTAGTTCAGTTGAAGTTTCTTAAAAAAACTTAAGGATATTTTCCAAATTTATAATCCTATTGTTTCTAAATTTTAGGGGTTGTTATACTTGTTTGTTAGTTAAATTTCAATGTCCATAGCCTGCATACGTTAACAACATGGCGGTTTGGTGACCATTTGATTTTGCAGAAATTCCTAATTCCTGTTGTGAAAATAGTGAATATGCGCAAGGTAATTTGGAGTGTGAAAATGTGGACGTTGACGTAGAATGAGAAAATGTGGACGTGGCTACTATTTTAAGGCTACCGCCATATTATTGTGTTTTAAACCCTATAGAACTAATATGGAGCCAATTAAAAGGTAATGTGCGCCGAAACAATACAACACCGACAGAAAGTGACAGTGTAGTACAATTATTTAAAGACAAAACAAGTGCAATAAGTAGTGATTTGTGGAAAAAATGTATAGAACATATAAAGACAATTGAAACTTTTTTTTATAAATCCACCAAATTAATCTTCATTAATTATTAATTTAAATGACAGTGGTAGTGACACAAACTCTGATAGTGATATAAACAATGATAATAGTGATAATGATTAATATTTTAATAATTTTAAATTACCATAAATTGACAAGTTCAAAAAAAAAGTGATTTTTGATTGAGCAAATTTGAAGTATTTAATATAGACTATAAATACTTTAAAACAAAAGGATTTTTAAACATGCGTATATTTATAATTCAAATATAGCCAGTTCTAAGCCTGATAAAAATATGAAGGAATGTCATGTGAGTATATAGAGTTCCTTCTATACAGCATACAAGAAAACACGTTTATTTTAAATATGTATAACGGTCCTGGCAACTATTTTAACAGAAACATATACTCAGCAGGTATAATGGTCATACTATCAGTCATTATTGGAATCAGCATCAGGGGCTCTTCTCAGTAGATCGTCCATTTTTACAAATGCGTCTCCGATTCTCTCTACATGTTCTTTCCATTGTTTATTCTTCTCCTCGTCCATTTGACTGCGTCTTGGATATCACAAGATCCGCATAGAAATTTTCTGATCTACCTGTCTCTTAGGGAAAACACCTACTATTGACGAAGAACTTTTATTTCACGAGTTCTTTAGTTCTTTTCGTCTCGGTTTTTGTTGCAGTTGCGTTCGTCAGAATATGATTGATCATTGTTTTGTAGATTTTCATTTTAGCTTCTTTACTCAGATATTTGTTTCGTCATTTTCTTCTCTTAAATAGCCAGCTATCCGCCGGAACTGTGAAGATATAATGTGTTCCTATAAAAACACATTTGAGAAATCCTATAAGAGTGGACGAGTGCCTTATGTTTACTTTCCGGGTTTTGATATCATGAGAAAATTACGCAAGCCTGCAATACCAAATATGCATACAATGTCAAATATGGACTTCATTCACCAAGCATATGACGCTTGTCATTTTAATGGTATCAGCAATTCTCTGGTACGCCTCTAGTCTTTTATTTTCTATTTTTATAGTCTGGATGTTGACTGTTAAATGTTTTATATCTCTCATACTTCGAAATCAACAATTTCGTTGAGCAAATGTACCATATAAACTTGACCATCTGAATCAAATTTAAAATGGGTTATTGCTGTTTCTATTTTTTAAGAATTTATCACCTTTTTGCTGAACTATGTAAAAATCGAATGTTCTCTACAGCATATTTACCATATATTAGATATACGTAAAAAACTATGAAAAGTTAAAAAAAAAAGTGTAGTGTTTCTCGTCTGCGTGAAAATGCTTGCATATGTAACAGCATATGACGATGATTGATGCGAAAACGTTGGTAAAATTGTTTTATATACGTAGCTGGTTGCTATGTCTTGCTGAGCTCACATTCATTGTGTTCTGGATTTTTGTGTCTGTCTGAGATGCATCTAGAGAAGTTGACAGATGTAGGAACGCGGGTAATATGTTTCCCGGAATCACACATATATTGAAACCGATGTTCTTGCACACCCTGCTTGTCTACTTGATTAATTAATCTTACTGAAAAACACAATGCGATTTATTTTTTGATTTTAAAAGATTGAGGAAACCTTATTATGTTTTTATGCGGGTGTGACGTTGATTGATAATTTTTGTCTGTTTGTTAAATTATTGTTTAGATTTTTTAAAAACCATTTTAAATTTCATTGAGCGGTAAATAAGTCAAAAGTCACCAAACTGTAACAATGGGAGATTCAGCACATTACGAAATTCATTAATAAGGTTCTATTACAACTTCTATAATAACTGACAGGTCTCTCAAGTAAAATTTAAGCGAAAACGTGAAAAAAAAAAACAAGCAGGTTTTAGATCGGATATTGCCCAATT
Source organism: Liopterus haemorrhoidalis (assembly GCA_963971575.1). NCBI lineage: Eukaryota > Metazoa > Arthropoda > Insecta > Coleoptera > Dytiscidae > Liopterus > Liopterus haemorrhoidalis. The sequence goes on from OZ020611.1 coordinate 92,847,047, forward strand.
TGTTTGGGGAAAAATAAAATGTAAAATGAAATTATAATTTACTTAGAAGCTTATAGAAACCAAATATATAAACCAAAACATTTATTCCGAATCGTATTACAGAAAATTAATAAATGTATTGGAATACTACACTTTTCTTGAAATAAAAATTGGTATCCTAATCTCCCATCCGAAATTATGAGACTGGTCAAAAACTCTTTAATGTTCATTAATAATAATAGTAGATTAGTAATTTAAGTCCAATTTTGAATATAGGTAGAAATAGGAAATAATTTCATTCAGCTTTTTGGACAGCGGCGTTTATTTAAACAACACAACGTTTCGCCAACAACATTGTTGGCTTCTTCAGGTGCTATAACAATAACATCATAATAGAAAACAATCTAATACAATTATTAATTAACAAGTTATATTGGACAGTTGTCTAGTTTATTTAGTCTTGTTTTGAATTGTAAAATTTAATTAATAGTCTCTATATTTGATCATTATATTACAATATTTAATTGAAATTTAATTCCTGTTTTCCTATTTTCTGTACAAAAACTACTTGTTGACAGTTTTGGTCAATTTTACTCTTGCCAACCTATAAGCGAGTTTTGAATGTTTCAAGTAAAACTAATTGGTGGTGTTTAAGTCCTAGGTCATGCAGAGTGGGACTGTGTTCGCAAAATATAGGCACTTAATTAGATATAGCGCTTTCCAAAATTAGGTAATTATCATATAAACGGTTACTTCCCCTATTATAACTATATAAAGATGCCACATTTAGAGTTGCGCAATTTTGAAAATAAAAAATAATTACTAGGGACCAATAGGACGAGTGATTTGATTCCTGGAAACCAGTGTTGAATTGCAGTCTCTACAGCAATATTAGTATATTTTGGTGTATTGTCGTGTAATATTCTAATGCCTTATCATCTTTTCGCAGCGTTTTTTTATTTTTTATGGCATCTTTTAATTATGTCCATTCCAGTTACTAATAACACATAGTACTTGCCAATATTTTTAGTGTTTCTGTCTTTGAAATCAATTAGTAGAATGCCTTCACAATACCAAAAAATTGTGGGGATAATCTTTTTTGGAAATAAGTCACCCAGGCCTTTTTGGGATTTGGTGATCATGAGCGTTACCACTCCTCGAGTCCCTTTTCAGCAAAAGATGTCATAAAACCCATAACAATTTCATACCCGTAAAAATTAACTCAATTATATCTTTTTCTTTCCCATCGCAGAGCATTCAAATTTGATTGCAACATTGAATATATCGAAACAACACGTCTTCTCTTGGCTCCAGCAGACCTACTCATACTACTAAAAGCCGAGATTTCAAATTTTAACTGCAATATCACTTAACCACACGATGGGCATTGCCGGCGTGCTATCTGTTCATCTATACTTTAAATTGTTCAGGTCGGAAACTTTTGGACCTACTGGTACTTTGCTCCCAAGATGATTTCTTGCAGATTACCGTAACAGTAACATTCATTAGAAAAGAGTGTTACAAAGATTTAATATAATTGAGAAAAATTAACGTTATTATGAACTTTGAAATTAGTAATTTCTCAACACACATTTATGTGTACCTTCTTCTTCCACAAATTTATTTATTTACAAGTTACTTAACTTTGAAACAAACTTAAGAGAAAACCAAAACAATTTCTCATCAGAAAAAAAAAAAAAAAACATCCTTACAAAGAGAAACAAATAATGTGAAACTTGGTGAAACAGTTGAAAAAGCGTCAATTAACCAGTCGACGTTCCAGAATTTCGCACTTAAACGAATCACAGTGAGCTGAGTCGATTCCTAATTACGTCAGAGACCGTCCGACCGGAAACGGAATGCGGTCCAGCAAACTTGGAGCAACCAGTAACAGACCGATGTCCTGCAAAGTCCTACAGCCGCGGGCAAGGACTAACATGAATTGTATCCCAGATATTGTCTCAGTGTTTGTTAATAAAGTTAATATTTCTACATTGTAAAACTAGACAAACTTGTCCGGTACTACAAAGGACATTTCAGTTGCAAACGTTTGATAAATATACTGTGGTATTTAACACTTATTTAATTTAGATAATTTATATTAACTGAATTAAAGACAAGTGTGCTGATGACAATAGGCCACGTTTCAGTTTCACAATATCCACCTTAAAAGTGGGAATTTTAACCTATTTCAAGGTTTCTAAGGTATCTAGTAAGTGAAACATTTTCGACACATGTTTGCTTATAATATTATTGGATTTATTTTTAGAAAAATCACCTTAAAATGTATTATACAATAAATAGTTAAAGTTTTTTGAAAATGGCTTTTCTTTCCTTAATCTGATTCCTTAATTTAAGAGTTTTCATTTGGTATCCCAGAATAAATATTTAAAAATCAGCTGTGGCCACCACAGGACCGACCGCCATCGTAAAGTAGTTATATAAAATACATTCTAGCAGCAGAGTAGAAATAACTTGGCCTAATATTTTCTAACAGAGATATTATTTATCATGACCATGGAAACGTTACTTTTTTTTTTTTTTTTTAATTTAATGGCCTTTGCTGCTGTGGCAATTAGCCAGGACAATTTATATTTGAGAAAATTTCCATGCCTGAACGGGATTCGAACCCGAGACCTTCGCAACGCAGAGCAGATGTGTTACCACTACTCTACACCGGTCGGCGAAACGTTACGTATAAGTATGAAAAAATTGAGACAAAAAATTTCGAAAAATTTTACTGAAATTATTCGAAATTTTTCGTTTTATCAAAAAACGTCTTAAATAAAAGTTATTAGTTATTGCTTTTATAGCAACTTTTGTTCAATAATTTTTTTCGAAATATTTTTCTGTTGTGAGATATTCACAAAAATCTTAAAATCGACACGAGTAAACTCTCATTTTTAGTCAACCGATTTTTACCAAAAGTCGATCAACTCGTGCCATTGATGGCAGAAGCTTAAATATGAAGTTTCATAAAAATCCTTTCAGCCGAATTTGCTCTACACGTGTACACAGACGGACAGACAGACGGACAGACAGACGGACAGACAGACCGACAGACATCATGCTAAAAATAGTCAAAATGTTATGTAGGGACCTCAATTCGTGGAGATCCATGGAAATCTCGAAATGTCAAAATCGGTATGACCACAATACCTCCCTTATATATGTTGACGGTCGGTAAAAAATAATTAATTTTCAGAGATACAAAAAGTTGGATATTTTTGGAAAAAAATAATATCATCATAAGTTTCTAAATCACACTATATATATTTTTAAATTACTTTTTGATTTTTACCGACCGCCAACATATATAAGGGAGGTATTGTGATCATACCAATTTTGACGTTTCGAGATTTCGATGGATCTCCACGAATTGAGGTCCCTACATAACGTTTTGACTATTTTTAGCATGATGTTTGTCGGTCTGTCTGTCCGTTCGTCTGTCTGTCTGTCTGTCTGTCTGTCCGTCTGTCTGTCTGTCCGTCTGTCTGTCTGTCTGTCCGTCTGTGTACACGTGCAGAGCAAATTCGGCTAAAGGATTTTTATGAAACTTAATATTTAAGCTTCTGCCATCAATGGCACGAGTTGATCAACTTTTGGTAAAAATCGGTTGACTAAAAATGGGAGTTTACCCGTGTCGATTTTAAGATTTTTGCGAATATTTCACAACATAAAAATATTTCGAAAAAATTTATTTAACAAAAGTTGCTATAAATAAAATAACTAATAACTTTTATTTGACACGTTTTTTGATAAAACGAAAAATTTCGAAAAAAATTGTAACATTTTTTTAAGTATCTATTTATTCCTACTTATATGTAACATTTCCATGGTTATGATAAATAATATCTCTGTTAGAAAATATTTGGCCAAGTTATTTCTACTCTGCTACTAGAATCAAGAGATTCTCGAATGAAATATGTGATGGCCGTCGGTCCTGTGGTGGCCACAATTGATTTTTTATTTTACAGTGTACTTAACAATGACTTGCATTACAAAATTAACAAAAATTTCTAGAAATACCTTTGTAATCATTCCAGTTTTGATCTCCATGCAGTCCAAACACCAAAGTCCACACTATGCCACATTTTTACCACTTACACTTTGCACTTTTACCACTTAATAATAACTAAACACGCCATGAAAAATGCAATGCCGCTTGTAAAAATCACGTATCTACAAATCAAGATGGCTATCACTGATAAAGCTAATTAGGGAATATACTCATTAAAAATTAATAAATAAGATAAGTAACAGAATTGTTTAATGGGAATAAACACATTCTCATTTATTTTGGGATTTTTGCGAATATTTCACAACAGAAAAATATTTCGAACAAAATTATTGAACAAAAATTGTTATAAAAGCAATAACTAACAACTTTTATTTGAGACATTTTTTGATAAAACGAATTTTTTTTGTAAAAATCTCAATTTTTTCATACTTATATGTAACGTTTCCATGGTCATGATAAATAATATCTCTGTTAGAAAATATTAGGCCAAGTTATTTCTACTCTGTTGCTAAAATGTATTTTATACAAGTACTTTATGATGGCGGTCGGTCCTGTGGTGGCCACAGCTGATTTTTTAGTCTACGCTTAAATAACTTTTATTTAATAACCCATAATAAATATAATAATATAAAAATAGCTAAGTTATAAGGCAAAGTAAGTTGTTTTTCGAAATAATAATCTGCTAAAAAATTTTTGTTGAAATATTCTGGTCCACATTAATAACGTACATTGTTAAGATTTATTCAGTTTTTTAGACCAATCCCTGTGGGTTATAGGAGGGAAGGAAAAGTTATTTTGCATATTTTTGGGAAAGCTCGCGCTATTATTAATGTTTACAAAATTTTGTTTTCTTGTTTCCATGTGATACCCCACATTTAGTATGAAAGGAAAATAATATATAGGCTATTCCAGAATTTCCCGAACTTTTTGAGCTACAGAGTACTTTTCACGAGAAGAATTCGTCGCGGAGCACTATCGTTGCTATGTATATAGCAACACTAGTAAACGCTCGCGGAGCAAAGTTTGGGAAACTCTGGGCTATTACAAACGTTTAAGTGGAACTAACTGGAATTTGCATTTTCTTAAGTTGTCAAGAGCCCTTTTTTTACCAACTGCGAAACAAAATGATCAAAAGCCTCACATAATCGATAAAATAAAACTAAAAAAATAAAACCGTTTGTTAACAAAAAATCCCTTTTTCCCTTTCTATACAAAAAATTCTGTAAAAAAGGATAATTCCCTGCAGTTGACAACACTTGCTATAGTAATAAATTTAGCACTGCTTATATTCAAGGGATTCACCTAATCACAGACAAGATAATCTTATGGTAGGTATACACGTGGAAAGATTTGCTGGTGCCAATAATAATAATACTGGTGTTCAAAAATGCACGTGTAAACACTACTGACTTGCTATCTTTCAATATTCAGTGAAAAAATTGCATTACAAACGGACTTATTATTCTTATATAGTTTTATTTTTACTAACACTTGGTGGATTATTCATTTTTACGACAAATGTTTAACACAAATATTTATATTTTTATATAATTTTTTTAAATTTTAGTATGTTTATTTTTAGATGATTTTTAATTTATTTATTTGTCATAATATGTTTTAAATCCGCAACTGTTACTTTAATTTACTATTTTCTGTTAAAAAGATATAATCTGTCTCATTTTGTAATACGAAACTAGATCTGGTTACTATGGTGACTGTTGTGGTGTAAATAGACTTGTATGGAAACATGTGAACTTGTAAATCTGGCTTTTAAATTTATGGTTAAATATTATTATATCGAGGTTATATTCAATCAAAAACTACATATGTCAGATCATAAATTGACATGTCAAAATTGCAGTTGACATGTCAAAATTGTGATTGACATGTCAAATATTTGCAAGGTGCCTCTTCAGAATTGCCACCCTAAGATGATATTTTAAATATACAACATAAAAATGAAGTTTCCCTGTTAGTTTCGTATTAGAAAATGAGACAGATAATAAAATGGATATTTATCAAAAAAAAAAAAGTATTTTTTATCAATTTCCTCTTCCAGGGCCGTCTTATCCATTAGGCACTTGAGGCACAGTATCTAGGGCCTAAAAATATTTATAAGGCCTACGAAATCAGACAACAAATTATACAAACTTTAACAGATATTGGGAAGAAAAACAAAATTACAAAATAACAAAATTTTATATTTTAACCCAAGAAAATTAACTTTTTTAATATAAACTGGTTTATTAAGACATAAGAAGAGTGTCTAGGGCCTCCGAAAATCTTAATGCGGGCCTGCTCTTCATCATCACCATCATTGGTGCAACACTTTGTGAAGAAAATTCCCACAGCAAGGTACAAAATTTCCCACAATGTAAAATGATGCAATTTTAAGTATAGCGCAACAAAGTGGATTACAGAAAGAGGTAGTCACATCTATTTTGAAAGAGAAGAGCAAAAAAAAAAAAAAACAGTAACCAAAAAAGGAGTAAGAACTAAACTTAACTTACTGGTATAAAGTATATGTCTTGTGAAGATCTAGGTATCGCTGAATCACACTAAATTTTATGCAGTTAATATCTAGCCTGGAAACTCGACCTAACAACTAAAACAGCACTGTGAACTTCATCGCCATTTTTTTCTTTGTTTTGACGTCATTTACCATTGAAAATATTCTTTCGGACTCGGACCTGCAGGACTATGCATGACGAGTAAATGTAATAAATTAAAATTTACAGCAGTTACCACACGTTACAAGACACTGTCAACCAATTATACATCCTGCATACAGTTTCCTAGAAGGAAGTTTAGTAGACAAACGCGAGCTAGAAATGGAGCCTGCAGGAGTCTCGGTTATTGTGCCTGTTGACGATCAGAGGTCATACATTAAGATATAACTTTACGTGGCAAAAGCCCGAAAGAAATTCACAGAGCTTTAAGTCTCCATTTACAATTAAAAGTAAAGAAACAAGACCCAAAATATTGCATTAATAGTGTTGCCATATGAAAACACCTACACAGGGCTCTAAAACAAGTTCAAAAGTTACACGGCACAAAAATTTCATGTATTTTTTTTTTTCTGTATTCGCTATTATGTGTATTTTTATTATAGACCGGGAGCTCATGACACTTTTTGGTCTCCGATTTCATAAAGCATGCCTTTTGGAGGAAAGAATATTTACCCTGTGGCAACAAAAAAGGGATAGTACTAAACCCCTGCACGCTTTCCGGTCATAGGGAAAATTGCATTTCCACTTGCACAAAAATTTTGTGTTTTTCTCTGATTTAATATTGCTTGCCCTTTTGTCAAAAGAAAGTTATAACAAATTTAAAGTCTTTTAAATATATGCATGCGATTCGGAGGGTCCCAAAGGGCTCAAACGGTCATGTGATCTTGTAATAAAAAAATATGATTTTCCGCGTTTTCATACAGCATGCCTATAATTAAAAGACTTTAAATTTGTTATAACTTTCTTTTGACAAAAGGGCAAGCAATATTAAGTCGGAGAAAAACACAAAAATTTTGTGCAAGTGGAAATGCAATTTTCCCTATGACCGGAAAGCGTGCAGGGGTTTAATACCATCTCTTTTTTGTTGTCACAGAGTAAATATTCTCTCCTCCAAAAGGCATGCTGTATGAAATCGGAGACCAAAAATGTCATGAGCTCCCGGTCTATTCACATCAGAGAAAGTTCTGAAGTTTCCCACAATTTTTAGATTTTTCCATTTTTCCCCTTTTTCCCACAACACAAACAATAGTGCATATTTTCCCCTCGTTGTGGGAAATTTCCCGAGTTGGCAACACTGGTGCAACAGCCCGTGATGAGCCCACGCCTCCTATTTCCAGGTTTCATGACCCTATTTTCAATCAGTGTAGATATATTCAGGAGTAATGTGGTCAGTATTACGTCCAATTTTATGCGCACACAGAAAGGCACCTACAGTAATTTGTAAGCAGATCCTGTAATTTGTATAAATATTTTAAAACAAATTATTTGACATAAACCGGAATAAAACTCACGTCCATGCCCTTGATTAGCGATCAATCAGCAGGTACAAACGATTTAATACTTGGAGCCACAGACTTGCTCTGCTCTTATCGTCTTTATTAATTACACTATAAATTGAAGAACGTTAAGCTAAACGAGTTAAAATCGGGTATTAACTATTACCAATTTCGTTTTCGTCCTAGAACGATATCGTTCCAGTTTCCGATTCTGTCCATTAAAAAAAGTCCGTTAATAATGTTATTTTGTTTTCGTTCCCCGTCCACTCAGTTCGTGATATAAACAGACCGACAGAGAAACAGACCCATGGAGTGATGGTAAAGTGTTTCTTGGTTATAACAACGAAATCTTGAAAATAATGTCTAATAGCGTTATGCAATTTTTCTGCCTAAACTGCCTGTTATTCAAGTATTGTTAATTTTAAATTGCGATATCGCCTTTAATACTTGTGTAAAAATTTAAACAAACGTTACCAACTGTAAAGTGTTGAATAATAGAATTCGGTTGGTCCATTCAACTAGCATCCCTTTCGATGTTCTGTCATTCACGTTTAGCATTTGTTATCAAAACAAAATAAATGATGATTAAAAATCAACTTAGTGACTAAATTACATTTTGAGAGTCATCAATCATTTAATTCTGGAGTAATACAGGCATATCAGGTAACACAACAGCCATCATCATTAGATCAGGTCAGAATTCAGGTTAATTTTGTACTAAATACAATTTGAAATGTCATTATTTTTCATTAATTCAGTAGAATTGATACAATCTATCGACAATTGATTGTACACTGTAAATGTGGATTCAAAATTTTGCAGGTAATCTACTTTGATTTGGCAGGGCCTAATTTTGTATTTGAATTAATTGTTTTTTTGCTTGATAATTACTGGTGATATGATTTTACATTTCAATAAAACAGTTTATATAGCACTTGTTGAACATAAACAAACGTTGGTTGAATTGTAAATTATATTTTATTATGTGTAGTTAGTACTATTTTATGTCTGAATTATATTTAAAGTTTAAATTACAGAAGTTTCAACGTTATATCGTTGAATGTTTCATGACCATTGTATAATTTTAAAAAGTACATATATATATTTTATATATAATGCAGATATAAAGTTGGGAATATATCTACAATAATATATACATTAGTTCGTTTGTGTGCATGTATAAATGTATGTTACTTTAAAACTAAAGAACGGCTGCACCGATTAATTAAAACCGATTAAAAATTCCAGATATTCCAGCGTGATCATGGCAGCGTGTATGGTCAAATAGGCCTGTTTTTTATGACCTTTACTGCTTCGGCAATTAGCCAGGACAGTGCTCATTTTTGAAAATTCCATGCCTGGACGGATTCGAACCCCCAGACCTTACCAACGCAGAACACATGTGTTACCACTACGCTACGCTGGTCGGCATAAAAGCCTTAAGGTATAAGTTTGATTTATTGAAATAGAGCTACCAGACAAAAGTCCTCACCCTCATTGTCATTACATTATCAAGTACAATTTTGTTAAACTAATATCTGAAACTGTTCTTAACCTAACTTAACCTAAGCACATATTAGGGATATTTACAGGGAAAATATAAAATGTAATAAATACAAAAAATAAAAAAACTGTCACATATGAGAACATATTGTGTTATTAATTTACCGTTATCGTCGTACAATTATTATTTTTGGTTTTTTGTGTGGACGAAACTGCTGTATTCATCGTAGTTGCCCAGGTTTTCAATTAGTGGGTTCTGATGTCCTTTGAGCTGCCCATACAGTGTTGTGGCTTGTTGAACTACGATGTCTTGCATAGGTTTTATATAAAATCGTTTAGTAGAGTTGTGTTGTGAACATAGTATGGACAGTTTGCCATGATTCTTAAAAATTTGTTCTTAGTCTACGTCGAAAGATACTGCACTTGATGATAATGCATTGCCATTTGGCACACGTGTTCTTTATAAAAATTAAATCATTTTGACCCGCAGCACCTATTTTTGAATTGAGTCAGATTCAAGATGGCGGCGAAACTAGCGCGCCAATTACGATAACGATAACTTATTTTTATGATAGAGCAAAATAACTAAATACATATTTGTACAATGAACCTTTAGCTACAATTTGCCGCATCGTACGCGAATTTCCGTCACTTAGTTTACAAGATACCGTCCATAATTCATTCTCAGACGCAAAAAAGTGATTTCCGAAATGGCTACCGAATTTCGTATGATATGGCTCGTTTTCTATTAATTTAATGCCGTAGATTACGAATCTGTTATCAAAATTTCGAAAATTTTAAATTTTGATAGATTTTTTTCCCAATTTCGAGACATGATATACTCTATCACTGCAAATCTGCGTATATTAATATTTTGTTTCAATTCTTTCTAAATAAGTAGGGCATATCCTTGGCTACAAGAATATGTGCGGAATTTTTCTCTACGTGGCGCCAAAATTAAGGTAGCGGCCGAAATGTGTAAAATCTCAACTTCGTATTATTTTGACACTCTTTATATCGTTTTCGACCAAATCGGATTTGTAAATTACAAAAATGAAATAAAAAATGGCATATGACTTGTTAATATTCGGGTTTTGCCCGAAATGAAATAAAAAAAATTACATATCCAACCGGAACGGCTGTAAATTATGACAATTAAGAAAGATACTCCATGCATATACGGAATGCATCAATTTGTTTAGGTTTGTTCGCAGCACCTGGTCTCAAATGAAGCCGCTTTCGAAATAATACTCGAAACTCGAATTTTGCTATTTACATCAAATTTGTTGAGTTGTATATCAATTTCGAGTAAATTGAAGTCGTAGATTTCAAAAATGGAGTTAATTTAAAGATTTGCTACACATAAGGTTGTATTATGCCCGAAAATAATAATTACATGTATTCTTTACATAGCAGTGAGATTCATTACACGACAGTGAAGTGTCTCTCCATCCAAAAGAGTAGTATATAGCAGTTCTGACAAAATAATATAGATTACTACACACTTAATAGGATTCTAATGGTGGCCGAAACTATTCTTTCGAAAATGTTTAAAATATTCTCTGATATTTTTACCAGTTATTAGGACATTTGAATGTGTTGATAGTTCCTCTATGTTTGCTAATTATACTGACTTTCAGTGCTACCCTACAAAATAATTTATATTTGTTTACAAATCAAAGTCAAAAGACTCACTAATTGGGTGGGCCTATGTAAAGATAAAATTCTAGTGAAATAGAGTATGTACATTCATGCCATCAATTGTACTGATTATTGCCGTTATTTAATTTAGGGTTATTTTAAAATGTATAAGGGTAAAATATCTCAAAATTATATCTTTAAAAACTACGCCTATGAAAACGTATTAAGTCAAGTTCAGGGGCTAATTACGTCCGTTCCCTAGTAATTATTAATTACTTATTATTTCCTAAATTAAGGTTTATTTAAAACTTTTCTTCAATTAGTTATGCAAAATAATGTTTCACACCTGGTTTCGACTTCGGTTCAGACTAGTGTCGAAAAAGAATTCATCGAATCTCTTCATTTTGTATACAATTAAGTAGTAGAGAAATACAGTATTATTGGCACATATAGAGGATTTATCAACACATTAGAATGTTCTTCTGATAACTAGTAAAAATATCAGAGAATATTGTAACCATTCTCGAAAGAATAGTTTTCGGTCACCATCAGAATCGTATTAAGTGTGTAGTAATCTATATTATTTTGTCGGAAGTACTATATACTATTCTTTTGGATGGGGAGGCACTTAACTGTCGTGTAATGATCTCACTGTTAAGAATACATGTAATTATTTTTTTCGGGCAAAAGACAATCTTATATGAAGCAAATCTTTAAACTAACTCCATTTTCGAAATCTACGACTTTAATATACCAGAAATTGATATACAACTCAACAAATTTGATGTAAATAGCAAAATTCGATTTTCGAGTGTTATTTCGAAAGCGGCTTCATTTGAGACCAGGTGCTGCGAACAAACCCAAGCAAATTGATGCATTCCGTATATGCATAGAGTATCTTACTTAAATGTCATAATTTACAACCGTTCCGGTCGGATATGTAAATTTTTCTATTTCATTTCGGACAAAACCCGAAGAATAACCAGTCATATGCCATATTTTATTTCATTTTTGTAATTTACAGGTCCGATTTGGTCGAAAACTATATAAAAAGTGTCAAAATAATACGAAGTTGAGACTTTACACATTTCGGCCGCTACCTTAATTTTGGCGCCACGCAGATAAAAATTCCGCACATATTCTTGTAGCCAAGGATATGCCCTACAGATTTAGGAAGAATTGAAACAAAATATTAATATACGCAGATTTGCAGTGATAGAGTATATCATCATGTCTCGAATTTGGGAAAAAATCTATCAAAATTTAAAATTTTCGCGATTTTGATAACATATTCGTAATCTACGGCAATAAATTAATAGAAAACGAGCCAGTTCATACGAAATTCTTTAGCCATTTCGGAAATCACTTTTTTGTGTCTGAGAATGAATTATGGCCGGTATCTTGTAAACTAAGTAACGAAAATTCGCATACAAATTCGCACGGCAAATTTGTAGCTAAAAGTCCATTGTACAAATATACGTTAGCTATTTTGATCTATCATAAACATTAGTTATCGTTATCGTAATTGGCGCACTATTTTCGCCGCCATCTTGAATCTGCCTCGATTCACAAATAAGTGCTGCGGGTCAAAATTATTTAATTTTTATAAGGAACACGTGCGCCAAATGGCATTCCATTATCATCAAGTGCAGTATCAACGTAAAATATGCTGCGTAGGCACTAGACTATCTGTATGATTTGTAATTTATACAAATGTGTTTTTGCGGCAAAGGCTCAGGCTAGTGACGCGTAAGTTAGAATAGGTTGTATTAAGGATTTAAATAGAAGGATGGAGTTTGAATAACTGAGTTTGCTAAGTCGATTGATCATAGGGTATAGTAAGTAAATTCTGCTATACGCTTTGTTTAAAATATTTGTTATATGATTATGCCATAATAATTTGTTGTCGATTGTGACGCCCAAGTATTTACTGTCGTTACTCCATTTGACAATTTTACTATGTAATGAAAGATTATGGAAAGGCAGATGTCGTCTTTTAGAGAATAGTATTGCTGTGGTTTTGTCTCGCCATTTATTTTAATTCGCCATCTTTTATTCTAGTGTTCGGCTTTCTTAATGTAATCATTTATGATGGTGGTTGTATATTCTGGAGATTTATCCTGACAGAATCAGTGTCATCTGCATATATCGCCAGATGTAGATTTGGAGTGGAAAGTCTTAAGACTAGATGTAAGCACAAAATGGCCAAGCAACGCAATGCGTTTTAATGACTTTTAGCTTACATCTCATTTTAAAACTTTTATACAACCGGTCATCAGAGTCCCTGAATTTTTTAAATTTATTCAAGTTAATGGGTAGCTCTAAATTATTTGGGGAAAAATCCCTAAAAACATAAATGGTCAGACCTCTGTGTTTAAGTATCCTATGACAGTCTGGTATGCACCAACGTGTTCATAACATCTTTCCGCAGGCTTCTTTTTCATGCCTTAAAACTTTCATAACTTTTATGAACAAACTAAAAAACACACTCGCAGAGCACCTGAACTTCGTATGATTAGTGTAATTAATGCTCATGGAGTGGAGACAGTGGGTAGAGAGCCACGGAACGTAGAGATGCAAAGAGAGAGATGAAAAGAATTATCAATTCATTGATCTACCGTTATAAGTTTTTGAAAGGAAATAATAATGACAATCTAGGCGCCACGTTCATTCGCGCCATCATACTGCCACCCTTAAAAAAGGAGCTTGAGTGCAAAGGCGTCAACAGGATCCGAGCCAAAGGGAGGTGCAGACAATCTTAGACTTATAGAACAACACTGGAATTTGAATCGCGCTTAAATACATGGGTGTAGTCAGACTTAGGTTCAAGATTGAAGTTTGGAGGACATGACAAATTAGACTATTGATTTTGGTTTTATTTTAATCTTAGTCTTCAACTTTCTTTAACACAATTTTTCTTTAATCTGCGCTAAACCGTTCCAGAACTTCCTTTTCTATTTCCTCCTTTTTTATTGAATCAGCTTTGGACGTTCACTCAACATACACAGCCCATTCAAGCGATTTTCTCTAATATTGCTCGTAGAACATGGTTAGGACAAAAAAAGAAAAAAATGAGAAAAGCATGTTTTGTTAGAAGAGTCATTTGAATTTAAATTTATTGATTTTAAGGACACTACAGACCGAAGTCCCGTTTGTGGCCATATATAAAACAGATATAAAACAAGAACAAAATATAACCAAATATGTACATCACATGTTTGAGAAAAGTAGATAAACAAAAAGTAACAAAAACAGATAAAATGAAAAATAAAATTATAAATATTACAATATCCGCACATTGCATAAATTCACATTACATACAGTTACAAGAATAAATCAGATTTAAACCTTCTAATAATCCAAGCTGCACAATAAGTTGTGAACCGTTTTTTTTTAAATGAAGTGAAACTCATACCAATTTCAACTTTGTGTTTATGTAGTGTATTAAAAAGTGTTGTCATTATTTTTAAAGGCTTATTTCACCAATTCTTCCTTTGTCAACTCTATACTGTCGTACTTTGCTTACTTCACTTTCCAAAATTTGTACCAGATTTAATATCACACTAGCAAAATTTTCCAAATTATATAACTCTCAGAAACAATGTAGTTTCTGTAGCAAGAGCTAAACTCTTCGACTAGCATCTTCAGCATAACAGCAGGATGCGATGATAGTAAAAAAAATTGTCACTGGAATATTTTTCCTCCAGTGACGATGTCAAATAATCTAGATAAGTAATTACTAGTGATATTTTCCAAAACTCGTCAGTTGTTGACGCCGGAGGCTTTGAAAGATGTTTTTGCTGTCTTATAATCCTCGAAATGCGCAGTTCAATGAATATCCTGGCATTAAATATCTGCTGCTTTACGTCCTATCATGACCGATAAAATTAATTTTTAGTGGTAACATATTCAGATTTTCTTGTTGTAAAATATTGCCACGGGCTCTAGCAGAGCTGAATACCTTGCAATTAGACCCACATACACGACGAATTCAGATTTCGTCACGGCACAATATAGTTGGAAAGCATTTTTTTCTAGTAGCAGCGTTACCTTCTTTTGATAGCTTTTACAATCCTTGAATGATTGACTTATTAATTGTTGTTTAAATATGCTGAAAATTTTGTACTTCTGAGACTAATAAGAAAGAAAGCAAACTTTTCACCAGCTTCTGTTGGTTAATATTCTAAAAACGGAAGATTTGTATTATTATTCGTTTAGGAGAGGAGTGTAAGTGCATCCCTTGGACGCCCCTGCTTGAGTTTAAAAGTCGTATGCACGAAATTAATTTTACTAACGGTACATCAAAGAAAATTTCTCGTTTTAGCGCATTTAATTTTGATGACATACAAGTACCCATATGCTTCCGCCATTATCCCACGCCCAGTGAAACACAACTGAACACGGTAACGATTAAAAATGTTTTGCGCTATTTTGCATTTTGTACAGATAAAGGGGGCGCGAGTAGGTGCGCGGAGCGTTCAATCTGGATCCGACATTAGCGTGTTGTTGAATTAAACAATGCGCACAAAGATATAATTAAATTATTATTTATATTTTATTTATAGTTAATTATTTATTAATTACCATACATTTCTAAACATTTGCCATTCGGATGCAGTGCACTCTTTCAACTCCGGGTAGTGGTTACCCTAATGAGTTGCAGGAGTAAAATTACAAATTTTTGTCAGATAATTTTTAAATATTTTATACACAACGTGTAACAAAAGGTGTCTTCGGCATAAGCTAATAACCTACACATTTTGCATAATTTACACTAGAAACGTTCGGCATAAAGATTATGTGTGCTCTGTGATGCACGAAGATCGTTCGGCAAATATCGTGCAGTGCAGTTTTTGTTGCACAGTCGTAACAAGTTCAGATCGTGCGACAATCTGTGCAATAGTGTTTTTCCCGGTAAAAATATAAGTTGCGGACACCTTTATTTTGGACGTTTGCCATTGCTGATAGTACTAGGCTAGAATAGTACAATATAATGAGTATTAGTATCAAAAAGATATAATACTTCAAGAGTATATAAAAAATAAATTCGAACGTTTCGGAAACTGTTCAACAATCTGTTTCCGTCTTCAGCGATCACGAGAAATGATAAATATTTCTGTTGCACTGAGTCTAGTTAATAGAGCCAAAGTAATTTGTTCTTCTAAAAGGCTTCTAAAAGTTGAATCGAAGAACATTCGTTCCATCTTACAGGATAATGGCTACAGTCATAAAATGATTACTGATGCTATCAATCATAAGAAAAATGACTCCTAGAACTGACGAAGTGAGATATGTCTCTATGCCTTATCTAAAAGGAGTATCTGAGAAAATTGGAAAAGATACTAAAGAAGCATAATATCCAAGTAGCCTTCAAATCGAGTTCGACTTTAAGATCTATCCTATCATGTACGAAACCCAAATCTGTCCTAAACAAAAACTGTGTCTACTCTATTCCCTGCCAGTGCAGGAAACAATATATTGGCGGGACTGCAGACCTCTACATGTTAGGGTAAACGAGCATAAGAAGAAAGTTCAGCAGGGCGAAATTTACATTTCCAAACTGGCTGAACATGCTTGGGAAAATGAACACCATTTCCAATGGAAAGATGCTAAACCCTTAATTTATGAGGAAAACAACTTCAAAAGAAAATTGAAAGAGTCTGCTTTGATCGAAAACTCTGGAGATGCTGTCAGCCAAGCTAGCATAGAATTTCCTCAACTCTGGCTTTCCATTATTCAAAACAATCCTTTTAATCCTCAAGTCACTAATCCGGTAACAAACAACTCATTACCACACAATAATGTGACAAACAACCTTAATTCGGTCGTTAATCCTCCGCAGGTCGTACTGTCCCTACCCATACCTGATCCTAACCACCCAACCAATAGCCACGCACCTATAACCTGCTCCCACTCTTACAATACTCGGTATAAAAACTCTAAGAAAAACTGAAATGTTTATCACTTCTCGTGATCGCTGAAGACGGAAACAGATTGTTGAGCAGTTTCCGAAACGTCCGAATTTATTTTTATATACTCTTGAAGTATTATATTTTTTTGATACTAATAATCATTATATTGTACTATTCTAGCCTAGTACTATCAGCAATGGCAAACATCCAAAATAAAGGTGTCCGCATTAATATTGGACCATTGCAAAATAATTTCAAAGATATTATAAAATATAAGTTATTATTTCTACAAAACAATATGAGTGAAAATAAACAAGATATCGTTATTTATGCCTGCAGCATTTGCAAAATAAATAATACACATACAGACATGAACCTCGTGATGGAACATGTAAATACACTCAAAATTTTCTGGATACAAGCGGAAATGTACTATAAATTGATTTGTAGTCATGTTTGGAACAGTACTCTATGCATATTCAAACACTTCCAAAATATTTTCTGTTTTGCAAAATTCTTCTGAATTGTCTTCCTCATCAAACAAAATTTCTTTTATATAACTTAAAAGCATCCCAAAACCTCCATGCGTCATTTTTATATTGTGTCGTGCAAAACAAGTAGCAGGAGACAGACTTCATGTAATCAAACACACATAATTAATTTATTTACAAAAAAAAAGAATGGTTAGAACAACAAGAATAACTGCACAATCTGAACAAAGCGTTCGTCTTTGACTTTCTTGCAGTGTGCTCAGTGGTCATGTGACATAAAACTTGCACGGCACAGAGTTAACACTGCACAGTTATACCGACCGCACCTAAAATAGAAAGAACACGGATTTGGTCTTGGAGATACCGAAATAAAAATCAAATGTATTACGTAGTATTTTTAGTAGGTTATATGAATCTTAACCAATATGGAAAAAACGGACCAAAAAGTCTTTCTAAGAAATATGCTAAAAATATTCAAAGTAAGCGGCAAAAATATGTATTTAAATATTGTGTAAATGTCGCTTTCTTAAAATTGTGCAAATTATTGTGGTACAAAAGTGTTTACAAACAAAAAGAAAAAGCTTTACTAACTGCTTGAACCTATGCGGAGATAAATTTGTAATGAGATAGGAATAATTAATTTCGAATCATTATTTTAACTCTTATCGTTGGCGAATGAATGTATTTTCTTTAAATAAATCATAAAAATTAATAAAAGTAATAAAATTTTACATTTAAAAAATTATGCCTATGAAGACATATAAATTTAGTTCAGAGCCAAAATACGTCCTAACACTATTTATAAGCAATCTCATTGCTGAGGAAATACATCGCATTTCTTTTCCTGTCCAATTTACCTTGAAAATTTTAGTCGATATTTCTGGTGATGTAAAATCTGCTGTGGTGGAGGTTATACGGTGGTATACGGCGTACACCTTCTGCTTTATTCCGTAAGTATAGCATATACCCTATGCTAGTGTGCAGTTATAGTTTTGTAGTTTTGTACCCTTCGATTTTTTCGATATATGTACAGAACATCTCCACCGATTTTACGACTACAACACTGGATATGACCCAACAATCGAAGAATTCGATCATAGATAATTGAAGACAGTATCATTGTTGGTTTAAGTACCTCGAGGCCTGAGACATGAGCACTTTTTACTATCTAAATTATTCTCAGTATTTCTCTTTAGCTTTACATTTCCAATTATTCAGTCTAGTTTTGTTTATGACTTATTTCTGAACAATACTCTGAACGAGATCGATTTACAATCTGCCAAATAAAATTTTAATTTGTTGCCCTAGGAAGAATATTTTGTAATGGAAATGAATCAACAATTAAAAAATAATGTTTACGTATTTTGAAAGTATTGTTTTGAAAATATTGGGTAAAACTGTATATTGGCCTCATTAATAAACATCAAAAACAAGATTTTCTTCGAGTTGAGAGATTGCTTTGTTACAAAAAAATAATAAAATATTTCGTTATGTTGGAATTACCAATTTAGATTAATGTAAAAATCTTCTAAATATTATCTTTGAATAATCTGCTGTGTGTTTACCAAACAAAAAGTACAAATGTAAAAACACAACATCCCTTCCATAAATAATGGCGTTTGTATCGGCATTGCAGAATATTGTAACGAATAACATGGATGTATAACATTTTTATTGTACAGATTCAGTTTGAAAATCAAAGTAAGGACAGCTTCCGGTATTACAGGATATACTGGAAATACTTTATGTACACATTTATCAGTTTTTGCTTTTCAATTTTTAATTCTCATAAAATTTCATTCTAAAACATTGCAAATAAAATTTGATTGTTCAAGCTAACGCTGATTTATTTGAAAATTTTATAGTGTGCAGTGATGGTGTAATAATTTTAACGGATTTACATTTTATGCATCCTGAAGTAGCACAGGTGATTGTTTTTTATTTGTAAAACGATTTGTTGGAATGTTATAATATTTTATACTTATGATCAAATTTTAAGTAAAAAATTAGATGTAGGCAGCAAATTGGATGGGGATGATGCCAACTGGCGGCATTTTCATCTTACCATTCAGCGCAATCTTTTGCTTTGAAATTATTACGTCTTTATTTATTTAGCCCTTCATAAATATCTCTGTTCTGGGTTTAAGCAAGTACAACCAAGTTCCAGGTTTATTTTTGAAACAAATTTAAGCAATTTAAATGGATCATAACACTGACACATTTTGCTAACACACGTTACGAACCAAAATGGCCGGTAACGGTAATACGGTTTAGGATATTTTGTAACGCTACATACATTCTATGACACATATATTACAATTTATTATTTATTAATTACCGTAGATCCCTAAACGTTTGCCACAAGACTCTAAAATCATCCTGTAGGAGAAATACTGTAACTTATTAATTGAAACTTACCATCACATACAAATATGTGTTTTTGAAAACAAGAATAAAATAAAATTTACTAACCTGTGTCAAGATATAGTAAAGATTTTGAAACACTTTTGAACAACGAAAAGTTAAAAAAACAAAATAATAATAATTTAAACCAATTTGTTTTGAAGTGTGTTTTGACAATCGTGTAGTACAAGATATATTATTAATTTCTTCTTGGAACATTGCTATCCATAACGCTTCTCCAATGAATCCATTATCCAGCCAGATCTTGGACTTCTCTCCAGGGTGTGCCGACAAATTCAAACTTTAGTGCGAAAATTCATTTTTACGTCATCGGTGGCTTAGATCTACTACGATTGCCTTGCGGTTTCCAATCAAGCGCTTCTTTTGCATCTCCACTAACGCAGTCTATATCAATTGTTTCGCATTAGCAATCATGTTTGGTCAGAAGGTACGAATTTTGCGTAACGTTTAAGAACGCTTGCAGTTTGTTCTCATCTACAATGGTGAATGTCTACATTTCATAATCATACAACAATACGGACAACATGTTTCTTATAGTTTTGTAAATAAATCCCGGTACAGTGGAGGCTCGTCAGGTGAAGGGCAGAAGGAAATGCTATTATTTTATCGTAAATATATAATTTTTTAACATAATTGTCTTTTTTGTTTTATCTCAAAAGTTAATCACTTCATCATTAATATTGTTTTTTTAAGTATTCCTGTTGCTGCATAATTAACTGCAAATTTATTAAAATGCGGAGGCACAAGCGTGCATTGTATGGTTCAAGGTAGTAAGGGCACTATCGCGCCTATATCACACTTCCCGAATTAACAACTCTCGCCCGACGACTTGGGTTTAATGGGTGCGAATTGGGGAAAGGAGTTCATCGCTAAAAGTGTTACGTAAGGTGCTGTAGCGCTTATAGGTTTTTTAGCAGTACGTATATCCAAACCAGATATGCAGCTGAGAGTAGATACAAAATAAGTTTTCAAAAAACAAATAGTACGATGATAAGTGTTCGGGATGATATGGGTTTTATATTAAATAATTACAGGGCTCTTCAGAGTCAAAAAATAAACAGTGTTTAAATTAAACACTGTCTAAATTCAGTGTTTAAATTTTTTTCTTATTCAAAGACACTTTTTAAACAATGTTTAATTTTTAAACACTGTTTTTCTTAGTTACAGTGATTAAGTTGATTTTGTCTATTCAGAAACAACATTTGTTCTAGTTACCGTAGTTAAGTTATAATTTAAACAACATTTTTTAAACAAGGTATGTGGGTAGTTTAAATTTGTGTAATATGATTATTATCTACGTGAGATTTCTAAATGAGCGATTCAGTGGAAGAGTATTAAGAACATATTGAAGAATTGAAGAATATAAATGAGTTTTTTTTTTTTTTTTTTTTATTAAGAGTATTTAACAGATACATCAACAATATAGTTATTAGTACCTGGGTACATTATTTTACAATTATTATTTTACATATATCATATAATTTGAGATTAAGCTATAATTTATTTTTGGGGTTTTCGTTATAATTTGTCATAGATTCCTATTGTTTTTAAGTATTCGAGTATATTTGCAATATTTTCCATGTTGTTTGACAGCGCTGTTTCCATGGTTGCGGGAATATTGTGTTTTCTTCTTTCTTCTTCGGTTGTTGGACATTTTGTGATAATATGGTCAACGGTTAGCTCCGTATCGCAGGTCTCGCATCTGGGTGGGTGTAGTTTGTGGAATATGAACTGGTGGGTCAGTAACGTGTGGCCAATACGAAGTCTTGTTAACACGATTTCTTCTCTTCTTGTCTTTCTTGAAGTCCACTGAGCTGTTGTGAGTTTTATTTTCCTTAAATGGTTTCCCTCTGTGTTCTGCCAAGCTCTGTTCCATTCTTCTTGGACTGTTCTTTTGATATATCTTTTCAGGTCATATGCTGGGACAGGGATTTGTGTGAGATTCAGGTTTGTGGCATTCTTTGCAGCACTATCCGCTCTGTTGTTTCCTTCTATTCCAACATGTGACGGTATCCACAGTATTTTTACTTCTTTGCCTGACGTTATAGCTTTGTGCAAGTTTTCTTTAATTTCCTGTATAATGGTGTTCTTCGTGTACAATTTTGAGAGTTCTTGGACGGCACTGAGTGAATCGGTTATTAGTATATGCTTATTCTTGTTGCCTGCCAGTACTATTTCGGATGCTTTTAGCAGACTGTATATTTCGGCGGTGAATATGCTAGTGTGCTGCGGTAAGTGAAATAGGTGTTCGTCATCATCTGTTGTTGCTGCTGCACCAGTTTGGTTTCCTATTCTAGATCCGTCTGTATATATTTTCACGTAGTCTTCATGTTTACTTATTATGTCTTTGAACAAGTTGAAGTATAGTTGCGGTGGTGTGTCTAGTTTTTTGTAGATCGTTAATTCAGTGTCGATTTTAGGATGTTTCATTGTCCACGGTGGTATTGCGCTGTGACGGATATTTTGTACGTTACTGAGTATAACGTTATGTTGTTCGAATAATTCGGTGTACTTTTGATGTGCAAGTGATAAATTTGGAACCTGGATTTGATTGTGTACTTTTTGAAACAAGGTAGAGTAAGTTGGATTATCGGGATTTGCGGCAAGGTTTATTATGTAGGAGGATTGGATATAGGTTCTGCGGTAGTCTAATGGTATTTGTCCGGATATATTATGGAGGCTCTTGACAGGACTAGTTCTGAACGCGCCAGTTGCTAATCGTATGGCGGTGTTTTGAATCGGCTCTAAGATTTTGATGTCGCTGTTTTTTGCTTTTCCGTATAGTATGCTTCCGTAATCTAGTTTGCTGCGAATTAGGGCCTGATATATTTGTAGCATGGTCTCCCGTTGTGCTCCCCATTTCTGGTGGGCTAGTGCTTTTAGTATGTTGAGCCTTTGCGAGCACTGCATTTTTAGATCTCTTATGTGCATTTTCCACGACAGTTTTCTATCTAACGTCATTCCTAAAAATTTGATTTCTTTTACGTACTCTATTTGATTGTTATTGATTATCAGTGAAGGGTTGTAGTCATTATACTGTTTTTTTGTGAAGTGCACTGCTTTTGTCTTTGTGGAGGAAAATTTGAAACCTGTTGTGTTGCACCATTTTCCTATTCTGTCTATGGTGTTTTGGAGATTTTGTTTGATTGATGATAGTTTTGATCCTTTGCAGTATATCACTAAGTCATCAGCAAATAGGCATACTTTTGTTGGTTGTTCCGCGTACTTTGAGAGGTTGTTGATAGCAATGAGGAATAACGTGACACTTAGTAATTCCCCTTGCGGCAGGCCGTTTTCTTGTATTAGTTCTTTGGATGTGTACCCGTTATATTTTACAAAGAATTTTCTATCCGAGAGGAAGTTTTTAATATAGTGTAGGATGTTACCGTCAATTCCCATGATTTTTAGTTCTTTCAGGATTTGGTATTTCCACGTCATATCATATGCTTTTTCTAAGTCACAAAATATTGCTATCAGATGTTGTCTGTTTTTAAATGTTTTTAAGATGTCTGTTTCTAAGGTTACTATGTTATCTATCGTTGATCTATTATTGCGGAATCCGTTTTGGATATTCGATATTAGCTTTTTGCTTTCTAGATACCATATTAATCTTTTGTTGATCATTTTTTGCATAATTTTACTTAAACAATTTGACATGGAAATAGGCCTGTAATTATTAGGTTCCGTTTTGGTTTTTCCTGGTTTTAGAATAGGTATAGTTATGACCGTATTCCACTGTTTTGGGTACACATTCGTTTGCCATATTCTGTTGTATATGCCTAGTAAGTGTATTGTTTTATCAACTGGAAGATGTTTGACCATTTCGTTGACAATTTCATCTGGGCCTGGGCTTTTGTTTTCTTTCATATCTTTTATGGCGTGTTGTAATTCTTCCAGGGTGAAAGGAGCATTTAATTCGTTGTTTGTGGTTTCAGGGATGATATTTTCCTTCTCTGCCTCTGTTTTATATCTTTTGAATTCATCTCTGTAATTTTCTGTGCTTGAGCTTTTCTGGAATTGTTCTGCAAAAATGTTTGCCATATCTTCGGGGGTCTCTATAATTTTCCTGTCTTTTATCAATATTGAGGTTTGATGTAATGGACCTTTCCCTCGTATTTTTTTTATTTTTGTCCCATATTTGTTGTGGTGGTGAGTTTGAATTAATTGTTTGGACAAATTTTTGCCATGATTCTTTTTTGCTGTCGTTTATTATTTGCCGTGCTGTTGATCTGTGTTTTTTAAGGTTAGATAGATTTTCTGGTGTTTTATTTCTTTTGTAAATTTGTAACGCCCGTTTCTGTAGTTTTATTGCTTCTTGGCATTTAGTGTTCCACCACGGGTTGATCTTTTTATTAGTTATTATCTTTTTCTTTCCCAGCGATTGATTAGAAGCGTTTTTTAGTTCGTCAACAAAATCTTTTATCTGGTCGTTTATGTTTTTGTTTTCAGAGGTCGTTAAACCACCATTTGTTGTCAATATTTCTGTAAATTTGTGCCAGTCACCTTTTTTTAAATTCCATTTAGTTGTAATTCCTGAGGGGTTTAGCTGGAGTACTTTTGGGAAACTTATTTTTATTGGGAAATGTCCTGTCCCGTATGGTAATGTGGTCCAGTTTATTGATGCAGCTATGGTTGCGTCACATATTGAGATGTCAATGCTTGAAGTATTTCCGGTTCTCGTACATAGATGTGTTTCAGATCCATCATTGAGTAGCACTTTGTCATCATCTAGCAGTTTTTCAATTATTTTACCTCTTTGGCATGTATATATAGAACCCCATATTATGTTGTGACTATTAAAATCTCCTAGTAATAGCACTGGTTTTGGTAACTGTTCAATATATTGTTCCAGTTGTTGTTGAGTTATTTTTATATTTGGTGGTAAATACAGGTTGCTTATTGTCATATATCCAACTCCTGGTAGGTATGTTCTTACTGCTACAGCTTCGAGATCCGTTTTAGTGTTTATTTCGGATGTCATATGTTTTGTTGACGTAAATATTGCTACTCCCCCACTTGCATTGTTTGCGTTTGTTCTGTCTTTTCTATAGCATGAATAGCCCTTAAGGTTAACTTTTTGGTTTTCTTTTAGTCTTGTTTCTTGTATACATATGTAGTCGGGCAGTAGTTGGATTATTAAATTCTGTATTTCGCTGAGATGTGAGAAGTAACCGTTACAGTTCCATTGAAGCAAAGCCATTTTATATGTTGGAAGACGGGTTGAGTTCTTCTTTATCGCTGTCTATGGTAGTTCTGTCTAATTCGATCTCAATTTGTTCTTTAATCTTGTTAGCTAGCCTGGTAAATCTGTGTTTGATTTGAGTTGTTGGTAATTTCGGGTACAGGTCTTTAAGTTGTAGTAGGAGACCGTTTATATCTGTGGTGTATTCTCTTGCAAGACTTAACTTATCAGTACTGTCTTGCACGTTTTCTAGGAAATCTCGGAGTTGTTCAAATGTCAGTACGTATTTGTTTGGGCTGTTCTTCATTATGGGTTCTAGAGGTGCCATTACTTTTTCTATATTTATGGGTTCTCCAGGGCTTACTGCACGCGATTTATTTGGTTTATGTTTCTTTCGGTCTGCATTTCTCTGGCTTCGCGGTTTCACATTTTGCCATTCTTCTTCTTTTTGTGGTTCCATATCTTGACTTTCTAGAAGATCGTCAATACTGCTGGTGATACTGCTGGTGGATGGGGCTGTGCGTTTTGTATTATATGCTTGTTGTACTGAAATTTGATTTTCTGTTGCGGTTACTTTGTTTTCTATTGATGAATGATCTACTTTGGCTTCGTTGTGTTGTTGATTTTCCGTTAGGTTGTTTCCGTTTTTTTCAGAGTTTGTAACGTTATTTTGGGTTTGTTGTGGCTCTCTCTCTTTCCCATTTGGACATTGGCTTGCTGTATGCCCGGTTTGCTTACAGGCGAAGCACGTGATGTCGGTGGATAAAAACAAACGGTATTTCGTTTGTTCAAACTCTACTTCGATGCTGCTCGGTATTTTTATAGTTTCTTGATCCTTAATATATAGCTGTCGTCGCCAACTGTATACATGGTTGTATCCTTGTCTTTTTGCGCCTGCTCTCAATGGTGTTATTGGGGAGACCGCCTTTATTCCATGATTACCTAATTCGTTTTCTATCAGGTCATCCGGGATACTTGGGCATACTGCTGATAATACAAGTCTTTTAGCTTGGAAAGCATATGGACGTAATTCTGTTATGTTATTTTCCACTTTTATTTTGCTGTGATGTTTTACGAGGTTCTCAACGAGCTCCTTTTTGCTGACGTATACACATACTCTATTGTGGGAAATTTTTGAATAATATGTGGTGTTTTCTGGTCCTACTATGTCTCCTACGGCATACAAATATTCTTCAACGTTTGTGTTTTCGATGTAGTTTAACACTACTCCCAGTTGTCTTGGGGGGCAAGATCTCTGAGTTTTGGTAACATTTGAGTAGCTTTTCTGTTGGTTATTCATTTTTTTAATTTACTTTTGGAAAGTTGTGTAGAAAATAAAATTTCTATAAAACCGTTTGATGGCCACTGGTTGTGAATTTGCCACTAGCGGGCATATTGCCAAACTTGTTCAAAGTGGTAATTAATGTAATTACCTGCACTAGATTGTTTCTAGTGAGGTATTTGAAATTTAGATGTCGCTTTAACAAGTTTTGACGGCCAGAACTAGATGTTAGGTTAATAAAGTATGAAATTTTACAAAGAGAATATTTAAAAATATATATATCTCTATGTTTGGTAAAGATTTTAGTCTATATTATATGAAAAATTTGGAATATATGGTTAGGTTTACCTTAATTTAGGATGGTTTGTTAGTTTATCACTTAACACTGTTGTTTTGTTATCAGTAGTCACGTGACACTCCATAAATGAGTTTACATGTACAAATTTTGTCAGATTTTATATGAATAGGGAAAATCCCTATGACAATTATAGTGATAACATTTTTCGTGAAAAATTTCGTTTTTCTAAACAGGGAGTTTACTTTCTGCACCACCTTTTTGAAAATGAAATTAATTATGTGGCATATAACGGACGGCATATGGATTGAAAATTACAATTATTATCCGAATTAAGATATTTCGGTAGGGGACATTTCAGGATGATACAGCTGATCTTCATGGATTTGGTCAACCTACTATGTCACGTATCATACGCAAAGTTTTAGTTGCGTTGACTCTAAAAAAAAGATTATTTTATAAATTTTTCAGTGATGCATCAAGAAAAAGAAATGAGAAATTTTTATAATATGTCCGGGTGTCCGTCTATTTTATTGGAGGAATAAATGTCACCCATATTAAAAATATGAAACTACCGGGATCAAACCTGGCATTATTTATAATAAGAATAATCTTTTTTTTTTATTTGAATGTGTAAGCCGAATACCAAGGCAGACGCCCTTCCAGATAAGCAGAATTCCATATAAGTAATCCGGAAGATTAAATACTAAATTATCCAATAATTTCCGAAGATAATGCTTCTTAAGCTTTATATGAAAATTTCCGTAATAAAAAGAACAAACAAAATTTTACTAATAATAATATTTTAGTAGTAGATGACGATCTTTTTTTCCAATTATCTGAAGTTCTCTTTTAATTTTGCTTTCCATTATCTATAGTATTTAAGAAAATTCATGGAAAAACAATCACAAAATATATTTAAAATATTACGCTCGAAAACTATGGCTATGAATTTCAAAATGACAGTTAAGTTCAATTATTTTATTATCAACTCGCACAATTTTCAGCTGTCTTTATTTAAACAGTGTTTTTTTTTTTTTTTTAATTTTTGGACTTAGCTACTAAGGCCATTATCCAAGAGATGCATTTATTTTTGAAAAATTCCATGCCATAACCGGGATTCGAACCCGAGCCCTCATGATCTTCTAGATCACGAGGCTAGTGCAACGCTACACTAACCACTACGCCATGGTGACCGGCTAAACAGTGTTTAGTTTAGATATTGTTTACAAAATAGTTACTATGTTTCTGAATACAAAAATAAATTAAACACTATCTAAACTTTAAACAGTGTTTAATTTAGACAGGGTTTAATATTTTGTCTCTAAATAGCCCTGTTAATCTTTAAAATTGAATTTTAAAGAAAAATCTTTTATAATAAATTCTGTGTAACCAACATTATTAATAAAAATATCAATCAATAATAGATTTTTCTCCCTCTAAAACACGTTAAATTGAATTAATTTATAAATAAGAGAAAAATTAAAAATCTTGTGTATATAGTAATTTTTTATTTATATTATATGTACAAATTGATTAACAATTAAATTAGCTGTTTTGTTTTTTTTTTTTTTTTTTAATTAATTTTGTTATGTTTTATTTTTGTTTCCAGAATAATTTTTATTTTGACTTATTGTAGTACCTATTATATATACCAGTAAAAATGTAAGTAGTTCGTGATATTTGTTGCCTCCCCTATTTGCAAACTGGCAATCAAACTTTATCAACTTCAAATTCAATCCTAAAAACGCGCATTTTTCGTAACATTTTTCACTTCTTATTCCCGAATAGCCAAAGTAATACCGCGACCATCAAGCAGATGATGATATTTTTGAAATCCAAAGATCGGGGAAAATTAGCAAATAAATAGCTAGGTGAGCTAGTGTGTACTGCCATTACAAATTACAAGCAAGATTTAAAAAAATCCGGCAAAAGGAAATTGTTACGGTTCTCGACTTGTGGACAATTCCTGTTCCTTTGCCTATTTATATTTAAATCCTTTATTCACGTTTGTTTTAAACACAAAAACGAGTCCTAGTCAATATTGGACACAAAATCTATTATTCATGACAAACTATAATTCAAATAAAAAATCCTAAATTACGATTATCAACTTCCTCCTCCACAAAAAAAAAGAGTCCTGCTCTTATATATTTCAGACTTTCAAATTATGTCTCTTAACGTTAAAATACTTGACCACCCTTGTTCTAGAAGAAGCAAAATATAATAAAAGGCTATGCAGCCATTGATGATTTTAATGAGTAACAGCAGAATTTAACGTGTAATTGAATGTAAAAATCATTATATTTTTACATTCAGTTACACGTTAAATTTGGTCCACCTTGTAAATATGTGAACTTCTATAAGTGTTTTATTTCATACACAATGATTTTTGTAAAGAGTTCGATCAAATTGATCACAATTTATTATTAAATAAATTAGCTGAAGTTGGTGTACATGGAAACCTCTTGAATTGGTTCAAATCATATTTGTCTCATCGGGAACAGTGTGTGGTCATGAATGGTTTTACTTCTAGATGTGTTATTGTTAAATCAGATGTGCCACAGGGCTCTCATTTAGGCCCATTGCTGTTCAATATATTTGTACATGATATTACTAATTGTTTTATGAATTCTAAATGTATAATGTTTGCAGATGACCTTAAATTATTTTCTAAAGTTACAAATGTTTAGATATGCAGATTGACTTAATCAGGCTGTATGATTATTGTTGTGATAATAAATTAATACTGAATTTATCAAAATGTTCACAAATATATTTCGCTAGAAAAAGAAATGTTTTGAAATACATTTACAAAGTAAATAACTACATTTTGTCAGATTCTACTAACGTAAAAGATCTTGGACTCACTCTTAGATTATTAAAAAGGTTTATCGTATGTTGGGTTTTGTAAGGCGAATGACTGTGCCTTTTAGAAATATGTCGACGCTATTATCATTGTATTATACACTAGTCAGGAGTCAGTTACAGATTATACACTAGTCAGAGTTCGCAACTACGTGTTGGCCACCTCAATATTTAAATTATCGAATAGAAAGAATACAAATTAAATTTATCAAATATTTGAACTTTAAATTTCCTAATGATGATATAAAATTTGTATCATTACAGAATAGACGTATGCTTCTAGATTTAACATATTTGCATAAAATAATTAACTCTTAATTCGTTATCATTTCGTATACCTGTTTATAACTTAAGAAGGAAGGAGCCGTCTTTTTTATCTTACAATAGAGCTTATTTTGCCTATAATTCCCATATTAATAGAATGTGTTTAGAATTTAATAGCATTTCCAATTCTTCTGATACCCCAAATATTTTTTCGACTAATTTTAGAAAGTTTAAACACTCTTTGATTGAATTATTCTTGTAAATTTTGTTACATTAGGTTTCTGTAATTTGGATTTGGGTTTGGTTGTAAGTTGATCATTATTATTCTGTGTTACTGACATAAAATAAGGTGTATAGCAGTGCGACACTGTTATTAGGACAAGTTCTTTATGAACTACAGAGTGATTATTTAATGGCGAGACGACGTCACTGGAAGTTTTAATAATTTGCCGTTTCATGCACATCGTAGCAGGCGATTATGCGCGCATGCGCATAATCTTTTTTTCTTCATAATCCTAGTTATTATAGTCATAGTATCCACCAGTATTTCTGCTAGAAGGCACGTAAAATTCGGTGACGTCGTCTCGCCATTAAATAATCACTCTGTATGTCCTGTTGTGTAGCCAAATTCTAAAAATAAAAATAAATAAGTAATCGATTGTGAAGAACTAGAGGTCGCCGGATCGGAAGATTTTCTTTTCTTAGAAGGTAATATGAAGTATGCCAATATTTGCAACAATGAACCACTATAAAATACAGCATTTCTGTCTGTCAGAAGTCAAATTATAGTGTACTCGAGGTTTGGCTTGTGTACAAGTACTTCAATCCTCTCCGGGTATAACATATATGGAAAATACTTTGACGATGATTGATGCGAAAATGTTTGTAGAATTGTTTTATTTGTTTCTGCTTTGTTTGCGTTACATTTCGCTGTTGAAGTTTTAGATTTTTATTAGATTAGTGCAGTGATGCGCAAATGTTTTTAAATGCGAGATCAAAATAAAATCAAAATGACTGCTAGATTTTTGTAATGTAAAAAGAAAAATGTTTAAAATATTTTCAGAAATATTACGTGACTCAATACCATGTTTGACAATTTCATTTCATATACTATAGATAGAAAATCTCTATTTCAAGAAGATCGCAATATAGGATATATGGGTTGTACTTGCTTACGAAAACTTCATTTTAACATTGTATAATATTGGCAAAATTATATGTACAGTGTCCAAATAAAATGAATTCACACTTTGATTGTTAATTTCTTCTATGATTATTTTTATAAATTCAATTTTACAGTTTTATAATGAAGAAAAAAATATGAGGAAATCCAAATGATATCCTTCATTCTCATCCAGACCTTGTTGACATCGTCGAGAAACTGAATCACCTGCATTACTTATTATCTGTTGATATTGTTTCACATTCTGCTTCAATAGTTTGTCGTAATTTTGCGATAGTTGTTGGTTTTATGACTTTATTTTTAAGGTACACTTATAAATAAAAATACAATGGCGTTAAACCTGATGAACGTGGATAGTAAAGTCTCATTGAGATGAGGCTTACTATTAAATTCAAATAGTATGATTTTCTCCAGTTTCTTGCTCATACTTATAATAATAGAATTAATTTTAATAAGACCAATTTATAACCACTGATTTCACAATAACAAATGTCAAATTTTACGAATATAGTAATGACACATTTCAATATTGCCATCTAGTGGTCGCTAGTGCAAACATAAAAGGTAACCTTCGTAAACTGTATAATTCATTTCATGTAAATATTAAATCTAACGTTTTAAATTCCTCTAAATTAACGTTTAAAAAACATCTTAATTTCTGGTTAATAATTATTTCTCAGTCCACTATTGATTCTATTTTACATAACTCATGAAGTCTGCCTTTTTGTCAATTTTTGACGTTAATCTAACGCCAATTTTTGACGTTAAGATTTTAACGTCTTGCTTAGAGACTAGACCCGTGCATATACTGTTTTTCATCCAATATTAATAACTCTTTATCAGTTATCAGTTATCTCATCCATCATAAAATTGAAAAGGAATTAACTTTCTCTCTCCTTAGACTGGTTAACTTAGACTGTTCCGTCGTAGTTCTTACTTTATTTGAAGTAAAATATATTAATATGAATTTTTCACCATCTGATAAAATAATTCTGCCTAAGCATTTCATAAAACAGTTTGAGCGATCCTTTTCATATCAAGTGGCAAATATTTATAATGCAGTACCGTCTAATTTGAAGTCGCTGTCCGTCAACATTCTAAGTAATCTAATATTTGTCAATAATTAAGGAATGTACATATGTGTCGTATATATGTATGTATGCATTGGTTAAATTTGTTATTACATATTTTGTAATTTTGTTTAAAAAATGTGAATTATCTTTTGATTTAGGTACAAGAGGTAGAGCAGCTTTTAGCCGATTTTGTACCTTTTAGGCACCATTTTATGTTTATTATATGTATTTTCTTTTTTGTTTCTGTGTAATATTATTATTATGGTACCTAATAAAAAAATTATTATTATTATTATTGTTATCTGATTTTCATACGATCTTATTTATAAGTGTAAATTTAAATATATCGTGTTGCTAGTGTATCTACTACAGACAACCCCGACTAACATCATCGCTTCCTGTATAAGGTCACGTGATAGGGAAAATGTCTATACGTAAAGTGTTATGAGCTTGTGAACATCTTAATAAAAAATGCTCCTGAACTGTAACAGTGACCGTATAACGCGTCCACAAAAGAATCTTTCACACCATAATGATCGTATAGATGAAATTTCGATGGCGTTCAACGCGCTTCAACCAACGTTCTTTTTTATTTGAAAGAATGTGTAAAGGTGTACGTATGACAGGTTTTGAAAGAGGATTTTTTAAGTGTGTGAATTGAGAGATGGTAAGGTTCAACGGCGTGAAGAATCCTCCCAGATCCTGGCATTTGAATAAGAAGCTAGCGACTGTCGAACATGTCCTGCTCTATCTTATCGGCTTAGCTCAGAACCGTGAAAAGATCTTGCTGAGAGATCGAGGCTATTGCGTTCTTTCTTCGCGTCTTCTCATATAAAAACCGTATTGTACGCAACAGTAGTTTTGCATAGGTACACTCGCTTATCCCTTGTTAATTCAAAAGTAAGCCTTAAGAAACAAACATTGTATTTAGAAGTAAAGAACAGCTAAACGGAGGATGACAAAAGAGATAAAAGGATTAACAGGAAATACTTTTAAAGAGAAACTTTGATAAGACATTGTGAAGAGAAAGGCAAGACAAAAACGCGTAATAATTACAACCCAATTTAGATGAAAGGAATGACGAGAGAAAAGTGGTAAAATTTTAGTGAAATAACAAGGGTACGTACCTGAATGTTATAAACTTTCACTTTAGGGAAGACGGGATAATAAAATGATAACTGATGTGCAGTGTAAATTTTCACACATTAAAGAATTTTGTAGGTAATTAGTATGTGAAATAGACTAACAAAAGGCCCCAAATACTCGATGGCTGCGACAAATTCTATTGCCATAAACATCAAAATCAAAAATGTTTTAAAAATCTTTTTTCGTCCGTTAAATTAAGTTATATACGATTTCATTTAGTATCCTAACTTTAAAAAATCTAAAAACGATATCTCGAGAAACTAATCCCATCAAAAATTCTTTTTGATTTAAAGTCGGAGACAACTTTTTCTACATTATTTGTAGAAACCGTATGAAAACAGTTTTTGTTTGTTGATCTACGCTTTAAGATCTTTCAGTTGATGCCTACATATAAAAAAATCATTTTTTTAAGCCTTACAAAAATGTCGATAGCCAGAAAATATAACGCGTTCAAAAATTCCAAATGTACTATTTCGATTCACATCGATGTGTTCTGTTTTTTTTTTTTTTTTTTTCATATTTCTAAACACTATTTTTGCAGGTTATTGATTTTTTTTTTCAATAATCAAAATTCGTTATTTTTTCGAAAATAATATGTAAGTATATATTTTTCGAACGATGGGTCTTTCGAAATCTTAGTATTTTACGGGTAAAAAAAGTATATGCGTGCAAAATTTTAACTCTCTCCATTCAGATACTTAATCAGAGATTCTACTGAACAGACAGATAGATGAGTGACGGTATCTTAGTTACACCCTGGGCTGGTTTTACCATTATAAGCCTAAGGAACCACCTAGGGTGCCGCGATAGTCGCAGGAAGGCCTTGAAAGTATTACTTTTATGTACGTATCTGTAGCATGTATATCATCACATATAAAACATATTATGTCTATTTTAATATATATTTTTTTTTACTTATTCCTAAATTGAATTATATTTAGAGGGGACCTAGTTTTGGCGCTCGCCTCTATACAGAGCCAAAACTCCTCGCGTCGGTCCTGGTTATACCTACGAAATCCTTAATAATGTAATATGTTAAGAGTTTCCAAACACGGTGATTGCCATTATGTTCATAATTTCTTAACTCATCTACTCACCCTATCATCAAAATCTTCATTCTCGTTTAACAACTCTATCTAGGTCTCGGTAAGATCCTCTTCTAATCTGTCCTGCTCTTAACGTCTGTTTTTCAAATTTTTAAGTCAGTTCTTTTAAAATTTTCTCCAACTGATGAATATAATTCCTACAATTCTTCTTCCGAATACCTGCTGTCTGGAGATTCTGCTCGCTGCAACACTTTTATGCATTCACTGCAAGTGCCTTATCCATCTTAGCCTAATAAATCCTATTGTTAAAGAATTTTCTATATTGTATTCGCAAGATATATTAATCATATTGATGTACATACTTCATGTGACACCTTGTGCAATTTTAGTAGTAGACGGAGTATTATTTATTAAGCCTAATACATAATAGATCCATAGCAAAAGTACATGGCATAAATATGTATGATTGGAGTATATGGTCTGTTAATTATAAACATACGTTCGTATTATAAACGGAACAATGATACAACATTGATTTGCCTAACAGCGGAGCTTTATGGCGGTATTCTGAAGTTTCCATCGTGACACCCGTTAACTTAACACCAATTAAAATAACACAGCTCTATTAAATCAGATTTAACATCGCTGAAAAAATCCGTATTCTGAACAACCCGATGTAAAACCAAATGTTATAGCTTGTTTCCGGTGTAAAATTATCATTGGGGCTATCTTCACATTTGTTCCGATATCTGTCAGAATTACTTTTTGTTAGGTTAGTGTTTTTAAAAAAGTTGAAAGACTTTAAATTTGTTATAACTTTCTTTTGACAAAAGGGCAAGCAATATTAAATCAGAGAAAAACACAAAAATTTTGTGCTTAAGTGGAAATGCAATTTTCCCTATGACCGGAAAGCGTGCAGGGGTTTAGTACCATCCCTTTTTTGTTGTCACAGGGTAAATATTCTCTCCTCCAAAAGGCATGCTGTATGAAATCGGAGACCAAAAACTGTCATGAGCTCCCGGTCTACAAGAGAAGTGTTTTCCGTGCTCAACTGCTAAAAATTTAACAAACAATATGTTTTATATTTGAGATTTATCGGGTGCTGCCAGGTAGTTTTTAATAGGAAAGAACATTGATTATTGCAGAATTTTTGTATTTCTCAATATCTCTTGAGCCTGGGAGTAATGATGAAGATGAAAAAGATTTTTTCTCGGATTTTTTAGATGTAATATTTTTTGTGTGCAATAAATATTTTAGATTAAAATATAAATTCATAATTATTTATTGCCCACAATAGTTTTAAAAATTTATACTACATATTTAAAATAGTACATTGAGCTAAAAACAAATAACATTTATCAAAATTATTTTTTTATAAATATATATTATATTTTAAAAAATATATTTTAATAAATATATTTTTCTATTATTTTTATTGTAAATTTGTTTGCAATTTAACTTCATGATTCATTTTTAATGATTTTTGGTTACAAAAGTAATAAAAATGTGTTCAAAATAACACTTAACAACACTCTATTCTCAATTCCGTCGACCGTTTTACTGGTTGTTAGTATACCACCAAAAAGTTAACTTGTACCGACGATGTAAACGTGCCGCCAGATCAGAATACAATTTTTTAACATCGTTCATTTTCGGACGTATCCCTCGGTGTATGACTTAACATTTCACTTCAGAATACTTTATGCTAAGGTTGTACTACGTATCTATTAGGAGTTTGCATTGAGTCGCTGTTCACGTGTAGATGGCTCTAGGTGTGTATGCTGAGGGCAATGACAGAAGTCTCTTGTGTCATTTTGAAATGTGATCATTTCATTCTAAAATTAAGTTATCAGACGCCATAATACAATTGCTTTCCACGACGGAATTGAAATGGAACACGATAAATTGTTTTTACGATATGTACTTCTACACTACTTTGATTTGAAAAAAAAAAAAAAAAATGCAACTGCAGCTCCGAGTATTAGTGAAATCTTAAGGTGTATGTGCTTTATCAGAAACACAATGTAGAGATTGTTTTCGACGATTCAAAAGTCGTGATTGTGACGTTCACGATAAAAAATGACTAGGTCAATTGAAAAAGTTCGAAGATGAACAACTGCAAGCTCTATTGGAAGAAGACCCTGCTCAAGCATTCAATCAATTGGCTCAACAGCTCGGAGTTGATAAATAAACTGTTTCATGACGTTTACAAGTCATGAAAAATTGATCTATTTCGACAACCCGAAATGCAAGAAATCATGGATTTATCCTGGTCAAACATCAACGTGGACACCAAACCGAAATATCCACGGTCACAAAGCAATACTCTCTATTTGGTGGGGAATATAGTGTGTAGTGTATTATGTGCTGTTAAAACCAAAGTACACAACCGCCGCCGAATGTCATCGACAACGATTTAGAGCGTTTGAATGATATTTTGATGCAAAAACGACCATCAGTTGCATCAAATTGCCGGAAAGTGAATCAAACACTGATGGTGTTCGAATGAGAGATTTTCCAGCACGCAGCGTTTTCTTTGGACTCAGCTTCAAGTGATTACCGTCTGTTCCGATCGATGCAATACGCTTTTGAGATACTCATTTCCAAAACTATGAAGTCGAAAATTGGGTTGCTGAATGGATTGGCTCAAAAGACAGACAATTCTTTCGTCACGGAATTCAACTTCTGCTAGAAATGTGGAAAAAGTTATTGCTTCCGAGAGAAAATACTTTGATTAATAGATTAATGCATTTTTTTGACTGAAATAAATACTCAAAAAACACAAAAAAACAGCAACCTCCTAATATTACAAACGAGGATTTACAGTTTCAAAAACAGTTTTGTGAAAAACCTATATACGAGTTGTTTTTGCAGAACAATTGTCACAAATTAGGGTCTTTCATTTACAACAGTACTGTTCAAATAAATGTCAAGAAAGTACATAATAATTGGTTAAGAACCCTATTATGCCCTATGATTTAGAACCGTCATTTTAAACATAGGTAGTGAACGAGCAATGGTGTGAGCAGAGTAACTGGTCTCACCCGGCGAGTGTGTTAGGAAACCACAAGCTGTGAGGTTGTCAGAGAACGAGATAAATGTACGACGTCGCCCGGACCCGAGTAGCGCCGGTAATTCGTCAATCGGCCACCTTGACGCGTGGTCTGCACGTTGCAAGGGCATCGCGTCCCACATATATCTCGGAGACACCCCGGAATTTATATACGACCCCAGAACTCGGTCGTACTAGGCTACGCTACTCGTTTCTCTTCGGCTTTTGTTCATAACTGAATTTGTATGTAGCAAAGTTGCCAACAATAAATTAAATACTAATCTTTTGATAACATGTTTCACGGTCAGTTTGAGTTATCTTTTATTATGTCATCGTGGGATATATATAGCTGCAAATATTTACGGTAATTTAACGCCTCAATTATCAAGAGAATATAACAAATTTATCAAATGGTTCCCACATGGTTAATTTTGTTTAGACAAAAGCACGAGGTGCTGTTAAAGACAATTTGAAGCGCTTATTTTAGTAATTACAAATTTATGTGTGCATTTGGGATTATGTTACATAATATATTTTTTGTAGCCAGTAGCAATTTTAAACAAGAAATCCTTCTTACGATGCCCAAAAGTAACAAAATGAATATGTTAATCCTGGAAATGCAGTGCTAGGAGAATGCATGTGGAATTTTCCGAGCTTCTGAATTTTTCCATCTTATGCATTTGTCTTTGAACTGCTCAGTCAACTACCAGCTGCTCTACGAATTTTTCGTATGTCTGCAACGGATTATATTCAATAATGATTGCCAATTTCTACACCATTCCAAAGCATCGGTCTCGGGCATTAAAACTACTGGTTTTAAAATGTTGAAACCAATATAAGTAGAGGTATTACAAGGTATACGAACTCCCCTTTTATGAATACTCAATTTTATGACGTTATTTTTTGTTACTTGATGTTTTCAGGTTAGATAGTATTCAATGATTAAGTTCGGAACCTGGGATTTCGCATTTTAAACACGCCTACATTGTATAAAGATATACTTAAATTGTAACGATCCACTGAATTTTGTCTAAAAAAAAATATGTCTAATTATCAGCTGTCACTATCACAGAACAGACCGCCACCACAGAATACGTAATATTGTCTGCAAACATTGTTATGAGATAATTCAACAAAATGGTTCTTTATTAATAAATAATAGAAATAATATGGGTCTCGGGATTGAGCCCTGTAGTACGCCAATGCAGACAGGAAGTAATATTTGTAAGAAAGGAAGTGAACTATATGGCTTCTATATTTTAAATACCGTAATGGTCAAGTTTATCTAAAAGAACTTATGTCATAAAATACACCAATTGGTATTTCATCTTTGTCTAATGATTTTATTACCGCCGTCAGGAAGGAGTCAGCTGCAGTCATTGTATATCCATGAGTTCTGAAACCATGTTCATATTTACTAAATATTTTATGCTTTTCTAAGGGACTGAGGAGACGATATGGTCAGCATAGTTTTTAAATACATTCATGGTTTCAACTAAAAGTTGCCGATTCATAACAGAACATGCAACACCGGATAAGTCTTATACGAAGTTGTAGATTGTTTAAACGAGTGCCACGATATTTGTAATTGGAAACTGCTGCTGTGTGGTTATCATTTAAAATTGGATCACTGACCGCGAAGCTAAATTTTGTTGAAAAAAATTGAATATGTTCCCCAAAAACCATAAAACAAAAGTTAATATTTAATGTGTAATGTTAAATAAATTATGAGAAATTGTAACTATAGAATAATCGGTTAACCAGCTGGGGAAAACCATTTTAAAACTGTACGTCGACATATGTAATATTAAAATGTTTATTAGTATTTTAATTTGCCAGTAATATAAAATCTGTCAATCGGTAGTTTCTGTTTCATTTTTAATTACAATATTTTTTCATATATCATCAATTTATGTGTTTTCCATTTGAACAGACACGAACATTCCATCAAAATCCAAATGGACAGTTTGATTAAAAATATCTTTTACGAGCGAAACATTAAAGCTACATATTAGGAGAAATATAGCTTATATACGTATCAGTTTGTTATTGTATAGCTACAGCCTGTCTTGATGCTTAACTAAACGACATTTTTTATTTACAAACATATTTTCGTTGAGAATTAATCGGTTTTTGATGAGTGAGAACGTCAGTTGTGCGTTCGGGAAAACTGACAAAATGTGACATGATTTTAACGACGAGAACATTAATTATTGGAGATAAAGGAGTTGATTCTGTGTATTTCTCATCGACCATCTGTCAACTGCGTTTAACTATCATAAATTTATCAACCATTTTATGGAGCACTGCATAAAAGGGACACTATATTTATACCGCCTGCATACATACAGGCAGAGCCGGCCTTAGCAAGTCTGGCGCCCCGGGCGAGATTTTTTTGCCACCCTCATAAAAATAATTAAGAAGGTCTTCACCTCCCAGATCCAAGAGAAGAGCAAAAAAAGGGTCCTCACCTCCCAAATCCAAGTGCGGAGCAAAAAAAAGGTCCTCACCCCCCAAATCCTAGTGAAGAGCAAAAAAAAGGGCCTCACCTACCAAATCGAAGTGAAGAGCAAAAAAAAGGTCCTCACCTTTTTTCCTCACTTTTCGTAAAATTGGTAAACTTTAGTTACCAATTTGTTCCCTCAATTTGATTACACGTAGCATTTTTGAGAATAATCGTGTCCCCTCTATTTTCATACAGCATGTAGAGATGGAGGTAGTCTAATAATACCAATTTTGACTTTTCAAGATCTTTACAGATAAGCACAAATTAGGCATTTTGTACACGAATCAACTGTTCTTAGTCGATCAGTCTGTCGGTATGTGTAATATTTAAAATTTGGATGTGAAAATCTCCATTTGATCAACTTTTAGTACAGATCTGTCCATCGGGATGAATAGTTTACTGATGTCGCTTTTATGTATATCACAAAATGTTATATTTTTCTAAACAATTTAACTTCAAAATGATTGACAACATATTAGATAATAGTGTAAACTATTGCATATTTTTGTATAATGCATAAAATTTATTTTATTGCAATTTTATTTTCTGTGTCCCCAGGGACCCCCTCCCCTAATAACCCTTTTAGAAAGCATCTCGTTTAAGTACTTTGTGGTGACGATCGTTCTGTGGTGGTCACAACTCTTTTTTATATCAGTAAATAATTTTTCACTTACAAAAAGTATAGTAAATGACCAAGCCATATTTAATAATTTCTACATATACATATGCCTAGATATACTGGCAGTTAAAAAGAAATCGCACCTTCACAAAGCTTTATAAAGTGAGGCACTGTAAGACTAACTACATACAGCAACAACTGCGGGCCAAGTATAGATTCGACTGAGACTTTTAAAACTGCTGTATAGAAAAGTCTAGGTCAAATCTATACTCGTTCCGAAAAACAACAACAGCAAAGAGAAATTTGTCACCACATTGGCGTGGCAAGTGGTGGAATAACAAAAAAATCGTGCGATAGAGAATTTGCTAAACAAAATGGCACTAAAATGACAGAAATTAATAAAAACTAAAATGAGAAAATTGCACGACAAAAAAATTGTTCAAATACTTGAAATCACTGTTAGTGAAATTTTCATCTTCCAATACTATATAAATCGTTCAATTATAGGGATCATAGACACGGTCGATACTAGTAAGTTATCAATATTTTTCTTTCGATACTAGTATTTTAGTACTCGGTACTTGCTTACGATATTTTACTGATATCGAAACTGTTTTACTGGTAACGATACTTTATTTACTGGTATTGGTTAGAATTACTATAGATCATAATTTTATTGTAATCAGGAATCCGGCGGAATATCATGGAATTTGATATTAAATAGTAGTAATATTTAACATCTTGGCTTTGACCAGAAACTCTAAGTCTAAAATCAACTACTACAAATAACAGAACCAAATAAAACGTGTCACGCGCGATTTTAAATTATTAGACGCCAGCAACTAATCGGTAAATTGGTAAATTGGTAAACTTTATTTTGTAATTTACAGTAATTCACGCCACTACATAATACTAAAATTCGAATTATGTAATGATAACCAATATTTTAATTTGACAACTATGCAAGCATAAGTCGCTATTTTCATGTAGAACATCCAAAAAGAATTGTTATTTTTGTCAAAATTAAGCTCAAGCATGTCTAAACATGTTGGCCTTTTTTATTTGTCTTATTAATAAAGATTTTTTATACCAGTCGTTCTTTTACTAGTACATTAATCGACACAAATATTGATACTTTTTTCTGAATTTGCTATTACGAAACGATACTAATATCAACACGAAGTATCGATACGTTCAAAGCTCCAGCGCTGACTACACAAAAAATTTTACTTGTTAAATAATCGATACCATGTAATTTTCAATACCGATATAGGTACGACGAAATGCTATCTGTACGAAATATCAATACCTACGATCGATATTTGCAGCTCTACTCAACTGTAGACTCAGCCTCAGACTGCTTTGTACCTTTAAGTTAAGTACGTTAAGTATTTATTACTTAAAATAAGTACCTATTTCTACAGATAAAGCAAAACTGACAAGTGTCCAAAGAAGATTTATGTAGGTATAATAGGACAGATCAAAACTTCACAATGCTCATGTGGCTTTCATGTATGAACCAGAGGTCTATACCGGAAAATTTATCTTCTTTGGCTTTAATGGCCACGTAAGAATTCGGAATTCATTATTTTATTATTATCTATTGTCACTGTTAACCAGTATGCAATTTATGGTTTACCCTGTAATTTCAGCCATCATTCTTTTCATTTCCCTTATTCGGGGGTATTTGTATTTCATCCATGTTATCTTATAGTAAGCCACTTTAATTTTACAGAGCCTATAAACTTTAAGAGAATTAATCATTTTTTATGATCGACATCATCAGTAGTACGAGTGGCAGACTGACAAAATATGACATGATCTCATCTACTGGAAACATTAATTATGTTAGACAAAGCATTAGATATTGTGTACTACTCTTCGCCTTTCTGTCAATTTTGATAGCTGACGTCTGCAAGTGATCGGCACACTGCGGATTTCAATTTCTGAAGAATAACCCGGGTCGTTGTGTGTAAGCGTGTGTGGATCGATAGCATGGCTGTATCGAGTGACAAGCCGCCTGTGAAATTGTCTGTCTTTTTGTTTCGTGTTTTTTATGTGAGGTGTCAATCTCCATGCGTGGATTCGCATCAGGGAGGCTTGTTCGTTTTTAACGCCTCACGCGTCACCGATGCACATCACGTAAAAGGACACGTTACCTACTGCTCACAAAGCAGTTTAAAATCGTGATTAACCAGGATTTTATAAATACACTTTATACTTTACCATATACAGAAGTATTGGATTCGAGCCAAAAGAATGTTACATTCTTCTTTTAAAAAAATCTGATTACTAATTAATGATGTAAAATATTACAAAGAACCTCACAGAATACAGAATGCAGAGTAGCCATTGTCAGTGCCAGTTAATCTTCCCGTTTTAAAAGGTATCACTACTCGAGTTTCCCCATATTGTTAAGGTTATGAGCCTAATTTCAATGATTGCAAGTCGTCAAAGTTTGGAATGCAGCCATCTGTTTTCAACTCTGTTGATTCCTAGTAAACATGCTCCCTTTAATCCTGAAGTATGGGATTCAACACCTTTACAAACCATACTATTATTTGGAGAAATTTAAAATTCATCTTCGAGAAATAGCAAGTACACCCTACACCAGGGACCTCATCCATCTCGTTTGAACCGGAACAGTCTCGTTATATAAGATAGTATAAGTTTCATACATAAGATAGGTGATAAACAGCTTTCATTCAATAATTACCGGAGAATATCGCTTCTGAATGCGACATACAAAGTTCTCTCTAATACAATCTATAAAAACTGCTGTCTTATACCAAAGTTACGATTTGGAATTACCAATGTGGTTTTGGTAGCGGTAAATCTACAACAAACCAAATATTCGCAGTTTGCAAGGTACTGGAATAGGCCTCTAAATTTAACAATGGCATCCTTATGATTTTAAAAGTGCGTATGATGTGCGAAAATTAGAGAAAAAGTGCATAAAGTAAATACCAAAGCATCTCATACGAATAAAGAATAAAGAACAATGTATAATGTAGACTATATAGCAAAAATACGGGGATAGATCGCAAAGAATTTTAACTCGCTAAAAGGACTACGATACCTGCTTGATTTTCAATATAACTTTGGAAAAAGCAGTAATAGATTCGGGTATTGTTACCAGTGTTACCATTTATAAATAAATAAAATAACAGGGTCCCAAAGATAAGCCTATAAGGGGCAGAAAATGTAAGTACTCCGTTCCTGGTACCATTTTTACAAGACGGTGCGATAAATTTGTATAGGCTGACCAGATTTTTTTCACAGCAATAGAGTATGCTAAAAAAAAGGTCATCACTGTAGAAACAAATGTGATTAGCAAAAAAAAATACAAGTGATAGTGATGAGCAAGAAAAAAGGTCCTCACTCTGCAATACAATTGACGAGCAAAAAAGAGAATATTCATTTTTTTTCAGAATATTAAGTAAAAGTATAGAGGATATTACTTAAAAAAGAGTATAATACTCTAAATAAGAATACGTCTGGTCAGCCTACTTGCATATACAGATGATATAATAATATTGGGACGAATAAATGTTATTTTTCTAGACCTGCAAACATTTGGTTTATTAATTATTAATGAAGATACATATGGACAGGTTTAAACCAAAATGCAAAACAAGAAAACTTTTTCAAAGTTGCTACCTACAATGTGGATAAAGTTGAAGAATTTAACTATTTTGGCACCTTATTAACGCACAATGGTAACATGACGGCAGAGATAAGCAAACGAATAATGCAGGAAAACCGAGCCTTTTACAGTCTTCGACCTTAGCTGACGCCCACAAAAATATCTAGAAGATCCAAATTCATACTTTGTGCTAATTAGACTTTTGTTATTGCACAACTCTAAAG
This sequence comes from Liopterus haemorrhoidalis, assembly GCA_963971575.1. Classification (NCBI taxonomy): domain Eukaryota; kingdom Metazoa; phylum Arthropoda; class Insecta; order Coleoptera; family Dytiscidae; genus Liopterus; species Liopterus haemorrhoidalis. Next base: position 92,891,410 of record OZ020611.1, read on the forward strand.
CGTGGATGATAAAAGCAAAAATGAAGATCACTTAGACTGTCTTGAGCGGAAAATATTAAGAATCATATGTTGCGGTATAGAGGAAGAATAGATCTGGTAGAGATACTATAATTTTGATGTATATGGATTGACATTTCGGAAGACTTAATGTGAGCAACCCAACCGAAGTGGTATAAATGCAAACAGCTCTTGCCGGAACACCAAGAAAAAAGTATGTGGATGACGTCATAATAGATCTAAAGAAATTAAAAATACCAAACTGGGAACAGACGGCAAGAGATAGAGCAAGTTGGAATGGTCTTTTGAAGGAGGCCAAGGAAACAAAGGGCTGTAAAGGCATGATGGTGGCAAATCCCGTTATAAGTGATGATGTCTCGATGTACCTAACCTAGAATATGCTGCTGGACATGAAAATTTCCCCATTTTCATAATACGTCTTATTACTTTACATGGTAATGCCACAAAATATAGTGGAATTGACATGACAATCTTTTTTATATTTAAATTAACTATTCAGTAATGTATTACATATCGTGTTACAGATATTTTTCTGCTGTGTTTTTAACGCCTGTGGTAAGCAACTGGCCACCAACTGATTTTACCGGACAAGGTATCAGAAATAATTATACATGTACATTATTTTTTTAATTTTCAAAATTTCTTAAAATTTTTGAATAATATGAATATATAGGGTGATCCAACAAGAGGTCTAGGTCTAGGTTCATTTGCAATGAACACATTTATTATTGAAAAATTATTGATATTTTTATTTCAATACAAAGTGTAAATAAAGCCATTATGTATGAAATATAATATCGGTCAAATAGAATGAGAACCTCTGTTAATTCACCATGAAAAAGTGCCTGAAGAAAGTGCGCACCAAAATCATTTAATATGGAAGCTATGAGCAAAAATTAAAACCCTATATTAAAATTAGACTATGGTCTAATTTAACCGACCTCATATCTCCCACCGTCCTCGAGATCCCCATGCTTAACAAGTTATTTGGGACACCCTATATAAAGGCGCTAGATGAACAATTATAGTATATATATCTAAAAGCCTTCTACCATAGTATGGTGTTATTAATTATAATCTATATATATAAAATCGTAACTAAGCTACCTACTCATAATCAACGCCCAGCCCAAACCACTGAACCTACAATCATTAAATTTGGCGAGTATATTCCCTCCATGACGTAAGCACCCACTAAGAACGGATTTTTCGAAATTCATCCTCTAAGTGGGTGAAAAGGGGGTTAAAAGGGGTAAAATGTGGCTTCACGGTTTCCTTAATATCTCTTAGGTCCAATAAGATATCGACTTGGTTTTTGCTTACAAAGATTACGCATGTAAATATAAAAAAACTTATTTCAGGATTTTGTCCTAATCAACCTCTAAAGGGGTGAATCTGCAATCAGGGTGAATTATAGAACCCTTTGCATCTACTGTGTTTATTGTGTTGTAACATTCCTTTTTGGCATATAGGTGTCTTTTTAAAATATTTAGAAAGTGTTTTGACCGTTTTTTTAAATTTCACCCCTAAAGGGGTAAATTGGCATTTTTTATTCGATAGGATGTCGTCTAGACAAAGAAACACAAAATTCGGGCCGTATATCCCTTTTATGACTTAAGGACCCACTAAGAAACAATTTTTCGAAATTCGACCTCTCAGGGGTGAGAAGGGGTGAAATGTGTTTTCACGGATTCCTCTGTATATTTTAGGTCAAGAATATATCGCCTTGCTTTTGCTTACAAAGACTACCCACATAAATGTTGAAAAACTTATTTTTCAGGATTTTGTACTAACCAACCCCTAAAGGGGTGAATCTACAATCCCGGTGAATTATAGAACCCTTCGCATCTTCTGTGTTTGTTGTGTTATAACATTTCTACTAGGCATATAGGTATCTTTTTAAAATATTTAAAAAGTGTTTTGACCGTTTTTTTAAATTACACCCCTAAAGGTAATTTGGTATTTTATATTCGATAGATTGTCGTCTAGACAGAGAAACATAAAATTCGGGGAGTATATCCCTTTTATAATTTAACAACCCCCTAAGAAAACATTTTTGGAAATTCAACCCCTAAGGAGTGAAATGGGGTAAAATGTGTTTTCACGGATTCCTCAATATCTCACAGGTCCAATAATATATCGCCTCCACTTTTGCTTATAAATATTATCCATATAAATCTTGAAAAACTTATTTCAGGATTTTGTCCTATTCATCCCCTAAAAGTGTGAATCTACAATCAGGGAGAATTATAGAACCCGACGTATTTCCTGTGTTTGTTGAGTTATTAAATTCTTATTTGGCATATAAATGTCTTTTTAAAATATCTCAAAACGATTTTGACAGTTTTTCAAAATTTCATCCCTAAAGGGGTAAAAGGATATTTTTTTTTTGATAGAACATCCCCTGGACATAGATACATGATATTCGCAAAGTATATTCCCTCCATCAGGTACTTATTTCAGGATTTTGTTCTAATCAAACCCTAAAGTGGTGAATTTCCGAACAGGGTTAATTATACAATCCATCATATTTCCTGTGTTTGTTGAGTTATAAAATTGCTTTTGGCATATAGGTGTCTTCAAAATATCTCGAAATGGTATTGAGAGTTTTTAAAATTTCACCCTTAAGGGGCAAACGGGAATTTTGTATTCGATTGAACATTCCTTAGACATAAATGAATAAAATTCGTGAAGTATATGCCCTCCATGACGTAAGCACCTACTAAGATGGGATTTTTCGAAATTCCACCCCTAAGAAGTGGAAAGGGGTGAAATGTGATTTCAAGGATTCCTCAATACCTCTTAGAACCAATAAGATATCGTCTTGGATTTTGCTTACAAAGATTACCCAAACAAAGGTCGAAAAACTTATTTCATGATTTTGTCCGAATTAACCCCTATAGAGGTCTACAATCGGGGTGAATCATGCAACCCTTCGTATTTCCTGTGTTTATTGATTTATAACATTCCTTTTTGGCATATCAGTGTCTTTTTAAAATATCTCGAAACGGTTTTGACAGTTTTTGAAAATTTCACCCTTAAAGGGGTAAAAGGGTATTTACCTCGGTATTTACTCGATAGATCGTCCTCTGGACAAAATACATGAAATTCGTGAAGTATATTCCCTATATGACGTAAGTACCCACTAAGACGGTATTTTTCGAAATTCAACCCCTAAGGGCTGAAATGTGATATCAAGGATTCCTTAATATCTCTTAGTACCAATAAGATATCGACTTGGCTTTTGCTTATAAAAGTTACCCGTGCACATGTTTAGAAGCCAACTACGAATTTTACACTAATGAGTCTCTAACGGGGTGAATTTACACCTGAGGAGAGAGTGAGCGATGTGATCTATAAAGAACCATGACTTAACCACATAATAATTGCACGATGATGGCAAACCGTCAATATACCGTAGCGAAGCACGGGTACTCAGCTAGTAAAATATAAAATCTTTAGTAATACATGTTTATGATATTCTTTAACTTGTTTTTATAATACATTATTTCGAATTAATTTTTTATGGCAAATGGCGCGTCCGCTAGGAGCTTATTATGATTAAATTAATTTTATTTAATTTTCTTAATTTCACAAAAACTTTTTGTGTTTTGAGAAAATATTGAGAAGCGCTACGTGCCAGTCTCAACGTTATTTTCACTAAAATCACTCTTATACTGACCTGATCAATATGCACTTCACCTGTCGCATTATGTTTTAACAATTTCTAAATAATATATCACCCTCTAGGTGTTATCATATATTTTTTATGCGTCAACACCTGTTGAACTACCTATTTGAGGACCCAGGAACCTTTTTTTTGGGACACCAGTACCACTTGTTTGTAAGATTGGGAGGAATATTCTATATATTTGTGAAAACATCTGATAGTAAGTCTATTCCAATTTTACATACATTCACTTTATTTTTGTTATAAATTATCATTTATATATAATATTTTATTTCTGTGATACACACATCGAGTTGAGCAACGTCTATCGCATTGTTTGTCGCTTGGTTAGGGTTTTCATAGACATCGTGGAATTTTCTAAGTTTGGTTCCTCCATAGCCATTACTTGTGGGCCAAGTATTTTACCCGTCTACACCCCAGCTAGGGCTACCATTCCTTTGTATTAGTCTCCTAGAGCAGCCCCTAGGAGCAGAAGAGTTTATATTCCCTTCCCTTTCCTCTAGGTCGTCCGTGTCTTCCCCAGGTGCTCAATTCGGTGCGTCTCCCTGACACATCACTGTAATTTTCTATATTCCAGTCTTCTGCTGGTGGTCCTTTGCAGTCTCTGCCGCGAAGACCATTTTGTGTGACTGTCTGGCCACCCTACTTTACTTACGCTAGCAGCGGGCGCAACAGTAATAAATATCATAAATACACTCATAATATTATGCAAAATATTTAAAATATTATGCTGAATTCAACGTGTAGATGGATTTTCTCACAGAGGTACAGATATAAGTTTACAGCGGAGAAATTTGTAGATATGTTGTTTTAAAGATATGATATGTCCCGTATTTCAGTTTGAGAATTATGGGATGCCTAATATACACATATTTCTAAAATTGTTCATATAGTATGCCAGCATGAACTATAATAGTTTTAATTGAAAATATAAAGGAAACTTCCTATTTTAATAATGTATTCAAAGTTGAATGTATGGAGTTGGGTCGTGCCGTATGTAGGTGTCGATCCGTTCGTGAAAAGCTGCCTGTTCAGCAACAATGCGGGCTCCATATTTGTCTTTCTTTAGCGACCATCACGACTTTGTGTTCATACTTCACCCTTCCATCTTCATCCCCCTCAAACCAGTCCTGTGCGTATGTGTGCTCAAGGACCTTGAATAATACTGAATACGTCCAGGTCTGGACTCCCACGAGCTTTCTTCTGTTTTGGTAAGTTTAACTCCTACCGAAACTTCTTCAATTAAAAATTAACTGCGTTAAGACCTATAAAAAGGAAAAGATTTTTCATTTTTTATAAGGGTATATACACATTTCGTGAAATGAACTCTGTACATTTATGATTATATTGTTTGCTTCATAACAAAAGATACATTTTAAATATAAATACGCATTCTCAAAGGTAAATCTATTTAAGGGAAATCTCGGATAGTCTCCAAAAGAATTGGGTAGTCTGTTATAGGTTGAACGGATATAAGAAAAATACTTTTTAAAAATATTGTGCGTTGTCCAACAAATTCTCTTTGTGAATATATGATGTAGAAATAATGATAGTATAAATAAAACAAATTTAGACACCTTTGAGAGCGTTTGCCCCTTCAAATACCACCACGAAAATTCACAAATATTGTAATACAGATGGGTGAAAAATTTCGCCTGTCATTGTGGTTTGGGATGTTTCAATCAGACAAAAGTTTTCAGATTTACAGTATCATCATCGCTCATTGATGTTTGGTATGTGTTCGACCTAATATTGGATACATGCAGCAGAAACACGGACACAATAAATCGACAACAGGAAAAACATATTGTTTTGGGGACAGATGCTCCGCATTTTATGGAAAAATATTACAATACCGACAGGTTTTTGTGCTATATACTATCATGCCGTATCGAAAAGAAGAAACCAAAGCAAGAGGTTAAAAAACTGACTTGCCAGATTTTGGACACATACCTTTACTACAAGAATTAAAAGTGTAAGATTATTTTGGATTCTAAGAATTCTAACGCTATACGCGACATTTTTTAGATTTTGGTTATTGTAGATAAGAGAAACAATGTTTTAGCCAAAAAAATCTTTCCTTTTATAAGTTACATAAATTCTTTTTTAATAGAAGAAAGTGCTACGCTTAATGCTACGCACGATACAAACACGACTCGAAAATTTTAAACAATGCAGTATTTTACAATAAATAAGGGTACGAACAATAAAAAATTGTTTCTGGCGCTGATTTATCGGCGGCTATAAATGCTTGGTTTACTGTACTTGCTTAGTGGTGTTACTTAAACGTGCAACTTTTGCAACCTAGATGTTATATAGCTTATTCATAACAAAATATTAAAATTTATTCTAGCCATAAATTATTTTAGTTAGTTATAGTTAAGTCGGTTATTCGCTACATTATTTAAAAAATATATATCTATGAAATACCAGTGGTGCGCTACAAATTAAATCAAGAAATCAATCAAATATTTTTTTAAAATGACTGCTAGGTTCTTGTAAGATGGTAAATAATGTTTCAAAAATTCCTGTTTACTTATAGCCACATGATCTATGTGTCTACAAGTACTGACAATCTTTATACGTGTTCGAGCACATTTAAAAGCAAAGGGATATTTATTCTCGTCGGTCGTCGCAAGCTAGCCAGCTATTTCTACATATTCGTACCATAAGACTGCAATTTGGAACTCGTCCATTAGTCTGATACGTTAGTGGAAGCGTACGAGCCAAATCTGTTGGCCTAGACCGCTGCAATTTACAATAAAGAACCACCACTTTCCACACATGAGTGATTTTTTTAAGGGTCTACTTTACCGTAGATCAAATTTGGTAAAAAGTCTGGTCGTGTATATAAAATAAAATAAACATGGGGGGCGTATATGGGGCAGAGAAGGTAAGTTCTCAGTTTCTAGAGCGCTGACCATAGATAAACATGGACCTGCAGAATCCCAAGCAGGTTGGAAACCTGCAGTGGTTCTTGCGAGACGGAAGTATGGCTTTAAGAAATTAAAAACCTAGAGGAAAGTGGGAGAATTACAGCTATTGGAAATCAGTTGGAATATCAGAATCTCGGGAACAGCCTTATTAGTCTACTAGGATTATCCAAACTTGTGTCTTATTATTTTCATTACAAACTCCGCTATGGAGCGATAAATTAAATAAGTCAAATATGCACAATTCTTGCAAGGATAAATTGTGCGCATGGATGGGGTAATAGTACCCAAAACGAAGTAGATAATTAGAGACTATCTCAACCACATTTTATTCTGTCTAATGTTGACAAATTGTTAGTAGGTACTTTGTAATTGCTTCTTTTATAAGAACGAGACATCTGAAACAGTAAAAAGAAGAAAAAAACTAAATTATTCTTTTGTCATATAAATGCTTGTGGGTTAATAGTACCCACCTCAAAAACTTGTGTGTACAATTACCCCACTGATACATATATTATCTGTCTCATTTTGTAATACGAAACTAACATGGACAGTTCATTGCTTATGTTCTATATTGACAATACATTTATAATATTATCATAGTATTGGTTCACACGGATACGCCACAACAGTCACCAAAGTATTTAGTTTCGTATTACAAATTGAGACGGATTATACAACAAATATGTAGATAACTTAAAATGAATAACGTAAAGAATAATAGTATATTAAAACACAAGTTTCATAACGCCCTTTGCCTTATGAAACGAGTTTATTATACTATTTTTTCTACTTTGCCGTTTATTCTTTAATTTGATAAATTTATATTAGAAGCAAACAGTATAATTTTATGCAATATTTGTTATATGTTGGTATCACTGATTTGTTGTTTTGAAATGAGCTGTCAGCTGTCAATTGAGTTTTTGTTTTCTGCAACATAGCTCTCTGGCAAAAAAAAACTATCTTTTCAAGAAAAACTGCAAAAAAAAATTGCTAAAAATCATAAGTCAACGAATATATTAGGTTAACAGCATCAGAATTTGACATTTCATTCAGTGTTACCAACATCCAATAACTAAAATTCTGTTGTTGAAATGGACCTTCTTACAGCACTCAAATGAGTGTTGAAATGAGTGTCTTATGAACGCAAAGTAGAAAAAAATTATTAAACTATAGTTCAATTCAACAGATAAGAAATTTCGCTCAAATTATATTTGAGTTAGGAAAAAAAAGCTAATTTTCGATATAGCCGTTTAATTATCGTCGGCGTAAATATAAAAAAAATCTGTTTTTCTTCAAGCGTTGTGAATCAAGCATTCGACTATCATAACGGTATGATCGTCACTGAATACAAGGTGCATCCAGGAACGAAGTCTTCCTCGAGTGTAATCTGGTGGGACTAGACTGCGCACAATTACCCGTCACGCAAAATTACCCCACTCTTCTCTATAAAGGTTGCAAAAACTGATAACAATTCAAATAAATATTTCCTGTGCAAACAGTTGTTTAAAAATGTATGTGAGTATCCTTTATCAGTCTCTACAGTAAAAATCAATATATATTTCATCCCTATCATATATAATTGTTATTTAACAAAACATTTCATTATTTTCTTATATATCTCCATTGAATATACACGCCAGTAAATCTGTCGAGGGCAACATCCTCTAACTAAAATAATTTTGAATAGAGAGTAATAAAGGAAGGATTGTTCAATCCATTGACAAAAACTCTGATACAAATCCCGCAGATGACGAAAATCTTGGGGATTAGGGCCCTGGTACACAGTCAAGGGTCTTTGTAAGAAGCAAGAACAATGGATACCACTTCTTTGTGCGTGAACTCTTTGTGTCCGCGGCTTGGGGAAGCAGTATGTGTACAATTGATCCAAGAAACCTGGAGGTGTTCATGAGTTATGTTCTCCTTAAATGAGATTTTATTTTGCAAGTTCGCATTAGCAAACTAGAAACTGTACTTTAAGTTCAGACGCTGTAACTTGTAAGAAATATGGCGAATGTTTTCAGGACACTGTTTCTTAAATGGCCCTGCTAAAGATTTAAGTTAAACATTACAAAAATGTTATTGTTTTTTACTGTGCGAGCAACGTTAAAGTTTTCGCAGTTGCAGATTTTACCAGATGTGAAGTTTTTACCTACTAAAAAACTTAAACGTAAATAATATTATGCATCTATAAACTAGAGGTTTCACAAAATTTTTAAAACCACACTTTTCGGTTTTGTCGGATTAAGAACTGGTTGACTGGTTTGAAACCGGTTTTTGGATATAAAAACATTTTAAAAAAAAAATTTAAAAAGGGTAAAATCATTTTTTAAATTTGTATGTGAAATATCGATTTTAATAAAATTGGAGGCTATATCTGTGTTTTATTTTTTTGCGCCTCATATTGGGTTTCTACACATTTTAGATGGTTATAAGAAAATATTCGCGATTCAAAAAAATCCATTTTTGTCTGTCTGTCGGTCTGGCCAAAATTCAAGCAAAAACAGCTAGACATATTTTCTCGTAATTTGATATGATGAGTAAAATCAGGATTCGAACATAGACTATAAGGCATTTGAAAATATTTATTCTAAGGAGAGTGTTTCGGGGTTACATTTATTAAAAAGCTTAAAATATCTCCCTTATTATTGACTTTACAGAAAAATTTATACAACAAAAATTGATTATAGTAAAAAACAAATCTTTTTTATTAAATGCATTTTCTCAATTAGTTAAACATTTGGAGAGTTACGGGGAGCACACCGTAAAAATAAGATCTATATAAATAAATAAATAAATAAATAATAGGATCCGAATACCTAGATAGGCGTTGGGGCGATAGGGGAGTTACGGGGGTATACTCTAAAACAAAAATCTTGAAATAACTCTCATACTAGTTACATTACACCTAAAATGTATATGGGGAAACATTATTTTTCCTCTTCAACGCAGTTTTTAATAAGATTGTTTAGGGGACAAGCGGAGTGTTACATATAAGGTTGAAATATCTCATTTATTATTTACTTAACAGCAAAAATTAATATGAGAAAAGAAACTATCTCTCTCTGTTTAATACAGATTTTAATAAGATATATATTGGGGAGCTATTGGAAGACATACCTATTAACGAACTACTTATTATTTACTTAATATAAAAAAAATACATACAAAAGAGTGATTTAAAATAATAAAATGATTATTTTGTTTTCTACTTGAAACTGAAATATCTCGCATGTCATTTACGTTATAGAAAAAAAAAATACATTACAAAAACAGTATGAAGTGCGGGTACTTCAGCTAATTTTATTATACACGAAAGCGAATCGATATCATTTACTTATTTTTGTTAAATCGTACTATAATATTAATATTAATATATTGGTAACCAAGATATCAACAGAAAACACAAGTTTAGGGTACGAATGACGTAAAGAACTACTGTCATTAATAGCACAATACTAGTAATTAATATTTAATTTTTATATTAGTTAACTATAAGAATTACAATTAGAGTAATTAAAATTAATTATAGGTGGTCAGTAACTTTTCCATTAATAGATAGATAGACAGTTTATTATTCATGCCATTTCTGACTTGGAATCTACGAAAATCTTTAAATATGTACTGCTAATTGACAAGTTCGTAATTTTTAATAATTCATAATTCTTAATGTAAAGATTTGTGTTGTTTCTAAGTTAGAAATGGCATAAATAACAAACTATCTATTTGTCTAACTTTATAATACAAGATACAAGTTTATTTTAATAATACAAGATGTTCTTTCCATAAGTACTTTCGAATTTTGTACTACTGGAAGCTTCTTTTATAGCCCCACTACTTTCCCCCACTCATAGTCTCTTTAATACGTATATCTCCTAGAAGAGGCATAAAACAAAACACATAAAATAATTACGAATTACTAAAGAATATTTAATAAATTCAAAAATGTTAAAAACGAACATCCAGACCGTCCAACCACTGCATGGCAGCTAGGGAAATCTACTTAATAATTAAAATAATCAAACTTCCCTTAGTTCCCTTAGTAAAAAAATTCAATCTGACTTTTTTTTTTTTTTCTCAAATCTGTCATATTGTCACGTGGGTGGTTTGATTCAGACACAACTCCTGGTTTCAACATAACAAATTTATTAAATAATTATATAACAATTACAAAATAATGTTGGAATTGGTCCATGGAGTTGGGGAAGTCTTCGGTCCACCCCGTGTTGGCCAGGATCGGCTTGGACCTATCTCCGAGGCGGGGGCTACCCATCCGGGAGTCGAGGAGCCTGGAGAAGTCTTCTCCCACTCACATGGTCACTACTTGCTTTGGCGTCACTCTCGATACTAGGTTCCGGCGTCGGTGTCGTGGTCGTCACCTTCGGGACTAATACGTGCAGTAGAGTTGGCTATGTTCTACTACCTCAATATTCTCGACATCCATCTATTAAGTACCGAAAGTTAACCCAGTTCCAATATTCATTTGTCATGACAAATATTTCCCCATTATGAAATTGTGATGATCTGCAATTTCTTAATCAGGTCACATACGTCAGACGCTGACGAATAGTTTTTAATCAGACAGCTGACCGTCACAATGTCTAGATGTCGTAATCCTGACCTAGGATTACCTATGTGACATTACCCCCTTCCCCATCAGCATGGCGCCCCGACATGCAACAAAATAAACAAAATTAAAAAACTCAAAATAATAAAATCAATGGCAAAAATAAAAAGTTTTGAAGTTAATAAAGACTTAGACACTTGTCAGGTATTTCTACGCTGTTGGCTCATGTGACGTCTCCAGATGGCCACCAAAGTGCGTAGACACAGCTCCCCAATACCTGACTGGCGGCTAAGGGCTCCTTGGTACATGGCTCATGAACCTTAGAAAATTTGGAAAATTTGAATTTTGATCGACATTTGTGATTCAGCCATCTGTTTAAAAATGGAACTTCTGAAACTAATACCCAACGTATTAAAAAAATAAACATAACGAAAAACGTGTAGTGTTGTATTTTACGTGTTCTAAAACTCAAAATATATCATACTCGAAACCTGTAAAAATACAGTACATCTGGTTTTTACATAACTATTTACATACAATTGATTAATTTCCAGATGACTTGTATTCTTACTGGGTTGTGGTACTTGCAAAAAGGAAACGAGAAAAAAAAATAATAATAAATAATAATAGATTAAAATTTGGGTACCCGTTACGTTGGTTATCTGTTCACCAAGCATGCAGTTGCCTTGGGTAGTTGCTTGCCCTCGCGAACACTTCACTGCGCATCAGTGTTTAGTGGGTCCTTCTTCATCCTTGGGAGGAATCACTGCTGCACGGCATCCCTCCAAGGGGTCTTCAGCATCCCGCTGGCCCCTTCACTGGCTCTACAGCATCCCGCTGAGGCCCAATATTGCGCGACTTATAATTTTGCAGCAGCTTTTTTCCACGGCAGACGTCAGGACGGTCTCCACCTATAGGGCACAGTAAACTTACGGGGTTTATCCTATAGGGCTGACGTCTGGGATTGCTCCAACGGACCTGACAGCGCTATCATTCCGCTCCGGGCCGTCAATCTTAGTCAGGCGTACTGCTACCTGCGCCCCATTTGGCATGAGCAGTATCGCGGACTCTTTATTATTTTCAGCAATAACTTCAATGTTCACCTGACCCAGGTCTCCATCCTCTCTTCCCGCATTTGATTTCCGACGCTTCAAGTATTGGGTGAGAAGATGGTAGAGCAAGCAACTCCCGCAGCCAATTCCTATAATTAAAACCGTGTACATTAACAGTGACACAACAGTCTGACACGAGTCATCCTGTTGTGCTCTGACGACTGGTACAGGTGTTAAAAAAGCACCTCGTCCTAGTAATAATTTTCCTACTATTATTGTCAGTATGATGTTCCATATGAAGAATAGCGCATCACTGTGCAGTCCAAATCTTGAGGCATACGAACTGTAGGTGTCGTTGACAGCGTCTGTCCAAGTTGTCTCCGGCGTTGTGTCATCAGATCTCAGGGATAAATTTAGATGTGGAACATGGAGCGTCCAATTTTTGTTTAATAATTCTGTTAAATTTTCAAAGTCCAAATTATTCTTACTCACTGGGTGTAACTTGAAGCTCCGCAGATTTGACCAAGCCGCTGGCAGCACATGGATGGCGTTGAAACTAGTCTCTACATCGCTTGCACAAGGGAAACGTTCAGGGATCAGCCGCCGACCAGCCACGTTGAGCGAGCAGTTGCATGGTAGTTTTATCTGTAGTGCTCCAGGTAAACCCAGGAATTTTTCATCCATTTTCCTATCTTCCCCCGGACATCTGATGATGGTGTCTTTCTGTGGGTGTGTAATTATATAAGTATCTTCACTTACTTCGGTCACCACCAACGCCGTAGAACTAAGACATTGGAATGAACAGTGACGGCTTAATTCTTCAATCGTTGCACCCTTGTACATTTTGAAGGGACATTGTGATCCGTATGTAGCTATGTTGGTGAATCTTGGCAGGTAACACAGTCGGTCCTGATATGGTCTGCACTGATGAAGGCCGGCCCCCGTGATGGGTCGCATCTCCTGTCCACTCACCGCCAGGAATATTGGGTCGTGCATTATTCGGCAAGTCTCGTTGTACCAGGCAAATGGAGAGGAAAGTAGTTCAATAATCTTCCAGCTGGATTCGTTTTGAATTATTGGAATTTTAATATGAACGGTTATGTGCTTGTTACTGATTGCACAATCGGTGAGGGGTAGTTTGAAGTAATGGGAGAGGTCAGTGATGGGAACGGCTAATTTTAATCCAAGAGGTTTCAATTTTTTAGATAATTGGATAAGGTCGGTTTTTAGGACGGATGGCGAAATAACAGGTATGGGAATGTTTTTGTTACGACAGGAACTTAGGATTTCTGTTTGCCTGATTAGTCCAAGTAATTGTATGCCTTGCCTTACTTGACGTTGTTGCTCCATCATCAGTCCTTGTGCTACCCGTAATTCTGAACTGTCTCCATGTGTCAACTGGGCCGTCATTTTCTCGACTTGCATTAATCTTTGGTCCACTTCGCTAAATGTTTCTCTCACTTGTTTGTCGTAATCCGTGAAGTGGTCCGTGATGGTGGATAAATGTTCGAAATCTCGGTGTAATCCCATTTTTAATTGGCTAACCTTTGCTTCCAGCTGATGTTCCTGGAGGATGTAAGCATCGACCTTCTCTTGGGTTGCGACTCCGCAACACCAATTAAATGCTCCGCCTATGAAGTCTAGAGCTCTTCTGCGCCTTTTGTTAGTACCATTTTGTGGATGGTCGTTCTTAGTATGTTGTAAAAAAGCCATTGGGTCCATAGTAGATTGGTAGTCGTTTATTGCTACTGAAAATTTTTGGATCAGTTCCTCAATCTCGGCCGCTAGAAGACACGTTGATTGGGTGACACTTGATTTCTCCTTCAAGCCGCAGATTTTTTCGAAGGGATGACTACTCAGAATTCTATCTGATGTTGGGATCCAGGTCCCCGTATATGTCAACGGTATAGTAGCTTCATACGTAATTGTATCAGGCAGTGTTTTCCAATACGCCCCTGGAACTACTCTTACCGGTACCTCAGCGTTTATTTTGGCTAACATCACTATTATTACTATTCGTATCCTAAAAAAAAATTAAAAATATATATAGCGTTTCTTAGAATTATTTCCTAATAGTATTTGTATGACGTCAGGGCGTATCATGTGCATTTTTTATCATTTGCTGTACTCAGCATTTCCATGGTTCTGTAAATAGTTTAAGTCTGTTGACATGGACAGTGTCGTATTTAGCAGTTTTTTCGTTTAGGCATATTTTGTAGTTTACATCATTATGTTTCCTCACTATTCTATACGGTCCCATCCATTTCATTAATAGTTTTTCGCTTTTTCCCACTTGTCTGTTAGGGACGTATAGTTTCACTAAGTTACCTACTTGATATTCGACGGGACGATGCTTCGAATCGTACCTCAGTTTGTCCTTAGTTTGTTTGCATTCTATATTTTTCTTGGCATCTCCCCGAATTTTTGAAACTTCACTGGATGATTGTAATAACTTATTACTTGCTAATAATTGTGCCTCTGTTGGTAACACTGGATCTCTTCCGTACACCAGCTTGAAAGGTGAATATTTCATCGAGTCCTGCTCTGCTGTGTTATATGCAAAAACGACGTGTGATAAGTACTGATCCCAATCTGTCTGGGCTGAGTTGGTGTACATGCTCAACATGTTAGCTAGCGTCCTGTTGAACCTTTCTGTCAGTCCATTACATTGGGGATGGTACGCCGTGGTAAAGTGTCTCTCTGTACCCATATTTCTTAAAATTTCATTAATTAAATTAGATTGAAACACTTTACCTCTATCGCTCAGCATGATCCGGGGTGCTCCGTGGCGGCAGATAACTTGTTCCACGATGAACTGTCCTACTGGCTCTGCTTTCCCGTTTGGGAGGGCCCGTGCTTCAACCCATCGAGTTGCGTAATCTGTAGCCACTACTACCATTGTGTTTGAATCTTTGCTTCTTCTAAAAGGACCCAGAAGGTCTATACCAATCCTTTCGAATGGCGCCCCGATAGGAATAGGTTGTAGAGCTCCTGCTGGTTGACGGTTGGAAGGTCCTTTTCGAGCTTGACAATCTGTGCACCCCTTCACATAGCGTTCTACATCTCTTTGCATATTAATCCAGAAGTAGCGGTCTCGTATTTTGGCGTAAGTTTTGGCAAATCCTAAATGACCTGAAAGAGGATCGTCATGATGTAAATGCATTATTTCATACCTCAGCTGCGTTGGCACAACGAGTAGCATGTCGTTTCCTTCTACCCTTGTGTTAATCTTGTATAGTATATCTTGGTTGATAACAAAATTTTTTGCCTGCTTCCTGAGGCCGATGTTTCCAAAATTCGGATCGTTGATTGCCTTTTTTAGTTCTGATAATGATTCATCTTCTTCCTGTAGTTCTGCAATATCTGCTGGTTCTAGTAGGAACGTGGGTACAGAAGTAGTATTATCTTCATCAGATTGCGTTGCCTCTCGACATGGATATCTCGACAGACAATCCGCATCCGTGTGGATGGCTCCACTCTTGTGTACTATGCTGTATGTAAAATCTTGTAATTTTATGCTCCAGCGTGCTAGACGTCCTGTAGGGTCCTTTATAGAACGTAGCCAACATAGAGCATGATGATCTGTAACAATTTTCACAGGTCTCCCCCATATTAAATGTCTTAAGTACGCCAGTGCCCATACCGCTGTAAGGCATTCCTTCTCTGAGATACTGTAGTTCCGTTCAGCCGCAGTGAGTCCCCGCGATATATATGAAATAGGATGCCACTCATTATTTAGTTCTTGTAAGAGAACTGCGCCGATTCCATGGTCGCACGCGTCTATTCTTAATTCTTTAGGGGCATTTGGATGAAAATGAGCGAGTACTGGGGCGGTCGTTAATTTTAATTTTAAATTTTCGAAAGCATTTTGCTGCTCTGACGTCCAAATAAAATCTATGTTTTTCTTCGCTAAGTTTGTTAAGGGTTTTGCCAAACTTGAAAAATTTAAAATAAATTTTCTATAATAATTACAAAGACCTAAAAAACTTTGGATATCTTTCAGTTTTTTAGGAGGCGGAAAATTTTGAATAGCTTCTAATTTTGATTTGTCGGGAGAAATGCCGTTTCCGGATATTTTATGGCCTAAAATTGATAAAGTACCGTAAACATAAGAACATTTAGATGGTTTTAATGTTAATTTAGCTTTACGTAATTTTTCAAAAACGTGTTCTAATCTGAGTAAGTGTTCTTCAAATGTTTTACTAAAGACAATTACGTCATCTAAATAAATAAGGACTTCCTTCCATTTTATGTCTTTAAAAATTATGTCCGCCATTTGTTGGAAGGTCGCGGGTGCGGAACATAGTCCAAAACTAAGTACGTTAAACTCATAATGCCCATCCGGGGTCACAAATGCAGATTTTTCCTTGCTTTGTTCTGACAATGGAATCTGCCAATAGCCGCTAAAAAGATCTAGGCTTGTAAAAAATTTAGCATCCCCCAGATAGCTCAAAATATCCTCAATTAAAGGCAAAGGGTAAGCGTCTTTATGCGTTACAGCGTTTACCTTTCTATAATCGACACAGAATCTCCAAGAACCATCCTTCTTTTTGACTAATACCACCGGGGAACTCCATGGACTGAAGGAAGGACGAATGATGTTGTCTGCTAGCATCTCAGAGACTTGCTGTTGAATTATTTCTCTCTCCCTATGAGATACCCGGTATGGACGCTGGTGTACTGGTTCTGCATCTTTCGTATCTATGACATGCTCGGTTATGTTTGTAAGACCAATCTGTTTAGAATTAAATGCAAAAATATCTTGATATTTTTGCAACAGCTGGTACAAGTCTTCTTTTTGTTCTTTGGATAAATCTGGATTTATGTCGGGCTTAAAATTCTCAAAATTTTCAATGCAATCTAATAAAAAGATAATCTTACCCTGCATGATGTATCCCAAGGTTGTGCCTTTGAAAATCTTCACTGCCTGTCTTCCAATATTTCTAATTTTAAATGCACATGATCCCTCCGTATGGTCCACAATTTCTAGTTTTTTCCTCATCAAAAAATCGCTATTTGGTGTAAAACTAGCTTTTAAAAATTCTGTTGGAATCTTTACAGGACAATCTCGCTCTCCATTGGGCTCTACCGTTATATTTTCCGTACATTTTATTTTGAACTTTGTACCTGCGTCGGAAGTACAAGATTCAGTATTTGGCAGTTCTTCCCACGTGGATCCGTGGCTTTTACGTTCTTCCGTAATTTTGATTTTCTTATTCCGGAATGGAATTATCTGCTCTCTCTCGTTATTTTTTAAACTAATTACTTCATCCTCAAAGTTTATGACTGCCTGATTTTCTATTAAAAATTTTGTGCCCAATAGTACTGGTACTGGGAGTTTCTGGACGACTAGAAATTCTACATTATAATTTATGTTATTATTAAATGTTATTCTCACCCATTTTTTTCCTAATACTGGTATGAGATGTCCTCCTACTGTTTTAAGGGCCTCTGTCCGTGCCTCACTGAGCGGTCCCTTGACAAATCTTCTCTCTAGTACATTGTCAGTCGCTCCAGTATCTACGACAAAAATTACCTCTTTTTGTTCTAGTTTTCCGTCTACCGTCAGCACCGAGTACTCTGTTGTGGAAAGCTTGTCCAGTATGTTCACGACGGCAGGGCTCTCGTCTACCGCCGCTGTCTTCCATTTTCCGGACCATACGGAGACGCCTGACCTCTAGCATGTCCGTTATTTGAGTGGTCCGCGCGTCTTATGTTAGGACACGACTTCCCAAAATGTCCTACACGGCCACATAACACTTTGGATGGCCGTTACTTGTTCTTGAGTAGTGTGAATGCGTGATGTTCTGAACGACTCGTAGTTCTTCTCGCTGCGGACATGCTGGATCGCCATATCTTCCTTATCCTAATTCCTTATGCTAGTCTTGGTTCCTGGTAGACGACGACGCGACGCCTCCATGACTTATCCTGGCTCCTCGAGGTCCAAGCAACACGGCGCTTCCACCACTTGTCACGTGGGTGGTTTGATTCAGACACAACTCCTGGTTTCAACATAACAAATTTATTAAATAATTATATAACAATTACAAAATAATGTTGGAATTGGTCCATGGAGTTGGGGAAGTCTTCGGTCCACCCCGTGTTGGCCAGGATCGGCTTGGACCTATCTCCGAGGCGGGGGCTACCCATCCGGGAGTCGAGGAGCCTGGAGAAGTCTTCTCCCACTCACATGGTCACTACTTGCTTTGGCGTCACTCTCGATACTAGGTTCCGGCGTCGGTGTCGTGGTCGTCACCTTCGGGACTAATACGTGCAGTAGAGTTGGCTATGTTCTACTACCTCAATATTCTCGACATCCATCTATTAAGTACCGAAAGTTAACCCAGTTCCAATATTCATTTGTCATGACAAATATTTCCCCATTATGAAATTGTGATGATCTGCAATTTCTTAATCAGGTCACATACGTCAGACGCTGACGAATAGTTTTTAATCAGACAGCTGACCGTCACAATGTCTAGATGTCGTAATCCTGACCTAGGATTACCTATGTGACAATATAATGCATTTTTTGTTTCCTATTTATAAGTAGTAATTTAAAAAATATAATAGCAAATGGAGTACATTATACATCAGGATCACTTGAATCTTCCATGATTTTAATGAAAATTATTATCAATAATTAATTTTCATATGCCAGAAGAAATGTTTGCCATATAGCATATTGATAATGATGGCGAAACTTCGTATCGAAGATAATTTTCCGCTATACTGATATTATATTTAGTGGATGAATGACTGATGAGACCAATTTTGGAGTGGCAGTTTTTATTGCAGTGAGGGCATATAGTTCCCTAGGGCAAAGGGTTGTGCTGCTTTTGTTTGGTTTTTCTTTATCGTGCGCAAGGCGATTGATTTCAAAATTATTGAATGCCTCTTTTATAGTATGTCGCAAAGCTGGTCGATCGCGGGTTTGGTTCTCCCAATTAACCCATTAACGCCTAAAATGAAACTGGTAAGAAAAAAGTTTTAAATTATACAAAAACGTGAAGTCTAGGTTACAATTATTACATATATTTAAGAATTTTATTTATTTTTTTATCAACTGTAAAGATACAAGGGCGTCCTCAAATGGGGACGTTAGGCAGATGTGTGATATTTTTCAAAACATCCTTTTTCAATGCACATTGTTTTCTGGCACTTTTTACATGTCCATCTGGCTTTCAAATGACACACACAACACTTAAATTGTTTTTCTAATTTTCCTGGAAAATGAAAACCTTCAGTTAATTCATCGCTGGATCCAGCTTTTCTTTTCCTTTGGGTTCTGGAAGTGGTGCCATCTCTCAGATAACTCCTTGTTATATAACGCCGGAATTTTAACTGATCCACCATATTTTCTGAAGTCATTTGATGCATTTTCCAGGCATTAGTCATGACCATATCAAGAAAATAGGTAAATAAAAGCCACCACCGTTTTTTACCTTTTACACCAATTCGATACAATGATATGCACTGATCATGGGTATCTACCCCGCCCATTCCAGAATTGTAAGTAGCAAACAATTTCGGCAAAACTACATTTTCTTTAGACTTTGTAGTTCTGGACCACCGCTTTACATGATTCAGTGGCTCAATAGTGTCATAATTTGATATCATGGAGCAAACACTGTTATCATACCATTTCACGCATAAAATGTCATTTGTTTTGTCATATCTGTAATCATATGAGCCTCTTGCCTCTTCCTTCGGAATGTAATTTGTATTCTCTATAATATCATCATCAAGTTCTTCAGTATCTGTCAATTCATCCAAATTTGGTGGGAGAACGTCAATGTTGTCAACCTGTTCATACTCTTCATTTTCAATCTCTTCCAAGGCTTGTTCCAACTTTTGGAAGGTTTTGGAACCATAAAAAGTTTTAGGATCCATAATAAATAAATATTTTCTTCTGACATGAAAAGAAAAAAAATTACAGTTTATATATATTTCTGCCTAACGTCCTCATTTGAGGACGGTAAGTTATAATGGCAGCTAAAAACTACCAAATAAAAAATAAATGAATAATTGTGTATACTTACATTAATATTAGTCTATAGACGCTATGTTTTTGGAAAAAAAAAATTAAAACTATATTTTTTTATTTATCAAACACAATTTTCTTTAACGTAACTACACCATTTCAAAATACTGTGTAATACCAAGCACTCTCAAGTCACAACTAGTCATTGTTAAATCACTCTAATTCCAATGATTCATTGCAGTCTTTATATTAACAAGTTAGAGCTAGAAAAATTTCATAAACAGTTTGCACATACGTTGAATGTTTATTTTTATAAGCGTCCTCAAATGGGTACGGTCCTCGTTAATGGGTTAATTGAGTGCCTTCTATATGTGACCCAAGTTTCGCAAACGTAAAGAAGCGTGGGTATGATAACGGCGTTATATACTTGCAATTTAAATATCGCTATTGAGATTATGATAGGAGAATACTCTCAATCTTAATTTGAAGAGAGCATAACTAGCGCATCGTATTCTGTGTTGTACCTCTTCGTTAATATGTGCTGCAGAGGATATGTGGCTGTTTAGATATTGGAAGCAATACACATTCTCAAGATCCATATTGATAATAGTACGTTATTAAATTATTTTATTATTGTATGAGCCTGTAAAGTCTTCTCATAATTTAGCAAAAATACTTGGAGTTGTCTACTCGTCCTGTTAAGTCTAACTTGTACTTGCCATGTAATTATAACTATTTTTTGTGTATTCAAAAAACTTAAATACTTTTTGCAGTGGCTTGTATTTGGTATCCTACGCAAAACTTGTAACTTAATTTTTCAGGATTAAGAAAATACTTTCCTTTATTTCTTCAAGGAATGACTTGGCTGATGTACTGGGTTGAGGTTCATGGGTATATGTTATTTCAATTCTGCCGGAAATAGATGTTAGAATTAGAATTAAATGGGAAAAGCCTCCTTAATAATCTTTACACCAGTAAAATTAGATCTTGCTTTTTGGAATACGATAATTCTTCTTTAAATTTATATAAAGATATTTATGTTTTATATCTACGTTACAGTACTTATCTACTTTTGTTTAATGTATTTAATTCTTCACTAAAATTAAAGAATAATTTTTTTATGGTAATAGTAATTTATAAACCGGTTAAACGAAGGGAGAAAATGGTTTTCCGGGTTTTAAAAATTGTAAAAATAGGTTTTTCCAAACATGATATCGATAGAGTTGCTGTGGCACGCTGGTAAGTCAGTTACCAACGGAGAACAGGGACGTGGGTTCAAATGTCGGAATCCAATTGGTATTTTGTGTCTTTCAAAACTTCGCATTCAACTGAAGAGTGAGTCAGCCTCAAGTAGGCTATAAGTAAAACCGAGTAATTACATACAGTGATAGTGGGACCAATCAGTCGAAATGTCAAGGTGAAAATGTGACTATGATATTTTAACTTGTCCTATGCGCCAATTAGGCATTGGAAAATTATTATTTATTATATGTGGTATAACGTATATTACGGCCAGACTCCAGCGTTATATGGTTGGCATACGCCAGCGTCCGCTCAGCTCTCTGATCGGCCGCTAAAAACCTAAATGGGGAAAAATATGAATTCCGTAACCACTGTGAAGTGACTCCAGCGGCTATCAGCTGTCCAGGGCAAGGTAGAAGGCCGCCAGCCCAGTCTAGAGGTAGATGTGACTATGCAGGGTGGTCCTTAATTATCAATACCTATGTGCGGCCTAAAATTTATACGGCGTCAGTCACTTCGCTTCTATTGCCCTAAATTCTGGAAGAAAAATAAAACCCCAGGGGAAGGAATAGAGTTCTCTTAATAGAACCACCAAAATTTTCAATAACCAAATTTATTAACAAAAAAAATAAATCAGTAATTAACAAAATAAATAATGTTCGCTAAACGAATATTCAATGCGCAAAATCTATTAACAAAATAAATATTATTCACTAAATGAATATCCAATACGCAAAATCTATTAACAAAATAACTTATTATTCGCAAAGCGAATACTCGATAAGCAAAATTTTATAACCAAAATATTAATAATTACAAGATCAATGACTAGTTAAATATTCCCTTTTTAGTTCGGAGTACGACAAAGTTAATACAAAAAAAAATCATTTAATCTACGAGCAAAATATCTAAGTTAAATCCAAAATTTTAGAATACTAAGTACTCACGAATGGCCAAAGGAAAAGAAACAACTGAATCTTTAACCGGTAATTAATTACAATTTAAACTGACAAACTGAATTACTTGTAATGCGGTATAAATACCCAGTAACATGTGATTGGATTACTTATGCTACAACTGCCCTAGGGCTGCGAGAACTTTGCACAGGAATTATACCACAGTGATTAATTACGTTGAAAAATGGTAACGGTATTCCGGTTGGCAATACCGTTAGGAAAAATCCGGAAGAGGTCTAGAATCGGGAAGCCAGCGCTTATTCAAACCCCGATTTAAATTTTTACTACAATTCTCTCTCGCCTTAAAACTATTGAAATCCCAATCAGTCTATTGGCAACGAAGTCGCGTTGATTCAAGAATCCATCGTTGCCAAGAGACTGACTCCATATATCCCCCATATCGCCTCTAAAACCCGTGGTACGTCAACAAAAAAATCTCCGCGAGATGCCAAAAAAAATCATGACGCACCACTCCCACCCACACGGTTCTACGGAAATGATTAAAATTTAAAAAAATTTATCGAGAACAAAAAAAATTAAGGAAGACTGGTCAAAAAAAATAAATAAAAAAAAACAATGCTTGTGGCTGAGGTTCTGCCCGATTGAAGTTAACGTTAATTCCTCCCAATATAATACAAACCCGATCCTTGATAACGTGAACAGCAAGTAACACGAATACTTGACCAGTAAGTATTCAAAGTAAGGAGTAACCTGCGTGTTTGAAAGCTAATTCACAACCTCCAGTTATCAAGGAAGACTATACAGACAGACTGAATTTACATTACGCGGCAAAAATTTAAAATGAGCGATTCGTGAACAAAAATTATTGTACCTCCAAAAATAATTACGGTGGCGACACACCCAACCGTACACGCAACAGCGTACTCAATAAATCCAAAAAAACATATCTCAATAACTCAAAAATATCTCAAGATACAACAAAACTTGAGAAACCTCAATGCATTTCAGCTAATAATACAGTACAAATAATAACACACACTTAATAATCATGGCCATAACTCATAAGGGTGTACCAGACGCAGCTCTACACTATTAACGTTAAGAATCACAAAAACATCCCCAAACGGGAATTCCAATACGTTAACAGGGCAGAGTCACTTCTGTTACAAAATTTCAAACATTTCCAAAATATACTTAGCTGAAACACAGTAATTCTCGCAACACCCTGTAGCACCAGGTCTCAATGATACAATAATTTTCGCGCTACTTCTTCCACGGATCGCTCCAAAATCGGCTCTTCAACCCTTACATGTGGACAGTAAATCTTCTCGGACTTAGGATTCTCCCTCGAGAATTATGCTCAATCCAGCCCTTACATGCAGCCACTCGGTGTTTTAGTGGCTAAACATCGTAATTCAATAGCCATCTAGGGGTAGAAAACTCCTAATTCCGACGTAGTCGCGTTTTGGATCTCCAAAACATGATGTACCACGTGCCTTTTCCGCTTTAGCGAATCCACAGGTAACCAGCATTATCTTCACAATAATTTCACAAAAACTTGTGGAATAAAATTTGGCACGTGTTACTGAGTCTCAACCCCTTAGGGACCTCTATACTTCTTGAATTACGACATTCAAGAGACAAAATGGCATATAACATTCCATTATATATGCCCCCCTTCACCACTTTCACCTTTCCTATAACTGTCTGATGGACACTAGACTCACGTGGACAAAACCACGTGACTCAGACAGTTATCAAAAATGACAACATTCTTCCTTATCGGCGTTAAAAATCACGAATGTCAACATTGTATTGTTTTACAAGTGTAAGTATGTTCCTTATATACGTAATACACGCTAATAGTCTGTAATTTCCAGGTTCTAATGAAGTATTCATACTCCAAAATGCAAAAGAATGTGATTATTCCCATGTGTCAAAATGACATAACCTAAAAGTTTGACAGAATAAGAGAATTCAGATGTTAATTTATATTTCTGTAACAAGAACGGCTACTTTTAAGTAGATTGTCAGGACGCTAGTCAGTTGTTTCGCAAAAATACACAATACTGTATCCTTTAATGAGAATAGCATAAGTTTTTGTACGTTAAGGTAGGTCAGTGTAAGTTAGTTTTATAAGCAGTGTTGTCAGCTAGAATAGGCCGTAACTGTGGTGATATTATTACAAGTTATCTTCTTACGAAGCTCTGGTACAATTATTTAAAATTCAAATAAATCTCACCTTTCGCGATTAAAGGCGTGGCATCGAAGTTTGTGAAACGTAATATGTCATAATTTACTAAACTCATGATAAACTTAACCTCAAAAAACAATATTGAACCTGATGTGCGACGAAAAACTATATAATCAAAACTGCATTTGGTAAGAGTTCCAGAAACTCCGCTAAACTTCATCAGTATTTCAAACCTTCGTAAGTGATACATGTGTCATAATTGTGCTCCATTATCATTTTAAACTTTACGTGGTTTTTTCAATTATAATAAATTAGTGATTTATATTAAATTGAAGAGAAAAAAATAATATACAAAGTGAATGTATTTTTATTGCTTAAATAATTCAATGAACACTTATTTGTTCTTAAATAACATTTAAACAACTGTTAAACTAAATTGAACAAGTTTGTGCCTCCTCAACGCGCCAACAGCGGTTTGTAGTGTGACGTCAGTTATCAGTGTTACCAGCGGCGTGCCCTTCATTATTTCCAGTTTCGCAGTGTAATCAATGTAATGGCTCCTCCAAGCTCCTCAAGGGCTTCAAAGACTTGTATTACATGTAAAGGGAAAATTATAAATAAATTTCCTGGTCTACAATGCTGCGGTCCTTGTAAATCCTATTTCCACGGATCTTGTGCTGGGCTTCCTGTTGGTGATCTAAAAATCTTGACTGCCGAAGGTATGAAGTGGGAATGCGCCGAGTGTCGTCCGCTCCAATCCAACGTTTCAATAATTGCTGATGATGATGATAGTGACCAAGCAAGTATTCAAACTCAGTTCACCTCTATTTTACAAATAGTGTCTAATATTCAGTCTGACTTTAAAACTTTAACTGAAAAGCTATCTACCATTGAAGTCTCTTTAAATTTTTATGGGGAAAAGATAGCAGATCTCGAAAAAACTGTCAGTATTATAAAAAAAGATCGTTCTAAAATTCATGAGCTGGACGAAGAAAACAAAACTCTTAAATCTGCTGTACACAAACTCAATCTGCGTGTAAATAATCTTGAACAAAGATCCCGCCTCGACAATTTGGAAATCCAGGGTGTTCCGGAATTTAAAAATGAAAACGTCTACGATACTCTCTCCAATGTCTTTGCGGGACTCAATTGCTCGGTCCAGAATGAGGACATCAGCATCGCACATCGAGTACAGCACGTGGTCAACAGTAACAACCGCCCCAAAAATATCGTGGTCAAATTTACTTCAAGACGCAAGAAATATGAAGTATTGTCGGCAGCAAAGATACAGCGTCGTACAGGGGACAATAAGAACTTGCCAGGTATCTCGATACCAAATTTTCAAAATAATATCTTTATTAATGAACATTTGACCAATCAAAATAAACTTCTATCTAAACAAACTCGCGATCTCGCTCGAACTAAGAATTATAAGTTTGTATGGATCAATAACTGCTGTATTTATGTCAGAAAAAACGAACGGTCACCTGTTATAGTCATCACTAATGAACTGGATACCAATAAGTTATAGTTTGGTGTAACTCTGTTAGTTGTCACCTCTCTAAGACATTATAACAATTAATTATTTTTTTTTTTTATGGATCTGTGCATTTATTATCAAAATGTTCATGGTCTAAGAACCAAATGTCATGATTTTTATCTAAATTGTTTAAATAGTAATTATGATATCTTATGTCTTACCGAATCTTGGCTAAACTCTAGTGTTTTTGATAAAGAATTGTTTCCAGAAAGTTACAGGGTATACAGAAGTGACAGAAATTCTTTTACTTCAAAAAAATCCGATGGTGGTGGTGTCATTATCGCTATAAATAATAATATACCCTCTTTTGTGAATACAGCCTGGCTTTCTCCTAATGTCGAAGCTATGTGGGTTACAATTAAAGTTCCTACTTTTAAACTCCATATTTGTTGCGTTTACTTGCCACCCAATGACGATAATGCACTTTGTAATTTTTTGAACCATTTATGTGATATACTGTGTCACATCGAAAATGATCCTATTTTGATTTGTGGAGATTTCAATATCCCCCAAATTACTTGGAAGCTCAGTAACCAAAATTTTTTGACTCCGTCTTATGTTAATAATTTTAGATCGAATATATTGTGCGATACTATTTCTTTTTGCGATTTGGCACAGTATAATTCAATAACTAATGCTAATTGTAAAATTCTTGATTTAATACTCCATAATAAACTTTGTAACATAAAAGTCGAACGAAATGATTTTCCTCTCATAAATATTGATCATCATCATCCCCCTCTTGCAGTAACATTAAAATCATTTTTCAAACTCACTAATTTAAATACAAATATATCCTTTAAATGTTATAACTTCACCAATGCTAATTTTGATTCTATTACATTGGATCTAATATGTATAGATTGGGAAAATCAGTTCGTAAATTTGAACGTCGATCAAATGACGGAGACGTTTTATAGTAAGCTGAATGAAATTTTGGGTCTACATGTTCCTTTAAAACCAAAATTTTATAATAAATTTCCACTCTGGTACGCTCTCTCCACAATTAAGGTAATTAAGGAAAAACATAAATATCATAAAAAATGGAAAATTTACAAGAATTACAATGATTATATAACTTTCAGCATTCTTAGAAGTAGATGCAAATTCTTAATTGAATCTGATTATAAAAATTATTTGAAATCTCTTGAAATAAACTTACAAAATGACCCCAAACAAATTTGGAAATTTTCTAAAATGAAAAGAGGCCCATCATCTAACATTCCTAATATAATGAACTTCAATAATACTTCAGCAACCACAGGTCATGATATAGTCAATATGTTCGCCGCTTATTTTGAATCTGTTTTCGAACCCGATAACGACCCCTCTTATAATATTTCCTCTTTTGCAGATAATTTGTCTTTGGCCACAGACTTGATAGTTGAGGGTGATATATTTCAACGCCTCTTATCCTTAGATATAAATAAGGGAGCTGGACCTGATGGTATTCCAGCAATATTACTTAAAAATTGCGCTTCAGGTTTTGTTGTGCCCCTATCCATAATTTTTATAAAATCTGTAAGTAGTGGTATATTCCCAAATTTGTGGAAAAAATCTTTGATATTCCCAATTTTTAAATCAGGGGATAGACATAATATTAAAAATTATAGACCAGTTTCAATTCTATCAATCATCCCTAAGCTTTTTGAAAAAATCATATACGATCACTTGTTTAATTCGTTGAAAAATGTCATTATTCCGGAACAACACGGATTTTTTAAGGGTCGCTCAGTCGAATCCAACCTTCTAGCTTACTCGAATTTTATTTTTCAGGCAATGGACTCTCGTCTTCAGGTGGACTCCGTGTACACCGACTTCAGCAAAGCTTTTGATAAGCTAAATCATAATATTCTTCTTTCAAAGTTGGCACAAGTCGGTGTACATGGAGATCTGTTGAGATGGGTGTGCTCTTACATAAAGAATAGATCTCAGGCTGTTGCTCTAAATGGATTTATTTCTAAATATTTTTATACCACGTCCGGTGTTCCGCAAGGGTCGCACCTTGGACCATTACTTTTTATTGTCTTTATTAATGATATAAACGAATGTTTTCATCACTCAAATTTTCTCTTATACGCCGACGATTTAAAAATATTTAGAACAATATCTTCTTTAACGGATTGTGTCATAATGCAACAGGAACTGTCTAACTTACATACTTACTGCGTTAATAATAAACTTCATCTCAACTATGAAAAATGTTATCAAATAACGTTTTCCAAAAATATTAACTTAATCCAGAATCACTATAACATCGATACCAACTTGCTAAAGGAAGTATCTGTTATAAAAGACTTGGGAATGTATTTTGATCAAAAATTTCTATTCAATGTACATATTGATCATGTGTGTAAGAAAGCGTACCAGAATCTAGGATTTATATTTAGAACATGCAAAATATTTAAAAATCACCATACATTTATAACACTTTATAACGCCTTTGTCTTATGCCATTTAAATTATTGTTCCGTTATATGGAATCCCAGATATAATGTATATGATCGTCGCTTAGAATCAATTCAAAAGAAATTTCTGAATTATTTGAGTTATCGCTTCCCAATATCACATGTTTCATACTTATCAAGATGTTATTATTTCAAAATGATTACCTTGCATTGCAGACGCATGAACAATGATGTAATTTTTCTTACTAAAATTATTAAAAACTTAATTGATTCACCGTATCTCCTTATGAATATAAATTTAAATATACCGCTTCGCAACTTAAGAAATAAATACCTTAAACCGATTAGTTTCTACATTTAATAATATATTATTGGAGGCAGATCCGTTTCATTTGAGTTTAAACACTATAAGACGCCGCCTTCATACATTTAGTGTTCAAAGCACTATTAATGAAAATTAATTCATTCTTCTGTATATATATTTGTTTTTTTTTTTATTTATCAATTATCCAATTACCGTCTTAATGGCTAAATTTGTTAAATATTAAGTTACTATATTGTAATGTATAGCAATCGAAGTTGTAGTTTTTAGGTTCGTCCTGTGTACAACTCAATTACATAAATAAATAAATAAATAAATAAATAAATAAATAAACTTCCAGGAACTGCTATGCTGGTGTTACCTCCACCAACCCGTTTAGGCAGGTTGAAACCGTAGCTCTGCATGTGCCAGATGCCAATTATCGCAATGTTGCTCCAGCTGATATGACGCCGTCTAGACAAGGTGACGTGTCGTCATCAGTTAATCCGTCCAGACAGTGTATCGCGTCGTCAGAGGTTAATCCGTCCAAACCAAACGAGGAAGGTTTTACAACTGTCAGTCACAAACGTAAAAATAAACGTAAAAATAAACGTAAAGATACAAACAACTGTTCGAAAGTTTATAAACGCAAGATTGTTGGGACAGCTGAGAAAATGGGTTCAGTAAGTGGAGTGTCACCTTCTGGCCAAGCGGAATTGATGTTCGAGGGTACGAGTGAAGAGAGAAGAGCGCATAAATTATTATCAATATGGCTCATCATCTAAGTTTAGCAACATACAATACAAGTCGTTGAAACGGATCTCTAGGTTAATTCGAGAACTGTGCGATACAGTGGATATCTGTTTGCTGCAAGAGACGTGGCTCCGACCTAGAGAGCTCAGCTATCTGAAGCAAATTTACCTCAACTTCACTGCAACGGGTACTTAGCTGTGTGCGATGACAACGAGGTTCTTCATGGACGCCCATATGGTGGAACTGCTTTGGAGGAAACAGCTGTCTGCGCATATCAACATTGTTCCAATAAAGGATGAACCTCG
This sequence comes from Liopterus haemorrhoidalis, assembly GCA_963971575.1. Lineage (NCBI taxonomy): Eukaryota > Metazoa > Arthropoda > Insecta > Coleoptera > Dytiscidae > Liopterus > Liopterus haemorrhoidalis. The sequence goes on from OZ020611.1 coordinate 92,921,315, forward strand.
ACTATCTGCAATAACACTTGACACTACGGACGGCCGCGTCATGATTGTCAACGTGAATATGCCCATTCATTCCATAGAAAATCTACCGGATTTTATCAACATTCTAGGGAAAAAAGAGGCTATCACAACAGACAATGACGGCTCCAACGTTCTTATTGCTGGAGATTTTAATGCAGATCCGGATGGCATCTTCGGTAAGGACCTCAGTGATTTCAGCCGCGAGTTTAACTATAACATTGTCGATATGGATCGGCTTGACGCCGACACATGTACTTATATTAGCGACTCTCACTACACTTCTTCGTGGCTGGATCACTGTGTTGTCTCGTCGGATTTTTTGTGTGAGATACATGATATTCGGGTAGACTACTTATTCCACTACTCGGACCACCTGCCACTCTACTTAGCGCTGCATGCCCCGATGCTGCTACCACCTTCATCATCATCATCTTTTTCTTCGCCACCATCTACCAGTTGTCAACAGCAGGTTCCGTGGAGTGACTATGAACGTGTGCGTGAAATCTATAGCAGAGCTGGAGAATGAGTTGAGTTCGATAGTGATTCCGCGTGAGCTCATTTTCTGCGATAGCACAAGTGTTCATTTGTGTTCAGTATGCCGATGAACATGGTCTCCTCTACAACGCCAGCAGGACCGAGTACATTGTGTTCCAGCCGCGAGGCAAAAAGTACAATGTTCCTGGCATAAGTCTCAACGGTACCGCAGTCAAGCAAGTCTCATCTGTTACCTACCTCGGCCACATTATCTCAGATAAAATGTCCGACAACGCTGACATTGAACGACAGTGTAGAGCTATAAGTGTCCGCGCTGACATGTTGAATAGGAGATTTGCAAAATGTAATCCTAGTATACGAGACTAACTTTTTAAAACATACTGTGCTAATTTTTATACCGCACCTCTCTGGGTACATTATAGCAACAGTTGTTTCCATATACTTGTTACTTGTTACAATAATGCATTCCGCCTTATTAATAATCTACCGAAATATTGTAGCGCTAGTAGTATGTTAGTTAATAGTAATGCCAATACGTGTAAATCAGTCGTAAGAATGAATGTGTGTAATTTTAGATCTCGTTTGTACAACTCTATAAATCCGCTTTTCCGCTCTTGCTTTCGTACGGACTCTGTCTTCACTGGGTCTTGGGCGACGGCGGTCGGATTTATACAAACGACATTATAATGTATAATTTGTAAACAATACTATGTTATTTGTTCCTTTATGTTTTATTTTTATTTTTTCTCTTCTTGTTTTGTTTTGTATTATTGTTAATAATGGCTACGTGCTGTACTATTAAATAATTAAATAATAAGATATGAAAAATCCAGCTCGGCGCACTGCTGGCATGCAGTGCTCCGAGTCAACAACTATATTTCTTTGCTTGTGAGGTAAAGTAATTGCACAAATGGCAAATTATTATCAGCAACAAAATACAGATTATATACAATAATCCTAAACGGACACGTTCATGGGTAGGCTCTTGCTATCCATCAGCATCAGTACCAGAAATAAACAGCCATGCCAAAAAGGACCTTTTGTGCATCTGGTAAGGGTGCTATTTTACAAGCTCTTCTAATCAGTTGAAACGGTTACTACCAATCGCTCAAGTCGTTAATTGAATAATTTCAATGACGAAATGAAATATAAAAGACTATATACTGGGAAAGGAAAAACTGCCTAAAAGGAAACTGGAAGGCGATTTTTCTACAAGACAACGCTAGGTCACATGTTGCTTTTAGAAAATCATTATTAACTTCGGCTGGAACCTTCGAATTATCATTTATACAGATCGATGCAGAACTCTTCAGCTGAACAGCGTTTTCGACATAAAACTGAGATACTAAAACGAATCAACGATATCACTGTCTCCAAGATATTTAATATATAATATTCCCTATAGATGGCAGAAAGTCGTAAAAAGCTAGGGCAAATATGAAATTTTAGATGACAATATTTATTTTATATATTACAAAAATTAAACGATAACTTGCGTAATAAAGGACAAAATTTTTGCACACATAAAGAAAAATTCACCCGTTTATACTGTCTAAAACCTGCACTATGCACATCATATAGCCTCAGAACTGGTGTTCAGGTACTCTTGAAACGGTGGATTCGTTACTTCCACGATGGTTCCACCAAAGGTAAATATTTAGAAATGAAAGAGAAGTAGGTAACTTTATTATTATTATTTATACTTCTAAAAACTCAGTGCAACCTACGTACAGTGACTCTATAGTATATCGGTTCTAGAAGTACAATTCTTTACTATTATAAGAAAAATAAATAATATAAAATAAATAAATAAATCATGTACTGAAAAAGAAAATTTGTTCTTACCATTTCACATGCATGATACACAAAGACTGATGCAATTCTTATTGTTTCCAATGATACAAATATTCTACTATTGTATTTTTATACCTTAACAAAAGCAAGTAAATTCCGTTATTATTCTTGTTTACTTGCATAAAACTGCAGCATTCGAAAATAAACATCCATTATTTATAACCCACACACATATACAAGTATTTCTTATAAAATTTTATACACTTACAGCATATTTACCGTCATCTCTACCATAAATGATGGTACGAGTATTATTTTCATATCGTAAAACTGAAAAATTTTTCATTTTAATCAGGAAGACCTTAGAAAAATGAGCAATTATTGAAGCAATTTGCAGGCGTATTACCGACCAACGAGGATTAAGACAATGTGCAAACTTTTAGCCATTCCTATAAATAATATTCCAAAGTTTACAAATGTGTCATACAGCATATTTAGATATTATCATGAAAAATATTAATAAAGCTCTTGCAAATACAAATTAAGAATTTTCATAAATGGAAAATAAAATTGAAATTGTGCACAATTATTGAATTTTTCAAAATATTTTTTTTTCCCCTCAAGATTTTACTTAGTGTTCATAAAACATGAAATGCAATCGGCAATTACAGTTCAGTTATCAAAATATTTGCCCTAGTTTTCCGCCATCTCTCGGGTGTTTTGAATTCAGAGAACTTCCAAGCCCAAGTTAAAGATGGTTTTTTAAGTAGTAAGAATATTAAGCGGCCTGGCATTGGCCTTCTGGCTTCGTTCCAGACAACCATTTGCCAGAGCAAATGGTCGTCCTTGTTCAATTTCGTCGGCAAAATGACTGTGGACTGTAGCGCTCGGAATAACCTAAAAGAACTAAATGGGGATTTAGTTCTTTTAGGTTGTCACGAGAAGGGACCTTGCTTGGGTTATTTCATTTTTCACGTTGGAATGTCAAAATTTAAAATTCCAACAATGAAACCATGGAAACGAATGACATATGTCAAAATTAAATATTTTTTTTAGATATTTTAATGACAAAAAAATAAATAAATGGGAAATTTGTATTAAGAATGACACAAAAAATCAAAATATAAAGAAAATGACATTTTAAAATGATATTAACCTTAACCAAAAAATGTTTATTGTAAGTATGATTTACAAAGCTTAAACAAAACGGCCGAAAAGCACGATTTAAACGATGAAAGTAACTAGATTGCAAAATCTAGTTCCGCTTAACCGTTTGGAACAGACTGTAGTGCATATATTTTTTCTAAAATTTATTTGTTTAAATCAGGTTTTCTAATTATGACATCTGTCAAACATTAAGTTTTTAATATATTGTCAACACTGCAAAACAGGTATTGCCTCCATTAATAATTTTGTTAAGGCTAACATAATTGCTAAAGCGGAAGATGGATGGTCGGTGCGGCGAATTGCTGGACTATACGGATAAACATTTTGGGTATAGATACCTACTATTCAAATTCGAATAGGTAGATTCACACTAGACAAACAGAGGCGTCCTATTTTTTTTTTTTGTCCATAACTTTACCCCCAGATGTGCAGGGCTATTTTGATATGGTTGTTCGGTCTTGTTTTTGATGTTAATGGCTGGTTGGAGCCTGCTTATGAATATGAATGTTTAGGACTATTCTACATAATTAATTTTTGTGGCAATTTGCCACAAAGATCATTTCTTACGATAACTGGCAGACACGAAATAAATGTGTTGAACCGTCTAGCAATTTTGCGTTCGGAGAGTTCCCATGGTTCGCATTTCCTGCGCTACTGAATTTTTCACTAGTCATGAAATTGTCTCGATACTGTTGCAAGATCAACTCGAAAGTATTCCGTAATTTTGTCAATCCGAATATACAACTTTCGGCGCTCATTGTATTTAATTCTGTTAGAACAGGTTAAGTTTATCATTAACGTTTCACATACTTCAGTCGCAACCCTTCAAAAATGCAAAAAAGGTGATAATTTATTTGCAATTTAAATTATATTAACAAAACATAGAAAGAAAAACTAAAAATTATTTACTTTAAAAGAGCTCACAGATAGTTACCAATAGATCTCCAACGGTTATTGACTCCATCACCATTCTAACAGCTTATATTGATGCACTATGATAACATACCTGGAACAGAAATGTTTTGAATGAAAACAAGACAAGGTAAAAGAGAATTATTAATTAATATTGAGTAGTATTGGAAAAAAAAATAATATCAATTTTAAAATTTAAAGTCCCACGTCTCATTATAAATGTAAGACTAATTTAAATATTTATGTGATGGTTAATTGAATATTTAAAATATTCATGTATTGTTTATTGAAAGTAAGGTATCTGACATTATCTTTCATCTTTCATAATATTTTCATTCGTGCGATGCACAATTTAAGTATATATTTGGACATATAATATTAACCAGGTACCAAGAAAAAGATAGATAATGTAAATAGATACTAAAAGAACGATAGATTTCAGTAGAATTGAAAGTGATAGCTTTCTGCCTCAGATATAGAAATTTTTCTGGGACAGTATAGATATATTCAATGATATATCTTTACGCCTTTCAAAAAGTACGATTTCTCAGTCGCTAAAATAGACGTGTGTTTCAAAGATGATCTCCTCGTTCGATGCGAATCTTTTTCCAGCGAGCCGTTTCTTCATATTTAAAAAAAGAAATAAGTCTCAGAGGTTTAAATATAGAGAAAAAGTTGGATGAATGAGCAGTTCGTAGCGCAATGCGACCAATTTGGCTGAGTTGCAATCACGGACGAGTGCGCTAATGCATTGTCATGGTAAAACAGATTTTTTTCCGTCGGAAAATGGGGCAGCTTTTTCGTCAATTTAGCATGTAACCGAACCAGTAAAGCAGAATAATATTGTCCTGTAACCGTTTCTCCTTTTTACAGTTAGTCGATCAAGATTATGCCTTGCAAATCCTAGAAAATCGTGGTCTAGACCTTTCCGGTTGAGGGAACCCTTTTTGTCATCTTTGGAGCACGTTCGTAAGGAGAAATCTGTTTTGACTGTTCTCTCATTTGTGTGTGTAGTGATGGATCCATGTTTCATTAACGGCTATGAAACGCCGTAGAAACATACTTGTATTGTGATTGTTCAAACATTACTTTGAAATGTTTTGCCGAGAGTTTTTTCATGCCCAAATGTTCGTGCAGGATATGAAACATACTTTTGTCTGAGATGTTAACCATCTTGGCTATCTCGCGTATCTTCACTTGACAGTCGTCCAATAGGATATTATGAATTTGTTTGACCATCTCTTCAGCTATGATCTCATTCGGACGTCCTAAGCACAAACCGTTATTTGTACTCGTACGACCACAACATAATTCACTGAACCACTTGTGAACCATTCTATGGTTTGAAACCACTTAATGATTTTCTACACAAAAAGTAGTGCTTTAGTAGAAATTTACTATTTTCCATTGTAGCAAATAAGCCATCTCTTATCAACACTCCTCGTACAAAATTCGTATTTACTTCCATACACCTTTATTCAACCCAAGGGTCAAGGAATAATCAAGGCCTTAAAACTTTATCAGATTAGGATAACATTTACAATTATCCTCGATTCCATGAAATATGATTCTGGATTGAGCGTTATTCAGTCATGAAATATTTCTACATAGTATAGTGCATTGTTTGCATAAAAGAATCATTGCAGAAACTAAAATAATCCACATTGAAGGGTTGCTGGAAAAACTGTGGTCATACGGTTTAATTCCGGGCAATAATGATACTGTCACCATTCCGAAAATGACCACAACATGTTCACATTGTAAAAATATAGGACGAGATAGTTTCGAATGATTGCAATCGTCTGATGTCCAGGAATTGTTTGCAGACTTTAGTGAATTTGGCTTAGAACTTATGCACAACACCAAAGATCTGAGTAAAGAAAAATCAGCAACTATATAAAAGTTTGAACATCCATCAAAAAAGCAATCACCAATACATACAGCCAATTTCACGTAAATCTTCCTAAAATAGAGAAAGCTACTCATCACACACACCATCATGGTCAATAAAACTTCGAATAATAGACCTAACACTCACAAATTACGACAAATCCAACAAACCCAACAGTAAATACAGACAAAAATCTATGCGAATCGTTCTATCCGAATACAGACTATATATATACCGACGCCACCAAAAGAAATAATGAAGTCAGGATAGTATACATCCACAACAACACAGTAAAAAGCTATCAACTTCCAGCCACAGTTTCCATCAACACCGGTGAAACTGAAAGCATATATGAAGTTGTTAAATATGCACTAACATCTGCCGCAAATAGCAAATGCACTAATTCCCTGGTAGCAGCAACCAAGATGCAAAATCTAAAAAGCAGATTGGAAAGTGTGAGAACAATCCAGGAAATATTCCACCACACTAAATCCACACGAGACGTGAACATAACAATTGTTTGGATTCCCAGTAACGCTGGAATTCTAGGAAATGAACTCACAGACAGCACGAAGAAAAACAGCAAAAACGCCCCACTCAGGAACATCCCAACACCCGCAAAAGACATCCACCAAATAATTAGAGAAAAGGCAAAAATACATCAAAAATGCTTATGGACAAAAGTCTCCAACAATAAACTGTGTCAGGTTAAAGAAGACACAAATATATTGAACTTAGACAGAAGTAGGAAACAACAAACTATGCTCACTAGACTGAGAATTGGGCACAGTAAAATCACACACGAACACCTACTTCTACGAAGGGAACCCAAAATATGCACACAGTGTAATACACATCTAACAGTGGAACATATAGTAATAGTCTGTCCTAAATATTGCACCAACCGAAATAAACATAAGATACCAAGAATCATTAAAGAAGCACTCCAGAACAACAACACCTCAACCACCAACTTCATCAACCTCCTAAATGAAGAAAAACTCACGAATGAAATATACATGACATGTATATAAGTAACAACAATATATAATATATGTAATATATCAAATGTAATAACCAATAACTGACGCTAAAAATCATGTTATTGAAGCGTCACTAAATAAAGATTATTAAAAAAAAAGATTTTGTAATAATCCTTCATTTTTTTTTTGTCGTAATCTAGGTAGCTAACTCCTGTAATCCTATACATTTTACTATCCCGTATTCACGGTGTCCTTATTCGCGGCACATCAGCCGAATGTATCCTCCGCAACGTACACCTGTTAAGAAATTTGACACATTTTTACGAAAAATCTGTCATGTAAAGGAAATTAGGCGCCAGGTATTTTATAAATAGCACAAAACAAAATTGCTTTTCATAAAAAAATTCCACTTGCCAGAGTATATCAAAATATAATTCAGTCTGAAAAAAGCAATGAAAAGAAATATGTGACCTTAATTTATTTATACAATGTAAAGAAATTGCATTTTTTGTCGTAAAAATTAGATTGCAGAGAAAAATTCATTCTAGTTTTATTTGGAGAAACCTTGACTACTAGCTCGAAATTAAGTCTGACAAGTATGTGTACTCATCTACTCGAGTAAGTTCATGTGGTATATTACATAAGTTATGAAGTCATAAATGGAATAATACATAGGTCTGGGCTGTAGGACGTACCTGGCACCGAACATCTGTCTGCCTCTGCAGTCTACACGCACATTTACCGTATTGTAAAGAGCATTTCAAGTGAATAAAATATCGAATTTTAACGTTCTTAAATACAATTTAACCTAATCTAGGCATCAAACCATACAATGCATACGCAGATAAAACAGATAACGTAACAAAGACCAGCAGAAAACTGAGAGAATCAGTTTTGGCCCTAAGAAAATCAGACAAACAAATAGATTTTACGATCATATACACTCCCACTTGAGGATGTTGGGATACTTGATTAAAAGTTATAATTTTGTGTTGCAGGCACTGAAAATTTACTAAAAGAGGGCACTGTTACTTAAATATTGTTTTATAAATATTAACATTAATAATATAACAGAATTAATATATCAAAAAACAAATTAGTCTGTGTATACCCTAATCCGCCGAAATGAAGAAGAGGGTATCAAACAAGTACATCCTGGATAATCGGAATTACCGTAATTCTGATAAACAAGAAATAATATTAATAAGTAAACGAAATTGAAAATTAGCTCACCATAAATCGCTTCAGAATTTAGTTTGCGTCAAGAACTAGAAATATCTGTGAGCACAATAAAGTGACGATTACTAGAAGCAAAGCTTCATGATTCAAAAACCGTTGCTTGATAGACGTAATAAGGTAATTGGGCACATAATAGTTCAAAGTATTTGGAAAAAGAAGTCAAATACTTGCTAAACGGCTCAGGACTGAAATAACTATATTGTATCTAAAGTAAATTACTAGAGACATTTAGTAGTTGTTTGAGAATGTTTTCTTTGCTAGGAAAAGAATTTGTTTTGAACTAAAGGTATTATGTGGAGAGACATGCAACCTCCCAATCTTTCAGATTACAATTAATAGAGAATTTCCAGGACCTATTTGAGTGCACAAGAGAAAAACATTATGTTCAGGGTATTGACGTGGCCACCACGGAGTCCAGATATAAACCACACAAATCTGTTGTGTGATGACAGGATAGGAAGCAGTAGTGTCAAAAGTCGAAAGATAAGTTATAAACATTCTTCAAGCCGAATGGCATAATATTCCCTATTCCCAATACAGTTTAAAACAAGTACATAATAATAATACTTTGAGTATCCAGCTCATGGTGTCTTAAAGACAACTGTCTTTTTTTTTTTAATTTTCAAACGAAAAAATAATGAAATAAAATACAATGTGATACATGTGATGTTAATAGAATTCCCTTAATTTCAGCTAATATCTGAATATTAAACTTATCTTTTTTTTATCGATTTTATTGGTTATTTATTATTGTGGCTATGTTAAATTATACCTTGCTTCTGATATTAAATGAGCAGAACTATGTGTATATATCCAGCAACGGCGACGGGTAAATCTGTGCAACTTTTCTGGAATAAGAATTTTCGTAGCAGAAGAGTCCAATGTGCGACAAAAAAAAAAAAAAAAAAAAACTACGCACAACACGGTGAAGTCTGATTCCTACTTGTGCGAGCAATCACAGAAATTGCTATTTCTTGGTTTTTAAAATAGTTCGCTGCAAGAGAGTTTTTTTCATCCGGTTCATTCAGTATACATCTTCTCCCAAGATGAATTTAGGAGATTTATGCAAGAACTCATACAAGTTTTTTACTATGTCCAAATCTATTGTGCGGTGCTCCAGGACTTCTACTGCCGTTCGATAGTTCAGGCATTCTAATGACAAGCCCTACCCAGGTAAGGTTATTCTGGAATGAAATAGTTTAAATATTTAACATACCAGCTTCATTAACATAAAGAACAACTCTGATCAAAGTTCCCAATTTTGTTTTCTTTTTTTCTGACGATTCACGAAGCTGTAGTGCACGCCATGGACCGTGACATCATTATCCGCAGCGTCTTCGAAAATGGAAATGAAAATGATCCTATATTATCCCCAGCTAATAAGTTACCAAACAGTTACTTCGCGTGGATGTAAAGACAATATTGTTAGTAATAACAATAAAGGTATTTCGTGCCTTTCGGCTTTGACAGAATTGGTTTACATACTATGACATTTTTATATATATTTATATATATATATATATATATTATGACGAATTCCCTGTCTGTAGCCAAATTAGGGAAACGTTATAACTGTTCGCTCCAAGGAAACTCAACCACGACCTAGCTCAGCTTCGGAGAGTAGGGGGGGTAAACATTTATCAAGAGCGCCAGTAAATATCCCCTGATATTTAACAATACCTGGAGCAGAACATATCTACCTGTTCTGTCCCCAGCCCTTGGAGTGAACACGGCGCCTAACAACACTACGAAACTGTTTTCGTCTGCGGCTACGCTAAAATATAATAAATCGGGCACCTACCTCTCGGCTTCGTATCCTAAAAAGAAAGAGGGGTGTTTCTGAGCGACATACGCTCCTAATCAGAGATTGACTATCGGAGTAGGATGTGTACAAGGTGAGCATACATCAAAACGCCAACGCTAAATTAATTGAGAATATAATTAACACTAGATAATCTATAACTATCCCACAAGGGATCTGTGAGACACCTAGTCTCGTACAAAGATACTAATTCAACATGAAATAAACTATAACTATCCCCCACGGGATCTATGAGACACCTAGGCTCGTATGAAGACAATAAATTAGTACGAGTCGAACCTAACTCGAAGATGTGACCCCAGACGGGTACAACCAATATAATCATGTAGTCTTAAACACTCGGAAGGAGTTTTCTCTAAGTGACTCTATAATCAGTCCCCAAAATGGACTAAACGCAACTACTTAACTTAATAATACTGAACTTAACAATAGTTACTTACGGAGCGAGTCCTGGTGTTCCAAACCTCGATGGGTACGATATCTGATGTCTATACCCGAACGATATCAAATAGCCTTCCGATAACCTTAACTTTGAACAGTAATAATGTGTGAACCACCTTCCTTGTTCCATGGAACCCCAGTGCCTACGGTGGAGAGGGTTAGTACACAGACACTCACTCATTCATGACCAGGACAGGAAGTAGATAGGTTTTGCACATCGGTACAGGTTACCACTTCGCAGGAATAACCAGCGAGTTGACAATAATAACATAAAGCTCCCGACTCTGATACGGTAAAACAGAATAATCGTTATAGTAATCGTACTCACGTCCGCCTCAACACCAAGAGACCTCATATAACAATACTACATATAGAAATAGAGAGCACCCACGGCTCTCGGGCAGTTGGACACCTCCTGGGTGATCGGATGACCCCTCGATGGTGGACACTCCTCCGCAAAAATACCCGGGAGGTCCGATGACCTCTCTGAAGTGGATTCTCCTCCTGGGAGGTCGGATAATCCCTCTGTGGTGGATTCTCCTCCACGTGTTCCGGAACGCAACAATGGCCGCCGTCCGCCGGTCGTATTCGAATCTTGTCAGAACTATAAGGCTCCCTCACTGGACCTCCTGACACCTTCTTAACAGGGGTCGTGGACACCAACCGTGGCCTTCCACCGACTCTCACAAGCCGTTAAGAACGCAATCACCAAGACTGCATCAGACTCAAACTTATTTCGTACACAGCCTAACAGCTGTTACACGCTAGCTGGCTCAACCGCTAGTCTTCTATTCAATTCTGGTCACCTTCTGACCGTGGTCGTGGACACCAACTGTGGCCTTCCACCGACTCTCACTAGCCGCTAAAACACGGTCCCCAAGACTGTATATCACACCAAATTATCTTGTACTCAGCCTAACAGCTGCTTCACGCTAGCCCGCCCAACCGCTAGTCTTTTTCCAATACCGTCGGTTGTCTAACCACCTTTTCAGTTGGCCTGTCACGTGATCAAACGTAGGCTACTCGTTTAACATCGGTGTACTGCGAGTATCTTAGCCCCCAGTACAGTTTAAACGGTTACAATATACGGCTCAAAATAAAACCGTATGAAGGTAAAACCGTATGAACGTATATATATATATATATATATATATATATATATACAATTGTGTGTTACATAATAATTCATTTTGTTCTTCATTCCAAGATTGCTTTCATCCAGGCTACGCCTCTTCCCGAGTCGTCTAGTAGTTCTTCTGTTTTTCTTGGTTCTGGCTGCATTCCTTCAGAGTTTCTTAGGGGGTCTATTGATTCATGTTCTTCTCTGCAGATTCTACATACTTTTTCCGTTTCTTCCATCTAATAACAGTTTGCCCTCTCCTCGTTACCACATCTGAATCTTGCGATTACCTTCTGGTTCCTCGTTTCTTCTGCCAAGTATCTGGGTAAGCCAATAGTGGTAATAACTTTGTACACTTTGTTATGTGTAGAATCTTGTACTCTTTTAAACTATCTTGTAACTGCACTTCTTGGTCTCTTTCTACGCAAGATCACAAGAAACCGACGAAGAGCTGCAAGAATTTCTCCACAACGAGACCGGATTACAGCTGAAGAAAGTCGCACTCCCTGGAAGCGACACTGAAGTGTACTGCGACGTCTCCACGGCGAGAGCAAGACCCTTTATCACTGCAGCATTCCGGCGTGCCGCTTTCAATTCGGTTCACCAGCTGTCACACGCAGGCATCAAGTCGACCATCCGTCTCGCCACTCAACGATCCGTGTGGCCAAAAATCAAATCAGACATCACCAAGATGGCGCGCGCATGCATCCAATGTCAACGTGCAAAAACAAGTCGACATGGATCTGCACCCCTAAGCAGCTTCAATACGCCTTCCAAACGTTTCGAGCATGTCCACATCGACATCGTCATCATGCCCATCTCTGAAGGCTACCGATACTGCTTAACGTGTGTCGACCGATTCACTCGTTGGCCTGAAGCATTTCCGATGGAAGACCAAGAAGCAGCCACCGTCGCCCGTGCTTTCTACGCAGGATGGATCTCTCGATTTGGCACACCACTTCGAATCACCACCGATCAAGGACGCCAATTCGAGTCGCGTTTATTCAAAGCACTCTGTTATTTGACAGGCTCCAAACACTTAAGAACAACTACATATCACCCACAAGCGAATGGTATGGTTGAGCGACTCCACCGGCAATTAAAAGCTGCCATAAAATGCCACCAAACAGAGAGGTGGACAGAAATACTCCCGGCAGTTCTCCTCGGAATCCGGCGTTTTCCGACTGAAAAGCGCAGGGCGGAACACACTTCTTGGCGTCAACGTCGTATTTCCAGTGGTACCAACAAAACTTACGGCCGTGACTTCTCGAACGTTGGCGTAGTCGGGACCTGTCTCGATTTCGCGGTCTGCCCTCGCGACTTGAAGATGGCTGATTTAGCGCCGCGGCGATCTGTTGTCGGATATCATGGCGGAGAGCAGATGTGATCTCCTGTCGCAGTGACACGCTCAACTCGGCGATTTTAGTGCATAAGTAATCATTATTTGCCGCGGAAGACAAGTCATGCTTGCCATACGTTATCGGTGATAACTGTGGATTACTCCGATACGCGAATTATATCACACTATCGGCGAGGTCGGCGACTTGATCTAGTTCGCTATTTTTCTGCGTCGCTAAGATCATTTGTATGTCTTTGGGCATGCGACTCATCCAAAGTGTCCGCAGAATCTAGTCATCAGTACTCGGGCCAGCTAAATTGCGCAAAAAGGAGTTTGAGAACATGCTCCGATTAGTCAAATGGGAAATGAAACGGGAAAATATTACGAACAAAACGGTTTTTCCATAGAAGAGGTCACAAAAAGAAGAAGAGAAGGTAAACAGATGACAAACATAATAGTAGTGTGGGATTATATTGTCTGCAATTTTTTTTAAATGAAATATACCAGAGTTGTCAATTATTTGAGATTGTTCAATAAAAAATATTTTTTGACAGTTTTAAAAATATCTAACACTGGTATATTTCATTTAAAAAAAATTGCAGACAATATAATCCCACACTACTATTATGTTTGTCATATGTTTACCTTCTCTTCTTCTTTTTGTGACCTCTTCTATGGAAAAACCGTTTTGTTCGTAATATTTTCCCGTTTCATTTCCCATTTGACTGTTAGTATAGTCAAGACTGTAACTATATATACTTTGTACGACTTCAATATATTCCACTCAACGATAGGATGACGTCCAGGATTCTGTTTATTGGTCAAATTACCACAATCCCAACACGTAGATAGACGTATAAGGGACAGAAAAGATAAGTTCTCCGTTTCTAGAACGCCGGCCATTGATATGAAAGCCACGTAGGCAGTAAGACGTTTCGACCGGTCCTATTACTTCTGCATTAACAGGTACTCAAATAAAGTATTAAATACTAGAAGCTGAGTTGACCCCAGAACAGACTGCACAATTTTGGAAGATAAAAATCCGAGGGAGGTGGAGGGATTCCAACCCGCGTTCCTGTGTTCCGTAGACAGCCATCTTACCACTGAGCCACTGCAACTCTATAGGTTGGAAGGTGACTGCAATTCAAAATTTTACGTATATATTTTAAGGTCACTATAATGACACTGCAATGACCCTTCGATGAAGTGGTACAAAAGTGTAGTACTATAAATTTGTAATGTGTGTTCTACTTAACTGTAACATGCTGACTGACAGACAATACACCAAACAAGAATGGCAGCCGAAACGCATTGGTCACATATCTTTCGATTACCTCATAGCTAATACTTTTGTACAGTGTTCAGATTCCGATTCTAGGTCAAATTCTGCACTTCAAAATCGATATAAAATCTCCTACTACATAATTTTCTTTTTTTCTTTTCTTTTAAATTTAAACTTATTAAAATAATATTTGTGGAGCTAATGCCTACACTATAATTCAAATACAAGTAATTAATAATAAAATCCATAAGCTATTATCTTGTTTACCTTGGGTAATTTACCTATGAAATAGCGCCGAAGTGCCATGGCATAATTCGGTTCTGGTATTTATGCCCTATTAAAACTCCAACTTGTAATTTCGTTCAAATTCTCCCATAAATCAAATCTCTATTATAGTTTCGTGTTATCGACCCAATATTTTTCATGTTATCCGCCATATTATGTATATCGGTCAGAGGTGCGTATATTTATGTTAAAAAAAAACTACAGGATGGTTTTCAAAATGTGTTGAAAATTTTGAAATTACTATTCAGATAATTTTTAATCTAAATTTCCATTGACAAAGTACCTCGCACCTTTACTATCAACGTATTTAGTATATTGTTATCGGTGATCATTGTAGTTATCAATGCCGAAAGTGCAATCAGCATGACGAATAATAGTATATTGTGCAACTAGGGCGAAATGCCATATATTCCGCACGAGATTGAAATTTGCAAACGAGCCGCAAGCGAGTGAAGCAAACCATTCAAGAGCGAAATATGTTTTCTGCGCGTGTTACTCACTATGTTTTTCCTCCGATTACCATTTTTCAATAAATAAATAATCAAGAAAATGCAATATAAATATGGGTAACAGCCATTAATGCACGCGCATACACTACGGGAATGAAAATTCTCGGAAACTGCACATGCTCATTGCTGCGAATTTATTCTTTCTCGCACAACACACTTGCGCATTAGGGCGCATTTATCATTCCCGTATCGCCTGTGCACGCATGAGGGTAACATGCGAAATTAAGCTAATTTCCTGTCAACTATCAGTAACGAAATTTGACAGTTCTATAGTAGTCGTAGGAAAATACTTTTATGAAACTTTACCAACTATTTCGTTTAATAAAGTTTTTTTACAATAACTATTTTTTTTTTATTTTCGAATGGCATTATTCTTAGAGAGAGATTTACAGGTCGCGTCTAGCACTCTCTGGCATAACCTAACGAGTACTTGTGACGGCAGCTGACCGCCGGATTTACGTGCCTTCTAAAGCACGCCCTATAAGCCCGAATATTGATTCAGAGATACAGGTACTCATTTAAGGAAAGGCTGATTGTTGAAAAATCTTTTACCCGTACTGGGAACGACCTCACGACCCACACTTACAAAGCGAGTGAATTGACCACTACGCTAATGCAGCCGCACGATTAATATGATATGACGTAATAGTTAATAAAATTGTTATGCTGCCAGTTACTTGCTTACAAATGTCGAAAAAGTTAGGTTATATTCAATCAGTTCTAAAAAGCAATTGAACACCTATATTTCCTAGGGAGTAAAGGAACTAAAGTCAATAGAAATAAATCAATAGATAGAAAAAACGCAATATGTTATTATTAGAATACAATTTTTTGAATATTTTAATTTATAATTTTGAATTTGTTTTACTTGGAAAACGAATATTCGATCATTATTGCCAGTATTAACTGCTATTCTTTAATTACTTTATATATAACACTATATAATATTTAAATTTAATTACTATATTTAATAATAATTATATGAGCCGTCTAATTTCTAAACCAGATAGATGATTTGTTTTTTTTTTTCTATTTTCAGATAATGTCATTTATTTTTAGTTTTCCTACAGGTTCACTACAAAGCAAATTTTGGCAAGTACAAAAACGTTCTGCAAATAGAGTGTAAATTACCAAAATATCATATATGTCCGATTTGATTGCACCCTTAGCTGGTACAGCATCAGCGGCAACAGTAAATGATGTGGACACATTGCTAGGGAAACATTTCGGTGAAGAGTGGAAAACAATGCAGTCTCTGTTGTATTACAAGAACATTGTAGAAGGTCAAACAAGTGATACTGAAGAAAGTGTTAATGCTGATTGTGTTCCTGATACAATAAAGTTCAATAATGAGGTGAAAAATTTATTAATAGTACTTCTATCAAATTTTTTATGATATCAGAACTTTAACGTATACATTATTAATAAAAAACAGTATTTTATTTAATTATTTTTTAAGATGGATATCCTATTATATTAATAATATGGATATTTCCAATAAATGGTTATTTTTTCACTCTTGTTATTATTTTTTAGACTTTTAATATTGATAAAAATAGGAAAAGCAATAAAATTATTTTCAAATCGAGATACATCCCAGAGCTTTGTTGCAAAACCAGATTGACCCCATAGCTTGGTTGCAAAACCAGATAGATCCAAAAGATCTTTTTTTTTTTCTCTCTCAAAGTTTCTTATACAGAGCTAATATTTGGTTAGGACCTATGTCTATCTAATACCAATTTGTAAAAAAAGAAGATAAATTTCTTCCATAAATAATGCAATTAATTAGTTTTTGGTTCTCTTGAAAAATTAATCAAAAGTCATCTATCTGGTTTTGAAATTAGACGGCTCATATAATACTGTAACTTTTAATTGCTGGTTAAGATGTTGCAACGTAGTAAAGAGTTACCAACCTTTGGAAGCCAAATGTAACAACTGAGTAATGCTTGCATGTTAGATACATTACATTCTAACATTGGCAACTAAATAAATCAAGTATGACGTCATTTCATAGTTATTATGAATGAACTTTAACCTTTTACCAATATTCTAATTTTATCTAGTAGGGAGCCATGCGGGAGTCTAAAAACTCAAAAATCACGTTTTTTAGGGACACATTTGTCTTGTAATTGATGTGAGCCCACTCCAAGAAAAAATTGGCTTCTGAGCCCCCTAAGAAATTTTTTTGGAGTCCCCCTTATGAAAAAAATCTGGGTCGGTGTTTTTAATATACTAAGTATTGTGTATTATACTATTGTCTTGGTTCTTATCGCTGATAGTGATGATCAAGGCCTGGTGTTTTTGGGTCGTCATCGTCTCCTGTTGACCTGTGGGTTGTATGCAGTGCATGGAGGCACATCCTTAAAGGATCTCTTCGAAACGTGCTCTAACCAATCATAATTTCATCCTTTCAATTACAAATTTATGTCTATTAGGCCAGTTCTTTCAAACATTTAATAATACTTTTGTCCATAGGCCATGTTAACTAAAAATGACTAACTGCCAAAATATTTAACTTTCGTAATAAATCACCCTGTATATCTTGGCCTTGTAATCATGGGGGAACGTGCTGCTATCTATACATATATGCATGTTTCAGTGTTTAGTTGTTATTCAGTTGGATTGTTGTAACGGCTCGGCTCGTGAAATATGACAAAAAGTGTAACAATACGCAGTTATTAGAGTCTATAAATATTTATAAATGGACACACAACAAGGAATCTGGTTTCGAATAAAAAGAACATTTTTCAAAGCATTTTCGGGGCAACACGCTACATAGTAGCAAGAATGATTAAATGCATTTCTGACGTAGTTTTAATTTCATTCATAATATATGTGGCATTTATCAAAACCTTGAATATGACCGAAGTAAATTTTAAAAAATCACTAGTTTTAAAAGTTTCATTCTTAATAATTAAACTCATTGAAATTGACTGAAATTAAAATATTTCGTCAATAATTAAATACTGTCCGTTCTAGAATATCTTGGACATGTGATGAGAAACGAGCAGGATCAACAGAAACACCGTAATATGTAAGGAAAGGTTTAATGGGGAAGAGGATTCGCAAAAGTGGTTTGTTTCATCCACACATCCATGACAACCACAGAACTATTTCGGATGGCAGCAAACGGATTGCTACATTGGCAGTCAATATTAGGAACAGATAAGGCAACAAAAGAATGAATGAAAATATTTATATGATTTTTAAATTTAATATATTTTAAAATATTGACACATTGGTGGTTTGATGGAAAGCAACTCTTGGTTTTAACAATAAGGTTATTAAACAATTATAAGTTGTAATGACAATATTTGATGGAAAGTTCCATGGGAGCTGAGAAAGTCACTCGTCCACTCACTGCTGGCTGGGATTACTTGGAACCTGCTTCCTGGCGGGGAGTTGAGTAGCCTGGTTCAGTATTCCCCCGATCATATGTGTACTGCTGCTGGATTTACCTGGAAGGTAGTCGTATATGGTATCGGACTCGTGGTCGTCACCGTGGTTGAATGGAACGTTGTAGAAGAGTTGGCTAGGTTCCTCTGTCTAGTTTCCGTACGAAATGCATTTACATATACTCTTAGTTCCGCTATTCATTTGTCATGACAAACATTACCTAATTATGAAAATGCAACGTATGCATTATGTAGTTAAATTAAGTCTGCTTAGACGATGACAAATTGTTTTTTAATCAAACAGCTGTATGTTACATTATTTAGGTGTTACATTCGTGATCTAGAGTTACCTTTAGGATATTATCGTAGGTATCTGGTAAGTGAATGAGGCTCAAAGAAAGAACGAAAGTGCGATATATGGGACAGCATTTCTATGTACATTTTATTATGTCAACCCTGTCTTGATGACCAATTTTGTTTTGGATAACCAACTTTTTTAGGGTTTTGTAGGTATGATCAAGAATCGCATAAGCTGTCACAAATTTTGTCTGTTTGTTAGCCTGTTGATCAAAATTTTGGCCAAATAGTTGGACCTAAACAGATGAAATTTGGAATACAAAGAGTTTGGCACGTAAATTTGTAAAAAAAAAAAAAAATCAACAATAGTAAGATATGGACAAACTCATATGGTTAGGGCTCGCATATATATTTTTTTAAACAAATCCGTTCGCTATACACCAGCAGTTCCCAATTGGAGGTTCGCGAATATTCGCGCGTATTCTAGGTGATTCGCACTAAAAAATCTGTAATGGCGTCAGTTCACGCTTGGTATTTTTCATGTTCATTATTATTATAATTTTTTATTTCTCAAAAACCATTGTAAAAGTAGGTATTTTATAGCAGTGTTTCCCGATCTCTTTGGCATCACGGACCCCCTGAAATATCTTTTGAAGTTGGCGGACCCCAATGCAGGGGTCAATATATACATACATTCATATATAATATATACACTTAACTTGCCGAATTTCTGTGGGATACTTTTTCGCAGTCATCCTTTTTCCACAGATTGTTGAACAGTTTCTGAAACGTCCGAATTTTTATTTTATGACATATTATATCATAATATATAGAGTATTAGTGTCTGTTTGACACTAATACTCTATATATATTGTACTATTCTAGCCTAGTACTCTTAACACCCGAATTTTATATTTTGTGAAGTATTATATCTCTTTGATACTAATACTCAATATATATTCTAACCTAGTACGATCAGCAATGGCAAAACATCCAGAATAATCATTTAAATGCAAATTAATTTCAAAGATATTTTTAATATTAAGCTATACTTATTTTGATAAAGACAAAGATTTAATAAAAAAAGTATTCATTGGTACAATAAATATATTATTTTTTAGTTCACTTTAACCCATTATACTGAGTAATTTATTTCTTGTTTGTTTCTTGAGAAAACAAATCAATATTGCACTTACGAGTCACAGACCCCTTTGACAACACTCGCGGATCCCCGGTTGAAAAATACTGCTTTATAGTTTATTATTACTACATTATTACTTATTATTATAGAATTGGAAATAAATAACAAATATCCAAAATTATTATACAGAGTCTGACAAACTGGTAGTACAAACTTGAGGGAGTGACGTAGATATTAAATAAGGCCGATTTAACGCCAGACATCTATCTCACAAAGTTTTCCGTTTCGCAGATATTTGACTGTGAATAAGTGGGTTGATGAATTGATTAAATATATTTTTTTTAATATTAAAAGTTTTGTTATTGTCATATATATTAATCTAAATTACCTCCTATAATATTTTACATAAAAAAGTCTCTACTATGTACTAGCGATGGGTACGTGAGTGATTATGCACACGAAAAAAAAATAAATTCACGACCGATAAGGCACGCCGCAGGTCACGTCGAGACTGTTTCTACGGCGGTTCACTACCACAAGTTTCATTTTTATTCGTGTTCGGTCACGTTGTGACTTATCATGCTCCGCTAAAATTCGCAGCCCGCACCCATCTATACTATGTGCATTAGGTGCGTTCGGCATAAGCTAATAATCTATACATTCTGCATAATTTACACAAGAAGCGTTCGTCATAAAGTTTCTGTGTGCTTTGTGCTGCACAAAGATCGTTCGGCATATACTGTGCAGTGCAGTTTGTGTTGCACAATCGTCACAAGTTCAAATCGTGCGGCAGTCTGTGCAATAGTGTTTTCGCGATAAAAATTCAAAGTTATTTCTACAAAACAATATAAGTGAAAACAATCAAGATATCATTGTTTATGCCTGCAGCGTTTGCAAAAAAAAATAGTATAGGCATGAACCTCATGATGGAACATGTAAATACACAAAAAGACTTAAAATTTTCTGGATACAAACGGAAATGTACTTTAAATTGATTTGTAGTCATGTTTGGAACAGTACTCTCTGCATATTCAAACACTTTTTCCAAAATATTTTCTGGTTTGGAAAATTCTTCTGAATTGTCTTTTTCATCAAATAATGTTTCTTTTATATTACTTAAAAGCATCGCAAAACCTTCATGCGCCATTTATATATTATCGTACAAAACAATTAGCAGGAGAGAGACTTGATTTAATCACACTAGTGATGGGATTCACCCGGTTCGCACCGGTTTGCTCGAACCGTTTGTTAAGAAATTTTAAGTTCGGCGAACCGCTTGCTAAAATACTTTAGATACAGGGAATAACCATAGACGTCAGTTCAGCGGAAGCTGAAAGAGGATTTAGCCTTATCAATAATATATGCACAGAAAAACGAAACAAACTTATCGTTTCAAATATAAGTAATATAATGGTTATTAAATTGAGTGGTTTGCCTTTAATAGATTGGGATCTAGTATTTATAGTGCTAAATTGGTTAAGAAGCAACCACAGTTCGGATGATCCTCGTGTAAAAACAAAAACGGAAGTCGAATTGACTGAAAACCAGAGGGCTATTTGGCAATATTTAAAATAATTACATATCTTAATGTTTAATTTAAATAAATATACTATTTTGAATTTTGTGAAAATGTTGTGTTTTTAAACAAATATCCCTGCGAACCGGTTGTTGAGCAAATTGAATGCCATCACTGAATCAAACACATATAATTCATTTGTTTACAAAAAAAAAAGGTTAAAATAGTAGTTTGAATAACTACACAATCTGAACAAAGCGTTCGTCTTTGACTTACTTGCACAGTCTGCACAGAGGTCACGTGACAAAAAACTTGCACGACACAGAGTTAATACTGCAGTTATGCCAAACGCACCTCTTGTACGATTTCATAGCGGAGGTTCGCCATTACAAATATTATGTTGAGAGATGTTCAGAAAAGGTTAAAAACCATCATGACCTTTAAAATGATTTTGAAATGAAACAAAAAATATATACGGCCGACGTTATTTCGAAATCACAGTATTTTTATGATCAATGAATTGTATATGCATACTAAATTCTAACTATCTAGATCTAATTGTTTGGCATGAGGGCACAAACTTGAGTTTAAGTAAGAAAAAATATAATGATATGTAAAATTATAGCTACAAACACGAAAATACGCGATTCATTTTCTAAATTTGTTTCTATTTTTGAGCGAATGTAAAACACTAATCTATGCAGAACTATTCATAAAGTAATTTTCTAAAAGTGTAAGAATACGTGCTAAATAGGGCACTATAGGACAATTGCCTCCACCGCCCTTTTAATCTATTCTTGTGATTAACATAACATAATCTATATTTAATTGTGTTGCATGTGAAATGATAACTAGCAGTGCAGTAAGAAAAATAAATGTTCCTAAAGCTAAGTGATTTTCACCTTATATCTAGAGCAGACACATATCTCTCCTGTTAGTTATAGAGGTATGATAAATTAGAGGTAGCGTACAATCGCTGTTGAATGAATGCAGTTGGTATGCGAGACGTGACATCAGAGTGAGATATTCAAATGTGAATTGTGCGGCAGAGGCATTACTGCAGCGGGACTTGTGACAGCATTGCACGCTGCAATGACGTTTATCCTGACAACACTCACACCTCTCTCTCATTCCAACACACACGATCCATTATCACACCATCTCACTCTCTAAATCTGATTAATTAAAGTCATGCAACAGTCTTAGATAACTTCTACCCGAGACATTGATCCCTGTTTATTTGTCAACTTGCTTTTTAATTATGTTAACGTTTAACCAGGGACCATCTGTTTGTTGTTACTATTGATTTTAGTTGTTGGTTGCTGTTTAGCGACTAAATTGTTTTTCTATCTCAATTAATTTTCATTTAATTAAATTGTTACAAAAATTACAGGAATTTGATCTATGAGCCACTAATCTGAGGAATTTATTTTTCAAGTTAAATAAAATTTTAAATCTATTGGTATTTTTTAAAATACACAAAAATATTCCATTTAGATAATTTATTGCGTTAACCATTACTGTTTCAATTATCTATGAGATTTTTACCGTTCTTTATTTGTGCAGATTACAAGGAACATATCTGTAGAGAAGCATTAGAGCAGCAAAGATAAACCTTTTTCCCCAGACGGGTCAAAATTGAAATTTTGGAGATTCAAATCGCGGGTCTGAATTGCGCTAAACTAGTGCTGCCATCTGACAAATAACGCTTCTATCGTAAAGTTGACGGAATACGTACTCAGAACGTTTTAACGTACGAGCGCAATTTGTGTTGTTTACAGTAACTTGAAAAAAATCATTTCGACTAAAAATGGAATTAAATGGTGAACATTTTCGAGCGATTGTTTTTTACAACTATCGACATTGTTTAACCCAACAACAGTGCATCAACTTTTGGCGATGAAGCACCATCAAGGACTACTGTTTATCTATGTGACTTCAATCGTGGCCGTAGTTCGATTTAAGGCGAATTTTGTGAAGGTCGTCCAAAATCTGTTGTTATTCCAGAAAACATTGATGCTGTGCTTAAACTAATACTGCAAGATCGTCATGTGACTTATCGTGAGATTGAGGTGTTCTTGGGAATTAGTGGGACGACCATACATTCACTGTTGCATGAACATTTGGCCGTCAAAAAGATTTATTCGCGTTGGAACCCACATAATTTGACAATCGGAGTGGAAAATGCCTCAATCTAAGTGGAAAAAGTGCTTCGAAAATTGGTTCAAACGCACGCAAAAGTTTATTGATCTTCATGGAGAATATTTTGAAAAACAATAAAGCCACTTTTGTTGATAAATAATTGTTTTTGATCTCAAATCCCGAAATACAAAAGACAACCCTCGTACGTAAATAAAAATCTCCGGCTTTAAGATCTAAATATGTGTGTTGAATCCCCTGCTAATCTCGTTAACTCTATGAAGCTAGCAGTCTTGTGTTTGACGTGTATAAGACAGGTAATATAACAAGTAATAGTTGAATTTCATCTCGCTATTATTATCATATTTGTCTATTTCGCTACCCTGTCTCGTGAATGCGCTCGCTTAGACCTAACCTTAGTTATCTTAGAATCTTTAGAACTAAAGACACCTTCTTTTGTACGGGTCATTTGAAATTGTCATATGGGTCACTGTGTGACCCGCAGGTCATAGGCTCGCTATCACCACGTTAGAGGATGACCAGCACAGCATCAAAGACAATAGAGCAGTTACTAACAACATACTGAACAGATCGGGAAAAAATAATTTTTAAAAGTATTTTAAATACAAGATACTGAACAAAAAGTATTTAAATTATTTATTTACTTGATTTGAGTCATAAACAGGAAGAACCCAGAAACTATGACTACAAACATTTTATACAAATACATAACATATACAATTTATAAACAAAAAATATACTTACATGACTAAACAAGTTATTTTACAAATTCATTAGTTTTTATTACGTGTAAAGTTAATGAGGTGTAATGGCATTTAAATAATATTTAGTATTCGTAATCTTGAATATTTCAAGAGAATCGTGAAATATATCTATATAAATCCAAATTAATACAAAAATTATTAAATGTAGATATTAACCGATGAACTGGGAAGTTCTGAATTGAATTTGTTCTGGCAATGGTCGGATTTTGCTTCTGAGACTTTTGTTTTTAACATTTAAATTTATTTTATTTATTACTGGTAAGCAATCTATTAGACTTATTAAATTCTCTAGATATAATGCATTGAATAAGTTTCTTTTAATTTGCAGTGTAAGAATGTTAAAGTAGGTATGAAGTATTATATGAGTCTCCAGAAATAAAACATCGGTTAGCTAAAACCTGGTAAAACATTTTTGAATTCTTTCTATCTTATGTATATGTTACGGCCAAAGCCCGAAATCGGCCAAAGTAGGAAATGACCCGCCAATTCGGGAATTGGCCAATAGCGGCACACATTGGCCGGCCAGTGTCCGAACTTGTCTTGAGTCAGTTTGCGAAATGGCATTGGGCAATCGGCCAAAGTCGGAAGAAAAAAGTCACAGGCAGACTTTGGATGTTTGTATAATCATAATCACATTATATTGATGATTAATTATACTAAATTATCAAAATCAGTCAAATTAGATTATTATAGTACATTATCATTCTCTATCATTATTTGTTACAAGATGAACTTTTATGACATGGAATACTATACAAACACGAGAAATACAGCACTTACAATGAAACCGCTATGTCAGTGAAGCACTGTCCTTGCTACCACGTGCAGTCTTGCATCACTATCGGACAGTCTTGCATCAGCACATCAAATATTGACCAGGGATTATCCGGTACTTCGCGAACTGGCCGGCCAAAATTCCATATACACAGTACATCGGACATTGGCCACATGCCTCGGCCAAAGTGCGAAATGGCCGGCTAAAGTACGAAATGTCCGGCCAATTCGAGAACAGGCCGAACTTCGGGCTTTTGCCGTAACATATATACATATTATACTACGGATTCCATATGGAGTTACAATAATTGACATGACTTCTGTTAACATACAAGCCAATACCCAGAATATTCTGAGTGGACCGAGTCAACAACGGTGTGGTGATTTGGAGAATAAATTGTCAACATGAGATCATGCAGATGATAAAGAAAATAAAGGTAGATTTGAAAGCATCTTTGATTTATGATGAGGAACGAGCATAACTACCGTAGGTTACAATATACTGGACACGTAAAAGTTAAAGAAAGCACAGGCCCCGGATGCACCCAATCTTTTACTCAATGTAGTGAAATAATAGAAATACAATTTCTAATTTTTCCAGCATTTGCAGAAATTTCCATTATTATTATTTTTTGCATAAAATACAGAATCCTTCGATACAAGTGGAATTAAATAAAAATTGATATGAAGTGACGTGAGACTTATAATAGTAAATGAAAGAGGCCAGCAGAAATTCAAACTGGATAACAAGGACAAACCAAGTCCAAATAAAAAAAAAAGTCCAACAAACTACTCTTCAAAACGTTTCATTTGAAGCTCCACATTATAATATATATATACAGTATTGGCCATAAAGATAGCAACTTTTGATAATCCTCTTTTATTTTTATTCTATTCAATATTTTTAAAATTAAAAAAATATAATTCTTACCTTTAACAATCCTCTACATATATTATAGTAAAAAATTAAATTTGAATAGTAAATTCTATTTTTTTTTTATATTATTTATTATTTTTACCTGGACATAAAGATAGCAACTACTCTTAAAAAATCTTTTTTTTTTTATTAATTAAGAAAATGAATTATTATTAACAGATCATTTTTAATATTTTGTATAGTAACCACCAGTATTTATAACTTCCCGACATCTTTTCGGCATTGATTCTAATAATTTCGTGATCATTTCATTATCAATATTAGACCAGGCACCCTGCAAAGCTTTAAACAAATCTTCAATATTTGAATGCGTTTTGTTTCTAATCTTTCTGTCGACAATCTCCCAAAGGTTTTCCATTGGATTTAAATCGGGTGACTGTGACGGCCAAGTCATTACGTTAATTTTTGAATCCTCGAACCATTTTTTGACCAACTTCGAAGAATGTTTTGGGTCATTATCATGCTGAAAAATATGTTTTAAGTCATGAACTCATCAGAATAAGGTTCCATAACATTCTGAAGGATCTCTTTACATTTAAATCGATCCATTATTCCTTCAATGTGGTATAGAGGACCCATACCATATCCCGAGAAACAGCCCCATACCATCACACCACCTCCGCCATGTTTAACTGTTGGCAAGGTGTATTTTAGAACTAATCTTTTATTAGCAGGCCTCCTAACGTAACTTACACCATCACTTTTAAACAAATTGAACTTAGATTCATCACTAACAATAACTTTTTTCCATTGATCCACAGTCCAGTCAATATGATTTTTAGCAAATTCTAATCGGGCCTTCACATTCTTTTTGGATAGAAGTGGTTTTTTAGCAGGACGACAACTAAAAAGACCCTCACTAACTAATCTTCTGCGAATAGTTCTTATTGAGATGTTTTCTTGATCCATTTGTGGCAAAAGGCCCAAAATTTTCTCCAATGACAGAAAGGGGTTATTGGTAGATAAATAAATAATTTTTTTATCAGTTCGTTTTGTACTTTTTCGTGACCGTCCTGGGATTTTGGAAACTTTAAACGTACCTTCTTCTCGAAATCGTTTTATAATTCGCAACACAGTAGATTTATGAACATTTAAATTTTGTGAAATCACATTTTGCAGCAGCCCGTCTTTAAAACCCGAAATTATTAAGTTTCTAATTTCACTTGAAACAGTTTTACTACGACCCATGATTGGCAAATGTAAATTGAAATATTACTTGTGCACTACATATTATTTATGGATAAAACCTGCATATAACAAGAAAATTCAAGTAGTTGCAATATTTTTGTCCAAGCAAAAATAAAGAAATAATTTATTATTAATCTGTAAGTCAGATTATTTGACTATTGATTGATGTAAAAGACAAAATATGATTAGATTATAGAACTAAGAGTATTTATTTTCCAATATTATTATTAATATTTGAAAAATTGAAAAATGTTAAAGTTGCAATCTTTATGGCCAATACTGTATATATATATATATATATATATTTTGATAAACAATTCTATAATTTTCCTAAAAAAACAATCTGATCTGAAATTTTGAACGTACTTTTCTGGTTAACAATAATGTGCATTGCTCTGAATTTTTTAAATAGCCCCCGTGGTAGATAAAAGTTTTTTTCCGCATTTTTTACTTCGCGTAAAAGAATTGCAAATTTTATATTTTGTTCGTTACGCTTCAAGAAAATACAATACAATCATAATAACAATAATATAGATATAAAGGGTGTTTTTTTTAGAGGTATAGAACTTTAAATTGCAATAAAACAACGATGGATTATTCGATTGACATGAATTTTTTTTTATTCGAAAGATAATCTTGTGGCATTACATTTTAAATATGATTTCTGGCATATGACCGCCACGGCTGGCTCGGATGTAGTCCAATCTGGACGTCCAATTTTCGATGACTTTTTCCAACATGTTGTCTTCCAAATGGTCAAGCGTTTGTGGCTTATCCGCATAGACCAATGACTTTACATAGCCCCACAGAAAGTAGTCCAGCGGTGTTAAATCACAAGATCTTGGAGGCCAATTCACAGGTCCAAAACGTGAAATTAGGCGGTCACCAAACGTGTCTTTCAATAAATCGATTGTGGCACGAGCTGTGTGACATGTTGCGCCGTCTTGTTGGAACCACAGCTCCTGGACATCATGGCTGTTCAATTCAGGAATGAAAAAGTTAGTAATCATGGCTCTATACCGATCACCATTGACTGTAACGTTCTGGCCATCATCGTTTTTGAAGAAGTACGGACCAATGATTCCACCAGCCCATAAAGCGCACCAAACAGTCAGTTTTTCTGGATGTAACGGTGTTTTGACATACACTTGAGGATTAGCTTCACTCCAAATGCGGCAGTTTTGTTTGTTGACGTAGCCATTCAACCAGAAGTGCGCTTCATCGCTAAACAAAATTCGCTTATGAAAATCGGGAACAACGGCAATCTCGTTTTGGGCCCATTCGACGGATCTACGCCTTGCTTGATGAGCGTTTGGCTTCAATTCTTGCACGAGTTGGATTTTGTAAGCACGCAAACCAAGATCCTTCCGCAAAATCTTCCATAAAGTGGATGGACACAGATCCAATTCCTGTGCTCGATGGCGGATGGACTCATTCGGGTCTTCCTCAATGCTACGCTCTACAGTACCAATAGCTTCTTCTGTACGCACCGTACGGCGTCTCTGGGGATGCGAGTTATCAATAAGAGTAAACGTGGTGCGAAAACGTTCCATGGTTAATCGAATTAACTGCTCTGATGGACGATTTTGTCTACGATAAAATGGACGTAGTGCGCGATACGTATTCCGCACAGAACCATTATTTTCGAAATAAAATTACACTATTTGCAAGCGTTGTTCAGGCGTGAGTCTATTCATGATGAATTGCCAAACCAAACTGAGAATAAATCACTTGACAGCTGTTAAATCGGTCGCCATCTTGAACAGTAATGCCAACTTAAAGTTCTATACCTCTAAAAAAAACACCCGTTACTAATAATGAATAAAATAAAGAATAAAACACAATATAAGCAAACGTACAATAAGATACAATATAACTAGTCTAATTTATTTTTACATTAACAAACTTTTTATAATTGTCATAAAAGATTTCTACATCTCTATCAGAGACTTGTTTGTTTATTAGACTGAGCATTTTGCTCAGTGGTGACAAAGAAATTTTTAAAAAGTGATCATTTTTAATTTTCAGTCTTATGTCCGGGACTCGAATATTTAAATTTTGAAGAAGTTCTGGGGCATCTAATTTATTATTAAATAATTTAAACGCGAAATTCAAAGTGTGGATATCGCGTCTCCATTCTAATGTTTGAAATTTCTTGCTATTATTGAGAGCTAGGTTTTTTAACTGGTTTGCGTAAGAGATACGAAAAGGATATGTTCCAGTTAATTTCAGGGTCAGGTTTCTCACAAATCTCTTTTGTACTTTTTCTATTTGATTTTTGTGGGACATTGTTTTGGGCTCCAGATTGTATTCGCGTACTTTAATTTAGGTCGAACTAGTGCACACTACAGTGAAGTTTCGTCTAAAGTTTTTATTCACTAATATAGTGAATATAGACAAATATGTCTATGTGGTCACTAAAATTAAAATCGTGTCTAAATAGTACAAGTCTTTCACTTTACTATCTCTAAGCAGCACTATATTGTCAATATGGCGATCGTGGGTTATTATGTTTTTATTACATGTAAAGGATATTACTTTGCATTTGTTGATGTTCATTTAAGTTTTTTTTTTTTGCTCGAGTTCACTACACTATTTAAGTCTTTTTGTAACAGCAGGCAGTCCTCCGACTTGTTGATTAGACGAAACAGCTTAAGATCGTCTGCATAGAAGTGACTCACTGGGTCCTACTTCCACAGGTAAATCGTTAATGAAAATTTTTAAAACAAAACATTGTTAATCCATATAATGAGAGGTTTCATTGACAAAATTATATACGTATGGAAAATTTAATCTCTTTTTAAGCCATTTGGACTCAATTGATATTACATTGACACACATGAGTGACGATATAAGAGCTTCTTGTTTATGCCTACGAAATACTAAAAATTGCTAAGAAAATAGCAAAACTCTACTGATAATGAAGGAAACTCTACTATTAATTAAAAGAAGAGCGTTTTATTTGTTTTGTTTTAAAATGTCTCAAAAATAAGCACGAATTTATGAACTGACATTATAATGTCATTAAATAATAAAATATATTTAATAATAAATGTATTTCAAGAGACATGTTGAATAAAGAGACTGCTCAATGAGAAAATTAAATTAACGTGGACGATAACGAACAACAGAATAGTACAGAATAAAGTTCAAATATTTACAGTGACTAGACGATTTAATGAGTAACTGTTCTAAAAAACGAAAACTACATATTTTAAATACGGAATAAATCCAAAGGAGAAAATAATTTCATACCCTAAGCTCTTGACCGAGGTTTCAGAACTTCCCGGAAAAATAAAAAACTAAATATTACTTTAAAATTATACCAAGTTAACGTCTTTATTAAAATTCTTCATTGATATACGAGCTTTGTTTGAAATACCTAGAGTTTCCAATATAAATAATGAAATACTTAAATAAAACATAAGGCGTGTTTTCGATATCAAAAGAATGAAACTGTGTCACTTTATTTGCGAGGTTTTGCAATTTTGCTTACTCTAAAACTTTATCTCACTTGGTCTCCAGTGAATGAACTAAGAGTCACATCTATATTTAAATAGTTTCAAATCTGACAGGTTGCATAATCTTTGTGTTACAATTACACTATAAAAATACTCGAAAGCTCTTAGCACGTATGGTGACCATAATCCGACAAAATCCGAAAAAAATTCACAAAAATAGAAAAATTGTTTATATTTATTATTTTATAAATAAAGGCTCAAGAATAAAACTAACATAAATTTTATCAAAATGTCTATCAAAATGATTTTTCTAATAAAAGTAAGTATTAAGGCTACTTAACGTAAAATTTTTTCACATGTATGAACTTTTTTTAAATAAAAAACTTAGGGCCGCTTTGACAATCAATACATAAACCTCGAAAACGTGATTCAAGATATAAAGTCAAAAAATCGATTTTACAATGCACGGATTAAGTTAGGATAGGATAAACATCGGAATAAACACCAAAATATCTTATCGCGCCAGCACTTCATATAAGTGGCAGTATAAGAAATTCTCTCGCTCTGATTGGTGAATAAGTATATGTTGCCTAGCAATGGTGAAAAACCTTTTTTTTTATTTAGATTTACTACTATTTACGACTATTAGATTGGTCTTAGCTACATTGGCTATTAACCAGTTGAATATACAATGTAACAATACAAATATAAAAGTTATAATATACTAGGAGAAAAGCCCGTCATTCGACGTGGTAAAAGTAATCACCAAATTAAAAAGAAACTCTCGGTACCATTTTAGAACAGTGGTGGCGTTTATTGACAAGACATATACCTAGATTTCTTTCCAAATATAATAAATTGTCAAGTAAATGCCGGAACGCAGATATTGAAATTAAACGTAATGAAACAAACTTTATTTTATTCTACAAACCGGATTGTGTTCGTCACTAGAAAACATCCCAACAAAAGTAAAAACAATTTTGTAATTTTAAACTATCATTCGGGTAGGGATTTCGGAATAGATAATCAAAATATCGGAAAACTAATAACAGGGTCGTATTTAGGAGTTTCGAACATCCCCATTTATTTACTTTCAACGCAATCGTACAAACTTCATTTTTTGTCCCATTAAGCATGGGAACTTTTTTGGGTCGCATGCTCGCCCTCCTTTCGAATTTTCTAAGTTTAGAATTTTTCTCATCTAGAGAATAATCCCAGGAAATCGAATGCCAAATTCCAAGTTTCTAGGTCACCGGGAAGTACGCAAAACTTTTCTGGAAGGTCATATGACATACATACATCTCAGCGGTTTTATATACCTAGATAATCAAATAATGATATAAAAATATAATTTAATACAAGTATCCTATTACTATTCAAAATCTATGTTATTAATAATAATATCTTTATTAATAGCACAGTGGCCAACAAAAAATGCAACAATATTGTCTGACTATATGTGTATGTTAATAAAATTTATAAACTAAAATAATTTTGAAAATGTTATAATTATCTGTGAAAAAAATGCACTCTATAGATATAAGAAAAATAAAGTTTTGTTGACTCAGTTAACATGGAATTTCTGTTATACTTCTATAATATATGGGTGGCAGGTGCAAGCCGCAGTTGGGATCAAATTTAGTCTGTGAAGGTGTTGTTTGGCTTTAGTATGGTTAAAACGCATTCTGCATATCGTTGTGATAAATTTTCTATTCATGTCCGATGTAAATCATCTGGAAGAACGAATATATGGTTGAAGAGAACCATAAAAGGAAACCTTTGATGTAAATCTGGTTCGGTATTCTTCATTCCATGTGTTTCTGATGAATTTAGTGTACACACTATATACGTCAGTTATTTCAATAGGAATGTCCGAAGCCATTCCTGTAATTATGGTTTCCTTTGCCAAAATGTCTACCGTTGCGTTGAAGGTGATGTTGGAGTGTCGTTTTATCCAGATTATCTTGATTACAACATTTAGATCCTTAGCATTAACATTTAGATTATTGAAGATGAATTATTTGAATGATATCGTAGATTAGGTTAGAATTGTTATGTAAGACTTTGGGATATTTTTTTGAACTGTACTTTTGCTGTCTGTAAAAGATATATATCTATTACAATATGTCAGGTTGTTTTGTATACATTCTAAACATAATTTTATTGCAATAATTTCAGCAAAATAAATAGAGTAGTAGTTAGGAAGTTTAATTTTTGATGAAGATATTTCATAGGATGCATAAATGAACAATCAATTCCTTTGTCAGTGTTAGAAGCGTCATTATATAGGTGATAACTATTTGACCACTTCTCTTGAAGTAAAAAACTTAATTTGAATGGATACCATAACGGTAACCATTCAATTCCGCCTGGAGCAGTCACCTCTACTTGTCGCTAGGGATATGCGATACTGAGAAGGTATCGATAATATCGAATAAAAATATCGATTCCGGTAATGTATCGAAACAAAATATCGATATTTTCAAGTATCGAAAGAAAAAATTAATATATTTTCTATAAAACGTAAAAATTAGTTTATTCTTATAATAACCATTTAATTGTTTTACAATAATAAATAGATCAAAGTATAAAGGCTATTCAAAACATTTAGGCGGAACTAAATGGGAATTTCGTTCTTTTACAGTGTCACGAGTCATGAGAACGGACCTTGCTTGGGTTATTTAATTTTTCAGGTTGGTATGTGAAAATTTAAAAACAGTGAGACTGTTCTGTGGGTGAAACCATGGAAACGAATGACATTTATTAAAAATTTAAATACTTTTTTACATATTTAGAAGACAAAACAAATAAATAAATGGGTAATTTTTATTAAGAGTAAATAAAAATTTAAAATGCAATGAAAAAGACATTTTATAATGACAATCAATTTAATCTAGAATTTGCAATATGAGCATAATTTACAAAGCTTAAAAAAATGACCAAAAGCCCGAATTTATAGATAAAAATTACTAGATTTCAAAATCTAGTTCCCCCTAAACGTTTGGAATAGCCTATATATTTATATGCTGTTCACTTTTGTAAAAACAAACTAAGAAGAAATTATGATTTCAGTAGTTTGCACCTTTGAAATTGTATGTCAGGTTGATATTAAAAAATGATAAGACAATGGCAACTATAGGTCTGAGTGATTGTTTAAAACGTTTAGAGAGAAAAAGCAGTTTAGTAAGCCTTTTTTGCCAGAAGCCTATTTCTGTCTCTGCATACAGTGGCTCCTGCTTTCGAAAATAAGCGCTCTGAAGGAACTGACGTCGCTACTACAGACAAGAATTTCTGAGCAATTTTATATAAGTTAGGGAAGACTGTCTTCATATCGCCCCAAACCAGTAGCGAATTGGATTTCAAAGGTGAAACTGGATTTTTCAAATACAGTGATAGTTCATGTTCAGTTTTGTTAGAACCACGTAGACCTGTGCCTGATTTTAGTTTCCTCTTCCCATGTGCAATGTCAGTATGGTGAGCTACTAGAGCTACTAGTTTTCACCAGATAACAATTTTTAGAAGTGTTTCTTATTAAAAAAAAAATAATCACACATTTATGTGTGTATACATAAAAATTATACGATATTGTAAAAAAAAAAATAAAGATTCGATACGATACTGTATCAAACATTAGTAAAGAATCGGAAAATTAGTATCGATACTAAAATCGCGTTATCGAATGAAAAATACCGATACTGGTATTGTTTCAGATTTTATTAGTAGGTCGATATATATTTAAAAATAATAATTAAAAACGTAGTAGCCTTTTGTTGTTAAAAAATTATTATGATTGATTGGCAACAAAAGAAAGCCATGACAAGAAAAAATGTAATTTTTGAAGAATAAAATATATTGACGAAAACTAGTATATTATTTTAATACGTGGCGAAATATATCTACAGTTACCATACTGTTTTAAAAATCAGACCTTCGAATTCGGATACTAACAATATATATTTCATAAAGGTAAGACTACAGTCTTACAGTCGGGTATGGTATCAGAAGTATCGGAACTTCCTTATCCTTTGCCGTCTCTGCATGAAATAATAATTTTAAATTAATATTAGGTAATTAAAAATATAAGCATGTTTTATAAAATGAGTAGGCGATCGAATAAGTAGTCAGCTGTGCACACATAATATGACATACCACACATTTTATATTAATTAATTATTGCCATCGGATATTACCTGTCAACAGATTGGAATGTTTGTAACATGATGTGAAAAAGATTGAATTCACACGAGATTTAAAACATATGCAATTTTGATTAAAAATAACTTTCATTAATATTCCTATAATTAATTTATGCATTGTGTTTGCGTGATTTATTTTCTTGTTTTCAATGTTGCTTGGCAAAATAATCTTTTATTGATGATAAAATCGTATGAAAAAAAAATCATTCATTCTGCGTTGTCAAATGGTCTCAGAGTACAAAATGACTTTTTATCGATAATAGCCCTAAAGAGTATTGGAAGTGGAGGTCCTCTCGATACCCTTTCCGTCGGACAAAACCGATTGCTTGATTGATTAGTTTTTTTTGTGAACTAAGAGGGATTATATCTCGAAGCTTATAAAAATTTGAAAAGGATCCTTAATGTAATTGTTCCGAAAATTATGGATTGCAATTTATTATTTATTTTTTTAACAAGTAACATTTTTAAGATGAAATGTACCACGACAGAAATGTTTTCATCATGACCAGTTTTTAGATATTATTTTCGTGTTGATTCTTTTGGTGTTTAATTTCATAACTCAAACTTTGATAACGAAGTTTATTGGAAAAGATAAT
This sequence comes from Liopterus haemorrhoidalis, assembly GCA_963971575.1. Taxonomy (NCBI): domain Eukaryota; kingdom Metazoa; phylum Arthropoda; class Insecta; order Coleoptera; family Dytiscidae; genus Liopterus; species Liopterus haemorrhoidalis. The sequence continues at coordinate 92,957,037 of OZ020611.1, forward strand.
ATAAATAAATATCAAGTAAGCCTTCAATACGTTTTAACACTTGCATAATATAAAATTTGTTCTACTCTTCAATAGAGATAACCTGACTGCACTCTATCAGTCCAGAGATTTTGCTACGTTCTGGAGAAGCACTGTAGTTAAAAATAATAGCAAGAGATCTGAACAAATAAATGGAGTGTCGGGCGAGTGGTACATTTCTGAGCATTGAAGAAACATCTTCATAATGAATTGGTGTAAACCAAATGGCGTTCCGCTTGATGAATGCCTCGTCACTGCGGAGGAAGTTCGTGGAGCTATCTTTCATCTAAGGAGTGAAAAGACATCTGGAGCCGACGACACATGTGGAGAGCATTTACTCTATGCATCACAAAGACTGCGTAACATCCTAGCAGATTGTTTTTCATTTATGTTGGTGCAATGTCATCTGCCAAAAGATCTCCTGACCACAGACGTTGTTCCAGTTCCAAAGGGGAAGGGCTCATTAACAAGTAGCGACAACTACCGTCCAATTGCTATTAATACCATGATTTCAAAACTTTTGAAAAATATACTGTTCCCGAAAGCCGAAGACAAACTTCAATGCGCCAATAATCAGTTCGGATTCAAGAAAAATCATGGTACGGAAATGGCAATTTTTACCTTGACATCAACCATTGCCAGATATGTAGCACGACAAACGCCGGTATATGCTTGATTCCTAGATGTTAGCAAGGCTTTTGATCGAGTCAATAGAGAGAAACTTCTTGAAATTCTAAGAAAGAAAAATGTTCCGGAACGCTTGGTAGATATACTAAGAGAATCGTTCGACGAAGAGGTCAAACGTGTACGTTGGGGTGCAGAAATATCTGCCCCTTTTAAACAAAATCTGGAAGTGAGACAAGGCAGGCTCTTATCACTTTATCTGTTCAACTTGTATATGGACGACTTAAGCATGCTGAATAAGCTGAAAACGGGATGTGTGATGGGTTCCTGTATTATCAACCACATATGCTATGCTGATGACATAGTACTACTCTCACCCTCCTTGGCTGGCTTGAGGGAACTAGTGAAGATTTGTGAGTGCCTCACTGTAGAACACGGACTGATATATAACGTCAAAAAGACTGAGTATATTGTTTTTCCACCCAAGTGCAAGAAGTACCGCGTACCGAATCTTAAATTGTGTGGGCAGATCGTACCGCGTGTGTCGTGTGTCCGTGTATTTCTCGGTCACAGAATGTGCAACGGTCTTTCGGACAATGCAGACATTAGTAGGCAGTGTTGAATGTTGTGCGTGCGCGCCCATATGCTGAATAGACGATTTGCAAGATGTAGTAAAGATGTGCGAAATTGCCTATTCAACTCATACTGTGCACAGGCATCACCCCTATGGACAAATGCAACAAAAGCTATTAGACATAGATTCAGAGTTTGCTACAATAACGCCTTCAGAATTATGAATGGCTTAGACAGATTTTGTAGAACTAGCTTTATGTTTGTGCAAAACAGACTAACTGACAGTTGGGGTATACTACGCAAACGATTTTTTTCTCTGCGCAGCAGGCTTTGGCTGTCAACAAATAAGCTGATTGTTATTTGTATAAAAAATGATGTTATGTTTAACAACCATTGATGTAAGCAATTTGTGCTTCACTAATACTTGAATATGTACTGTGGACAACTGGACCAATGGTTGTACTATATCTTCTCTTTGTTTTTTCTTTTATGTTATATCTTTCTTTGTAAGTTATGTAATTATTCTGTTCACTATCTGTTTGTTTTGTTTGTTACTACTTGTATGTTATATGTATATTGTTTGTGGCCCAGATGTCGTTAAATAAATGGTAATAATAATAAATAATAATAATAGATTCCCAATTTGAAGTAAATGGAGCGCCACTTGACGCACACGTCCTATAAAAAATTTAATCATTTTTGCCCGCAACATCACTTTCTGAACTAAAGTTAATTCAAAATGGCACCAAAAATAGCGCGCCGGGTATGATATTGAAAATAATTTGCACGATAGGTCAAAATAGTTATGGACATAATAATGTTCATAGCTATTCTGCTTTTCCACAACTGTAGAATTAAACTTTAGCTAAGTGCAAGCTAAGTACAATTTTCCGCACAAAATACGAGTATGTATTGCCTTGGTGACCATCAGAGCCAGTTGCAAACTTTGCGGGGCCATGAGCAAGTGAACACAAACTGTACTTCATTACCCATTCTGTATGTTGTATTATATAGTATTTTCAAAATGAAATGGCCACTCTTATTAAAAAGTTCAACTACGCGGTAATGGGTTTATGGCAGTAATCCTAGGATTTATTGTTGTATAAAGAATATAGGAGGTATTAAGGGTATTTAAAATTTAAAGTGAATAGATGTAACAGTAGTTCAATTGAAGTTTCTTAAAAACCATTAAGGATATTTTCCAAATTTTTGTCTTATTATATCTACATTTTAGGGGTTGTTATACTTGTTTCATAGTTAATTTTCAATGTTCATAGCGTGCATACATTAACAACATGGCTCTTTGGCGACCATTTGATTTTGAAGTAATTCCTAATATCTGTAGTGAAAATAGTGAATCTGTGCAAGGTGATTTGGAGTTCGAAAATGTGGACGTTGACGTGGAATGAGAAAATGTGGACGTAGCTAAAGAAAAATGTAATTTTTCAGAAGATTGCAAAGTTCTGATACTGAACGTTTATAAAAAGCTAGTCTCGGAAGGTAATGACAAACCTATACTTAGAACTGCGAACTAAAGCAGAGTTATTAAAAATTATCAAGGCGAAACAGTTGAAAAAAAACATTTGTAGTTGACGAAATGGCAAAAAAAGAACGTTGCAGTATTTTAAGGCTACCGCCATATTATTGTATTTTAAACCCTATAGAATTAATATGGAGTCAATTAAAAGATAATGTGCACCGGAAAAATACAACACCGACCGAAATTGACATTGTAGTACAATTAATTAAAGACGAAACATGTGCAATAAATAGTGATTTGTGTAGATGTGTAGAACATGTAAAGACATTAGAAACTTCTTTTTAATAAATCCACCAAATAAATCTTCAATAATTATTAATTTAAATGACAGTGGTAGTGACACAAACTATGATAGTGACATACACAATGATAATAGTGATAGTGAATAGAAATAGTGAAAACAAAACGATTTTTAAACATGCCTATATTTATAATTCAAATATAGCCAGTCCTAAGCCTGATAAAAATGTGAAGGAATGTCATGTGAGTATCTAAAGTTCATTCTAAATAGCATATAAGAAAACAATGTTTATTTTAAATAATTATTACGGTCGTGTCAAATACTATTAACAGAACCATAAACTCAGCAGGTATAATGGTTATACTGTCAGCCATTATTGGAATCAGTAAGTGAGGGTGGCCATTTCATTTTGGAAATACTATACGAGCATGGGGTCCTATACAGTTGTCCTGAATTTACTGCATTAACTATTTTGAATGGAATATTATATATATCCACAGATAAATGATGAATACCATAATACATACAACTTATGACCAAAAATTAAAATTTTCGAAATGACACCCAAACTGAACATATTTCCATCAGACTCCTGTATAAATGTTATTGTCGCTTGGTATACCCATAGATAAAGCTGACAACACTAGCAAGTAGTGCAAAAACAAAATTCGTGGGACAAAGATTTTTCGGCGGGAGGAGGGGGGACATGGAGATACGCCACTGCGTATATTGATTCCTAGTCACTTAAGATCTTAAACTACGAATAGGTTACCAAAAAATTTCACTTTTCCTCCTGAAAATTAATACCTTAAAACGCTTTTTCACGATTGCAGGGTTTGTCTTTGTTGGATACAACACTGTATTGGAAACTTTCACCTGAAGATTGCCAAGAGATCGGAATGGGACAACTCGCTACTCCCATATCGCGGCAGGGCCAAATCGACGCACGTTGGCGATCGCGATGGTTGTTGGTTCCTAGTATTGGTACTTGTTTCTAAGGGATTTCAACTCTGTTTCAGTCGGATGATCCACATGTTAGGTTAGGTTAAGCTAGGGTAGGTTAGGTTATTATAATTAACTTAGGTTATTTTCTACTTATATAAACTTTTTCAGTGAAATATGTAATTTTCAATAAAATTACATGACAGAGAAAACACTTTTTGACTTGAATATTTTGTTGAATATTTGCAAAGTAGTAGGAACAAACAATCACCACAACACTAGACGCGCGGCGAGTTGGCTAAGCGGCAAAATGTCCCGAGGGCAAGATGGCTCAGCGGAGAGACGGCCCAGCAACGAAATGGCCGAGTGGCGAGTAATCTCGCTGTAAGTCGGCTGCGGCGAGTTGTCCTAGACCGATATATTTGATAAGTTCTGCCCGCAACTCTCGGTTCTAAATGAACACTGTTTTAAAATAAGGCTCTTAATTCAATTTAAATCTACTTTGCTGAGTCCTGTATTAATTTTAGGTATTTAAAAGGCAAGATTTAATGTCTTTTGGGTCGAATTTTACCCAAATATATTACATGTATTTTATTCACAACACTGAGATTTTTTTAGACAACCTACAAGTCCCTTTGTCAATATTTATAGATTACATCATCGACGACACTCCAACTGAATACATGTAATTATTTACAAGATGGACATCGGAAACTATTTTTTTTTTTCGTATTTGCCTATTTTTTACTAAACTAAATTTGGTTTTCTTATAGTAGAAATTCCGTACATAGTGTAGGAACAAAAAACCACCGCAACACTAGACGCGCGGCGAGTTGGCTAAGCGGCAAAATGTCCCAAGGGCAAGATTGCTCAGCGGCGAGACGGCTCAGCAACGAAATGGCCCAGTGGCGAGTAATCATGTAGCCAAGATTTCCTCAGCGATCAGAGAGAGAAAAGAGTTAAGCCATCGTCGGCTGTAAGTCCCCTCTAATTTTTTCCATTCCACTCACACGCTCACACGCAAACAAACACATAACAAACAAATAAAGCCCTGTTTATAATAGATATGTTATGGAACATAAGCATAAAAATTACACTGTTTTCTTTGTTCTGTTTATTACAAACAGATGTTTTGAAGGGTCAAATCATTGTTCTATTACGTATGCGCTATGCTATGGAGTTATTATAAACCAGGCTTAACTCCAGCCAGTTATGTCCTGCATGCCTTTTAATGTCATTGGACCACCTAGATTGAGGTGTACCTAAGGGTGGCTAATTCGGCCTTGGTCTCCACTCTGTTGACACACAGTTTCGCAAGGATACTTTATTTGCCCATGTCACAAAATTCTAAAAATATCGACGTAAATCAGAACTAAACCAAAACAATGTTGAGCAATATGATCAAAAAGAACAGTCGTATAGCACAGTGGTCAACAACCGGTGGCCTGTGGTACGAATATATCCCATCTAACGATTTAATGCATCAACAAGAAAATAATGTTTACTTTTCTTATCCAGCGTATCTAACACATACGGCGTATCTAACACGGCCGCGTTTTCTTTTCTTACGCACTAATGGTGCAATTCTGTGGCAAATATATTATAAGCTTACAGACAAAATATATAAGAATCTGTCCATAATAACACATAACACAACATAACAACTCGTTAGTTACGATCGTCTGTAGCTTACAGATTTTCCACAGAATTGCACCATAAGTGTATTTATGCCGACGTAAATACCTGTAAACCAGCGTAATCAAAAGCTTAAGATCGTAAAAAAATAAAAATTATAAAAGCCAGTATGGCCCTTCCAAAAATTTTGTTACTGAATGAGGGCCATGACGTAAAAATAATAAAAACTTGTTGAGACGTAAAAAATGTTGCCAACCACTGGTTTAGCAGGCCAGGAATTTTATTTTTTTTAAATGTTATATTAGCAAGATTTGTAATTTTTATTATTTTTGATGGATATTTCATGTCTGGCAGTTTGAGCTTAACCTAAATTTGAAACAAAACGTTTAAACAGAATCGCAAAATATTCATTATCGAAGTTTGTTTATTATAAAATGTAGTTTTCAATTAAAAATATGTTTTAAATTTAACATCAAAACCTGATATTAAATGACGATAAATAATAAAATGATACTGGACGGAGACATTGATAACATATTTTTTTATAAATAAGATTCGATGGTTTTCTGGAAGATGTTTTTCTCGATCATATTGCATTTCTATTACCCAGGTAAATATAGTTAACCTTTATGAAACTGTAGCAGCAATAATCGATTTTCAAATAGCACTCTTGCTGAAATACTGCGCGCTGGCGTGCATTTAATTTTATATTTGTCGTTATGCGTTCGGAACACCATCTAATGACATCGGCGATTAATTAGCTCATTACGCTAATGAATGTCGACAGATAATCAAAAATCTCATTTATTATGATGCCGGTGTCATGTGACCCAGTGTAATTATAGTTGGCGTTTATATCATTAGATGCTCTCAGATCTAATATGAACGCACATACATGCTGGAGTTGCAAGAGCTCTCCGCGTTCAGAATTATTAATTATATGTGTGGTTGCGACATTGTACGACCTTGTTATATAAACGCCACCTTTACATCAAAGGAATTACTCGGTAAGTACTGCGCACTTTGCAAATCCATTGATGAGTTATGTCAACATGCCACTATTAATGAGTTTGTAGATGCGTTGTTTATCCCGACCCACATTTCTAACTGACTTACTATTTGAAAAATAATTCCAATATTCCAGTGTCGTATCCAGTCTTAACAACACCACCTTACGAAAATGAATCATTTCTTTCAAAAACCATCTCCAGTCTACTTCGTTAAGATTACATTTTTAGATGATAAAAATACATCATTAATTTTAAAAATCATTTTTAAATATTATTTTGGTGTTGTAAAAGCTATTATGTTTTTCAGGCTGCAAAAAATGTTTTCCAACTTGCACAAAAATATGGTTCCTGTAATAGCATTTTATTTAATAAGCATATAATGGAAGCTATATTTTACGAGGGTGAGGTTTACCGCCCGAGCCATAGACGAGGGATGTAATCATCTGAGCGAAATATAGCAATTATATGTGAGTCGAATACAATATTTTATCTACAACTATATACAAGGGCTATTTTTTTCAAGTTTCGGTGAGTTAGTAAAAATAAATAAGGGTAATAAGAAAAGTTTTAATATCCACAACAATTACACATACATCTACATTAATTTTCAACAGTCCCCATCAGCATTAAGGCATTTGTCTTAACGGGAAACCAGTTTTGTATACTCTCCGCATATCATGTTGCCGTCTGGGTTCTCAGCCAATCTGCACACAGTTTTTCAGATACTCATTAGTGCGGAACCGTTCTTTCCCAACCACACTTTCATCATGAACAAATAAAATCGCTTGGTGCCAAATCCGGGCTGTGGGGCGGGTGGCCGAACATCTCTCATCCGAAATTCTTGAGTAGTTCATTTGTTTGTGCTGCAATGTTGTCTGTTGATACGGACTTCCTTCCCTGGCCCCCTTCATCATGGATAACAATGTTGTTCGTCTTTCGCCTTTCCCGACAATGTTCGTCTTTCCCGAAAAATCTTACACCATTTTCACACTGCAATATCACTCATAATGTTTTCCCCATACACAATGCACAATTTTCGATGAATTTCTGCCGCAATGTTGCCCTTTGCTTGTAGAAAACGGATCACAGAGCAAATCTTACATTTGGCGGGATCGATTGTAGTAGCCATGATAAAACAACGCTCGAATCAAAACTAAGGCATTTAATGGCTGAACCGGTTGGGAATTACTGACAGATAGACTGCTAAACACTAGTGCGCAAGCGCCAATTAACAATGACAACTGAGTTTCCGTTAGCAACTTAATGCAACTTGAAAAAAAAAAAATAGCCCTCGTAGTATAACCATAGAAATTCTGAGTGTCAATTGTCAAATTTCAGAACTGATGTCACAAGATTAGTACCGAATAATCAGCTGATTGTAATCTACAACAATGTTAAAAATACTATTTTTTATTGTTTTATTTAGTCTTTTTGTTTTATTTATTCTGTTTTAATTATTATTTAATATAAATTATATTTTAGTCATAATTATGGGTTGTGTGAGGCGCAAATAGCCATCATTTCTGAGCGCTAAACATTTTAAATAATTATATAACTTACTAAATAAAATGCAGTGTAAAAAAAAATTTAATTTTTGACGGGTGAGCAGAATGCATTTATTATTTAATGGTCGCAGAGAATAGTATATTATGCAACTAGTGTGGAATATGTATTGTGCGCGTGTTGCTCCTATTCTTTTCTTCCGATTACCATTTTTCAATAAATAAATAATCAAGAAAATACAATATAAATATGGTTAACAGCCATTAATGCGCGCGCAGCCAGTACGAGAATGAAAATTCTCGGAAACTTCACATACGCATTGGTGCAAATTTATTCTTTCCCGCACAACACAGCTGCGCATTTATCATTCCCGCATCGCCTGCGCGCGCATGAGGGTAACATGCGAAATTAAGCCAATTTCCTGCCAACTAGCAATCTCCAAATGACGGTTCTAAAGTAGTTGTAGGAAAAATATTTTTACTCATTACTTTTTTAACATTTGTTGCTAAAGATATTAACACTTCCCATTTATTTAGGATATAACTGAAAAATAACAGCAATTTAACAAATTAACCAATTAACAATAAAATTTAATTACAAAAGATGTACGAAACATAAAAACATTATATCATCTTAGGTCCAATTCAAAGTAAATTCTTTTTTAGTAATTATTATAAACACACGCCTTCCAACTGTACGAATAACAAATTTCAACGCAGAAACACTTTATGTGGCAATTCTTGAAAGATTTCTGCAAAAAACGGGATTTTTACAGCAAAGAAAGAGGAATGAAGAGAAGACTTACAGTATGGCTTTCTGCACTAAACGATGCGTATATCTACAAATATTATGAATCTAAACACAATTTTGATAATAAAGACCTCCAAGAGGAATTTAGTGCACTCAAAGTGAAATCATTTGCATTCATAATCATGATCCTTCGAGCAAAGCGTGTCTCATGAAGTTCGGCCATTATGTGGTCAGTCACTCAGCAAAGGCTTACTGTATTTGTATTAATTGTGTTATTATTTATATGTGTATTAATACAAATTGTAAGAAATTCAAAATTTTTCTAATAAAAATAGAGACTCTAGAGCCGCCGGTTCCCGACCTATGGTCTAGGACACTGGTCTAGGACACTAATTCGCCATCAATGGAGGGCGAACGTATGACTCGCGGATCACACAGTGACCCGTACAAAAGCAGATCGTTGTAGCTCTGAAGATTCTAAAGAGGGATTTTAAAATAACTAAGGTTAGGTCTAAGCGAGCGCATTTACCAAACAGGGTAGTATAATCGACAAATATGATAAAAATAGCGAGATGGAATTCAATTATTACCTGTTATATACCTATATTATGCACAGGGCCGTAAGTTCAAGTTGAGTTAACGAGATTAGCAGAGGATTCCCCACAAATACGGATTAATCATTCAATGTTAACTTTACCTGCTATGTTTATTTTATATTGTCTGATATATGTTAAATCTGAGTTTCAAACTTTTGATTACATAAACAAAAACCTTGAAAGAGTGACTAGATTTGGTAACCATTTGGAAATACCCAGGATAAGATTGGAAGTTTGTAAAAACTCCCCTAGATACTGGGGACCTACATTTTTTAATCGACTACAGGATAGAATTAAAGTGATGGATTTTACGAGATTTAAATTTGCTGCCAAATCTATTCTCCTAGAAAAGGCATATTATACCATCGAGGAATATCTATTGGATAATATTGTGCAACAAAATAGAAAAATGTCTCTTATTCATTATTATTATTATTATTTATTTATTTTTTTCTATCTTTTATATTTCTGTGTATTATTTCATATTTCATTGTTCTGCATTTTATATTGACGTGTCTATGAATGTATCATTCTTACAGAACTAATAAATATTATTATTATTATTATTATTATTATACTTACATTCTAAAGCGGCAGATTTTTATTTATGCATTTACATATTTGAGCCGCGATTTGAATCTAAAAAATTTCAAATTCAATTTTGACCCGTCTGGGATAATGGTTCTCCATTGACGGACTAGATGTTAACCTACGTCTTTATTATTTAGAAGCGTCTTCATTTTTTCAAATGCATTAGTGCATATTATAGCTTGTTCAACGCGGCTGTTTATTTTGTGATGTTCCCAATTTTTGTTAGTACAAAGTAAGTACAAAGATATTTGTATGCAACAACTTACAGATGATATTAATGTTAACTAGATTGAATGGCGTCCATGTATTTGTTTAATTTTAATTTAAATAATCGTAATCATATTCTTTATTATAGTTCGTTCAAACTTTAGAAACCAGTATTGCTCTTATGGGAAATGGGAGCGGTATTGCCAATGTTGTAAAAGTGTCAAAAATGTCAATGAACTAAAAATATTATGCAAAGTTTATATTCTTCTGTTGATTAATTTATTAAAATTAAATGGAAAAAGTATCAGGGAAAAATGAATTACCATTTGTACCACTTTCTCAACTATCAGCGCTTTTTACAGCTGGCATCCTCGCTAAGGAAGGAAAAGATAGATTAATTGGGGGACACATTAAAGAATATGAAAAAGAACTACTCCACTTGTGCTGCATTCTAACGTTTGAACGAACTATAGCATCATATACGGATTGCAGGAAGTTTTGAAGGTCTTCCAAAGTGACCGAGTTATGCTAATGACAAATAGTACCGCGTCATTAGCATAACGAAGGTTATTTATTATTCTACACCTTGAAAAGATGATCAACTACATGAAACGTTGAAAATAAAATAAAAGAATTTAAAACAGAAACATTTTTTTTCACCAAAAGAAGACCGCAAATAACGCAGAATATTAAAATACAAGGAGTGGAAATAGAGTGGTCGCCCGTAGTGAAGTACCTAGGCGTACACCTTGACCAGAGGCTGAACTTCATAGTACATTGCAAGAAGAGATGCCAACTAGCAACTGCGAAACTAGGAATCCTATATCCTATATTAAATAAAACATCGAAGTTAAGTCAGAAGAACAAGATCCTCCTATATAAAGTTGTAGTAAGACCAACACTTATGTATGCTTGTCCAGCTTGGAGCAACACTTCAAAACTCAACATCGAAAAATTACAAGCCATTCAGAATAAGTATCTTAGATTAGCCGGAGACTTCCCTAAGTATACATGGATCAGCAAGATGCACGAAGATGCACTAAAAATAGAATTAATAAAAGACTCAATGTTAAAAACAACGGATTTTTTTTTTTTTTTTTTCAATGTGCCCATTCAGTGATTACCCAATAATACGAGAGATCAGAAACTATAAAATCGATACTTTACCCTTTAAAAAATATAACTATAAGTAACGAAACATATTCTGTTTAACTCGTAAGTGAAGTGAAGTGATACTAACTGATTAACCCAAATGCCCAGTAGGTTTTTAACATTTTTTCCCTACAAACTATATTCCAACGAACTATACATATATTAATGCAATAATGTTTAAATTTAAGTAGTTTAAGTTGTGAAAATACATTTTTTTTTTGTTTTGGATACTTAACTGTATAAGATATCTAGTTGCCAGCAAATTATAGCAATAAAAGTATTTTTTTTTTTTTTAAATCTACACCTTTTATATGTGAATTATAAACCGAATGTAAATTTAAATTAAGATCTAACTAATTGTAAATTTATCTGCTAATCCCTAAACCACAATTTTACCTCTGTACTATGGTATATAAAGAATTCTTTAGTTACATTTAGTTAGTTATTTTTGTAAACACTTGATAATACTGTAAAAGCCGAAATACAAACCGAGTAAATTAATTTTATTGTGGGCAGCTATTATTGTGGGCAACAAGAGCCACAAATACCATCTGCCGAATATGGCAACCATCTACACCGCAGAAATCTATTGTCTATGGAAGACCTTAAAAAACAATATAGAAAGAATCAATTAATCCAGAAAACACAAGAAAACCTCCACAAAGCCATCGAGAACAAAACCAAGGATCAAATTGTCTGGATACCGTCCCACAAAGACATAACCGGCAATGAGAAAGATGAAGCGGCGAAATCAGCTGTGCAACTTCCCATCACAGAGACCACCATCGCAGCAGATGATTTCAAAACAATAATAAAAAAGAAAATCAGAAACCATTGGAGCAACATATGGGAGAAGACTACTGGAAACAAATGAAAAAACACGAAACCAGACATTGGAAAATGGCCAACAATCGGTGCAAGACGGGACCAGATTGTCATAACAAGGGCACGTATAGGATACACTATCTACACGCCAAGCATTTATTTGAGAAAGAAATCGCTCGAATATGTGATACATGTCACACTCAAATAACTGTTGAACATGTCATCACCCAATGCACCCAATACACACAAGAAAGAACAAAACATAACATACCTAACGACATTAAAACTGTTCTCCAAAACAACATCACAAACACATTATATTATCTTAAAGACATTAACCTGTACCAGCAAATTTAAATTGAAAACTTGTTACCATATGCATTATACAAGGGTCTCAAAGAAAATTTTATATTTAGTGGATCGATTAAAAAAAAAGTAAGCCGTATATAGAAAAAATGTTTATTAATTATTAAAATACACTTTTTGGGGATTTATTTCTTAAAAATAATATCGTCTAAATGTAGACCCTCGCGTTCTCGGCACTCTTTTAATCGAACAGTAAAATTACTTATGACGTCTCGGCAGATGGACTCAGGGATGGCTGCCATTTCGTGACGGATATTTTCTTTCAAATGCGCCAGTGAAGTCGGTTTATTGGCGTAAACTTTAGATTTAAGATAACCTCATAGGAAAAAGTCCATAGCGGTTAAATCTGGACTGCGTGGAGGCCAATTTATGTCACCTCTCCGGGACATCAATTTGCCTGAGAAAATTTCACGAACACGTGGCAGAGACATATTGGACGTGTGTGAAGTTGCTCCGTCCTGTTGGAACCATGTTCTTTGGTTATAGCCAGGAAAGTTTTGCAGTTCAGGTACCAAGAAGTTGTCTAACATCTCCACATAACGCTCTGAATTCACTGTAACTGCACGCCCCCTTTCGTCTTCAAAAAAGTAAGGGCCGATAATTCCTCGCGCCGACATCGCAGCCCATACGGTCACTTTAGGCGAATGTAGGGGTTTCTGATGTTTGCGTTTCGGATTCGTTGCACTCCAGTAGCGGCTGTTCTGCTTATTTACGTGGCCATTAAGATGAAAATGAGCTTCATCCGAAAACAAAATGTTGGTAAACGTTGAAAATCGCTCAATCACCTGATTTACGAAATTAAGCCTCTGACTGGCATCTTGGGGCTTTAATTCTTGCACCAATTGAATTTTGTAGGGGTGCAGCTTTAGGTCTTTGTGCATAATGCGATGTAATGATGATCTATGCACATTTAAAGCACTTGCGCGCTTCCGAATTGAAAGGTTCGGGTCGTCACGAACAGACTGATTAACATTCTCCACGTTTTCTACCGTTCTTGATGACCTAGGTCGCCCGGATTTTGTTTTATCCGGCGTTGTACCAGTCTCTTCAAACTTTTTAACCCAATGTCGAATGAGAGGAATGCTTGGCGCATCATTTAAGTGGCGAAAACCTCGAATACTGCAGAATTTTCTACGCGCTACAGTCGCCGAATAACCGTTTTTGTAAAACTCTCGCACGCATAACGCGCGGTTTACGGAATTCCCAAGAGCTAGGCTACCGATTGACATAACCCCCGCGCCCCTCGGATACGTTGAGTTCACGCAGTAAGCTAAATAAATATAAAATTTCTTTTGAGACACCTTGTATAATGCACTTCCTGACGCTATGAAAGATATTACAAATTTAAATAAATTTAAGAATCTAGTAAAGCATCACCTTAGGCTACGGTTACAGTGGAAGCGTGTTCGCCCGAACAGTAAGTCGCTCGTACTCGCCCGCATTCGCGCGACTGATAAAAGCGTGTAGAAATACACAGGTTTTTAGGTACTGTAGAAGCTTATCAATCGCGCGAACTACGCTCGTACTCGCCCGCATTCGAGCGACTATTTCTAGCGTGTAGAAGTACACATCTGTGTATTGTAAATCGCCCGAATAGCTGAATTCAAAATTGTTTGTTTTGTTCGCGCGAGTATGCGTTCTACCTACAGTTCTTATCTCCGTACAGTCAGTCCACTTGTTTTACTTGCTCTGTGGTACAGTCTGTGTCTACAAAATGAATATTGAGAAATTAATATTATTAGTTTTTGATCGAAGATCGTTATGGGATCAAAAATGTAAAACTTACCATTGATCAATCACGTAAATTATGGGATGAAGTGGCGACTGAATTAAAAGTTAGCGATAAGGAGAAATATTTATTTTTTACATATTCTAAACATAATAAAAAACAAAACAACATATGAATGGTTTACACCAGTGGTTCTCAACCGATGGTACGCGTATCACTAGTGGTACCTGAAAGAAGACTTGGTGGTACGTGAATAACAGTGATGTATTTTTTAAATTAATGTAATGAAGAAAAAAAAATATATAAAATTACTCAAACGTGAATTGTGTCAAAATTAACCTGCTTTATTATGCAAACATTCTTGATATTTTCTATATTACTAAGAAATTGGAGCATTATACGCTATTCCAAACGTTTAGGCGGAACTAGATTTTGCAATCTAGTTACTTTCATCGTTTGAATTGTACTTTTTGGCCGTTTTGTTTAAGGTTTGTAATTCATACTTCCAATAAACATTTTTTGGTTAAGGTTAATATCATTTTAAAATGTCATTTTTTGTGGCATTCTTAATACATATATCCCATTTATTTATTTTTTTTTTCATTAAAATAACTGCTAGAACTAAACACCACCTATCTAGTCGCTCGTATACGGGCGAATATGCCCGTTTACGCGCTAATACGCCCGAACTGTACTTCGGGCGAACACGCTTCCACTGTAACCGTAGCCTTATTGAAAAAACCATCTACGATGTCAATGATTTTATTAATTAACAGATTTTATTTTATGCTTTTTAAGCTAAATAAATATAAAATTTCTTTTGAGACACCTTGTACATATACCTATATCATGTAAATATTATAGAGATACTCATGTACATAAATACTGTAATTAGAATTAAGAAGTGCTAATGACTTCACAGTTGAAGCACTATAATTTAAATAAAAAATTAAAATTAATTTATTAACGAAACTAGCCTAGTGTCTTAATTGAACAATTTTTATTGAATATGTTTCACATAGAAATGACGGAAAATTATATCCAACCTGCTTAATAAATTTGGTTGTGATCTAAAATGTGAATTAAGTAATAATACAAAGATAGTTATACAATGATTTTTATGTGGATTGTATTAAATGTTCAATGTTTTATGCATAGAACTTATCTGAAAAAAATTTCCTCCGCACAAGGGTGGTCGTGATTCCGAAGGGATTTCTGACAGGCACGCCCCAAACATATATTTATACGGATTTGTTTCCAAGTTTTTTTCTTCCACGCGTCACAGTTTTTCTTAATGGGAGCTTTTCCGCATCGGGATTTATGCAAGGATTCTGTTCGAGACCATTCGTTTCCATTCCGTTTTCATTTTCACAAAGTTAAAAAGCCGTCGCGCCGTGTTAAAGCAACTCGATCCAACATAGTCGCGAGTTTAACTTTACTCCGCGATATGCAGTTTTATTTATGAGATGAAAAAGATTGCTTCGTTAGAGGTTTTCTACGTCTGCTGCATTTCTATAGAAATCTTGAATTTTTCATAACTTCAATTTTTAAATAAGATTATGTGGAATTAAAAGTTCAAATTTTAAAAGAAATTAGAAAAATTCTAGTCAACACAAAGAATAAAAACTTTTTCGTAACATAAAATTCGTATAGTTTTCATAAAACTTCAGCATAAGACTATTAGAGTATGTAAATGTAACTATTAGATAAAAATGTTAAAGAAAATATGTTCAGACATTTCAGAATTTCGTAGGTATCCAATGAGCAGTGCCATGTTTTGTCATATCTTATTTTTTATTCATTTATTTATTTTCAAATTACATTCTACTTCATTAATGCCCGGTTGCATAGAAGTCTTTAAACTAGATGTAAACTAAAACTCATTAAAACGTTGTTGTTCTCAAATTGTTCGTTATGTTTTCAAGGTTGTTGATTAAATTAACACCAGCTCATTTTCATGTCTAGTTGTCATGGTATTTGTTGGCAACTTTCTATATTTCATCCGTAATGAAAGGTATTTTGAGGTCTTCATGGATGATTCTATTTGAGACGTACAAGGTGCATTCAGCAAAGCATGGAGGGTCTTTGATTGGAATCGTTGTATTATTTTTAATCTAGTTGCCTTGACATATCCCTATAGCTGAAGTCCATACGACCATATGAGCTTGAGGATATGAGTTATAAGACCATAGTCTTATAGAGTAAAATTTTAGGACTAACTGTTTACGCTTAGCTTGAATGTGTTTGCTACAGTTCAATCGTTGTTCCAAATGCCGTCCAAAATACTTTATTACAGTTTTTACAAATAATATAATAATAAATCTGATTAAATTCTGAATTTCGGCTTGAATTCTACATTTTTTTTAGTACATTACACTATATGCAATATTTACATTTCATTTCTGTCTACTTTTTTCCGCCGTTGTGTCTTTTTTGAGTGAATATTCTTCTCTACTAAATTTCATTCATCCATGTCCATCCTGAACCTGTATCTTTTAAAACTTCTTTTCGTGTTTCTCCTCTGGGTCGGTCTCGTCACAATTGTGGAGTAGGTGCTCAATGGTTTCCCTTTCTCTCCGACACATCCTGCATACTCTTCTTCATCTTCTCTCCAGAATTTGTTGTCTCTCTCCTCGTTTCCACATCTAAATCTTGCTACCGTCCGTTTCTTATTTCTATTTCCTTTTCCCATTAGGTACTTTGGTATTTGTGTTGTTCAAATTTTGGCATACATATTGTTGTATCTGGATTCTTTAATGCTTCCCTGTCTTTCTTGGCCCTGTTTTTACAAATACTTGAGTCTGGTTGTCAACGTGACTTGAACAGTTTTAGACTGATTTACTTTAGTTTGCCATCTACTGTAAGTGCGATCATTAATTGTTGAACGTTACATAATGGTAAGCAATAGGTTTTAAAATATCAAAACTGTATTCTAATTCACACCTAAAAATTCCAATTTAACAAAGAACTAATCAGATTACTTCGTAAGCCCGAACTCACCCGAGGAACACAGAAAGTCTGTTGCTAACTTAATATGTGTTATCAACTCATTGGCATGTAAAAAAAATAGTGTTCATTTAATAATCAATTCGTAGTAGGTAATAAAAATAGAATGAACGCTGATGTGTACATGTCCTTGGAAATAGGTTTGATAACTAAATGTTTCTATCAAGTATTGCATAACGTTCAGGAATTAATGACGCACTGCACCAATCGTTTATAAGATTTAGATGAATTTGAAGAATTGTAGAAGCTTGGTTAATGTCATCGTTTGTTGACAGTATAGCAGCGTCATCAGAAAATGCAGCTATTTAATTTCATGCGTAACTATTTATTTTATCATTGATTTTTTTTACAAAAGTTAAAACATATGCATGGAAAATTTCAACTCTCTGCGTACGGCCGTTTGGCCAAAATTTTTGCCATAAGGATTTTTTGTTGCAACTCTAAACATCAGACTTTTCCAGTCACATCTTTCAGTCACAAATCGGTCTCATATTATTTCATGTCTGCCTACTTGTACTAAGCTAAACAAAGCAGGAACCATGTTGCAAGTTGGACTGCTAACAGGCATATTGCGAATTTAACTAACTAATATTCCTGTTAGCTTTAACGAAATTGTAACTTGTATTTTATAATTAAATATTGATAATTTAACTCAACTTTAAAGTAAGTTATTCGTCACTATTATATTACGCACAAGAGAAGAATATCGCGTTATTATATCAAGTTGTTATACTCCATTATTCTGCCTTTATGAAGTCGAACCATCTATTATTCCCCTCTCAAAGGTAAACATAATATATTATACACAAAGCCAGGCGTGTTTTTACCGCCTTACCATCTCCCCAGCATTTCATATTGAAACATTTTAAAATACTCGCAGATTTAAAAGAATTTACCCGCATTATATATTAGGATAAAGCAGAATAAATTGCAAATTCGATTTTATTTATTTCGTGAATAATAAAGATGTATGTATGTTGTATATATAAAGCATATTTGTATTCGCACGATAGTGGAAACGAAGAGATACGTCGTATAATGTTGATATTCATAAAGTATACGATACAATTATGAAGCAGTTTTGAACGAAAATTAAAGGAATATGCCCTTGTATTACGAGGGTAAATTAAGTAACCGGACTGGTAACATAGCGTTTGATCTACCAACTTATGGGACGCAGGACTTGGAGGGGCGGCAGGTGAACATGTGATACGCCTTCAGTACGAGTTTGAACTCGCTAGAGTAATTTTGTTTTCCGTAGCGATTATTTTCATGAAATAGGTTTTTCTAGTACGTTCTATAAATGAGTGACATTCATTTCGAGCAACGGTGTGCTATCAGATTTTGCTACAGACTTGAGAACAGTGCAACGGAAACTTTTTCAAAACTTCAGGCCTACGTTTTGTCAAGGGCCCAGGTTTTTTTGTGGTTTAAGGCATTTTCAGAAGGAAGAGAGTTGATTGAAGATGAATCACGCAGCGGAAGGTCTTCATCTTCAAGAACCGATGAAAATGTTGACAGAATCCAGGATCTTGTGCGTTCAGATCGTCGGTTGACAGTCAGAATAATCGGGGAAGAGTTGATTTTTACTCACACTACTGTCAGATTTTGACCAATAAATTGGGGATAAGAAAAATGCGCCTTGTCACACACCAATTTCAATAAACTAGTTTTTGGCGAGTAAAAACATCCCTGTGGCTCCTCAGCCTCCTTATTCGCCTGACTTGAGTCCTTGTACCTTTTTCCTCTTCCCAAGATGTCGGGAAGAGGAAAATTAGAAACTTGTGTAATTTGAACTCCTGTAGATGGCGTCACTGCCGAAATACGTATAGAGTAACATTAAACTTATATTTGTGAAACTTACCGAGTGTTTTATTTATTAATCTTATGTTATATATTTCCTATCCTTTTATATGATGTCGAAGTATGGTCCATGACACAGGATGCATGTCATAGCTTTTGAGATACAGACGCATCTTAAAAATGTCTTGGGCATACCATGTATAAAAAGAAGACGTTCTTCAAGTTATGAATACGAAGAACTGATGTACTCCATAAAGTAAAGGAAACTTGAATACCTTGGACACGTAATGATGTATGAGAAATACAAGCTTCTTCACTTGATTATACAAGAAAAATTTCAAGAATGAAGAACTGTGGCAAGACATCATAACTGAAGAATCTCAGGGAGTGTTTGGATCTGCAAAGTGTAAATCAACTCCAAAGTGCCGTTTCTAAAATTAAAATTGCCATGCTGTTCGAAAACCTTCGTCCCCGGAGGTGGCACTTGATAAAGAAAAGGAATTACATTGATGCTGGAGTCGAGCATATATAATAAGATATATATAGCACCACACCGGTATATTTAATTAAATATCGTTATTTGAATACCGTCAGAAAATAATCGAAACCCGGTATTCGGGATCTATGTATCCCAATATTAACATGGTTCCCCTACACATATGGTTCTAAGCTGTTTTTCTAAAACTTTTCTAAACAAATTGTCGTTCACTGATGCCCTCTTTGCATTTCCAATATATGCGAGTTTGTATTATTTTAAGGAATATCTTATCGATATGGGTTTTTATACACAGTTTTGGATTCCTTGTTAGTTTTGTACTTTGGATCTAAAATAATAATTAAAATATGTGTATATCTCAGTAACCATATTTTCTGTCTTTAATATCATGTACCAGATCTATGTAATTTGTGAGGATTTGTGAAGTTAACAAATGATTTTTTTTTAAAGGTTATTAAGAAATGTTACGTCCATGCTAGAACACCTGTCGACTCGACACAAAATTATGAGTCAGAGTTGTAAATTCCGTCACAAGCAAGTGCGAGCTGCAGCTTTAATAACGGATAATTCATGTCTGCGCGGACCTGAGCACGGCGAGTGGTCTCTCCTTTTCCCGCTATTATTCATAATTTGCCCCTAAACACCCAACCACTACTATTTCCGGCCGCTGCGTCCTTTACGATTCATAGATGCTTTAGTTTCTTTTGAATTAAAAAGTGACCTACATACCAACAACTACTTGAGTTTTTTATCGTTTAATTTTATATGAGATTTCTTTCAGTTCAAATGATTCACGAGCTTTTTATATTTTTCATAAATAATGAAATGCTAGCATTGCCAGGAAAAGATTTAGAGATATAATAAATTTTTTATAAAATCAAAATGCCACATGTCATCTTAGTTGTATACTTTATAGCTGTTTTAATAGAATACAGATATCATATTTGATTGAAAAACAAAGAAAAATTATGAAAAAATTAATTATTCTTATATAGTATTACCTCTAAACGAATCATGTCGTTACGAAATTTCGATACAACACTACATACTTTTATTTAAGCCTGGTTTATAATAAGCCCATAGCATAAACGCATATGCATTGAACAATGTATTTGACCCTCCAAAAAAGATGTTTGTAATAAACAGAACAAACAGAGTAGTGTAATTTTTATGCTTATGTTCCATAGCATATAATAATAATAATAAAAATTCTTTATTGAAGCTAATTGTATAAATAAAATACAGAAACTTAAGTCAAGTTACATTTTACAAAAATTTGACAAAAATTTTACGAAGTTGAATTTTTTAAACTTCATTTTATTATAAAAAAAATCCCTCTATTAAAACGTTTTTTCTAAATTGATCTATGTTTAAATTTTTGAGCGCTACAGGCAGTTTATTATATAGATCTATACCCTTAATCAGGGGCAGGTTTCTTGACGAGCTATATTTATACCTCGGTATAGAGAATAAATCTTTCCCTCTCGTGTTGTGATTATGTGCTTCACAATGTTTTAGGGTGCTGTTTTCGTTTTCTTTAATAACCATTAGGATACTCAATATATATATAGATACGGGACTGTCAGAATTTTTAATTGTTTAAAAATTGGCTTGCATTACGTACGTGGTTTAATAGCAGCCATTATTCTAATGACCCGTTTCTGGATTATGAAAATCCTTTGCAAGCCAGAAGAAGCACCCCATAGTTCAAGGCCGTAGGTTACTGTTGACTGAAAATATGCAAAATAGGCCAGTCTAACAATCTCCGCAGTCACGGTGACGAATACGGTATTCGTCAATCTTTTAATCATGTATGAAGTCTTGTTCAATTTACTGGACACCTGATTTATGTGTTCCTTCCATGTTAGTTGAGCATACAAGTGAAATCCAAGAAACCTTGCAGAGGCATCAGCGTGTAGTTCGTTATTATTTATATGCCTGTTTATATCTATTATTATTACTTCTATAATGGGCTTAAACAATGTTTATTTTTATGATGGGGTATTTATATATCTGAAAAAGGTTTTAGGATAAATTGTTTTTGAATCAGGTTACTTCGAAAGTTCTTGCTTAGTTTCGTTTAATAATTTTAAGTTTACATGTAGTCGTTTATTATTTACTTAGTTATTATCTTGAGATGGAATGAACTCGATTTTTGCATACTGACTGAATAATTTTGACTCGTAACTAGATTCAACGGAAAACAGTAATCGAATGCTTATTTTTGTTTATGACAGTATATTTTATATGAGTTTGAAATATGTTTTGCGAAATCTGACATGTATCCTTAACATTTAATTTTGCCCGCGCGAATAAGAAACAGACAGACAATACCCTTGAAAATATAATATGAATATTTCGGTTAAAAAGATTATTTTCGAATTAAAATGGAACGTGTTCATTACACTTCTATTTGCAGGACAATTAGTTTTATTAGTTTTTTAAAATATGGAAAAAAGTCAAATGAAGTGCTTATCGGTACACAAATTGTGCTTAAATAGTGCTTGGCACAATTTGTGTACCAATGTAACATGAGAACAAAATAATGACATATCAGAATTGACTGATGAATTAGTATAAATGGGCCGCATAATTGGTATCTCAGAAATTGATGAAGATATTACAGATTTATTAAACACTGAAACTGAAGGCTTTCAATTGAAGACGTAGAAACACTAACTAACCCAACCACTATTGAACATGAAAAAAAAGATGATGCTGTAGAAAAGTTGTTGACAAAATAAGACCTTAAAAACTATTTAAATCAAATATCAAATGTTTCAGACGTTTTAACTAAAAATGAACCAGACTTGCGGAGAACATTATGGTAAAGTGATCTGTGTTAAATGCAAATAATCCATACACGCAGCTATCAAATGAAAGAAAACAAAAAAACTAAACATTCAACACTGGACACATGTTTCAAAAATGTATGTCGTTTGCTATGCTTTATAAAATTTCTATTTTAAAATAGAAGAAATTTTAGTTTTTTCATTTAAAATTTGTATTCAAAATAAATTTTAGTTTTTGTTCATTGTATGCAAGCATTATTTCCTTAGATTAAAAACACAGTTTCCTATAACAAAGTATAATAGTTTCTCAGACCGTATCAAATTCGTCAAGGGAGGTATAGCCTATTCTAAACGACATAAATTTTAACAATTTAACCGGGTTTTTGATAATTTTGACAATTTTTTTAAACAACCTATGTAGATAATTTAAATTTGTGTTTATGTTTATTATCTACGTGAGTTGTCAAAATGAGTGATAAGGTGTGGGAATATTTAGAAGATACTGAAGAAGTACGGGATATTAATGAGCTAGTGGGTGACGATACTCGTATCGTCACATCGTAACAGAGATATTATTTATCATGACCATGGAAACGTTACATATAATAAGTATGAAAAAATTGAGACAAATTGAGAATAAAATTTTTCGAAATTTTTCGTTTTATCAAAAAACGTCTCTTATAAAAGTTATTAGTTATTGCATTTATATCAACTTTTGTTTAATACATTTTTTCAAAATATTATTCTGTTGCTAAATATTCGCAAAAATCTTAAAATCGACACGAGTAAACTCTCATTTCTAGTCAACCGATTTTTACTAAAAGTAGATCAACTCGTACCATTGATGGCAGAAGCTTTAAATATGAAGTTTCATAAAAATCCTTTCAGCCAAATTTGCTCTGAACGTGTACACAGACAGACCGACAGACATCATGCTAAAAATAGTCAAAACGTTATGTAGAGTCCTCTATTCGTGAAGATCCATCGAAATCTCGAAATGTCAAAATCGGTATGATCACAATACCTCCCTTATATATGTTGGCGGTCGGTAAAAAGTGAGAAAAAAAAATGTGTATGACAGGATGTTATTTTTATGTTAAATAATATAAAATTAACATTAAGAATACTATATTAGTATTATAATAAAATGCAATATTTCATTCTAGAAATGTAAAAATAGTAGGAACAAATTAAAATTATTATATTGGGTAACATTAATGTGAAATTAATTACTATTAAAAAAGAATATTTCTATTTAAAAATGTAATAAACGCTTTTTGTGTATTATATGTTACTTTTTTTCGTATTTTATCTTTACATTATTAAATAAAACCTATATAATATAAATAAATTGCTTTTTTAATATTAATAAAACATCGATGAATCGGAAACATCGATGTTTTGCCTTCGATGTAGAACCCTAGTACAAGTGTTGGTATGTATGTTCTATTCGACTTCTGGTGTATTTTCATTTTTCCGGTAACGCGGATAGAGGAAAATGAACCGCTGTCTTTTTCGGGTGATATTTTTTTAGTGCTTAGGCTTTATTTTGAAGGCGGGTATTGACTAATTTTTATTGATAAAAATCATGCATTTTTTCCTCGAATCCGTGGCGTTGATCGTCAACAAATGTCTAAAAAGCTGAACATATCACGGATACTTCAACGACACGGATCGTTTTTAGTTGACGATATAAGAATGTGTTATAATTCAGAAGATAAATTTTGTTCAAAACTAAATCGAAAAATCTACAATTGAATTTTTTTTTTAAATAATCGCTGAATTGTGTAAGAAATACATAATAGTGGGTAAATATTACGCATTTTTTTTATTGTAATTTTCAAGATTTCAAATATTTATGCTGACCATAAAATTGTCTTACAGTTACTGCACTGAAAATTACTAAGTAAGTAGGTAATAATCGAAAACTAAATATTATTTCAAACATGTAAAATATTATTTTAAGTTGTAAATATTTTTCGATTAATTAATCGTCAGAGTTTTACAATTCATAGCTAAACCAAGCCCCACTATATTTTGAGTGTAAATTGACAGGTGAAATGACAACTTAGTTTTCTATATAAAATGACCACGATAATACTTTTATATTATTTTAAAAACGTGTAAAATCGTTTTTAAGGTATGTATGATTTTTGATTAGTTAATCGAGACAATTTTGCATAAATTCTTAAGTTAAACCAAGACTAACTGTATAATCTTTTCCACAGTTATAATGCCATTTTTTGAGGTTATGTTTCTAAGCATATATCCATAAAGATTAAATTTGCTTTAATTTGCATAAAAATGGTTAAACTGCTGGAGGATTTAAGTTAATTTAATTACAGAAATGTATGAAAATACATAAAATTGAAAAAGTGTTATATTGGTTATTTTTTTAAATGTTCTAAAAGTATTTTGAATATTTTTCAGCTATGAGATGAGACAAAGTATTTGTTGTTAAATTTTTACATGTAGAGAAGATGAAACGCCTTATTTGATGTATTCGAAATGTATGAAAGTAGTTTCGGTTCGCAACAAAATGAATTTTTATTCTCTTCTGTAAAAATGTTATGTACCTGTTGTGATCTTGCGCTCAATTACAGACCGGGGGCGTAGCCGGGCTGAGGCCCCTAGTAAAGAATATATTACACCTGTAGTAACATATAAGTCAATAGTTTTTATCTTAATTATTGACAGAGGAATCCTTGTATTCTCGGTCAAACATATTTAATATAACATTAATAAATACATAAAGCACTCTGTAAGTTTCACAATTATAAATTACAAACCAGTTTGTAATTTGAACTCCTGTAGATGGCGTCACTGCCGAAATACGTATAGAGTAACATTAAGCTTATAATTGTGAAATTTACCGAGTGCTTTATTTATTTATTAATCTTATCTTAATTATTGTAGCTCTGAATTGTATTAAATACATTATTAAAATAACTAATTTAATTATAACAATAAGAATAAACTTCTTATAATGTCTATATAATCCAGTATTCTTTTTTATGATAATATAAAATATTGACAGCACAAATTGAAACAAATTTTTTTTATATTAGAAATTATGTTGGCAATGCGTACTATCTTAAGGACGCAGATCTTCGTCTTTAACGGTTCTTGTAGATCACTGATTACTAGAGTGCGGCCAATCTAGGTCATAATACATTCTAATCCTACCTTAATGAAAAAAGAAAAAAACATTGTTTAAACTAATATAGTAGGATTAAAACGTCTTAAGGTCTAGATTGCCCACACTCTACACATCAAAAATTACAAATTTCCAATATGAAGTAAAATACAAATACTTACATTGAATTAATAATCCCCTATAGAAACTTGTATCCGTAGTATTAATATAAAAATTAGTTTTAATGAATTCAGTTGAACTGGTAAGTCCTTGTTGTGAGACGAAATGGCGGAGGTCGCAGCTTACCTGAAACAAGGAAAACAGTGAAAGCAGGAAATATGAAGGCTTAAATCCGGATTAAAGCTATTTACTTTTTTAATTAAAGAACTACAGAAACTTCAATAATTACAAACTTCGAACAAAAACCAATTTAAAAAATAATAATACTAATACAAGAAAAAAAAAAAACAAATATTTTCAAATGAGAACTTTTTCTTTTTTATGTTAAATAATAATTATCCGACCAAATCTGGATGCTATATTTTAAGTACGGGTAAAAAATCGAGATAATAAGACTCGAAACAGAAGTTGCAGAATAGAGCTATTATAGTTACTAACAAATAATAGAACCTTGCTCCTGAATGTATACATCAGTGATGCCAATATAACAAAAAAATAAAACTACTATGATTTGCGACGTTTGTTTCCCATTTGGGAAGCAATTACATGATTTTGTTGTGTTTTAGTAAATAATATGCTATAGTCGGATTGCTGATAGGTGACTGTTACATGTATGTATCAAGTAGTGCATTCATATATTAATCTAGTTACCATTTTTCAGCGATTTAAAAAATGTTTTTTGTTTTTTGTCTTAACTGTCAGTGTCTGGTGATAAATATTAATTAAAATATGGTTTGCGACCAATTATTAAATTCACAAACTTTAATTTTAAATCTGCTGGAATAAACAACAAATTATAATCCAAAATTTACGTATAAGTATACATTTTTCCTTATTTATAATTATTACCTTAAAATTAATAATTTTGTTTGTTTGAGTACTGCTGTCAATTTTCGCGCTCTAATTAGTAAAGATTGCTACGAATCATGCTGTTTCTTTCTAATGCTTTGTTTTTTATTCAAATAATTTTGAAGGTTAGTTGTCAACTTGAGTCACTATACGTTACTATGGGTATGCAAATAATTATAATGATATAGACAGAGAAAGCATATAGTATTGAATATCGATACTTGTAGCAACGAACAGTCACTTATCAGCAATCCGACTATAGTTACGAGTATGACAATTTTGTTAAAGAACCATAGATATTACAGTTTAACTACGGATAAAAAATACAGGTGGCCGCCATCTACACGGATTTCTACAAGGCCTGTGATAAAGTCATTCACAGCATTTTAATAAGAATGATACACGAAATCGGTGTGCATGGTTTCCTTCTAAGATGGGTTATATCTTATTAGGAACAGGTCGCAAGCAGTATCAGTTAATGTGTCTCTATCGAAATTTTTCAACTCTACTTCCGGTGTGCCACAAGGATCTCATTTAGGACCCTTGTTCTTTGTCATCTATATCAATGGTGTAATTTCCTTCTTCAAATATAGTAATATCCTGTTCGCAGACGATATGAAAATTTGTAGACCTATAAAAGCTCTCAACGATTGCTTGCTACTTCAAACCGACCTAGAACGTTTTTATAATTATTGTATAATAAATAAGCTATCGCTGAATTACGTAAAGTGTAACATTATATCTTTCAGCAGAAAACATAACTTAATAAACTACAACTATTTATTTTGCACTAACTTAAACTAACTAACTTAAAAGGTTCAAGATCACAATTACTAATTTTTATTTAAATGCGATTACACCTCATTAACTTTACAACCATTAACCGAACAAAAGTTAATAAATTTGTAAAATAACTTGTTTAGTAATGTAAGCCACTACAGTGTACTTGATTATGGTTAATGTATTTTTGTCATTATTGGTATGTATTAGGTTGTGTAATAAATTCCCGCGTTTTTTGTATTTATCTTTTTCCCGCAATTTTGTGTTTTTTTTAGGTTAAGTTTATGTATGCATTCTTAAGTGTTTTTCGTGCTCTACAAACTTATGTGCTTTAATTTTCGGAATTAATTAATTTTAATTGAATTTGATGCTTTTGAAATGGACGTTCCAGGAGGTAAAAAAAGTCATTTTCGACATCTGCTCTATTTTGCCTTTCCTCGTGGTCAAAAAGCTATGGAAGCAGCTCGCGACATTTGTGACGTATATGGAGTAGATGCTATAGCTCCGAGGACCGCGCAAGATTGGTCTTCCCAGTTTAAAAATGGCAATTTTGAACTTGGTGATGCACCTCGCTCCGGCCGACCACCCGACTTCGACGATGATCGTCTCAAGATGTTTTTGAAGGAAGATGGTCGTCAAACAACACGAGAGTTGGCCGAAAAGATGGAATGTACCTTTACGACCATCGCTAACCATATTTACTCCATGGGCTTTACTCAAAGACTTGGGAATTGTGTGCCACATAACTTCAGCGATGGCCACAAGATCTCAATGATCTCAAATGGGAGGTTCTATCGCATCCGCCATACACTCCGGACCTTGCGCCAACGGATTATTACCTTTTCCGCTCCATGTCCAACCAAATGAGGGACATACCCTTCGCTAACGATGAAGACCTGAAAACCTGGCTCACTAACTTCTTCAACACAAAATCAAAAGATTTTTGGCGAAACGGCATCAACGAGTTGGTCGATAGGTGGGAACAGGTTGTAAATAATGATGGAGAATATATTATTGATTAATTTGTTACTATAATTATAGTTTTCTTCAATAAATCTTATAAACAAAAAAAAAACAAAAAAAAAACGCGGGAATTTATTACACAACCCCCCAATATATTGTATCATGTAATCAATTGCATCAATTGTATATGTATTTGTTATGCATTTGCATAAAATGTTTGTAGTCGTAGTTTCTGGGCTCGTCTTGTTTACGACTCAAGTCAAATAAATTAACTATGTGTAAGATCATTTAGCACATGTCTTTTGCTTATTATATCTGTAAAAAACATGCCTCACAAAAAATTCGTCGGTGGGATGTTCAGGACAGTAACTAGGTGGGGAGGTAATGATGTTCAAGGACTCCCTATAACTGCCTAAAATGTATATTTGCATATGAAGAAATGCCACATATATATAAGAAAGTAGTAGGTTGTGCAAAATACTACTCACCAAACGGATTTTATCAGTAAACTGACTGGTAAAATTCTCAGTATTGTAGTTTTGAGTCTGAAGCTGATGTATGTTAAAAATGTACTTATGTGATGAAGAACTAGGAGAATTTGTAGATTTTAAAGATAAATATTGAAACAAGAAGTACATATCTTTTAAAGCTTAAGAGTTTATTCTACCTATGTTGAGTGAAAATATATTTGCGAAAATAATACTGACAACTTCTTTTAAATTGCTATTCCCAGGACTTAAGCTCATTTTATGTCGGTAATTAGGTTGGAAAAATTTTGAAAATAATTTAGCAGTAGAAAGCAGACATAATTTAATTATACCTATGATATGCCGTATACAAATGTGATTGTAAAGGTATAATAGTGTATATTAGAAATTCAGTTTGCGAAAACAGTGTAAATATGCCTTTGATCTCAAATAGCATATTTAAAACATACTTGTTACCTTATGCCCTGACAGTACACAAATTACACAAATTCAAATTTCTATAAAAGAGCCAAAACTTAAAGAATTTTATTTCCCCGAAATGCTTCGCACCCGAGCGGCAGATTTAACGGGCGGCCAATTATTATTTTTAGAGGTAAGCATTATTTAAATGCACAGAAATTTAATTACCAACCCTTTGCAATTCTATAGATGAGTAGCTCAGAAGCTGTAACGGCCAGAAGTGGTCATTTTGTGATTGTTGTTTCTTATTTAAAATTCATCTATGTATTATGTACTAAAAGAAATGTAAAATATTTTGTTGGATTTCACTGAAACTTTTTGCCTGTATTTATGGTAAAACCAGATAAATTAAATTTATTCTGAAAAGTTTTGACATAATCCTTGAAAATAACTATGGATCTTTTGAAGTAAAACGCCATCATCGTGTATATTAACTGTTTTGTCTAATGATATATCCTAACCTGACAACGATAATTTCTGTCTCATTACTATTTTTAACAGTGCGGAAGCGAGATGTGATGAGATGTGTAGAGATGGGTAATGTCGTAGATAATGTGAATTATTGAAGGCTGATATGTGGGTCGTGGTTTCAAGTTCCGCCGCTGTATGCTCATGCGCTACATTCTCCGGGTTAATTCAGATTCGGTAATATTACGCTGGCTGTTAATTACTCTTGCAAGTTCCTGATTTAGTTTCTTCCGGCGTCACGTGAGCAACGCGCTAACACCATCGCGCGATACCAACTTAAATTCCGGCACCAAACATCCTGTCGATAAATTTTCCTGCTCTGATCGTTTCTGGGGGAAGAGAACAGTAATGCAAGTTCGGTAATGGGCCGAAGAGCTCGGTTACGACACTCGACTTCCTCGCTCATTTTAAACTTAACATCGATTAACAGTGGTTACATTTCAAAGTCGCTTCATTAAAAATTCTACTTCTCTAATGAATTGCTACATTATTTTTTATAGTCGTCGTATAGCTGCGGTAAAGTGCTGAAAAAAATGCGGTTATCTTAAACTTCAATTGTCTGTCCCCAATTTAATTACATTAATTTCTTAATAATATTTATGTTAAGGGCAATAAGACGACCAGTTCAGCGTGAAGATAGACTAATTATGTTGCAAAGATTTTAGGTTCAAATTTCACATCAGACATAATGTGATAATATGTAGAAAGTGACAATGTTCAAGACTTGGAGTACTGATGTCGGTGCTGTCTAAAATTTATGCTGTGTTTTATTGACACACCTGTCTTTTAAACCAGGGGTCGGCAAAGTTTTCCTGTATAGGGCCTGATAGTAAAGTTAAGAGACTTTGCGGGCCGATAGAAAAATACTGTCTATTACGTAGGTGTAATTATAAACCTACTTATACAAGTTGTTTATAGAAACAGCGCCATCAGTTAAGATGTGTTGTTTGCTTGCCAACCATGAATCGTTGTAGGAAGATAAAATTTGTTGCAATTGATACAAAAATTGAAAACCGTAGGCCAAAAAAATACAAAAAAGCCTAATTAGTACATTTGAAATAAATTTCTGGAATTTTGCAAGAGAAATTTTGAAATATCATGAATTTAATAAGAAAAATAAATAAATGTATAAAAAAAATTACATAAAAACATATGAAGCGAAATAGGTTGGTAGCCCTCGACTTAATCATTAGCATAAATTGCTTTAAATAAAATAGTTTTAAGGTAAATTATATTTTCTAAGCAAAATTAAGAAAAAAAAAAAAAAGAAGAAAAACAAACAGTTACTCGCAGTTTATCTCATAAAATTTAGATCGCTTGGGATATAATCTATAAATATTTTTCATTTTGTAGTAGAACTCATTTCTTATTGGCACCTCCCTATTCGTGACTTTGACAATTGCGGTAATTAGAAAAATATAACCCCTGCGAGTATTAGTATCCAAAAATTAAAACCGCTATGTGAATGGCCTATCTTCGATATCAATATTGCACTCGAGGCAGAAGAGATGGTTCAAATTTTTGACGCGCAATATCTATGGCTCTTAGCACAATGAAGAATTGTAGTGATAAAGTGCGCCTTCATTTACAACTGTAGCAAAATGTCTTTTTTAATGTCAATATTTGGTTATCTTTTTCATCTAAAACATAATAGCTGCCACTATACCGGCAAGTCACTCCCTGATAAACTCGTTAGGCATGCAATTCAGCAATACTGTCGTGTCAATGGGGTTGCCTAATATAAAATTTAACAGTCGAACGATTACTTGGTTCGAGTCTTTGAGGCCACCATACCCGATTTGTCAATGTTTACATACATACATACACACTTCGTTGTTTATTATTCATTAATGTCTTTTTTTTTTTTCGATAAAAAAAATAAATGTAAATTAAGCTGCTTAGGCGTCACAACTTAATTTAGAAACTAGATTACGCATTCGATATTGAAAAGAATATAAATATTTGTACCCAAAGAAATAACTCTAGACCAGTGTTTTCCAACAGGTGTATAGCCACACTTAATTGTGTTCTCTATAACGACTGGAAAATAAAGTATTTCTATTTACAAGTGTTCAAATTTTCCTCCATTTTGGTTTCCACATCCCTATATTTACTCTTGAGTAATCTGTAGCTCGAAGCATAGTAAAAATAATTAAAAATATTTCACTTTAAAGTACATTAATGTAGGTACGACTTGAAAGTGAAATATTGTTTATTATTATTATTTTATTTATTTACGTTTTTATTAGATTTCAAGCTGCAGATAGCTCAAGAATATGGGCGCAATCCTGGTCTTCCTCGGTATTGCACTCCTCTTGCCATATGGCGCCTGCTTTGGAATTCTGCAAGTGTGCATTCTTCCTGGATTTTGTCTACCACGTGAAAGAGGTTCAATTCTTTCGTTATATTTTCATTGGGAATATGGTCAAATCTGGTACTTCCTTATTCGACCCTCAATAATTTCTTTTACGCTGTTATAATTTGTTTGTTTTTTTAGTACCCACTAATGGATTTGAAAAAATGAACTATAATTGATTTATAAGAATAATTTAAAATTAATAAATTAAATTTATCACCAAAAAGAAGGAAAATAAAAGATAAGTCCTAGAAAAAGCTGGAAAGAAGGAATTCAAAAGAGAAGAGCAAAAGTAGACTAAGCGAAGAGCAACGTCACGATAGACAACAGTGAAAGTTGTAAACCAGAGGAAATAGTATATATATATATATGTTAGGGTCAAAACTAGTTCTTGGACCTCCTTTGTAATATGTTAGGTTAGTAACGATAACATAATGACATATGTGTGACAGATTGTAAATAGACGTAGTAATAAATGCTTATATGTGCTTGGATTTATGTGTTTTAATTGATATTATCATGAACGCTATTAAGCGTTCTATCATCAGAAGTGGGATGCCTACACCTACAATTAATTTTGGCCAGTTTTTGTTGTTCCATACATAAAATAATTTGAAAATGATTAAAATGAAAAAAAAAAACAAAAAAATGACAGAAAAATTGACAGTTGCAAAAATAAATTGAAATGTCAAAATTGGCTGACAAGAGTTTTTAAAATGGAAAACACAAGTGCTATATTATAATTGAACTGTAAAACCAGTGGCGAAAGGAAACCTCCGCTAGACTTGCCCTGCCATAAAAAAAATATTTAAAAAAAAAATGTAAACTAAAAAAAAAAAATTTAAATATTTAGATAAATCTTCAAAAATACATCAAATTATGTTCTATACAAATTTTTGTCCAAGGCTTGCTTTACTAGTTAGGAATTAATTATCATGACCATGGAAACGTTACATATAAGTATGAAAAAATTGAGACTTTTTTCGAAATTTTTCGTTTTATCAAAAAACGTCTCAAATAAAAGTTATTAGTTATTGCATTTATAGTAACTTTTGTTCAATAAATTTTTTCGAAATGTTTTTCTGTTGCTAAATATTCGCAAAAATATTAAAATCGACACGAGTAAACTCCCATTTCTAGTCAACCGATTTTCATAAAAAACAATAGGGTTCTTCCCATTTAATAGGAGAATTTTTTAGTACCAGAACGAACTCTTTGAGTTAAACCGTTTTTGAGTTATCGTGTATACAGACAGACAGACAGACAGACAGACAGACAGACAGACAGACAGACAGACAGACAGACAGACAGACAGACAGACAGACAGACAGAGAGACAGACAGACAGACAGACAGACAGACAGACAGACAGACAGACAGACAGACAGACAGACAGACAGACAGACAGACAGACAGACAGACAGACAGACAGACAGACACACACACACACACACACACACACACACACACACACACACACACACACACACACACACACACACACACACACACACACACACACACACACACACACACACACACACACACACACACACACACACACACACACACACACACACACACACACACACACACACACACACACACACACACACACACACACACACACACACACACACACACACACACACACACACACACACACACACACACACACACACACACACACACACACACACACACACACACACACACACACACACACACACACACACACACACACACACACACACACACACACACACACACACACACACACACACACACACACACACACACACACACACACACACACACACACACACACACACACACACACACACACACACACACACACACACACACACACACACACACACACACACACACACACACACACACACACACACACACACACACACACACACACACACACACACACACACACACACACACACACACACACACACACACACACACACACACACACACACACACACACACACACACACACACACACACACACACACACACACACACACACACACACACACACACACACACACACACACACACACACACACACACACACACACACACACACACACACACACACACACACACACACACACACACACACACACACACACACACACACACACACACACACACACACACACACACACACACACACACACACACACACACGTGTGTTTAATCTACTTTTGACACATACCACACAACGATTCTGATAGACGGTTTAAATAAGTTAATGGTTTAATATAAAAATACATCTAATAATAAAGTGAACCAACAGTGCATATATATTTACATTCAAAACAAGAAAGATACATATGATATTAAGTTATCATAAACATAAAAATAAACAAAATTACTCATATAAATAAATCAAATATTTTTTAGTACAATATTTGTTTTTAATAAAGATATAAGCAGCCAACAGAGTGGCCGAGCGCATTAAGTCGTGCAGTTTGGACTGGTGAAAACAGTCTGAATTGTGCGGTCGATATTTCGATTATCCGTTGGTGATATTATTCGGGCGAGAATAATATGTTTACATTTATCTCATTTCACAATCATTCACCCCCTCATCCAGGTGTAGGAGCTCGCCCCCTGGTATCGATTAGCTTCGTTGCAGAAATAGGTCGATGTAAAATAAATAAATAAATAAAAATAAAGATATAAGCAGAGAAAGCTCTCTCCACTAGCTCTGTACTTGTAAATGACAACAGAAACTCAAGTGCCTTGTTGAAACGCAAATAAATTTGTCCTTCATTGTTAATACATGTAACTTTTTCCGCCATTTTCTTATTTATTTTTTTATGTTCGATTAAGGTAGTTTAGGCTACGGTAAGTTAAACAACCTCACACATCAAATTAATTGCTCATATTTATTTTAATGTATCTCATTTCAAAATGAAATATGTTTTTCCCATCAGAGGAAATTAAATCGCCAAAATAAGAACCCGCAGTAACTAAGATATCCATAAACCATTAACAATCCCAGACATCCCAACAAAACATTATACAAACTATCTAAAAACAGTAATAAGAGAAAATGAATCACAACGAAAGGACAGAAGAACGTCAAAATTTATAGTAATATCCATAATGTCGATGGCTACTCTAGTCATCAGTTCTGTAGTGAGAACTGATGACTAGAGTCCTTTCTAGTACTTTTCAAAGATTTTGTTCCAGTCTACCATTTTTAATCTCAAGTTGTTTTAGACCTTT
This sequence comes from Liopterus haemorrhoidalis, assembly GCA_963971575.1. Taxonomy (NCBI): domain Eukaryota; kingdom Metazoa; phylum Arthropoda; class Insecta; order Coleoptera; family Dytiscidae; genus Liopterus; species Liopterus haemorrhoidalis. Next base: position 92,992,369 of record OZ020611.1, read on the forward strand.
TTCCAACTAATCTATATATTTCGTCTTTGTTTTCCTAACACTTTCTTCGAATGCCTACTGTTCGGAGACTCTTTTCAATGTACTTTTTTCGTGTATTCGGTCCAGATGTCGTGATTCGCAAGAATCATATATTTAAATTTGGACACAAATCAAAATAGCAAATTTGTATGTGCCGCAGAAAGTTCCTTTCAAAACAATCAAATACAAACAATCGTCTTGCTTTCTTCGGGCCCATGTACAAAACCTGGGAAACCATGTACAGCCGGTCTTATAAGCACCTTACAAATAAGGTACTAGGTTGATCTTAAAATTATGTGTGATTTTAGAAGGGTCATCAATTCGTCATAGGCTTTGTTGACTAAGGATATTCTTTTAATCTCACAGCTGATGTTCTCGTCCGTGATCATGCCTTTTCTTGACTTAATTCTAACTAGTTCAGGTTAGTAATTAGTCCGTTAACAATCCCATAATATTAACAATAATGTTACTATGACTGCCGTTGTCCCAAGGCATTAGCTGTAACTCCACCACTGTAGCTGTTAGGTACACACACACACACTGATGGGTATTACTATAACGCAGTAGTGCTCGTGTTTGTGTGTTCACACACTGACGCCCATGGTGCTGGAAATTACGTGGAAATGGAATCAAAGATGTTACAAGTTACTTCAGTATGTATGTTTACCATTTCTCACTTCGGCAGGAAACACAAAACTTGAACAGTAACAACTACTACAATACGACTTCCACTGTAATTTCAAATTAAGTTTAGGTTTGTAACTAAATATCTAGCTTATCTATGATATACTTTTACATTTCATTATATTATTAAATAAGGTATTGTCCAGTTTTCTGTAGTAATGTTTTATTTCCTTTCTTCTATAAGAAACATAATAGCTACTTGGTATTATACTGGTAATCATAATAGCTACTTTGACTTTTGGTATATTGTGATGTTTGGACGCAAAGTAAGTTTTTTTAATTTAACAATAGGCGTGGGCACCCGATGCCGCGGGCAAGGAAGGCACGGCTTTTTCGTGTTTTACTCCAAACCCTTATGCTTTTGTGTTGTCAAATTTATTTATTTTTATATTTGCCTTTTTTATATTATACGTGTGCATTTACTCGTTTCAAGTTTGCATCAAGGGTTTTCGCCACAATGAAGCACCTCGGGCCTCGGAAAGGGTACGCAGGAACGCCGGGAGAGGCTCGTCGTCGGTAATACAATAATTCTGTCCCACCCCCGGAAAACGATTATTACGAGCCCCAGTAATAAAATTTTTGCGTTTAGGGTATTAACAATTACAAAGAAATTAAAAATTAAATAACATACGAGGGTTCCCTCTTATATTTCGGGATTGCGTTAAACTAGTGCTGTCACCTGGCAACTGACGCTTCTATCGTAAAAATTCATCTCGGCTAAAAATGGAATTATTCGTGAACATTTTCGATCAATTATTTTTTACAACTTTCGACGTGGATTAACCCAACAACAGTGCATCGATGAATTTAATTCGACTTATGCTACCACCAAGGATTACTGTTTATCGATAGTTTGCCGACTTCAATCGTTACCGTAGTTCGCTTAAGGACGAATTTAGCGAATGTCGTCCAAAATCGGATGTTGTTCCAGAAAACATTGATGCTGTGCGTGAACTGATACTGCAAGATCGTCATGTAACTTATCGTGAGATTGAGGTATCCATGGGCATCAGTGGGACCAACATACATTCACTATTGCATGAATATTTGACCGTTAAAAATATTTGTTCTCGCTGGCCCCATATAATTTGACAATCGCAGTGGAAAAAGTCTCAATCGGAATGGATTTAGGCGAATTGGATTGGAAATGGCTTCGAAAATTGGTTCAAACGCATGCAAAAGTGTATTGATCTTCATGGAGAATAGTTTAAAAAACAATAAAGCCAGTTTTGTTGAAATATTTTTTTTGGATCTCAAATCCCGAAATATAAACGGCAACCCTCATAAAATAAATGTATTACAATATTTTTTTCTTTCATTTCTTTGTTTTTCTTCCAGTGTCCCTCTCTTTCTTCCTATTCTTCTTCTTCCTGCTTCCCTCTCTTATCTCCTTCCTTCCTGCCTCCAGCTCTCTCGCCCATCTTTCTCCCTTGCCTTCCTCACTCGAATATTTGTTCATTTCTTTCTTCTTCTTCCAGTGTCAATTTCTTTCTTCCTATTCTCTTTTCGGTCTCTCTCTCCGATCTCCTTCCTTCTCTATGGTCAACTATGATGGATGCTCGTTTTTCCGGTTTGAGTATATTAAGAGTGTAAAAAAAAAAAAAAAAAACTACAATTACAAACACAAACATCCATGCCATCAGCGGGGTTCGAACTCGAGCCACCCTGGTCTAGCAGTCAGCGCCCCATCTACACTAACCGTTACACCATGGTGACCCGCAAACTATATAGTTACTATTAATAATAAAAACATAAACATAGCAACTATAGTCCGTTCATTTTCGAAACAACACAATGAGTCATCAAATCGACGCGAACTTCAGCTATCTTACCAGTGGCGGTCCGAAACACCAACAAGATACCATACAAACAGCTGACCAATAAAATAATAAATCAAAAATACAGAATACACCACGCCACTGCTTTGCGTGCGCGTAGACGCAGCAAGCTCTCAGTCAAAAACTCGTTTCTGCGCAATGTGTTGTTTCGAAAATGTGCGGCCTATAATATAATTGCCAACCACAGCTACCTACATATTTCATGTATACAAAAATGATATATGAAATAAAATAAATTAAAATAAATATACCGATCTTAAATTTGAAACGCTCAAAGCGAAAATACTATAATGTAGAAATTAATATTAAAATTCAATTTCCAACCGAGGCTTGTATTTGATATTAATTTCTACTTTAAGATCAACGAATTGTTTGGTCTTTCTGGCCGCTTTAAACCTAATAGATTTAACCTGAGTGTGTGGTTACCACAATTTTTGTGTGGTTGGTGTCCTTTATCCTCTCGAAATGTTCACTGCATCTAAATCTATTGAGTTTGATAGATATGTTTGCCTGGGGTAGATCGAAGAGATTATATAGTGGGAGCAAAAAAATTATATTGTGGTGGGATAAAACAAAAATAAATCTCTTTTATTCTATTATATTGGGAGAAATTATGTTAAACCATGCAATAAAGGGTGGAATCCTCGATGCACAAAGCAAACAGTTAAGCATGTTAGTAGAAATATAATGCTCTTGGGTGTTTTCCACGGTACGGTGTAGGTCCAAGGTCCAATGTTTTGGTTCAAAGGAACAATTACTAAAGAAAAATGTAGAAAAATAATGGAAAATATTTGATTTTCATATGCAGATACTTGTATGCCTTCAGAATGGTCGTTACAACGACCCCAAACATTCACAAGTTTTTTCCCTTTGCGAAAATAGCATACCAGCACATAAAAAGTGGGAGGATTACCAATTAAATATTTCGTTCCAATTTTCTTCTGCAACAAGTTAAAGTGGCGTCTTATTTAACTCCGGCATGAATTTAAAAAACTGGGATATAAGGTTTCCTACTTTAACTCTGCTTATGGATCCTGATATTTACACCATTGTTAGGGCGCTACTTTACAGGATGAATTATAGGTCGCGGTCCATAGGTATAAATAATTTAACTAGAACAGATATTATGAAATAATAATTTATTTGTTACGTAAATTAAAATATGTGGGAAATGATCAACACCAACTTGTAAACATTTTCTAGCTACATGATGCCTGAACACATTGATGTATTTCTTGTAAAATTTTATTGCTTATTATTGCCCTTTTAGGATTTTACAGGTATGACCAAAAAAACGTCATAACTTTACTGTGTCTGTCTGCCGGTCTGTTCGATAGAAATTGTAGCCAAACGGCTGAATATAGGTTATAGGAATATAGGTTGTTATAGGCTTGAATATTGTAGGTAAAGTTGAAATTTGACATGCTTGTAAAAGTCTTTAACTTCTACATATAGAAAAAATAAAGTTCAAAAAAATACATCGCGGGAAAAATATAAACAAATATGTATTTAATGAAAAAATATATATATATGAGTCATTCTTTTTCATCGAGAGACCCCATGCTGTCCAAAAATATATTAGTCTATGAAAGGTCTACCAGGGCTCATTCGATGCTTATTGTAGTCTAGTTTCTAGTTTAAAAGTTCTTTCTTCGCGAGCTACACTAGCATACTACTGATACTAGTACATGTAATGCAAGTTGCGTAGCGTCAATGTATGAAAGCTCAGCCCATTATGATACGTCATAATTCGGCCTATTGTTTAAATTAGTTAAGTGACTAAATCATTTATAGTAGTGAAATACTTGCTTATAAATCAAATAACACATTGTTAATAGTAAGGAAATAAGTCTTTGATATTGAAAAAAAAATCTATTTGTCATTGAAGAAACATATTATTTCTTATTATTTTAATGAAGACACAAGAAAAATATTGTCTTAGTACTCCAGCATGTTGGTGGTCTCTTTCGCTTATTACTTATATATACCTGCAAAACCCTGGAATATGTTAAAACTCACACTTCATATTAATTTTTATTATTTAATTATTTATAGTGATCATTTGAACATTAGAACGTAAATTAACTTAATTTTGATTAAATAAAATCTGTTCTATTTAATTAATTATCTCTATAGTGTGCGACATATAGTTAACACTGTACAAATAGAACTAAAGAATATGAAACTTAAAATATAAGGATATTAGAAAGGTTTGAAACCTTGAAGTTGGAAACATTATATTTTTGGTCGTAACCGTGAGTTTAACATTTCTCATGTGTCTATATTGTAAATAATATCACTGATAAACAAACTATTTGTGACATGACAATTTTTAGGTATTACAGATTATTTTGATACGCTGAAAACAAATCTGAAAACAGAATTATTCTATTACCCATAGGTTTTCTGTAACATGCATCTGCGGTGAGGAATACAAATAGTTAAGATCAGTTTATTCCTACTTATCAGGTCTAAATGTATGCTTCAAAATAGATTGCGTGTATTGGTAAACTACAGGTATCCCTATCTGTTGTATTTTTTATATCGAGACTGGTAACTCTTTGAGTTGTAAGTAACTTTTAAATCACAAAAACGTAATTTTACCCCGCTTGTGCGAAAAGCTTACGCACTTTAATTCGAAGTTAAAGTTGGAAATCAAGACAAAACATGGGCCCCTCATATATGTTGAAAGACTTGTGTGAGGTTGTTAACAGTTTGGTTGAAAGACGCAAATCGTAAAATGCGCTGTGGAACCAATGGTTTGGAGAGAACCAAAAGACCATATTACGGATTGCTATTTTTGCCTCCCTAATATAACAAGTATTGGACCAAAGTCTAAACATACTATGCAGTATCCTAATTTACCATCAGCTTTATAACCCATCGAACATAATAATGAACTTCCTGTCCCGAAAGGACCAGAATCTTGGACTTAGGAATCTGGAATCTAGATGAAGTGGTCAAGCAGAATTCGTAAAAGAAATCAAAACTGATCCTTTATCTAACGTACCAGAATGTTCATCAGAGCCGCATCTGATATCATAGGCTGAACTTAATGACTTAGTTCGAGATTTCAATCTATCAAAAGATATCGTGAATGAAATACTTGATTACTACAAATAAATGGGATGTAGGATGTCTTTAAAAATTCACTTTCTGAACTCTCATCTAGATTTCTTCTCAGATCTGGGTGCAGTAAGTAATGAACATGGGGAACGATTCCACTAAGATATTTCCACCATGGAAAAGCGATATCAAGGTAAATGGAGCCCAAAATTTCTTGCTGAACACTGGAGAACATTAATTAACATTAAAACATCATAAACATTTTGAGGTAAGTTAAAATTAATAATAATACGTCTATCGCTATATTTCGTTAGAAACCGTACCTCATAGCATAAATATGATGGGTGACAGAAAAAATCTGACATCATCGGCTTTGAGCTCAAAATTTACGTGAGATAGATCATGTTTTGTCCATGTCACAAAAAATAAGTTCATTTTTGTTTTCCAGTGTAATTAGCTCGTGGTTGCTAACTATTTGAAAAAATTCTCAATTTTATTTTTGGTAAATCACTGTTTATATATGAAGTCATGCATTTAAAAGATTTTGGCACAGTAACGGGGCCGCAGCACATCGATCTTCTGCAGACCATTCTCTATCTCCAGCATCGCATATAAAGCAATAACTTTTTTTAAATATTTTCGCTCGGAGAAAATTAAAAATAAAAGCAATATTTTATTCGAATATCTTCCGGCTACACATCAAAATAACGTCTTATAAATATTTTACAATTTACTCGTTTCTCTTATCCAGAACTTAAAGTCTATATCATTCATATAAAATTCCACAGTGCTGCTTTAATACAAAAATAGCTACGTCAAAAATTTATAACTTAAATCAACTAGATGTTTCATCTACTTTTTGTTCATGTTTGGTTATAAACGTTTACGTTTCTATTGCATTTTAGCTTATGTCTGGGATGCCGACGTTGTAGTGTCTGGGTTCGAATCCTGGCAGGAATTTATGTATTTGTCGTTATCTTTACATCTTAATTAAATTAAAAATTTACATGAATTGTGAATTTTTGCATATTTTAAGGTCTAGTAGATATTTTAGTAGGCAGTTTTATATTGTTTTTACTTTGACATACATTTTAAAATTTGACGTGAGATACATCGACTTGTTTGATTTTATCAGCTGAAGTGCCAATATTTTTTATTTTCCTGACTTTCCTCGATATTTTTGAACTTCTTTCATTGCATGGCTTTGTGACTATGCCAAGGGTTGAAGATGCGTTAACTTATTTTGCGCGAAATATCCCAGAATTTTTTGCTTTATTTAAAACTTATAAAAAGACGTATGTACTTTAATATTTTGTTAGCGATGAGTTCTTGAGCAGTTTCATTATATTTCCTATATGCAAGTTAAATAACTGCAAATATATGCCAAATTTACCAAACTTCCTAGATCCAGCCGCTTGGCCACAATTACTACCCGACAGACTAACAGATGGACACATGAGTAATGGTATATGTCAGGGATCGGCGACCTTTTCGCAAAGTAGGGCAACTTTAATGGCTAACTTATGACGACGGGCACAAAAAAAAGTGCATACCACTTTAATGTGACATTTGACATTATATCCCATCAGCTAATTTCTTGTAATTCGGCACGTAAGTTGAAATTCCAGTTCTCAGGCAAGGTTCCTGTATCAGCAAGTTGGGAACAGTACTTTGATTTTAAATGTTTCATTTTTGAAAACAAGAGATTCATATGAATTTGTTAAATATGTCATTAATAAAGGGTAACTATTTATATTTACCAAATTCTAGAATAGTTCATCGTTCTGATTGTTTATTTTTTAAATTTTTTATTTCAAATTCCTAATTTTCCACATCACTAATTAAATAACTGCAAAATAATTTGCAATTTTACCAGATAAATCCTCGTTTCTAGTGGTAAAGGTATTTACAAAAAATATTATGAATTATTTCTGAAATCTTGAGCTAAACTGTTCCAAATTTTGCAAAGCGAAGAATGAAAACAATGTGTAAAACGAATTATATTTCTTTACGATTATTCAAAAAATAGCTATTAGATTTTTTTTTCCTTTATCTATCTTTTTTCTCCAACAGTATGAAATGAACGATAGGTAAATATTGTTTTGACGCCTATCGTGGTAAATGTTTGTCAATGAACTAATTGTATATAAAAAATTGTAGTGGCTTTTTATTTTTTCAAATAAAGACAGCACTAATATAAGGATTTATGAATTACACGTATGAACCCGTAAAAATACCACCAGATACAACCACTTATACGTCCAAGACATATATATGTATAGATTCTGTGGTCAAGGATAAACTATAAGTTCCAACAGCTTGGAAAAATAAAAGAACGGCATGACGGTGCAAGCCAAAACATTCAAGGTTATCACGTTAAATAAATATACCAATTTACAGTTAAGCTAGTATCTAGTAAAATAGCAAAATTTCATATAATCTCGTTAACGTCGTTGGAGCAAGTTAACTCGAAATCGATCGACCGTTATGTTTCTGATTTGTGCCCCAGTGATGTTCTTCAACCTTTCAGTAGTAAAGCCACGGGAAACAGTGACCCCAGCTCTAAAACTTTAACTATAGCAATGCAATCAGGGAGAAGGCAGATTTGCAGCGCGTTAATACGTGCACGTCCCATTGATTTGTATTCTCAGTTCAGTTTATTTGTTGAAACTGTGTCAAACTGCATAACTTTCTGAAAACTGCACATTCACAACTGTTGTTGCACTGATAATGTTTATTCATGATCTATGAACATGCTACATTAAACATAAATATAGATGATTATTTTTATTTGCCAATGGGGTATGAGAATTCTCTTCCAACTCATTATTTTATTTTGGAGTTACGTAATGGATTTACATTTTCCGTGTCATTCCCGGAAAATAGTAATACAAAGTTTTGCTTAAAATTAAGTTTTAATTTCAAGTATTAGTTCTAGCATAAGTTGTTAGTCAAAAAACTTTTCTTGTTCTTCATGAGTCGTTTTCGTTGCTCGTTTTGAAACTGACTCTGAATTTCCGTAACCAGAATGTTACGCATATAGGTCTAGTGAATACTTTTAAAGTATTACGTAATCAAAGAGGTTGGTTCTCCTTCTTTTACATCCAAAATATTCCATATCTTCAACATACGTCGATAAATGAACATTTCATAGCTTCCAGATTCTGAATGTGTTCTTCATTAAGATTCCATTTCATACCATAGAATGGTGATCATGTAGCACGAATGGTAGAAAAGAAGTAGAAATATAAGAGATAAGATGCAAACTAACAGCTTGGTTAGTTGTTCAAATTTTCGGCACATGTAATTTATGAAATAGAGGCAACAACTTAGATGCTGCTGACACAACTAAGAAGTATTCAACAATAATCTTCTTCTTGGTCTGTATCATCTTTTTTGTGAGGTTGGCAATCATCAACGCTATTTTCACTTTAAAGATTGGGGCCCGCAGTAAATCTCCAGATGAACATCGAAACCACTGGCATAAATTTACCAGCCATGAAGTTCTTAGTCGGCCTACACATTTTGCCAAAAATCTTCCTAGCAGGAGAAGTTGTAATAGTTCGTATTTCCTTTAACTTATTATATATCCAAGATATCGCAACTTCCTTTTATAAGTAGTAAGATAAAGCTATCATTCATTTTCCATTCTCGGTAAAATGTCTTCATTTGTTCATCCATGAGATCTTAAACATACGATGATACACCCATTTTTAGAAAGCCTCCTCTATTTTAATGTGTTCTTGTTTTAAAATTCAAGTTTCCATTCTACCTAAAAGAAGAGAGAACACGTAACACCCAACATTTCTTATACGAAATTGTAGATGAAGGTTCTGATTCGATAGAAGACTTTTCATTCTTATACACACATATCTTGCCGTTTCTATTCGTGTACCTATTTTCTGCCGATATTACAAAATGCGTTTAACCAAGTGCTATTGTGGTGACCATTTACAATTTGAACTCTGGCTGCGGTTAGATTTTGTTATGACCATGCATTTTGTCTTGCTGATGTTCATATGAAGGCTATATCCTTTGCTAACAGTATGAACCCAATGAATAAGAATTCGAAGTACTTATAATGTTGTTTATCAAAAGTACAGTGTCGTCAGCGTATCTAATGTTGCAAATAACCGTTAATAATATCGAACACCTTTGTTAGCTAAATTTCTTTCGTAAAAATACTGTATATGGCGGAGAACCCTAACAAGCGTAGGTTTTATGGATAGAAGTTACGGTAAACCAGATTCATTGAAATTACAGAATACATATTGTGTATACATTTACGCTTGTATATATATACTTTTACCCATGACAACAAAAACTCTCGTTCCACCACTGCCAGTACATTTCTTTAGATAAATATGTCTTATTTGTAGTGAAAGGATTATACGCAACCGACAGATGGACAATTGTGACCCACAGAAAATATTTGCGCATCACTGATATTAATATTGCTTGTGTATTAAAATATGTATAAGCAAACATAATATAATACAGCAATCAGCGTTTATTTATCGATATGAAAACAAAAAATAAATCAATAGAATGAATGAATAATATTTACTATTCGTAGGTATTTTATTAAAATCAGAAATTGAAATATAGCGTGTTTGTCGTCAGTAGAACGGTATTTTTAGTTGGAAACAGTCTAAAACCTGTATATCGTACATAAATAAATCCCCTATTAAAATATATCTAGTTTAAATTTTCAATTCAATATAATGTCAATGTTGGTAGATTGGTTTCACAGCAAATACTTCAAGTTTATATATTAGTTAGAAAGTTCTCCCAAGTTAAACTGCAGTGAGTTTAATAGAGGGCGGAGGAAGAGGGTGGTTCGCCCCGACGTACGCTATTGACGGAGAGAAGACTTCTCACCTCGCACCTAGCTGGTGAACGGGGCCGGTTTTTGCCTCCCGGGGATTATTACAGGAGATCTGATGTCGCTTAGAAATAAAATACCGTACGCCAGAAGCTTTTAATAATAGCTCGTACATGGAAATTCATCACCTCTAGACACTATTCTTTTTGCTTTTGTTGTGCACTTGGAAATCGAAGATTTTAACACATAAGTTCACAGAAAAAAAAAAAAAAAAAAAACATGACACTATCACGTTTAGAAAGAATTTTCTAGTTATCGACTGGTGCACCACGAATTTCGTTTACTTGCACTCCTTATCTTTTGTATAACTAAGAAACCTTTATACCATCTTTCATATATCTGTCTGTAGGGTAGAAATTGTAACCAAATGACTGATAGGTACAGTCGAAATTCTATTATTATATTATGTGTTCAGAATTATCTGCAATAGTATTTTTAGCCTTATTATTTGTAACAATAATTGTAAATATAATACCTCTATACCAGCGATTGTCCTTTCGGATCACTAGTATCATCAAACATCATATTAACGTAAATATCATATAGGTTATTTAAGAACAAAATGAAGGAGATATTAGTAGAGAATTGTCTACACCAGCGTTTCTCAACTGAAAACGTACCGCGAACTAAAAATAAATGTACTATTAAACAAGTTGTACGAAAATTGTAAATTTATGTTAAAATAAAATAAATATAATTTAAGATAAATGGTTTTTATTATAACAGTACTTTTTTAAAAGTATTTCACTAAAATATTTTCAATTATAAGTTATCATATATCCAGAAGAGAAGACGGCATGGAAAGGTAAATAATGCAAGGGATAGTATATAGACGATTGAGGCAGATATCCGAAATCCTGGGTCTACCAAATGAAGCTATAATTCAACCACATACTACAAGAAACTACACATTTGGTCAAAGATCGAGAAGCGTAAACTCCGAATACGAAAACTATTGTGCGGACATGACGCCCTGCAAGGCAATGGATAGAAAAATAAGAAAAAAAGAAACTGACAGAGAGAGAAAGAGAAAGAAAGATAGAGAGAGAGATACAGAGAGAAATTTCCCTTTTAATATAAATATTTTCTTTGAAAACATTATTTTTGACTGTTGGGCCAACTTCACTGAGACGAGGCTCGTATATGTAAACTCTACATATATCTTAGTAATAAAAAGTCACTGAAAAATGAACAAAATACACAGAAAACGAACAAAAGTTCATAAAAAAATTAACAAAAAATCTCAAAAATAATAATTTCTAAGCCTTTCGCGGACCACTAAAATTTTGCTAAAGACCACCAGTGTTTCGCAGACCACCAGTTGATAAATAATGGTCTACACAATACTAAAGATGTTTTTAATATTACTTTTAGCAATTATGCTTAATACCAAATATTAAACTACCCCAGTTTCAACATCACTATTTTTATATCTCTATATATAACTCTATATTTATATCTAATTAGGTATTTCTATATTTTATGTTTTTTTATGTAAAAATGTTATCTTAAAAATAATTATATCACCAATATGTATATGTAAACGATGTAAGACGTCAACCATGAAAATAAATACTCTACTCTACAAGGCTATCTGCTGTCTTCGTTATTGTTTAATATGAAACTACCCTATCAGGAAAAAATAATTAGACGGTATTTCTAACGCCAATTCCCGGTCCAAAATTATGCAGATGACATCTCAATCTGGCTCACATGAGAGCAGATATTGAAGCAAATCTTGACAGTATTGTCGCTTTGGCCTTAACATCAATATCCATAAAACCAAGTGAACCTAAACGGAGACCAGATAGCAAGAATAGTGGTAGCAAAAGGGACATATCAAGTCGTCTTAGAAACATGCAAAGTGCTTTTAGCATACTAAGATGCAGTTATAGTCTATTTTTTATTCGGAGGAGTAAATTCAAATTATAGAATTACTTGAGAACATGCATTCATTTTTACAAACTAAATATGACACATGCCCGCAAATATTAAATTTAAAAATGGATTGTATCTGAAAAACAATCATATGATTCAGTTTTATATATTAAATGCATACATTATTATAATATATTTATACGTTTATAATTCGTTATTAAATTAACTGTCAGTTTGACAAAATTTTAGGTTGATAGTTTGAAGTAATGGCTGCCACTACATGTAAATATGCTGTGTGTAAGAACGGCTTGCCCGCAACCTAAACTTTCTAGCGCGCCATATTTGAATCGCCACCTCTAATTGAAAATAAGATAATAACAGTTCTCTATCTACACTAAGCACCGTTACTTCAATACAAATGTAAAGTCTTCTACTCTAGGGCCCTGAATCTCGGAAAATTGCTTAAAACACAATGCATAAACTCCACGTAGAACTATGCAAATCAAATGGTAATAAAAAGGCTCAATAAAGACTTTGGAGTCGAAACAGTCAACGCGGAAACAAGAACTAGAAAAAGGAGATGGATTGGTCATATTATGCAGAAACTTCCAGTTGTTGTCACTAGGACGAACCTGGAATAAAACCTTCAAGTTATCAACTTAGATGTCTCCTGGCCAATGCATGGAGAAAAATAGTCATCTAGAAACTCAAATATGTAGAATAACCTTGAAAACAAATTTGTGTCGCCGTCGGTAAATAGATCCACAATGCGTTTGATCTTGAGTAATTTGCGACAAAACCACTCTAACTATCAACACTTCACCATGATATTATATTGCTCTGGTTTCAAACCATTGGTCTAAAAATTTCTGTGTTAATCTAATTCAGTCAGGGAAAAAGTGTATTAAAATATTTAACATCATGTATTATTTTACTTTTACCTGCCATTAAAAATGTAATATAGTAGGACCAACGAATATTTGCACGTCCAGCCGAATTGCAAACCGGACAACTAGTTCAAGAATAAAGTTTAATTATGCGTTTTTTTCTAAAATATTGTATTTGTGACATAACTAAAAACTAAAAACGTTATGCGATTTATCTCTTCATATATTACTCGTCATATGTCCTTGATGCTGGTCCTACTTTACCAGCAAGTTGTTGCTTGGTCAGCTTAAGAAGTATGCAACTCAACAGTACTTCCCTGTTAAAATGGTTGTCTAATCGTTTTTTATCCATAATCTTTATTTATTGACGCTTCGATTTCTGGATCTTTAGCGTAATTATTTAATATATTACACAGTAATAATAACAATAGTTAATAATAATAGTACACATTTATAATAAAATGGTAAAAGTTGATTACATTTAATTTTGACAATATAATATTTAGATGTCGGTTGATGAGGTTTGTTTCTTTCATAAAATTGATTATTCTTGTGAAGGTGTTCGTATTGTTAGTTAAAGCATCTGCTTTTGTATTGAAGATGTTATATTTTGTTCTTTGTACGGTGTATCTGATACATTCAAGTAGAATATGTTTAATAGTTGTTAATCCATTGCAGTCCTCACATATTTCCCCATTTGATTTTGAGTGTGTTCGTAATTTATCTTGGTGTGCCCTATTCTAAGTCTTGCAAAAACAGTCTGATCTCTTCTGGTCTTTTTTAAATCCCATACTGTGATGTCATTCTTTATGTATCTGAGTTTGTTGTTTATGATGTTTTTCCAATGTGTCTGAATATTGCTTTTATTTATTTATTTTTTTATTAAGGCTGCCTTTGAAATCGTGTGTGGATGTTTTGTTATTTAGGTCTAAATCTGATATGCTTCTAGCTAGTGAACCTGCTTCTTCATTTCCTGGTATCCCCGTATGACTTGGTATCCACATTATGGTAATAGCAGGGCTTCGAACCGTTATTTTTTTCGATTCGGTTTTCGTTCCGGCAAAAATAACGGTTATTTTCGGTTTTCGGTTTTCGGTTCAGTTCCAAATGATAAATTTTTATATGCTTTTATTTCTATTAGAAATTTATACTATAATTTAGAAGAACATTTTATTCCTTATTTTGTAATATTCATACCAAGGCCGCTGCCAGGGGGGGTTCTGAGCTTTCACCCCCCCCCCATATAATAAAAGCACATTTTCTTTTCCTTATCAGATAAAAAATACGATTTTTTTTCTGTTCATCAGTTTATAATCTTAAATAATAGTATATTGTGTAAAAGGCGCAGAAAGTATACGTTTGCCGATTGAGACAGATGCGAGCGCAGCGAGAGCGGCAATCTTTCGAAATCGGCAATCTTTCTGCCCGTGTCACACTATTCTTTCTACGAACACCTATTTTAAAAAATTCAAAAAATAAGAAATAGAAATCATTATGTATGTTAGATTTATATACATAATAGGTGGCTTGTCGCTATTGTTATTCCTAAAAATGTAATAGACGACAGAATGCAAGGAGCTTTTATCGCTCTTAATTAATAAATCAAAATTATGCTGAGAATTGGATATGTTAAAATGAATAAACAATGTTTTGTCAAGGTTTAGAAATAAATTATTTGCTCGAAACCAATTGGCAACTAAATTGAGATCTCTGTTTATCTCATTAACCAAAGTTTGAGTATACATGCGCTATTTATCCTTGCAGAATCGTCGGCAGCCATATACATATAATTTAGAGTTATTAAAGATAGAAGGAAGTCACAAATGAGTCGGTACAAATAACTATTTTTTTAGCGTTGTGCCTTCTACTGGACTTATATGTTTGAGAGCATTCGTCTCTTGACTCGATGTATTTCACTCTTTTATAAACAAAATAAACTATAATATTGAAACTGTATACCTTTTTTAAATACTATTTACACATTCTAATTCTCTGTTTCATGCTTCAATTAGACATTGGGAATCTTTCAAATTATAGCAGATTTCATTGTAGAAATTATGAGGTCAAAAAAAATACCTTCAGAGTATTTCTTGCAATATTGAATATAAAAAAGCATATAAATTCTAAAAATATTTTATGCAAAGTTAAGTATGTGGAAAGTCTTACAATATAAATTTCTTCTCATTTTACGGTGCAATATTTTAAGAACATTTTAAAATCGACATTTCTTTTTTTCATATATTCTTTTCCCAGGTCGTGGTAAAATTAACGGCACTTTTCACGCACTTGTAGCAGGCCGTGCATAAAACATGTTCTCGCTCCCAGTCCGCCCCAACTTGAACGATACGTATAACTCGTCCTTGGTTTTACAATGCTCTTTTAAAAAAATGCAAATTTTCTAAGTAATATTTAATGTACTACTGGGATTATATTCATTTCCTTGTGTACGCCAGTAAATGTATCAAAACAAATTTCTCGTCTCAGATATGGCCGTATAAAACTGAAACGATAAAGTCTAAGTTAGGTTAGGTCGACATACTAATTTGTAGTATGATTTTGAATTAACCACTTTAAGTACCTAGATGTCCTGCATGTTATTACGAAATACGACATTTATTGGAGAGCGCCACCCAGTCTATCCAAGGCGTTTTTATGTATTCATAAAAGGTGCTGATAAATTATAAGTCATTCTAGAAGCATCACCGGAGCTATATAACAGACAAGTCCACGCAATAGTTGAAAGAGTCTACATTTAGACTGTTTCATGTTCGTTAATCTATGCTTCAAGATCATTCATTTGATGCCCCACTGATCTTCCGCCAGGCACTGTACTTTAGGCCAGTGCCGGCTCTAGGGGTTATGGCGCCCCGATGCAAAGATAGTTTCGGCGCCCTTAAAAGTTTGTTCTCTATAAAAAAAGAGTCGCCAAGGAATTCGCTTGTTCTCTAAAAAAAAGTAGACCAAAAGTTTTTTTTTTTTTTTAAAGAAAGTCTACCAGAATTTTGTTTGTTCTCCCGCCCCTATTTGCCAATATTTTCCGCCCCTAAGGCCTGCCGCCGAGGTTCTGTGCACCCCTAACATCCTCGCTTGGCGCGGCCCTTTTTACTGACACAATATATTTTCATTTGAAACTATGAAACAGGTAATAATAAAATACTTAAGTGCTTAAAAGTATTACATTTTATTTTTAAGTGTAAATAGTCCACATACATACAGTGAGTTTCTTTTATCGCGCAATATTAAAATTATTATAATGCATGGTTTCCCTAGTAACGACAAACTATTATGACAGCAATGCAAAGTTGCGCTCCATTTATTTTGCAACATAGGGATAAACATTCATTGAAAAGGCTAAACATTTTTCATTAAAAAAACAATTATTAAATATTAAAAAAATAACAAAAAAAAAAAAAACACACCTAATTAAATGTTCAAAAAAATTATTTAAAACATCTATTATTTGCCCTTGTGCGATAGTGTTTGATGATTGCATGATTTTATTTCGTAAGTCCGAGATGCTCCTGTTGTGTATGTGGGTTATTTGTAATTAATTTCGCACGCACCATATAACACATATAATTTTATTGACCTCTTCATTGGACAGTTCCAATACAAGTGAATATACAAATTCATCTTTGAACAGACTAGAAGTTAGTGCGCAACTTCAATGCACACCGGTACACATGGTTAGCGCGAAGCGCCATACATTTAAATTAATAGTAATTGAGTTTATGGGAGTCGGACATGTGTAGAAATAAATAAAAAAAGTTTATTTGACTAAGCTCCCGTTTCGATTTTTATTAAAATCTTGCACAGAGCTGAAAAGATTTTGAATATAAATTAGTTTAAAAATTACATGATTAATTATTGTTTTATAAAATTACATTGATAAAACTGCAGCAGAATGGATTAGGTACTAAGTATAGATAAATAAATTAATAGTTATTGATAGGCTGTAGATGATAATCTAGCTAAATATTAAAATTAATAAAGTCAAATAATAAAATATATTGATATACGTGTCCATAGTATATATATATATATATAAACTCAATTACTATATTATTTACAGACATAATTCGTCAACATATATTTAAATTAATAATAATGAAATATATAACAGCTCCTTACTTCTCCATCAACTGAATTCTAAATTTCACTCAAGCGATACGAATATGCACTAGGTTTATGCGTATAGGTACCTGGCGCCCGATGCAAAAAATGAAAATGATGTCTCCTTTAAAAAAAAAATAAATTTCTTTGTGTAGAAAAAATTGTTGAAGACCTTTTTTTTAGCTCGTCAGTATAAAAACGACGCCGCTCATTCGTTCGTCTCGATGGCGCACTTTGATCGTGGCGCCTCGATGCGACGCATCCATTGTGGAGCCGGCACTGCTTCAGGCTTACCACAAAATAGCACGTAATATGCGAGTACCTGCAAGGGAAAATACATACTGCCGCATTGCAAATCATGGAAATGTGTGGCAGCGGCTAGTGATTCCGTACGCACGGAGTAGTGCTTCAAAGTGAGCAGAGAACCAAGCAAACATGCTTTTTGCACTCTGCAGATCATAGTTGGAAATTGATCTGCAGGCAGGAATGATGTCAAGTTCCTGCTTGAAAGTTGCCGCATCAAGTTCCCGCATCACAAGCTTGAATCTTTGTTCCGGGTACATTTGCCAAAGTTAAGACAGAAGGTAGGAGTATTTTTCTCGCTTATTTAAATAATAAATTTAAATAATTAAAATAACTCGAATAAAAAGTCGGATAAAAAAAAAATCCTATCATACTAATCCGATTCACATCAATGTTCTTTATTTATTTATTTTTTTTCATATTTAAACTACCCCTCTGAGTAATAGGGTGTAAAAATATTGTAATTTTGGATATTTTATAAAAAAAATATAATAATAATTTTAGTCGGTAATCTGCACTTGAAAGCTTTTATTTAATGCCCTACACTTAATTTAAAATAATAATAATAATAAATAATACAAAAAAAAAAATTGATGAAATATTCCTATTGTACTATTCCTGTTCATATCATGTTTATTACGCCGGATTTTTTTTAAATTTTTAAACCAGGCCTTCTGAGAAATAAGGTGGTGTACATACATTTTTTTGACTAATTTTAGCAAAATACCGCAACAAAATAATTATATTTATAAAATATCTTTATTTTCCTCAGTCCACGTAGGTATATATTCATTTGATACCTTTCATTTGATGCCCTACGCAAAATTAAAAAAATCAGCTGTGGCTACCACAGGACCGACCGCCATCATAAAGTAGTTGTTTAAAATGCATTCCGGCAGCAGAGTAGTTATTATTGTAAACAATGCAATTCTGAATATTGTATTTAAGTCTTTAGGCTAAATGTATGCCAATTCTATCATTTCTTCAAAAACTTAAAAATTTATCGAGAAAAAAAAAGGGGGGCCAATATTAGGACCTTCTCCTCTATTAGATTTGATTAAATATTATGAGCGTTTAAAATTAACTCTTAGCAAATTATCATCCTTAGCAAATATTTTCTATTATTAGCATTCTATGTACATTATAATCGTCTAATATTCTGTCATAGCAAATGCAATTAGATTTTAATTTCTTTTTGAGCTTATAAATTGTTCTCTTTAAAATTACCTTTTTATGTTACACAAAATAATTTCTAAAATGCATAATTATGAAAGGCTGAATCGAATCGTTCGAGTTTTAGTTCCTGTGATTGTCCCAGAGCTGCTGGCAAGATAGCTCTATCGACAGGGCAGTTGAATTGGGTTGTAAAACGCACACAACTTCAGTTTTATTTGACGTTGAAGAACTTTAAGTGAAAGGAAATAGAGTTGTCCCGAGTTCTTTTCCATTTCTTATAATTAATTACAAGTCTTTAAATATCAATTTAGTTTTATTGAAAGACCGTTCTTCCGGAATCGTAGTATCTGCTCAGAATTACTCTGTGATATTTTATAATAATTAAATTCTTATATCAATTTAATTGACACCTACAAAACTTTTATGGAGACGCCCATAGATATTCAAAGTCCAATAATAAATGGAAGGTGAATAAATTAATAAATATTTCGCACATTCTGCTTGGGAACATAGAGTCACCATAAATATTGTTATTATGTTCTTTTATATTTTTTTTATTTATATACATCATCTTTGATACGCATGTAGGAAAAATATTAAGAATTCGAGGAAAACAATATATAAAAAATTCATATAAAAATATAACTATATATTTACATTTCGGAAAAAAAAAATTAATAAGGTATCAAATGAAGCGCTCATCCATATGGTAAAATTAGTAAATAAAATATTACACTAAGGCCCGGTCTTTCCACCTACAGGTTAACCTCTAGGTAACTATCTGACAGATAGGGTTTTCTGGAACTTCATGTGTTGAATAAATGTCAATATAGTCGGATTGCTGATAGGTGACTGTTACATGTATGTATCAAGTAATGCATTCATATAATAATCTAGTTACCATTTTTCAGCGATTTTAAAAGTGTTTTTTGTAATTTGTCTTAACTGTCAGTGTCTGGTAATAAATATTAATTAAAATATGACTTGCGGTCAATTATTAAATTCACAAACTTTAATTTTAAATCTGCTGGAAAAAACAACAAATTATAATCCAAAATTTACGTATGAGTATACATTTTTCCTTATTTATAATTATAACATTAAAATTAATAATTTTGTTTGTTTGAGTACTGCTGTAAATTTATTTTCGCGCTCTAATTAGTAAAGATATCTACGAATCATGCTGTTTCTTTCTAATATTTTGTTTTTTATTCAAATAATTTTGAAGGGTAGTTGACAACTTGAGTCACTATACGTTACTATGGGTATGCAAATAATTATAATGATATAGACAGAGAAAGCATATGATATTGAATATCGATACTTGTAGCAACGAACAGTCACTTATCAGCAATCCGACTATACCAGTCAGTGAATTCAATACGTCAGTCTCATTACCCGTTAGATTATTTTGCATTGAAAGCAGGGATGAAATAACGTTTCAAATCGTTCCGATATTGTATAACGTTATTTTTTTTTTGTCTTCGTTACATAACGTTATAAATAACGTTAAAAAAATTATCTGTTATATTATTTAACGTTACGTAAATTATGTCGTATAACGTAATAAAAATCATTTTTATTTTTAACTCTGAAATTACCCATATTTGGGATATTATATTATACCTATTTGCCTTGTGTTTGAAAACTGTTTTTAGAAAATATAAAAGTGTTTACAAAATGGAAACTTACTTGAAATCGCAATACATTTATTCAATACAAATGAAACATTTAAATAATATTTTTATAACGTTATTAAAATACCGTTACAAAATAACTTTTTATGAACCGTTATACATTATTATAACGTTATAAAAATATCGTTACATTATTGTATTAGAAATTGTAGTGGAACGTTGTTGAAAACGTTATCGGGTATTGTTACATTACATTATCCATCCCTGATTGAAAGACGGGATGACATTTATTCACACAGAAAGTATCACATAAACTTATCTGTTATGAAAGGCCCAGTCTTTCCACCTTCAGGTAACCTCTAGGTAACTATCTGACAGATAAGGATATGTGATACTTACTATGCTGTGTCATCCCATCTTTCAATACAAATTTATCTATCGGATAGGTATCTAACGGATAATGAGACTGACGTATTGAATTCACAGATTGGTATTGAAGTTTATTCAGATGAAGTTCCCGATAACCTTATCTGTCAAATAGTTGAAGTTAATAGTTGAAAAGAGATGTTAAAAACTGCAATTATATGCTCTGTTTTCAAAAAAGGAAGCCCTCTACTCATTGAAAATTATATGCCTATAGCATTACTATCAGTCTTCTCCAAAATATTAGAATATGCTATGTTTCACAAATAGTTGGCATTTCTAAACAATTTTAACATTTAAGTTGAATCGCAACACGGGTTTGTTAAAAACAAGGGCACTATTACTGCTATCAGTAGCTACTATGAAAAAATTATATCACTCTTCGAGCTAAAACAAAATCCTCTGGCTATTTTCTGTGACCTTAGTCGTGCTTTTGACTGTGTTAGTCACAGTATACTTCTAAAGAAATTCAAACTTTATGGCTTCGGTGGCATTATTTTAGACTGGTTCAGATCCTATCTACATGGTTGCTCTCAATGTGTGATTATGAAAAATAGTGGGAATAAGTCAATTTCTCAAGCTACATCGTCTATTCAATCAGTTGGTATTGGTGTACCGCAAGGTTCTTACTAGGCCCGCTGCTCTTCATTATTTTTATTAATGACCTTGTCAGAATCAATAATGCTGTGACTATAATGTATTCCGATGATACCTTAATAATTACTAGTGGCCAAAACTTAGAACAGGTCTTAGAAGATGCACAAAATATACTCACTGCATTGTTTGAATGGTTCTGCGCTAACAAACTATTTTTAATTTCATTTGGCTTTGGGCAGTTCCGCAATCAATAGTGTTAATATTACCAAGTTTTTAGGCCTAAATATCCAGTCCACACTTAAATGGGATACTCACTACCAAATTCTCTGTGACAAACTCAGTGTTATCTGCTATCAAGTACGATGTCTGAAACTTATTATGAGTATTTACTGTCTTAAAAAACTTTTATTACGCTGAAGTGCAATCTAGACTCTCCTATGGCTTAAATTTCTGAGGTTGCTCTCCACCAAGTAAACAGGTTTTTCTAATTCAAAACACATCATTAGAGTTTTGTTTGGTGGTATGTTTAGGGAATCATGTCAACCTATATTTAGGAAGCATGACATTTTGCTTCTCCCATGTTTATATGTTTATGAGATGGCAATACATGCTCGTAAAAACTTTATAAGGAACGAGGTAAAGTGCACCAATTTAACATTAGGCACAAATACAATTTAGTAATGCCCCCTCACAGATTAACAATTACAGATAACATCCCTCTGTCTATGGCTGTAACCTGTATTTATGCCTAGTTATTAGCTAATTTCATTTTAATTCAAGTAGTTACCTAAAGTTTTACCTGTAGGTGGAAAGACCGGGCCTTAATAACTGATCTTTAAAAGCATATATTTTGAGTGTACGCCACTGATAGCAGCCTCGTAAAATTAATGCACCGCGATTATCCATGACCACTAAATTGAAATGATGCATCTAACAAAAAATTTCTCTCTAATTTAACAAAAAATAATGTGAACAAGCTGAAAAAACACTATCTGTCCTGTAAATTTTAAACAGTTAAAAATGCACGTAAATTGGTTTAAAAGTCATAAACACTAGTGCTGTCGACAGGTGGAAATAAAACAAAATATCCTGAATATTTATGTCATAGCACATCAGAAAAACAATATTTTTTTTACAAAACTTGTATCCAGAAGGCTCATCAACGGACCCCAGTTTGATTATCGACGAAAGATGAGTTGAAATACGAGATATTGTCTCATAGAAATTGTAATTTGAATCCACAATGAAGACAATGCTCCCTAAGAAGCCCCTTTCGTCCCACGCCTATTCACAAAATTTACAGCTACGTACTAAAGCTCACAAAAGAACAAACAAATGGAATAATGAGTATTAGAGGTACGATTAAACTGAGAATGTAAAGTTTTGGCACACATCCCAGGATGAATTCTCTTCTTATTTCAGGATGAGAAGTAGAGAAACGACGACTGGTTCGGGATTTGTCGGTTATAATCTTTAAAAGGCCTCGGCTGACTCTATAATTGGGATGAAAACGAGCAAATTCATGGATTCTAACAGTTTTTGCAGCGGATAAATGGTTTGT
This sequence comes from Liopterus haemorrhoidalis, assembly GCA_963971575.1. Lineage (NCBI taxonomy): Eukaryota > Metazoa > Arthropoda > Insecta > Coleoptera > Dytiscidae > Liopterus > Liopterus haemorrhoidalis. The sequence continues at coordinate 93,015,435 of OZ020611.1, forward strand.
TTAAAAGGTTTTTGCTGGTATCACACGTACTTTTGGAAAGGGTAACTTTAGCTGAAAATTAATATTTATTTTGTTGCTTTAACTAAGAGGATACCTTTAAGCTAGAGCTTACGCACCATATATTACAATACTGCACTTGACAATTCAAATTAAATATGTCGTTATTTTCAAGATGGTGATTATTTGTTACCTATTTTTTTGTGCCATCTAAAATTCGGCGTTTGTAGGATATCCTCTACAACCGTGAAATGAAACTAATCGAAATACGTAACTCAATCCAATTTAATCGAATTTTGTTCTTGTTTTTTTTTTTTTTGTGCATAGTTTTACCTTACTGAAATATATTATTATTTATTTTTTTTTTTTTCAGTTGTAAGGGAGCTTGATAATCCCGTCTTAAGAAACAGTAGGGAATGTGTAACCAATTGTGCATAAATTTTACCTCCGTACTGTCCTCCAAACGCTGTCCTCCCAATGGTTCTTTCAGTGGCCCAAACAGGCGAGTATCTCACGGCGATAAATCTGAACTAAATGAAATGTTCAAGTGGTGTCCAGAAAATGTCCTTTAATTTCTTTCCATCTTGTCGAGATTTTTCGGTAGTTCAACCCTTCGTGAATAATTGACTGAGCACCAAAGCTTATGCCTAGTTTCGAAGAAATTTCTATAACCTTCAACATCATCATTATCAATTAACCGTTTCGATCCACTATTGGATATAGGCATCCCTTAGTATTTCCCATCTTGTTCGGTCTTGGGCTCCGTGCATACAATTCGTAGCGAGGCATTTAATGTCGTCAGTCCACCGTGTAGGTGGTCTTCCTCGACTCAGTCTATCTGCCCAGGGTCTCCATTGGAGTATACGTTTATTCCAGCGTCCATCTTTTATTCTGGCAAGGTGTCCTGCCCATCTCCATTTCATTGTAGTTATTTTCACAAGGATGCCAGTTACTTTGGTTTTGGCGCGAATTTCTGCATTAGGTATTAAGTCTCTTAAGGTGATGCTCAACATGATTCGCTCCATGGCTCTTTGAGCTATTTGAAATTTTTTAGCTGAAGCTTTTGTTAGAGTTAGGGTCTTAGTACCTTAAGTCAGAACAGGCGCGACGCAAAGTTCAAAAGCTTTCCTTTTAAGGTTTAATGGGATTTTGCTCTTGAAAATGTTTCGGAGCTTGCCAAATGCTGCCCATCCTTGTGAAATTCTTCTGGAAATATCGCATGTTTGATTGTCTCGGCCAATCTATAACCTTCAAGCTAAGATCATTCTCAGTAAAGTCACAAACAACCCGAATTTTTCCCTAGTGATGCTCGTTCTTGGTAATTTTTGGTAATTTTCAGTTTCTTGTCCGTTCGAAAACAATTTATTCACAAACACGCGTCTGTGGTAAGGTTGATTTCCTGAACTGAGCAGGAATCTTCTTAAAATTACAGCTGGTTTAACTTCCTTTTTTTATCAGAAACTTTATAATAATACTACTGACACACTGGCTTGGCAGGGACACCGATGATAGGATCAAGTACAGATATCCACAACTTCATCCCGTCAAGTCCACAATGGTGTACCATAAATTATCTGGTTGTAAGAAAATAATTCCCGGTTACATTTGATTGACCCTTGTATGAATATAAGTAGATTAGCAAAATGGACTAATTTTGCCATTTTGTAACATATTTGTAAACTACGAGCTAGAGTTTGTTAGTTTATAGAAATACGTCTTACCAAGTTTTCTTGACAGTCCCTGACAACCATTTTTTTGTGCCAGTAATTGCATTATGGTGTCTAAATTCCGGATTATACTTCGATTTTTTCGAATCATGACTTAACTTCGAGTATTTGATATTTAATATTAGTAATTATTTCTTCTTGGTCAGACCATTACATCTATCCAATATTGGATATCTCTTCTTAGAGTACAATGCTCGATGTTCTGAACTGACAAGTTCGTACTGACCATATTCCGAGCGTAGGCTATTTCCCCGCGTAGAGTTGTGTTGTGTGTGTTGCCTGTATATAACACAATCGTATGGGACCTACAATTAACTATCGTGGAATCCGAACCACTAATTATTTTGGAGAAATTTTACTAGGGCTTTTACCTCGGTAGTTCCCTATGCCTTTCGAGGGAGAAACGGTCGGAAAAATGTTAGGTGTTTTTCCGGTACCGGGGAATGAACCCTGGCCCGCCGCTAAGTTTGCCCTGAGCCTATAGTCCTCTTGTTTTTGTTTCCATCTTACCCAGAATTTAGTCAATCTCAATCAGTGTTTACCATGTGCTTCTTTTCTGTAACATCTTATCGGGATTCTGTGCGGACGATTTTTGTTGCACATCTCTCATCTACTCTTTACATTTTGCTTGCCTTTTTTTGCCTTGCTATCGCTTGTTGTATGAAAATGAGATTAGATATAAATCTCATTTTTCTGTAGTATTCAAGTTTTGCGTTTCTTATCCCGCAGGTTTATTTGTGGCATACTACGCGCCAATATATCCTCCTATTTTTGTTTTCGTCTTACGCAGATTTTTGCCAGTCTCATCCAGTGTTTACCGCATACATCTTTTCTATAATATTTTAGGCGGTTGGGATTTTGTTATCATATCTGGAACGCCACCGGACGGTTTTTTATTGCTCATATCTCGTTTGCTATTCACTTTTTGCTTGTCATCTTTTGCTTCATTATCAAAAGTTTACCACAAACTATAATTAAAATCTAACAAAAAGTTTTATAAGTATATAGTCGAAGAAAAATAATCAACAGATTATGTGAAATACTTGCCGATTTGTGGTCAATTATAAATCACCGTCTGACCATTCACCAAGAGAATTCCCAGTTTACCATATTCTTGTAGTTCTATTTTATTCTTAATTTATTTTCTTCAAAGGCACACAGGTTTTCCGCCGGTTTTCACAAATACACTTAAAAACAATATAAATTCAACATTACAATAAATAAAAAAATAATATAAATAAACAATTTGGTTAATAATAAGTTGTTTTTTTTAATTATGTCACGTTTATACCCTTTGCTACTAAGGCAATTAGCCAGGACAATTCTAATTTTTCGTAATGAAAATTTCATGCCTGAACAGGATTTAAACAAGGCAGGGTACGTGTGTTTCCACTACGCTACGCCAGTCAGCAATAAGTTGGTTTATCAATAGCTGTATTTTGGAACAAGTTAAAAATTCGTACACGAACGTAGAAATTTCAGAGGAAGAGTTATTTAGGATTTTAGAACGAGATATGGGGCCATTTAATGACTTGGAGAGGTTGGAGTAGAGAAGGCTGCAATTATGGATATTGTTGGGACAGGTAAATAATAGGTGAGTGGGATTTTCAGGTTTCCGCATACAAAAATTCGAGCCGATGACATTTATCCTGTAGAGCAGGGGTGTCGAACTCATTTCAGCCCCGGACCATTTTTCACAACTAAAATTCACGTGGTATATCGTGCGACTCATGTGAATTTTATATTATTACTCATTTTGTTTTCCATTTTCCACCATCATTTTGAATATTTATTTGAAGGAAGTAAAGAAATAACATTTAAATAATAACAATTACACACTAGTTGCACCTATACAAAAGTGCTATTTGAAAGCTCTGATCTCTGCTTACGAGTATATTATTTGGAATCACGGGGAATCAGCGATCTACCGACTATCGCACGGCCTTGGCTAACTGCGATAGTTACTGCCTGACTATTGGTTTTCCGCCGTTTGCCGAAGTCTTGACGCTGCAGACCAAACAGATTCTGTCACGACGTATTTTCGTTCGAATAAATTTTATACTATAAAAGACATATACTCGTAATATAAAAATTTATTATAGTATAAGAAGTTGTTGCGGGCCACAAAAATTCAAGTCTTGGGCCGCATGCCGACATATTGACACCCGCAGTGTTGTAATGTATATAGTTACAAGTATCTAGATACAGTAACTAGATACATTTTCAAGTATCTAGATACAAATTAGATACTTTTTGAAATACGTATCTGTATCTAGATATTTAAATTTAAGTATCTTGTATCTGTATATCAGATACTTTGATCGTTACTTTATTATTATACCACGATACCGAGCTGATATAATAGTTTTATTATTGTAAATTGTCATTTTAAATATTTTATTTTTACCATAAGTAAAATTCAGAAAACAATTGAAATTCTGTCGTTTACAAATTAAAATTATATGGAATTTCAAATATTCTCACTCGTTTTTCGTAGCTTTTGAACGGCCGTAAAAATAGTAGGTATTTAGGTACAACACACCACAATAGTAGATACAACACTTAAGGAAAATGGGTCATTATTAATGAAAACTTAAGTTTTTGAATAACTATTGTTGCTATTTTGATAAGCAAATTACTAAAAATATATGAAAAATTATATCTACACCAGTGGTTTGGGAGTAGACCATGGTTTTGTGAAGGCTATAGTCCGCTTTCCCAAGGGCCGGCCATGCTAGTGTGGATATTAAGATCATTTCCTAATTGAAATCAGTAAGATAAGTAGGGTGATAAGAGGTGTGATAAGGATGTAAAATTGAATCAATTATTAAACGCTCATATAAATTTAATTTGTAAGCGTGAGAATGTCAACTGAAATTTTGTTTATAAATTAAATTTGAATGGAATGAGAAAAAATAATAATCACGTATATCGTATCAGTAATTTTTTGTAAGTGATCAAAAATGATTGTGATACAAATTCCACTTAAATTAAGGCTAAAATTTGATTGAAAGTAACATCCTCTTAACAAGAATATAGTTGCGTATCTATAAGACATTATTCTTATAGATACGCAGATCATAAACTAGCACATATGGCTAACATAATACATACGTTATTTAGTACAAATTTATTCCGTAGAATAGTGTTTTACCTTGAATTAAGTAGGCTTTTTGTGAAGTCACGGTCTTTTTGAACAGCCTGTATAATACTGATTGTTTGGTAAAAAGTATGGTATTTTCATTTTTCAGTGTTTTTCAAAGGTATCTAGATGTATCTAGAATTTTTTTTAAATGTATATATTACAACACTGGATATCCCTGCTGTAGAGGTTGTGGGTGCTGAGCTGTGGTTGAATCTTAAATGGCATATAGAAGAGAAGGGTCCTTTGCTAAGGTTCTTTCTAAGAAATTTATTTCTACTTGACAGTTGCATAAAGCTTAATGCAACCAACCGAGTATTTATAATTATTTGTTTACCAATTATTATTATATTGTTATTATCTCGAAACAAACATAGTGAAAGTATTTTTAAGGGAGTACCAAGATAGCTAGTAGTTGAAATTTTTCAAATTGTTTCATTGATCATATGCCAACATTTTTTGTATCTAATAAACAATGTTCCCTTTGGACAGCCGTATGATAGTCGTTTGTTTGATGTATTAAATACTTTTTCAATTATTTGCCGTTGGTCTGTGCTGTTTTCTGTTGAGTTTTTCTCCCCAAAATGATAAATTAAACTCATGTTTGTAAATATAAAGGCTGTTCTAAATTCATTAAATATTTCCACCGTGTTTACAGAACGCTACGTTCTACATATTTACAGAGCATTTACATTATTTTATGTTTTATTTTAGTTAAATCGTCTTGGTACACAAAGCTTATAAAAGTTGCTTTAAGAACTACGTAAAGGTCTAATTTATTCTGATTTGAATCTGTAATCCGCGGGGAGGATCAGCAGGAAACGAATTTCAATCTAAATAAGGGAAAAAGGTAAGACCACTACTTCAGTTTTAATATTGCAATACAAGAAATGATTAAGGATTACGCGAAGATCAGTGATGGGTCGTTGGATGCAACGATTCATATTTCTTAAGGCTTAAAAATCGTTGCTAATTATTCCCCTAAGCTAAATAAGCTACCTGGATTTACTGAACCATTAAAATTAAGAATGAAAATGTAATAAAAAATATTTTTTAATTAATTATTCGAAGTAAAAGTTAAAAAAGTAAAACTCATCATCAGTAACAGTTACCTCATTTTTAGTTGATGTTAATAAATGTTTAAGTATGTTAAGTATGTTTAAGTATGTTCTTAAAGTTTGACATTTTTGACGGTATACGTACTTAGAGCGTTTTGACGTACGAGCACTATTTGTGTTTACAGTAACTTGAAAAAAATCATTTCGGCTAAAAATTGAATTAAATTTTCGAGGGATTATTTTTTACAACTTTCGACGTGGATTAACCCAACAACAGTGCATTGATGAACTTAATTCAACTTTTGGTGATGAAGCACCATCAAGGACTTCTGTTTATCGATGAATTGCCGATTTCAATCGTGGCCGTAGTTCGCTTAAGGACGAATTTCGTGAAGGTCGTCCAAAATCGGTTGTTTTTCCGGAAAACATTGATGCTGTGCGTGAACTGATACTGCAAGATCGTCATGTGGCTTATCGTGAGATTGAGGTATCCTTAGGCATTAGTGGGACCAGCATACATTCACTGCAGGAACATTTGGCAATCAAAAAGATACATTCGCGTTGGATCCCACATAATTTGACAATCGAAGTGGAAAATGTGCTTCGAAAATTAGTTCAAACGCATGCAAAAGTGTATTTATCTTCATGGAGAATATTTAAAAAATAATTGTTTTTGATCTCAAATGCCGAAATGTAAAAGGCAACCCTCGTACAGTTGTGTTGTGTGTGTTTCCTGTGTAACACAATCGTATGGGACCTACAATTTATTATCGTGGAAGCCGAACTACTAAAGGTCGGTTTCTGAAAGCCTAGTTAACTATAACCAAATAGTTGGAAAATGGTTGCTATGGTTACTTATGGGATTGTTAAATTGTAACCGAGTTTAACCAAAAGATTAAACTCAACAAAGCTTTCAGAAACCGTCTCTAATTATTTTGGGGAAAATTTACTAGAACTTTTACCTCGGTGGTGCCCTATGCCTTCCGAGGCAGGAACGGTCGAAAAAGTGTTATTGCCGGTGCCGAGAAATGAACCCTGCCCCGCCGCTCAGTAGTTCACACGCTAACTAACTGAGCCACGACCATTCTCTGAACCAAGCCATAGATGTCAAAAGAACATCTACGGCTTGAAAATCTCGGGCAATTGTTTGGTCTAACAACTGCTGGCCTATTTCGCAGCGCTATATCTAAAAGTAAAATTTACACGCTGTAAGCTAAGCTTCGTTACAGAGATGGCATATGAAGAAGTTTGTTGCTGTTATTCATTCAGAGCCTCTACTGTCAACTGAATCATCCGCAAAACAAATTATTCCATTCCTATGAATGGAAAATCTGAATATGAATAAATACAAATAAATTAATATATGTTAAATTAAAGACAATATTTAAAATGTTCATATGAAATTGGAATACATAAATATTTGCGTATGTTGATTTACAATGTTGTTACTGGAGCATAAATATTGTTGATATTATTTTGTATACAATTTTATTCAAAAAATTTAAATATTTGTTATTTTGTCATTTTTCAATACCTATATTTACATAACAAAAAAACCAACTATTTAAAAAAAATGTATATCCTGTTAGTGACATGGAACGATATTTTTAATTAATTATTCAAATTATTAAAAACTAAAAATTAATCCTGAAACATTATCGAATATAAAAAATGCTAATTTTGTGAAACAAGGACACATAAATATGACAAATTAAATATTTTCTTGTTTAATTCGGTACGTTTTATTACTTTCAACCGAGATGCAAAGTTACCTGGAAGAAGGTGTGTAAAAAAACGATCAACAATCGTTTAAGTTCTAGCGCAAGGCGCTTGAATTTAAAAAGTTATATTTTCATGTTTCTCATTTTTTTTGTTTTTTATTTATAAAATTTTACGGACGCTTCAACAGCTTAGGCTCTTAGCACCCCGGTGCATTAAGGTAACAAATAAAAGATACGTTAATAATAATAATAATAATACACTCTGTAGGTTGTGCCACCACCTTCTTGAAATCATTATGCATATTCTGTCTGCTTGCCATCTCTTGCACCGTCGAGTTTCGTGTCTCGACATAATGCTGCTCTCCGCGTGCTCTACTACCATCTTAGATATGCCTATGGTATTGACCAAATACCGGTTATACCGTACGTTCCTTCTGACATAGAATCGGTGTTGGAAAATTCCAAGTGCCGCATTTATTGGAATTCCTCCTTACCCACTCCGAGGTTACTGACAGCCACTAAGCCAAACATAACCCTCCTGGATATCGAGACCAAACAGATATTTGTGATCGAATTCTTAAGTCCAGCTGAAAAGAATATCTCTCTCAAGGAGGAGCAAAAGTGGTCCAAGTATATAGATCTCTTGTCCGAACTTAGAAAGCTGTATCCAGGGTATAAAGCTAAGCTTGTAGTCCTAACAGTTGGTGTTTTGGGTGGTATGAAATCCTCCTATCGAAGGGAAATCGAGTCCATTCCCACCTGCAGATCATCTGCCTCATCTTTGATCTGCAGGATGCAGAAAGCAGCGCGGCTCTGGTCACTCCGCATTGTGCGTGCACTGGATCTGGCGTAATATCCGTGTCTGCATAGCGCCAGAGTTGGGGAGCAGCCGTGTGTATTTAGCTCCACTAGTCTCTAGTATGGTGCGGCTCAAAAGGTTGCTGAAGGTTGCGATTAGTGGACGCTTGTCAAGACCTAACAAACCTCCAATAATATAACATAATGTAAAACAATATAGAGGTAATATAATAAACAGTAAATGGCTAGAAAGATTTAATAACTAGTTAGATATATATTTAGGTGGTATTTGTTTATGTCTTTTAGGAATTTTATCACATTTGTTTCCAGGTCTTGTATTGTAGGCAAGGGCTCGGTCGAGAGTTTCAGGGATCTTGTCGTTATAGCGCTATGTTATATATTTGCAGCCTTCGATTAAAATGTGACTTACAGTGATACGTGAGTTGCATGTGTCGCAAATGGGGGGATCAGAATGTGCAAATATAAGTTTGTGGGTGGTACGGCGCACAACTTGATCATGCCTGTTTGAACTAGGTGTCCATTTTTATAGTTATTACGTGGTTGTTTGTGAAGAAGTTCCAATATTCCTTCCATGTGTTAGTTGGCTCTTATGCGACTTTTGAAGTCGGCAACACGGACTGGTATATCTGTAATCTGGAAATCAGTTGCTTCTTTTGCCGCAACGTCAGCTCCTTCGTTTCCAATTATACCAACGTGAAAAAGGATCCAGATTATAGTAATGTTCTATCCGTTGATTAGGGCCTCGTGGATATTGTCTTGGATTTTCTGTACAGTCGTATTGCCTGAGTAGATTTGTTGGATGGCACTTAAGGAGTTACTAAGTATTAAAAAGCTTTTCGAGCTATTTTTGTTCTATTCCAGCATGTATTCAGAAGCTTGAAATAGGCTATATGATTCCGCCGTAAAGACTATGGTTTCTTTTGGTAGATAGTACAGGTGTTTTTCGTCTCCGATTATTAGGACAGCTCCGGTTTTACTGTTTATTTTTGAACCAACAGTGTAAATGTCAGTGAAATTTGCTCCCTAAAAATTTACCTAAAAAGTATCAAAATTTATGTATTAAGTTATCCCATTTTTGTGTTTTGAGGGTTACAACCATTAGCCTAATATGTATCGATAAGCATATTACGTTTTAAGCAAAATATATTTCTGTTTTACAAACTTTACGACCAGGTTATATATTTAGTGTCATGATGATCTGAGTCTGAGAGAAAATTTTCTAAACCTCAACTTTAAAGGTTAAACGAAAATATATTTTAGCGCGAAAAGTATCTTCTCACTAACTTACGACCTCACGAGCACACAGCAAAAGAAGCAGAAGGCTGAAAAATATTTGCATTAAAACAGCGAATCGTGTTACCACTGGTAGCAATGCAATAAAGCGTACCTATTTCTGTTTAATTGTTATCATCCTCAAATCGGAATTGGAACAGCAACTCTTCAGCTTCAGGTCCCTGCTTTTAGGTATTCTACCCTTTCCATGAATATTCAAAATTTACATGTTTTATTGTACTTTGAATTGTGTTCTTTTGTTTATAACTATTTTCCAACTGTTTGTAAAAAAAGATCCTAAATATTTCACCGTTTGGACTGACATAATCAGCCAACCTAGGCGTACAATTACAATGTTAGGGGCCGCTACAGTTATGACACATAATCTTATCATCGTCGTACCACGGCGCCATAGCAATTCTAACAGAAATATACTGTTTATTTGTCATTAGATCTTCTGTTAAAATCCTCTTTCTATCATTTGTGACAATTACAGCATACAGGTTTTTAGATTTTGTATTAAGTCAATAAACTAAGTAATTAAATAAACTGTAATTTATAAATTAATTATTAAATAAGGGTAACATACAATATCGTTAACAGTGTGTAAATGTAAAAGTGGAGTTTTGCCAAAGACAGAAATGGAATAGTTGTGTAGTGTTAATGTTTCAAATGAAACTTTCGTTTTTTGTCGCAACTTCAAATAACAACATCCATTTATGTGTGTCTAGCTGTTAATAGCTTTATGTTGGAACAACTTCTCAGCTTTCAACGGAGCAATCTTGGCTTCTCTGTTTCATTCCACTGATTTATCTGGCCCGTCTTTAACTATCCTTATCAAAGAATCACATTGCTTTATTACTCATTAACTGTTTACGGCATCTTCACATCTGTTAGTTTTTTACATCACACCATTACGTAACAAATGTATCTTGATGGGTGTGAAAATTGTTAAAATGTTCTTTAATGTCTTTAGACGGTTGTATTTTTCGAAAATTCGTGAAAAAACTGACTATTAGGGTGGTCATTTTTTTTCGAAATATTACTGATTTTGAAACAGGTCCACGTCCATTTTGTACCTTAGTAGGAAGTATTAAAATATGCAACTTTTCAGTTCCATTGGATTACGTTAACACGTACTCGGAAACAGGTACTTCTAGCTTATCCTTAATATTTTTTTCTGGGTTCTAAACAACTTAGGTAATAGTTTGAGACTAATTACGACAAAATCGGTTGAACGATACTAATTCTGCAACTGTGTGGGGAGCCTACTGATAATATGAATGAAACGTCCCAGTTTCTGATTTACATATTTCATTTGTACTTCCTCAAACTCTAGGTATCCCATACAATGAGGCACATAATCCGCGAGAGGTTTTCGGATATGACCCCCACCTACGTTCGCCAGCTAATTGCTATGATTCTTAGGAAGGATTTTATGGTTGTTGAATCAAATTCCTCATTTTAACTGAACTTTCTTTAATAATGATATTGTTTTAATATTTACATTATTTACACTAGACTTACAAATTAACGATGACAGTTAATCCAAGTGAGACACATATTTACAAAACACTCAAATAGCTGAGAGGCTCTGTAACACACGAACTTAGTGTTCGTGTGTTTCCAAATTTTTGTCCACTAGACATCACAATCCTCCAGCATACATATAAATATCATAGTTCAGAAAGCTTACAAGGTGTTGGGTTTCATCATTAGAAAATCTATTTTTTTTTTTTTAATTACAAATCTTGTGTTCTCTTTATATAATGCATATATTATGAGTATATAATGCGTATGTCAATTCTCATTTAAGTTACTGTAGTACCGCCTGGAATCCCCAATATAATGTTCAGATATCTCGAAAAGAACGGATTCAAAAAAGATTTATTTGTTATATTTCTAGGAAAGCACCAATTTCCAGCATGCATTATAAAAATGCATGAAGTAATTTTAAGATGCTTACAGTAATTGATAAAAGATCTCTGTCTGATATTATTATACATATTAAAATTATTAATGGTATGATTGAATTTTAATTCGCCTATTGTTAGATTTTCATTTACTTATAATAACTTAGATTCTATTCTTAATCTTGATATATTTTTTATACCGTAAACATCTTTAAAAAAAAGATTAAAAACTATTATATTAACACATATTAATAATATACCCATTTTTAAAATTTTGTATCAATTTATCAACTTTATATAACTTATGTATTTATATTGTATTTTTCAAATTTTTTTTTTTTTATATTCACCTATGTAATTATATTTTTTAATAATGTTGTCGTTGTAGTGTGGGGTTAGTCCTGTTTACAACGCTACAAACATAAATAAATAAAATAAAATAAAATTAAAAAAATCATCTAAAAAACCAATTATCTCTCACAAGTCTCTATGAATATGTGCTCCATATCTCTAGCTGGACATTACATATACATATGAACACTACACTAACTTACATACGGAATTATTTGTTCACATGGCTGTCTTAACTGAACTACCCCCAAACTCGTATTAAACTCGTCACTCTTTAAACTCCACTACTCGTAAAACTTGTCTTAATCTCATCACTCTTTAAACAAAACTACCATGAGAGACTTACATAGCTCAACTGTAAAATATCATATCACATCCTGATCATCCAGACGACATTTGTAATTCATAAATTAAATAGTATAATCTTCCTAGATAAGTAACAAATAATTTATTAACTCTAATTTATTTTAAAGACAGAGATTAATAGTTTTTTCCTATATTGTCCGAATACATCAAATCTATTAATTGAGAGAGTTGTCATCTGTTAAGAGTTTACGATGCACTTTTCATGTTAAGTTTACATAGATCTCAAGTTACAGTAATAAATATGTCTGCCCTTAAGTGACCTTTCTAAGAAATTGATTATTTTCTGTCATTTAACATTTTTAATATTTTACTTAAATTGGATGATTATTTAAATTTAATTATGAAATATTATTTCAGAAACAATACCAAAATTACCTCTCTTACAGCTGCTTTAGGCAACAATGAGAAACACGATATGTTAAAATCGGTGTGTGTATCATTTATATTGGTTTTTATGTGAGATTACCGATCATGCCTAATGCCTTGAATTCTATACATCTATACATTAACAATCATCCTTTCTTACACCTTGGTAGTCATTTTAACTGCCGCAAATAACTTTAGATGCAGAACGCCCAAAATTGTTAGTACCTAATATTTCTAATTGCCTATTAGCTTTAATTCTCTCTTATATATATATATATATATATATATATATATATATATATATACACACACACATATATACATATATATATATATATATATATACATATATATATATAAAAAAGTCAGTAATATATTTTCTAAAAGATAAGTCAGTTGCATAAGCCTCATTGGTAATAAATAATATTAGGTTTAATGAAAAGTTCTTTCGTTTTTCTTATTAGTGCAGTATGCACTAGTCACGACTTGTTCGCTGAATTGAACAGACGTCTTTTGCGTTTTGGTTAAACTCTGTACCTTTGAGTACCTAATTATGGTTTTCGTTTCATTTTAAACCCTTACATTTTAAAATGGCGGAAGAATTTCCATTAAAACATTTTTTACGCTGTTTAATTTTTCATGAGTACCATACATAAAATGCTACAGATTCTACAATAAACATTTGCACTTTTTATGGCAGTAAATTAAGTGTAAGCACATGCCAAAGGTGGTTTAACAAAATTAGATCAGCTTGGATGAGCCCTGATCTGAAAGGCCTTATAAAGAAATAATTTATTATGAGATGTTAAAACCGTTGCAAAGTGTTAATTCTGATCTCTACTGTGAACAATTGGATTGATTGAATCAGAACTTTACCATAAAACGGCCAGAAATTGTGAATAGAAGAGGAATTATTCTTCAACACAACAATGCCCAACTAACTGCATCAAAAAAAAAAAAAAAAAAAACGTGAAAATCTTTCCGGGCTTGGTTGGGAGGTTCTATCACACCCACCCTTCTTACCAGACATTGCACCTGCCGACAATCACTTATTTCGATCACTGGAACAATTTTTAAGAAACAAGACACTTAGAGATATGAACCATGTTAAAATGACCCTTGAACAATTTTTTTCTTAAAAAAATCAGGAACATTATAAATCGGGAATAGTTTGTCTTCCTGATAGACGGCAGAGTTTTATAACTATTTTACACAATAAAGTAAAATTTTTTCTTTCGATTTGTTTTTATTTTAATAATACCAAAAAACGAAGAAACTTTCCGGTACACCTAATATAAAAACCTCCGAATACAATTTCGTACTTATTTTTTGAGTGTAAAACACTTTTCATGTGTCAAATCATAGCGTACGGTAATTTCAACTGACTTAATAGGTAATATAACATTCTACGTATCCAACACTCAATTAACACTCAAAATGGCTACTAATGGGGTAAAAAAGGATGGTTATTAATGTATCAATGTTCAAGACATTAGACGTGATCAATATTCTCAATTAAAAACCAATGGGAATGATACTCACACCAAAGAGATATTGTATTTTTCGATGTTGCTTTGCGTTGAGTGCAGCGCTACTCAATTTTGCGACTAAAACCTTTGCAGAATTAGTATCATTAAACCGATTTTGTCGGAAATTATCTCAAATGAATACAATGTTGTACAGAATTCAGAAAAAAAAAAACTTCTGTAAATCCAAATACACCGGTTTTGGGGATGCGGATTTTTCTTTTTAAATATATTACTTTTTTTAGTTAATGTAAGAGTAATATGTAAAATTTAGTTTCGTCATGATATAAGACAGAATTAGAGCAAAGAGGAAATTAGTTAAAAATGTTAGTTAAATTTTCAACGTACTGCATCTAAAACTCTTTGCGGCAATTAGAAACTTGCGCAAATCTGCTAAAAATTATAGAAAATGTCTTTGTGATCATGTGAGCCCCAACCCCCTAAAGAAAAATCAGGATGCGCGCCTCTGGTGGCATTTGGCGTCGATTCAATTATCTGCTAAAATGCAGTAGAGGGCAAATGGACTAGTTCATACTCTCTAATGGGTAATCCCAATAACTCGTTGGATACGCGGTACAAATGGTTATTCAATTTTCCTTGATACTTTTTCCATTTAATTTGAAAAAATTATCAACAAAAGAATAAAAAATGACGCGTAATATTTTGGGTTCATTGACATGGTTGACACTTTTACAACATTTGGCAATACCGCTCCAATTTCCCATAAGAGCAATACTGCATTTGAACGGACTATAGCAGTGTTCTTTCTAGAGCAGTGGTGGCGAACCTATGACCCGTGGGTCAGACACTGACCCACGAAGGCTTTTTAAGTGACCCACGCGTTGAATTTATAAAAAACAAAAACATAAAAGAGAGAACAGGCAATAGAAAATATTAAAAAATTAAAGTATAAATAAATATCTAATTTCGAATTTATAAAAAAAAAATATATTTCCAAGTGGACGTTGACGAATTGATTTTCTATCGTATCACTGTACCTGTATGTGAGTCATAAATTTTTCAAATATAGATTGGTTAAATGATTTAATGTTCTTAAGTGACATCACTCAGTATTTCAATGAACTGAATAAAAAACTTCAGGGAAATGGACAAGTTGTATTGATGATGAAAATATTAAAACATTTATGACGAAACTTAACATCTTCACAAAAGATTTCGAAATGAAAATGATGAAATATTTTCGTCAATTACAAAAACATTTTCAAAACACAATAATTTTTGAAAATACGCTTGATATTCAAGAAAATGCAATTAAAAAATATTTAATTATTATACAGGAAATAAAACAAGCTTTTCAGGAGAGATTCAATTTAAAAGTTTGGAAAATATATTTCACTTTATTTTATATCCATACAAAACAGAATTTGCAACAATAGAGCTAACCGGATTAATGTGGCTAGGTATCCATGATTTAGAAATGGAATTAGTTGAATTTCAACTTAGTCTGGTGCCTACGTCGAAAGATACTGCACTTGATGATAATGGAATGCCATTTGGCACACGTGTTCCTTATAAAAATTAAATCATTTTGACCTGCAGCACCTATTTGTGAATCGAGGCAAATTCAAGATGGCGGCGAAACTAGCGCGCCAATTACGATAACGATAACTGATTCTTATGATACAGCAAAATAGCTAAATACATATTTGTACAATGGACCTTTATCTACAATTTGCCGCGTCGTACACGAATTTCCGTTACTTAGTTTACAAGATAACGTCCATAATTCATTCTCAGACGCAAAAAAGTGATATCCGAAATGGCTAACGAATTTCGTATAATATGGCTCGTTTTCTATTAATTTAATGCCGTAGATTACGAATCTGTTATCAAAATGGCGAAAATTTAAAATTTTGATAGATTTTTTTTCCAAATTCGAGACATGATGATATTCTCTATCACTGCAAATCTGCGTATATTAATATTTTGTTTCAATTCTTCCTAAATCTGTAGGGCATATCCTTGCCTACAAGAATATGTGCGGAATTTTTCTCTGCGGGGCGCCAAAATTAAGGTAGTGGCCGAAATGTGTAAAGTCTCAACTTCGTATTATTTTGACACTCTTTATATCGTTTTCGACCAAATAGGACCTGTAAATTACCAAAATGAAATAAAAAATGGCATATGACTTGTTATTATTCGGATTTTGACCGAAATGAAATTAAAAAAATTACATATCCGGCCGGAACGGCTGTAAATTATGACATTTAAGTAAGATTCTCCATACATATACGGAATGTATCAATTTGCTTAGGTTTGTTCGCAGCATCTGGTCTCAAATGAAGCCGCTTTCGAAATAACGCTCGAAAAGCGAATTTTGCTATTTACATCAAATTTGTTGAGTTGTATATCAATTTCGGGTATATTGAAGTCGTAGATTTCGAAAATTGAGTTAATTTAAAAATTTGCTACACATAAGATTGTATTTTGCCCGAAAAAAAAAATAATTACATGTATTATTTACTTAGCAGTGAGAATCATTACACGACAGTGAAGTGTCTCTCCATCCAAAAGAGTAATATATAGCAGTTCTGACAAAATAATATTGATTACTACACACTTAATACGATTCTAATGGTGGCCGAAAACTATTCTTTCGAAAATGATTAAAATATTCTCTAATATTTTTACCAGCTATTAGGACAACATGTTAATGTGTTGATAGTTCCTTTATGTTTGCTAATAATACTGACTTTAAGTCCTATCTTACAAAATAATTTATATTTATTTACAAATCAAAGTCGAAAGCCTCACTAATTGGGTGGGCCTATGTAAAGATAAAATTCTAGTGAGATAGAGTATGTCCATTCATGCCATCAATTGTACTGATTATTGCCGTTATTAATTTTAATTTAGGTTTATTTTAAATTTTTAAAGGGGTAAAATATTTCAAAAATATATTTTAAATATTTTACCTCTTTTAAAAACTATACCTATGAAAACGTCAAGTCAAGTTCAGGGGCTAATTACGTCCGTTCCCTACTAATTAAAAATTACTTATTATTTCTTAAATTAAAGTTTATTTAACATGTTTCTTCAATTAATTATGCAAAATAATGTTTCACTCAAGGTTTCGACTTCGATTCAGACTAGTGTTGAATAAGAATTTATCGAATATCTTCATTTTGTATAGAATTAAGTAGTAGAGGAAGTCAGTATTATTGGCACATATAGAGGATATATCAACACATTAAAATGTTGTCCTGATAACTGGTAAAAATATCATAGAATATTTTAACCATTTTCGAAAGAATAGTTTTCGGCCACCATTAGAATCGTAATAAGTGTGTAGTAATCTATATTATTTTGTCTGAACTGCTATTTACTACTCTTTTGGATGGAGAGACACTTCACTGCCGTGTAATGAATCTCATTGCTATGTAAAGAATACATATAATTATTTTTTTCGGGCAAAATAAAATCTTATGTGTAGCAAATCTTTAAATTAACTTCATTTTCGAAATCTGCGACTTCAATATACCCGAAATTGATATACAAGTCAACAAATTTGATGTAAATAGCAAAATTCGATTTTCGAGCGTTATTTCGAAAGCGGCTTCATTTGAGACCAGGTGCTGCGAACAAACCTAAGCAAATTGATGCATTCCGTATATGCATGGGAGTATCTTACTTAAATGTCATAATTTACAGCCGTTCCGGCCGGATATGTAATTTTTTTTATTTCATTTCGGTCAAAATCCGAATAATAACAAGTCATATGCCATTTTTTATTTCATTTTTGTAATTTATAGGTCCGATTTGGTCGAAAACGATATAAAGAGTGTCAAAATAATACGAAGTTGAGGTTTTACACATTTCGGCCTCTACCTTAATTTTGGCGCCCCGCAGAGAAAAATTCCGCACATATTCTTGTAGCCAAGGATATGCCCTACAGATTTAGGAAGAATTGAAACAAAATATTAATATACGCAGATTTGCAGTGATAGAGAATATCATCATGTCTCGAAGTTGGGAAAAAAAGCTATCAAAATTTTTAATTTTCGCCATTTTGATAACAGATTCGTAATCTACGGCATTAAATTAATAGAAAACGAGCCATACCATACGAAATTCGTTAGCCATTTCGGAAATCACTTTTTTGCGTCTGAGAATGAATTATGGACGGTATCTTGTAAACTAAGTAACGGAAATTCGCGTACGACGCGGCAAATTGTAGCTAAAGGTCCATTGTACAAATATGTATTTAGCTATTTTGCTATATCATAAGAATTAGTTATCGTTATCGTAATTGGCGCGCTAGTTTCACCGCCATCTTGAATTTGCCTCGATTCACAAATAGGTGCTGCGGGTCAAAATGATTTAATTTTTATAAGGAACACGTGTGCCAAATGGCATTCCATTATCATTAAGTGCAGTATCAACGTAAAATATGGTGCGTAGGCACTAGACTAAGTGTGGAAAAATAAATTTGAAAATTTAGTTTCGGAAATAGGAGGAAATATTTCTGAAAGTACTACAGATAATAATGATCCCAAACTAAAAATTGAAAATATTATATTAAACGTATGGGATTCTTTACCAAACAATTTTATATCAATGAAAAAGCTTGCTAATGCTCTGTTAACGATTTCTGGGTCCACATATTCGTGCGAAAAATTGTTTTCCTCAATGAATTTTGTAAAATCCTCCAACAGAAATAAACTTGGAAATGAATTGACAGCGAAATGCGTTAAACTAATGAATACGGATTATGAACCTAATATTAAGAAACTATCTGAAAATAAGCAACAACAGATTTCACATTAAATATATATACTTTTATCACCTTTATTATATATACAAATATCTGTAACTATGTTTATAATAAAGAATACTTCATAATATATGTATGTGATGTTCTTTATTCCGTGTTCATTCAAATATTTAGTCCAGTGGTGCGATAATTCATGATATTACTCCATTGATGTCAGTTTTTTGACATCGACTGTAAAGAAATTTACGGTGTTCCAAATTATTGGTACCCCTTTTACCACACCCCCTTCCAAGTGGCATCCATTGACTCAGTGACCCACGGACTAGTATTAAGAAAAATAATGAACAAAATTTGACCCACTACTCAAAAAGGTTCGCCATCCCTGTTCTAGAGGATGGCGGTATTTTGGAAATTTACGCACGGGTGGCTGAACAAATGGGACGGGCCTGATTTTTTTTATTTGCACTCGTCGATCATCAATACAATATGCTAACTGTCGTAGTTAGGATGTGTTTTGTAAATCTTGTGAATTTTCGAGACTTATCTTCTTTCTAACCTATTTTCTTTTCTGATCTCTCTCTTACTAGTTCACCACTCGATCTTTCTTTTCCTTTACTCATTAATCCCTTTACACGATGATCCACTCTACTTTAATTTGAGATTTAATACATGAATATCGTTTCTTTTTGTTGATTTTAAGGTCTTATCTATCGTTTCAATAACCTAACCTAAAAGAACTTAGCAACACAAGTTAATCAATACAAATTTTTGCAGGTTTATTTTCTCCCCGTGTTGTATTTTATGAGAAAAATTTAATATTAACGACCAATCAATCAAACATCGGAATTTGGTATCATAAATTGCCTGGCTGTCAAAATATAAAAATTCAGATATAAATATGAATGTATAAATATTATAGAGCGGTATAAAGGATACTTTACAAGTGTGTAACATTTGTTATGAATGTATGAGATTCTCGGCATTTTGCAACTTTTCCAAATGGCGTTGTATATGGCTGTCGGTACGGACATAAACATTCCTCAAGCATAGAGGCGATAATATTTTATTGCTTGCGTTTCATCACGTGTTGATGACTATTGTATTGCCAAATGATCGATATTATCCATCAACATATCTTATCACTTTTTATTGACGCTACTTTATGATCCAGTTTATCACAATACATCGCAAAAAGAATTTGTCATTCCTAAATATCAGTAAATACATGTAAATGGGAATTTTTGTAAAAATCTGTTTCAAATACCTGGTCACCATGATAAATTAGGTGAATATGATACAATTGGAAATTACGAATAGAATTAAGACTGTTAATGTATCGTATTTTGCATTTGGTACCCTCTTCAAAACGAAACTCTTGTCCCGTTCTTATGTAGGGCTCCGAAACATGGAGCTTAACAAAGCGAGATCGACAACACCTCATAGTTTTCGAAAATAAAATATTACGCCGAATCTTTGGTCCCATTCAAATTAATGGTGAAAGAAGAATCCGTAAGAACAAAGATATCCGAGAACTGTACTCAAGGCCAAGTATCACCCAAGAACTCAGAGGTTATGACACGTTATGAGGTTGATGGAGGACAGAATGGTTAGGAAGATATGGGAAAGAAGATTGAATACCCGTCGACCAGTGGGAAGACCTCGCAAGAGATGGAGAAATCAGCTAACCGTAGATCTGACAAGTATTGGTATACAGGGTACTTGGCAAGACTTGACAATAAATAGATCGAGATGGAGGGCTTATGTGAGTGAAGCTAAAATTCAACCTGACTGATAGTGCCCAAAGAAGAAGAAGAAGAAGAAGAAGAAGAAGAAGAAGAAGAAGAAGAAGAAGAAGAAGAAAAATCTGTAACTACATAACTACTATTTTTCATGTTACAATCAATATTTATTAAAACCAAATTGGTCTACAATATCTGACGTGTACTAGCGCAGCGTTTCTCAACCCGGGGGCCACGGCCCCCAGGGGGTCCGTGAAGGCTTCGTCGGGGGACCGCGAAGTCATACAAGATCGAAACATGAAAATATAATAAAAATGCACTCAATCTTGCAAGATATAAATTTTATTCATATTTATAAATACGAGTATCTTATATTTATATTCATAAAAATATACTTTTCATAACATAAATAAAATAAAAATTCTATTTATTTTTAAAACTAATATACTTATTTTGACAATTAATTTAAACTATAGACTATTTTAAACGTTTAAGTTGTCACTAGCTAACTTTATAATTGTTTATAATTGATAAATGGGCTTTTACTAAACAAAATTATCAAAAGCTTTATTCAATCGATGAAAATTACTAGATTCGAAAATTTAGTTCCGCTTTAACCAAAGAAACAGACTATAAGTAGACTATATCAAGGTCAAATAAATTGTATGTGTCGGTTGATGGGTTTCTCTGACAATGATTCGCGTTGGAGGTACTTCAAGTATTTTCAAGTTGTACTTTGAAATAGGTACGACTTGAAAGTGCAATATTTTTTTTTATATATTTTTAATTGTTCTCCGAGCTACAGATAACATAAGAGTAAGAATGCGAATGTGTTTAAATTAAAATGGAAGGCATTTTGAACACTTGTAAATAAAAATACTTTATGTTCAAGTCGTTATAGGGAATATAATCGTCATTTAAAATATCACAGTTTTTTTGTCAACCGTAAAAGATATTAAAAAAATGTTTAAGTAAAAGTTGTTGAAAAGCTCTATCCAAAGATATCCAATATGACATACGTTCCCGTTTAAAAATTTGGAATTGTCCTTGACATTCTGTACTTAATTTCTGTAAAATTTCAATACTACTATTCAATTTTGTGGATATATTTTAGTTCAAAATTTTTCCCAACTTGCTCCCACGTCGCCTTTTCGGAAAAACTCGTGTTCCCATTATCTTGATACACCATATATACAGGGGGGCCGCAGACATTATTTACATAATTTCGGGGGGTCCCAGGCCAGAAAAGGTTGAGAAACACTGTACTAGCGTGCTTTACATCTTAAGCTCATCACCTCATCAATAATGCTTCCTCTCAAAACCTCAAAAGTTCAACAGAAAAAAACCTCAAAAAGATAAGATAGAGTTCAACTTTGAGCTACTGGAACGGATAAACGGAATCCCATTTAATTACGTTACTGGCTTTACGAATTTTTGCTTACGAAGTACATCGAGAAACCAGTTAAATTGGTATACCGACCCATTGTAGTAAATCAAAAATATACCTTATTTTTTAAAATTATTTAAAAATTCCGAGTGTACCAGTATCGGTTGTACCGGTGTCGGTTCGTTAAAACTTCTGATGGAGGTGCTGAAACTAGAAATATAATTGAAGTTTTTTTACTACATATACGTTTACAAATAAAATCATATAAAGTATTATATTTTATAAATGAATATGTATAAGTTGAAGTAGAAGAAAATTAACGATTTATGTGCTGTACAGAACATACAACCACCTGCATTAGTATTTATACTTTAAAAATACAAATATATCTGTAAGCAAACGTGCACTTTGCAAGCTTTTAACTGCAAACAACTGCAGCACTGAAAGTGTATAAACAGCCATTACCCCCACTTAATGCCAATCGCCGCGTTACCATAAGAACTCGAGCTGTCAATGTTTTCAGCACATTGTACATCATAACTAGTACAAGAACTGTCTGTTTTACACATGACGCACGGCAGTAGTGAGGGTTTTTAATAAAAACTTAAGTAAAGTTAGAGATATAGGGAGTAAAAAATATTATAAACTTCTGTAATGTTTAAATTAATTTTATTTTGGGGGTGCTGCAGCTCCACAGATCTTATTTACCGGTCGCCACTCAAGTGTAATATTATGGTTTATATCAATGTGCCTCACTCTGCTGATGATTATTAAAAATATATCATGAGATAGATAAAATATCGTTATAAATTTTATTTCAGATTGTTAGCTTGTATAGGAATAAAAGTAATAGTAAAGTAAATAATATTACATAAGGTGCACTGACATTTTTGTTTTGTCTGTTTAAAAAGACCCTGTTTTTAATTGTTCAATTACCCGAACATGACACTTCTATAATTCTATTTTTATGAATAATAATTCTGATGAAGAAGAACGTGACATATTCGACTATAGGTTAAGGCGTTTCAAGCAAATAATTGTAAGTCTGTTCCGTAAAACATTTTTTTTGTCAACATATATATACCAAGCATCTACTTGACATGGTAGACCTTCCATTCTTTACGTTAAGTAGACTTTACCTTTTCTTACATTGTTTATTGCATATTTTGACCTTTTCTTTACCTTTTTCGGAGATTCTACCATTTGTACTCTTAACTTTTAATGTACTCAACATAATAATTTAAAAAGTTTTTGTACCAATTGTCAATATTGTATTCATATTCCCGCGGGATATGAAATTAATAGTTTCCTTTCTTACCCACCACCCATATTACATTGCGTGGCGTCTATTTTACTTAGTTACAAAATGGCCGTTTTGACTTAACTACAGTTTTATTAAATTTTAATGTGTTTTACTTAAATTTATTATATAAATATTTTACTAAATACAATTGTGAAAGTACCTTGAGGTTGCAACATCAAACTGTTTTTTCATCCTTGCGATATGCTTAAATATTTTGGTAAGTTATATTGGTTGATTTTGCAATACTGGGCTTACATTGTTAACTTGGTTTTAGACATCCTTGAACAAAGTTTATGAAGAATAACGAAATATTGGATCGATTATGAAATAGTTGCATAATTCCTTCGCATTCTTCTTTTTCCCAAATATTTCTCATCATTATATGTCTTAACAGAAGATCAAAAATTCTCCGTACTGGTTTATATATATATATATATATATTTAATAATGAAAATTGATATCAAAAATACAACCTCCCCGTGAAACGAACCCGCATCCTAGAGATTACGCGTCTCAGTCCCCTGCCACAGGGCCATGGAGGCATGAGAATTGCATTTTTTGATATCAGTGGACAAGTCGTGACTTCAAATTTACATAATACATGTATGAAAGAGAAGCAGGTTTTTCTAACGAAAAACACATTTACCACTAATGTCTCAGTCAGTGCGTACACCACCCAAATATTTGAAGAATAATGAAATTATTTTGAATTAACAATATAAATGTTTTTAATAATGAAAATTGATATCAAAAATACAAGGAATTCCCGGGGAGGTTGTATTTTTGATATCAATTTTCATTATTAAAAACATTTATATTGTTAATTCAAAATAATTTCATTATTCTTCATACATATATATATATATATATATATATATATATATATATATATATATATATATATATATATATTTGTATTTACTTGTAAATTTTGTTTGGGAACTTAATTAATTTATCTGTTGCCATCTTTTTAATAAGGCACCTGTCCTGTTTTATGGCGAAAACTTGTCATAGTTCGTTTAGAATTGACCGGAATATTTTATTTTTTAAATATTAATGGTTAATTTGCATAGAAGCTGTTTGCAAATAACATTTAAATATAAGTAGATTTAAATAACTGGTTGCCTTTTTGTAATAGCGGTAGGAAGAGGTTAAATCTACCTGCTTTTAACCATGAAACTTTTATATAACCCGAGAAATAATTCTCTCGCTTGTTGCTCATAGTCGTCCAATGGTAATTTTCATTGAGGTTTAACAGTAACTCATATTCGGGTCTTTCCTATATCATCTGTAGTATCTGTAGTATCTGTGTTAATTGAAATTAACCTCAAATCGAAGTTAGAAATTTTTAACCACGCTTTACAATATATTGTTATTCTGTAACTTTATGGCGTTAAAATTTTGACGTCGATGCGGTTAATTCAGTAGGTTATATTTGGAATTTTAACTCCAGCCAAATGCCTGGTGTTAATATTATAACCAGTTGTAGATATAACATAAAATAGCCAGAAAATCCATTTTTAGAATTAATCATGGTAGGTCAATTTCTTTTAAATTAATTATTACTAGAAAAAATTTAGCAAGAACAGAAGGTACGTGGAAAATTATAATAGCTGAACCAAAAATAAAACAACGTATTTTTTAGATCAGTTCGAATTAAACAAAGGCAACTGTATGATACGACTGACTCTTTCAAGTTGCCTAAAGAAACATTTCAAACATATTTTCGTTTGTCTAAAACCTGTACGGACAATCTCGTAGTATTTAAAACAGTGTTTCTCAATCTTTTTACTCTCGTGGCACATTTTCCAAAGATGAAAAATTTCTCGGCATACCTAGGTAGTTTACACCTACGCAGAAGAAGGCATTTTGAATGCAGGACCCCTGTATTCAGAATATGTTAATTTCAATTCGTCATAAAGAGATCCTTCGTGTACTTTATTCTTATTAATGGTATTGTACGTATATTCGGACAATGATATTAAAATAATCACGATGCTAGTTTTTTTTTTTAAGATTCGCGGCACTTTTTTGAAAATTTTGCGGCACACTAATATGCCGCTGCACACCCTTTGGGAAATACTGATTTAAAATATTAAAATTGTGATACATTTAGACAATTTGATTTTTGTTTTTAAATAAAATAAAAATAATATAAATACAACCTCAAAATAAAAATATTTTTTATTAGATTACATTTAAAAATATAGATACATTTGCATGTTATGGTGATATATTATTTACTTTTGCAGCCATAATTATTTATATATAAATGTGGGCTTGGTGCCCCAAAGAACCATGTCACCGCCGCCAATGCCAGTGACTAGGTCAAGAACCCGAGCGAACGGCTCAGTCGTTGGTGGAAGTCGGAACGGGTCGGGCAAGGCACGCGGAACGTAACGTACAAAATGGCCGTTATGTGTTTTGAAATTATATTATAATTAATGTGTTATCAACTACTGTTTAAAAGTGTAATTAATTAATAAATGATTATTTAATTTAATGAACTTATGTTTCTCACCAATTGGGGATTCCCACATAAATATTGTATATTTCCGCAATATAGATATATTCTATTTGAACGTTGTTGATTCACGATTCATCCATAACACTTGATTACATTAAAACCACAATAGAAAAAAAGTTCCCTTGTAGATAATTTCACTATATACTTTTAACCGTAAGATTAAAAAGTTAAATTAACGCTTTGGTTATACCCTGAGGTACAGAATAGGATTCAAGATTAAAAATTTAACTCCTAGTTAAAATATTACTTTTTAACCACAATTTTTAACCAAATATTTTTAACCACAAAAATACAGAATGTACCCGATTATTTTAAATTAAATTTATTAATAATATTTAATTACGTACATAATTATGTTATAACAGTGGTTTTTACCGACCGCCAACATATATATATATATATATATATATATATATATATATATATATATATATATATATTTATATATATAAGGGAGGTATTGTGATCATACCGATTTATAAATTTCGAGATTTCGATGAATCTCCACGAATTGAGGTCCCTAAATAACGTTTTGACTATTTTTAGCATGATGTCTGTATGTCTGTTTGTCTGTCGGTCGGTCTGTGTACACGTGCAGAGCAAATTCAGCTAAAAGGATTTTTATGAAACTTCATATTTTAGCTTTTGTCATCAATGGCACAAGTTGATCAACTTTTGGTAAAAATCGGTTGACTATGGGAGTTTATTTGTGTCGATTTTAAGATTTTTGCGAATAATTCGCAACAGAGAAATATTTCGAAAAAATTTATTTAACGAAAGTTGCTATAAAAGCAGCATAAATTAAACAAGTACTTTGTGATCGCGGTCGGTCCTGTGGTGGCCACAGCTGAATGTTTTTAAAATATTTTGATGGTTAATAAAAATCAACGACGGCAATTGTTTTTTCTTGATATACATTGTGTAAATTCTTAACGAACTATAAATAAATAAATAAATAAATAAATTAATTAATAATTAAATAAATAAGTAGGGGTTATACGTACCGTTAATTTAATTTATTACTTTTTTATATTTATTTTGTGGTTAAGCTTCAAACATTAAAATCCAGTATTAATGTAAATAATAAATGTAGTTACGTACGATAAAAATATATATTAAAATGTTATTAGTATTTACACAACATAATTTAACAATATAATACGAGGAAGAACATTGAAGAAAAGAAAATCTCCAAAATTCAAAGGGCATTTGAACGTTTCATAAAACTGTAATAACATTGTTATTCGCCATGACATATTTCATTAATATTTGATAAGAAAACCCACACATTTCTTGTAATATATTTCCAAAGTAATTTTCTCCGCAAATAACTGTAGTCCAAGCAATGATCCCGGCATGAATACTAAACTAAATAACAAAATCAATAATACGTTTCCAAATATAAACATTTCGGGTAATATATAAACAAATCTCCATAAATAAATAATATTATGTCAACAAAATGTAACAACGGATTCAAAATGCATTATTCCGTAATGTTTAGTTGGCATAGGTGTAGATAAAGAATGTATGGACGTGATGACGTCATGAACGTAGTGACGAAGCTTCTGAGAAAGATGCAGTGAAAAACCACTTACTTTAACAGCTATCGTCTTCCCGAAATTTTCACAAGATACTTGAATGTTGAAGACTACAACACGATCTGTTTAATATAATATTTATTTTTCTTTTTATTTAAGTGGACACAAGATGCTCTGTAATAAATAATGTATTGAACACAGGATCCGATCTAGCTCTTCCGCCGTTCTGGACAGAATTCAATGCGACTAACGCCGCTTCTTCGTTTTTAATTTCCAGGAACTTTTGTCATGACGTAAGTCTTCTGTTATTCTTCTTGTCGACATTGCTTCCTCCAACTTTGTCTAGGTCTTCCTCGTTTTCTTCTTCTCTCTGGTATCCAGGTTAGTATCCTTTTCGGCCATCTATCTTCCGTCATTCTATTTACGTGACTAAACCAGATAAGCTGGTTTGTTTGGATCGTATCAATTATATTTTTTTGTATTTTTGCTGTGTTTCTAATTGTTTCATTTCTTATTCTGTCCAGTTTTGATTTTCGACAGCTTCTTCGACAGAAATCCGTTTCCGTAGCTAGTAATTTATTTCTGATTCTGCTATTGATGTCCCACACTTCACATCCGTAAGTTAATACACTTTGTACTATTGCTTTAAAAACTGTTCCTTTTGTGTGCATTGTGATGTAGTTATTCCACTGCATGGAATTTAAGGGCCTTACTGCTTGTCGTGCCCTACTGATTCTGAAGTTGATTTTCTGATTACTCGTACCTGTATTGTCCAATAATACTCCTAGATTTATGTTTCTGTATTCCCAGTATTTTATTGCTATTTTCTAGAATCATATCTTCAATGTCATTTTCCGCAACACGCATGTTTTCAGTTTTCTTGGTGTTAATATTCCTCCGTTTCTATACTGCTCTTTTAGTTTACCTAATTTAATTATTATTGATATTGAATAATCGTCCCGTACAGTATTTACAGTCGAAGGAAGAAAGAAAGCTTTCACATTGTATGGAAACAGGATTTTTCCGAACGGTCGTCGTCTTGCATCCGTCCCAACCTTGACAAATGGACGGTATCGTGCAATTCTCGCATAGTGATGCACTTTTGCTTTTGTACGCTTTCAGACTCTTCGGTTTTTAGTTGTATACAGCCCAACAACTCGTTTCGCCTCTAAAGAGTTTGTTACCTATGTTTTATGTTTTTTGTGTGATTTTGCTATGAGTGACGATATAGATGTTGTGAAATTAGTTATGTTAGTCGTTAACGAATATAAAAATATGTTACTTTAATCGTACGCACTTGAAAGTACTTAAATGGGAAATTTTTTAATTACTTTTATTTTTACTATGCTCTGAGCCACAGATAGTTCAAGAGTAAGGATGCAAAAGTGTTTAAGTCAAAATGAGAGGCACTCTGAACACTTGTAATACAATTACTTGGTATAACTAGGGTATAAGTACCTACGCAACTGCGCATGTGTCACTTCGTGTTATACCACACATGATTTGTTCAATGAACGGTGATTCTAAACAGGTGGCATTGTTATGTTAGTTTGAGCTTGTTTTGTCATTAAACTAGAAGGTGGGTAGCTTGCTTCGCTCGGCTTCTTCTAACGAAACCCTTACTAACCTAACCTAACCTAAGATAGTGTTTTGTCATAAAATAGACTACCATAAACTAAACCTACCCTAATTATCTTGTTCTTAGGTGCATAGTACTATATTTTCGCCCATATTAGCCCAATTAAAATTGTGTATCATTGTGTATGAATTTATAAACCAGAAACCATTGTTTTAGAGCCACTGATAATTCTTGAATCATTTAGTGAAATTGTTATGTGCTGCCATCTACAAAGAAATCTTGTAACGTTGTAGGTACCTATTCCTTAGTTTAACATTAAAACCAATTACTTTACTTTCAAGTCGTTATATGCAACACAATTTTTCGTAAACCGTAAAGTTGCATTCAGAGTTTTTAAATTAGTATACTGTAGACTTCAGCTTGTGCACTGTTGATTGTCACTAACAAGTTTGTCGTATGCTAAAGCGCGCAATCGTTCAGACCTCTAAATTTAATACGTTGTACGTTGCCGAGTGTGGATAGTTTTCTAAAATTTGTAGTTAATGAGCTGTTTTAATGAGACAGATATATAAACAAATTGCCTATCTCAATCTATATCGGAGACAACGTTCACATTGTATGCCTTTACATATCCTAACAAAATATCATCGCGCCGATTACAACAAATCTCGCCCAAAATTACAAAGACTAACAGTAAATATGATCAATTTAGGTAAGTAGGTTAGGTTTAGTTAATAAAAATAGAAGACAGCAGAATTAGGAAAACGATTATAAATAATAAACATTTTACGAAGCCACCGTAGTTGGTTTAAAGACACACAGATGTCGCAATATTCGTAACTCACTAATTTCCTTAGTTTTAAACGTTACCTCGAACGTTAAAACAATCTACTAAACATATCCATAACGCACAGTGCACAGTCAACTAATTTAAAGAGCTCTGAACGCAGCTTTAAACATATCAACTTTTACTTAAAACTACCTTTAAGTAAAAGTTGTTTCTTTTCAAAAGCTCTACCCAAACTGGATATGTTTAGGTAGAACAACTTAAAAATCAAAGTTGTCCTTGATATTCCGTACTTCCGATTTCTTTCGGAAAATTTCAATATTACCATTTATTTCTTTGAGTAAACTTTGGTCATCAACATTTTTTTTTTTCCAACTTGCTCACACACTGCGATTTCGAGAAAAATCGTGTTCCTCTGTTTTGATACACCTGTAGGTGCACATCTAGAATTTATTCTAGGGGGGCTCAGATAGAAGAAAGATGGTCATTGTTAGAGCCCTGCGCGGATAAGCTTTTCTGTATCCGCATCCGCATATCCATAATCCGCATCCGATCCGATTCCGCATTTTTTGTAAATAATAAATCCGCATCCAATCCTTATCCGCAAAAATATCCGCAAAATAAAAAACTATTATGTCTCGCCTTATTTGGTAATCGCTGCTCTAAAACACTACTGAAAATTGTAAACTAAAATTAACCTAAGGGACGTCAAAAGTTTTGGGGCCTAGATGCGCTAAGTTGGGGGGCATAAGCGTCCTTTTTCGTAGGGAGCAGGTGGCGTACTGCTCATGAAATACGTGTTGATACTGTCAAGTATCATATTAATGTCAACTAACATCTCACGTCAGTTTTACCTTTTCCAAGGTGAGGAAAAAGTAAATCAACGTGGCTATATATATATATATATATATATATATATATATATATATATATTGAATTAAACAAAAAAAATAGAGAAAAGTTACTTGATAGAAGGTGCTTCATATTTTTTCAAATAGCTACATGTGTCATTTTTCAGTTTTTGTCAATTTAAATTTTTGGAATCAGCAAGAATTTTTACTTTGGGTAGATATAAAACAATTGGCAGGTTAAAATTTACTTATCAGTTATATGTAAAAAAAAAAAACGTTTATTAGATTTAAAAGCCAGAATTAGAGCAGAGGTAAGAAGAATTACATCGAAAGTTTACCAAGCAACTTTTGTCCAAAATATTATATTCTATACACAATAATAAAAAAAAACAGTTAACAAACAACCGAAGGTAACCGATGACTGCGTAGTCAGAACACAATCGCGTGTTTCTCCGAAAGTAACCGAAGATTTAATGTTCACGCGGATATTGCGGATAAGCGGATATGAAATTATGTCCGCATCCACATGTTTTAAATGCGGATGCGGATAATAATTTATCCACATCCGCAGAAAAGTTGCGGATATCCTCGGATAATCCGCGGATACCAGCGGATTTGCAGGGCTCTAGTCATTGTTAGTGTTTAGTAAGGTGAAAACAAACAAATCGAATAAAAATATTTTTTTTTGGGTTTCTTGTAGAGTTTTAAGCCCGTGGCCCCCCGGGGTTTACGCCTACACAGCTATATATATAGTATTTAAATCGTACCCAATTTAAATATGGGTGTATAAATATTTTAGGATTCTAAAATAAAATTTAAGGATTTAAACTAAAATTTTAAGGAATTTTCGCTACAATAAAGATAATTTAATAGTAAGAGTAAAAATATGAAATGAGTTGCATTTTCTTTATCCTGGTCTTGAAGCGACGTCGACGGGTTGTTCTATTGACGGACGAGAATAGAAGCAGATACGGATGAATAGTGGAGACCGAGTAGATGATATTAAAGAGATATCCCTCGCTAAATAAAACCGCTATATGCGGGCCTCTTTTGTAAATTTACAAAGCCTCTTTGATGTTCCACATGTGGAAATTACATTTTCCATTTACACCTGCCGCTTGCGATCGTTACCATTACTACTATTTTATTGAAACGAATTAACTTCCCTATACTCGAATATGATAATTTGGTTTTCCTTTTACCACCGATATTTTCAATCGATTGATTCTGTTCCATATTACATATCTGAATTTACTAGAAGCAATATATCTAATATAATCTGATTACTGGAAATGTTATTGAAGTTACACAAAGTCAAATGTATGTCTGCAATAAAAATAATATATTTATTTTAAATTTGAGGAAGACAGATAAAAAAAATTATGTGAATTATGAATTTTCATCAAAATCAGGATTTTGTTGGCAATCAGTAAGCCATAACAAATTGTGGATACAAAAATCATATATTTCGATATATTGGAAAGAATAAGTCACGTGCTCCCATCGCGAGGCTTCTCCAGTCATTTAGATAACTATTGTAAGTATAGTTAAAAATTGTAATTTGATAACTTAGGAAATAATTATCAGTTCAAAAATTCCTTTTGCTTCCGGTTCATATTAATATGTATGACTCAGATTTTTTTCAGATTTTTAAATTAATCCCCTTGGGTTGTAGGGTGCCGGACAAAAGTTTTTTAGAATATTTTTGGCAAAAATCGTGTTAAAATAAAGAAATTTAAAAAAACAACGGTTGTTCCTTAATTTGCGTCTTATGGACTTTCTTTTGATACCACTAAAAAAAAAAAAAAATTACAAATATTTTTTTTTCCATTACAAAAAATGCGATATTTTTCAACAAAACTTATCTGATCGAAAATTCCTGTTGAACTATTCAAGTTCCCATCAATGCAAAAAAAAAATTAGAATTTTTTGAGATTTATAGATCAACCCCTTTGGGAAAAAGGGCGTGAGACAAAAAAATTTTGACACTTTTTTTTCGAAAAGCATAAAATTTGATTTTCCAAAAATTTAAATTTGGTCATTCATCCACGAATCAAGAGGCTTCATTTGATATCAAACTAAAAAAATATATATATTTATTTTTTCAGTGGATACATATTTGTTTATTCGAGGGTGTCAAAAAGTAAATGCAAATTTGGAAAATAAAGAATCTTTTATTGTCCCAATAAAATTACAAATACTATATTTTCTCTACAAAATCTCCCTCAACTTCTATACATTTAGTCCATATCTTTATAAGCTTTCTAAATCCGTTCTGGAAGAGAAGTTTTTGGTGTCGTGCGCAGCTACTCGTGCACCGCTTCCATAAACTCGTCATCCGACGAAAACTTTCTCACTTCCTTCATCGGACCAAAAAGGTGGAAATCACTTGGAGTCCAGACTGTACGGCGGTTGCTCCAGCAGCTCAAAACCAAGATCTTGAATTTACAGGACCGTTTTCCTGGAAGTGTGAGGAAGCGCCTTGTCCTGAAGCAATTTATTCACTCATAAATTCTCACCATACTGCTTCATTCTGCGAATAATTTCAGCAGGTTTCGTCCCCTCAGAGTACAGGAAACGTATCACTGCTCTAATTTATTCCTTGGGGCATACGGACAACGAAACACACATAAAATGCCTTGAAATCACTATAACAGCTGAATACTGAACCAACACAGGTATACTAGCGTCGGCGAATCAGTGCAGTTATGTCACAATACGAAGCAAACGAATGTATTGTTTGGAACAATGCAATTGTTTGTTACGCGTGTGACGTAACTGCACTGATTCGCCGACGATAGAATAACTTACAAAGACACTTTAAGGTTATGATACATTCAGATTCAGTCAATGCTGCCAAGCATTTAAGCAGAGGAAATAAAAATTTCCCTTTCTTTCTGAATTCTTTTCGTATTTTTCCCACGATAGTTTTCTTGAACTCTCAATAGTTTTCATATACATGGATCAAAGAGTTGTACAAGTGCGCCAAATTTCAACTTTCTAAGTACAAGTTTCTAGGTACAACTTTCTAAGTAAGTTGGTCATACCAACAAAACTCTAAAAAGATGATAACGATGATGAGTGACGTAGTAAGAGTTTTGTAGATATGACCCAAAAACCTTTATGCCGCCACCCATGTGTCTGTCTGTCTAAATCTGCCTGTCTTTTTATCTGTATGGTAGAAATTGTGGCGAATAATCCAGACGTCTACTTGAACCGGATCCAGTTCTTTGACCTGAATATACGAAAAATACTAGGATCTTATAAAAACACTTCGCCAGAAAAATAAAAACAAATTTGTATTTAACGAAAAACTATTCATTTTACTTACCCGACCTATATAAGGGGCAAGTATTGTAATCGCGAAATTTTTCGATGTCGAGATTTTAACTGATGACCACGTTTCATGGTCCAGGGAATCCAAAAAAACTATTTTCGAAGTGCCGTCTGTATGTGTGTATGTGTGTGTGTACACGATAACTCAAGAACGGTTCAACTTACTGAGTTCGTTTTGGTACTAAAAAATTCACCTATTATCCGGAAATGGAAGTTATAAAACTTTTAAAAATTAAGAAAACCAAGATTTTTACAAAAATTTGTATAAAACATAAATTGATGTATTTTTGAAGATTTACCTATTTTTTTTTTTTTTTTGTTTATTTTTTATTATTATTTTTTTTTATGTTAGGGCAAGTCTAGCGTAGGTCTCCCTTCGCCAATGGTTTTAAGTTTGAGTAGGATATCAAATAAAACCTCTCATGCCCAGTTGCATAAAAGTCTTAAAACTAGATGTAAGCTAAAATTCTGTAAAAATTAAAAACATATTGCCGTGCGAAGCAATTTTCTGTTTTATATCGAGATACAGCTCAGTTTTAGCTTACATCTAGTTTTAAGACTTTTATCCAACCGGGAATTAAAGCGTACATAAATGAACAAAATTTTATTTTGAGAAAACAAGTAAATTTACGCATTTTTGGAAGAATGTGTCATAAAACTTTTGTCCCACACCCTATTTTCCAGAGGGGTGGGTATAAAAATCTGAAAACAATCTCATTAATGTATATTGACGTATGATTGTTTAGCATATTTTGGGACAAAAATAAAAGTTTTATATACACCAGAATTTGGGATAGAGAGATTACTTAATTTCTTCACTTTCCAGTTTCTGTTATGAATAAGGGCTTACAAAATCACGCTTCGCTAGTACTAAAAGGCACTGAATCAATTTCCGTGGCTATATGCATTATATGCACCAAGAACCGAAGAACTCAATAGTTAATCTGAGCGTTCATAATACAATTGTTTTAATTATCCTTTTGTTCCAGCAGAAACAGCAGCTAACTGAACAAAAGCGAAACGAAACCCATGAACAAAGAACAGTATTTTTAATTAATTCCCCGTTAACGAACAATTAAAGTTTTTAAATGGTTCACTTTTGCGCATTTTTGTACTACTGGGAATATATAACTTTCTCTGGAGCAGATCTTCGTTTAGATAAGCACGTGTAATGTTCAAGTGAGACCGTGCGAGGCTTACATTTGTACGGAATTGTGAAATTATAAGCGCGGATCTTGTTAGCTGATAGCGCCAGCGCGTTACATACGAGCACATTGTAATAAGCACTGCACAAAAAATCTAATAATGTGTCTCATCGTTTGCATACTATATTGCGTTGAACACATCATGCGGAAGAACACTTTACTGCATTTTCATTATTAATACAGATCATCAACTCTATCGTTTATTTCAGAAACCACTTATCTCCAGTTTACCGTGTTTTAAGAAATTTAAAAAGAGGTCTTACTTCGCTAAGAAAATTTGTTATTTGATAAAAATGAATCATTAATTTAAAAAAAAACACTTTTATCTACGATTATGAAATAATAAATGCATTATGTGTCCAACTGTAAATACATAAAACTGTTCATATTGCACCAAATGTAAAAAAGTAATGCGCATGCGTGCTCACCTGTCAAAAATAAACGTTTATTTATACTGCAAGTTTTTATTTAGTAAGTTAGTTAGTTAGTTAAAATGTTTGGCGATCAGCATTGATGGATATTTGCGCTTCACACCTTCCAACTTCGAATATTATTTTTAATTTAGCATAAATAAACAATAAATAATATTATTTTTAACACTGTCATAGGTAAAATAAAATCAGCTGATGTTTCGGCATGAACATATTTGAAGACGTATGTTCTGAAATTGAACAACTGGCTCACAGAATTTCTGTGTTTTAAAATTAAATTTACCATTTTTTTAATGATAAAACTGTTGGATATATGCGACGACACCATGGCATTATAGATGTTTATGGAATATTTATAAAATATATATCATGATAAAGTAATCTGCTTATAATTAATTATCGTGCATCCTATACAGTACCTACATACTAAAACAAATTTCAATAAAAACTATGTAGTTGTGATAAAATATTGTATTTGACTCGCATATAATGGCTATATTTCACTCGGATAATTACAATCCTCGCCTGCAGCTCGTGTGATAAATTTCATCCTCGGAAATAAAGCCTTCATTATATGCTTGTTAAATATAGGTAGAAATAGGAAATAATTTCACTCAGCTTTTTGGACAAGAAGCGTTTATTTTAACAAAACACAACGTTTCGCCAACAACATTGTTGGCTTCTTCAGGTGCTATAACTATAACATCATACTAGAAAACAATCTTTTACCAGTCTTTATTGATTGGCGAAACAATTATAAAACAATTATAAGCTATTGAGAATAGGACCCACGCGACACACCCACGAATACATATTCCAAAACCAACCGAAGCCAACATGCGATTCCTGTAACAAAGAAATGACAATGGAACATATCAGCACCAAATTCTGAAAATATGAACACGAACGCCTAAAAAATATACTTATCTTCATAACACCCACAAACTTGTACAATAAAATATAATCTTTTGTAAATATACTCAAAATAAAGTAACAATGCTGTAACGGGTGCTAATCAAAGTGAAAGCTATTGAAGCAATCTTTTTTATTTTAAATAAAATAATAATAATACTAATACTAATAATAATAATAATAATAACAATAATAATAATAATAATAATAATATATCGAGACCAAACAGATGTTTGTTGATTCGAATTCTCAAGTCCAGCTGCGAAGAATATCTCTCTCAAGGAGGAGGAAAGAGGTCCAAGTATATGGACCTCTTGTCGACTTAGAAAACTGTATCCCGGGTATAAAGTTAAGCTTGTAGTCCTGATAGTTGGTGTGTTGGGTGGCATGAAAGCCTCCTATCGAAGGGAAATCGAGTCCATTCCCGTCTGCAGATCATCTGCCAACTCTTTGATCTGCAGGATGCCGAAAGCAGTGCTGCTCGGGTCACTCCGCATTGTGCGGGCACTGGATCTAGCGTAATTTCCGCGGCTGCATATCGCCAGGGTTTGGGATGCAGTCGTGTGTATTTAGCTCCACTAGTCTCTAGTATGACGCGGCTCAAAAGGTTGCTGAAGTTTGAGATTAGTGGACGCTTGTCAAGACCTGACAAACCCCATAATAATAATAATAATAATAATAGGGACACCAGGATTCGCTACTGTACAGAAGTACTGAGACGACCATCGGCCTGTAAACCTTTATCTCGATATGATACTGTAGACCTCCGACATTCCACACCAATTTGCTCGATCATACATAAAACTGCTCATATGAAACGCTATGTAGGTTTTAAAAAACAACAATTTAAGAAGAGTTGTTGGCGGCATATGTAGGTAACATAACAAGGTCCATATGTAGGCGTGTATAGGAAATGTTATTTTCACTTTTTGAATTCTTGCTCAGGCATCGAGAAAGAATTCACCAACATCTGTCAAAACGCATCTAAGGTATGTAATTAATTTTTACATCCATAGTTAATCAGAACTGAGTGAATCAGTGTTGCCACCTACTAAAATTTTGTGGTAGTAAATTTTTCTAAAAATAGTAATAGATTTATAAATTTTGGTGAGAACATAAAAAACTTAATAACATTATTTATTAGATTATGGAAATAAGGGAATGGAACAATACAAATATTTATTTCATTTAATGTACAAAAATTAATTTAATCTATATCTTAAAAGAAGACTACATCGTCTCCATCTTCTTGCTCCACTTTGCTATTGATTTTTCATTTCTTGGTTAAAACCTTCTCGTTAGGTTTCCATTCAAAACAGGAATTGCTTCAAAAGTTACCGGCTGCTCCCGGGTTTTTACGTCCCGAATTTTTCAGGACATTTTCACCCTTTATCCCTATTTTTTCTTAGACAGTATTAGTCCAGAATTCAATCATTAGTCCCAAATTTCAGAAATATAATTAAATGAAAATTAAAATAGTTGCAAATAAAATTTCAATACTTACTGCCTTTACTTTAAGTATATTTCAATTCATATAATTGTTCGTATCAATAAAATAATACAAACGAATATTAATTAGGAAGAGAGTTGTATAGACTTTTATAAAATGCTTCAAAACAGAAAAGACTAACTGACCAAAAATACATAGTTCAGAAAAATATAAATGGTTTATTACCTAGTCGTTTTATTTAAGAAATTATGAGTTTAAATTTAAAAAAAAAGAATGTTTATGTTACTTATATAAGTTATAATATAAATGTAAATTATGATTATCTGTTCTAAGAAATGTTTATTTATAATATATAATTTTTATAATTATATTTGAATTATTATTACATAAAAAAGTCCCTGTCTCCGATCGCCCATCTCGTATTTCGAATTGAGAAATATGATCACCTTAATACAAATAATTTCAGGTTTTGATTTAATTCGGAAAAAAACCTTCCTGCTGCTACAGAGGATTGTGACAATAAAAGGATTCCATTAACAAATATTTTTAAGTTGGGGATCATTCATTTTTCATTCCGTCTTTTACGTTGATCATCTCCTGCCAATATGATTCATTTTCCTTATTTTGTATTTCTTTAATTTCAATAAAAGTCTCCATTTGTTATCAAAACCTTATTAACTTACAAGAAGTTAATAAAAATGTGCCAAATAAATAAAAAGTAATAGATTTAATGTGTGGGGTAATAGAGTAATAGACAAACGTCAAAGGTAATAGATCTATTTCTGTAGTAATAGGGGTGGCAACACTGGACTGAATAAATACGAGAAAAGTTGAAGTCAAGTTAAAGCTATATCGTGAAACTACGATGTGTGTAAATTAAGTAACCGGACTGGCAACATAGCGTTTGATCTGGCAACATTTGAAACACGGGACTTAAAGGGCCCACAGGTGAACATTTGATACGCCTTCAGTACGAGTTTGAACTCGCTATTTCCATAAGTCTATAGCGATTTTTTTCATGAAACAGTTTTCTCCAGTGCGTTCTAAAAATACATTCAGATCGAGCAACGGTGTGCTATCAGGTTTTGCTTCAGACTTGGGCAAAGTGGAAACTTTGGAAACTTTTGAAACTTTGGAAACTTTGGAAACTTTTACAAAACTTCAGCAGGCCTACGGAGACAGTGCTTTGTCAAGGATCCAGGTTTTTGTGTGGTTTAAGGCATTTTCAGAAGGAAGAGAGTTGATTGAAGATGAATCACGTAGCGGAAGGCCTTGACCCGATGAAAATGTCGACAGAATCCGGAATCTTGTGCGTTCAGATCGGCTGACAGTCAGAATGATCGGGGAAGAGTTAAATTTGACTCACGTTACCGTTCATCAGATTATGGCCAATGAATTGGGGATGAGAAAAATCTGCGCAAAAATTATTCCAAAAAACCTTTCACAGGACAAAAAGGACATCAGGAAGCAAAGTTGCATTGACCTCGTATATCTAGATTGCGGCATTTCGTTGAAGCTCTGATCTACCTAATGAGCGGGACCTATTATATATATTTTATTTTCTGATTTTGGATACATAGTAATATGAGACCACTTCTTTGAACTTAGATTATGAGGTATTAAGTTACGTTGCCTGCAAACATGAATAAATATT
Source organism: Liopterus haemorrhoidalis (assembly GCA_963971575.1). Classification (NCBI taxonomy): domain Eukaryota; kingdom Metazoa; phylum Arthropoda; class Insecta; order Coleoptera; family Dytiscidae; genus Liopterus; species Liopterus haemorrhoidalis. The sequence goes on from OZ020611.1 coordinate 93,055,130, forward strand.
GGAAAGTATATAGGTTCTGAGTTTTACTCAACTAGTTAGAATAATGCAAACAGAAATACGTAACATAATGAATGTGAAAGTAATGGGTCATTCTTTTAGTATTATATTATTAGGTAAGCTTAATGTTATGTTAACCAAACCTATAGTTTATCACTATACAAATCAAATTACTTTTTGATTGACTTTTCGTTTAGATGCGTGAGAACTATAATAACTAACATATATTTTCGTACCCAATTAGAATATTCAATAACCCGTAATGCATGCAGAATAAAAATGTATATTCGATATATGATGTGAATACATAATTGGAACAGAGGCAGACAGAGGGCCAGTGCAACGTTACCCGCGGCCTACAGTACGCCAGATCAAGCAGTGCATCCGTACAAACACACAGCCGCATTTGTAAATGATTTCTGTATACATTTGCAGCTGCAAACATGTTATTTAACTAAACACTCGTATGATTCGCACATTTGTATGTTTAGCCGCTTGTTAAGTTGTGTCGCATCAAGCGAAATATTAATACACAGGAGACTATTCACCAATACTAATCGGCTGAATGCTTTGTTTATTTAATTTTAAATTTAGGTTAAATGTGCTGTTCTGTGTATTATTTCGGAGAGAATTTATTATGTGTATATATTAACTCGGAAATGTATGTTTTCGCAGCGTAAATCTCATTTGTAATTTGCAAAATGTTATCTTTTATATCAAAGAAAAACCGTTTTTTGGAAAAATTATAAAATAAATTGAGTTTTATTTTTGCAGAGTTACTGAATTTTTATTCAGGGTTTCTAAAATGAAAAACGTTGATGTGAAGTGTAAATTTTCACACATTATAAGTTTTGTATGGAATAATCTAATAAGTGTAAGTGGTTACAGAAAATGTGATTGCCTAGGACAAGATTTTTGAGCATATTTTTTACTATTATTGCATAAAAATTAACAATAATTTGAATATATTTTCATATGATTGTGTAAGTATTAAGATAAGCTTTCATTGAATATAAGCTGAACATACAAAGTGTGTAAATTAAGTAACCGGACTGCCAACATAGCGTTTGATCTGGCAACATTTGGGACGGGGGACTTGGAGGGACGGCGAACATGTGATACGCCTTCAGTACGAGTTTGAACTCGCTAGAGTAATTTTGTTGTCCGTACCGATTTTTTTCGTGAAACAGTTTTTTCTAGTGCATTCTAAAAATGAGTGACGGTTTTGCTTCAGACTTGGGCACAGTGTAACGAAAACTTTTACAAAACTTCAGCAGGCCTACGGAGACAGTGTTTTGTCAAGGATCCAGGTTTTTTGGTGGTTTAAAGAATTTTTAGAAGGAAGAGAGTTGATTGAAAATCATGCAGCGGAAGGCTTTCATTTTCAAGAACAGATGAAAATGTCGACAGAATCCAGGATCTTGTAGGCTCAGATTGTCGGTTGACAGTTAGAATGATCGGGGAATAGTTGAATTAGATTCACACTACCGTTCATCAGATTTTGACCAATGAATTGGGGATGAGAAAAATCTGCGCAAAAATGGTTCCAAAAGACCTTTCAATGTGCCTTGTCACACAGTAATTTCAATAAACGAGTTTTTGGCGAGTAAAAACATTCCTGTGTCTCCTCAGCCTCCTTATTCGTCTGATTTGAGTCCTTCAAGGACGTGACTACCTCAAGGGTGTCATTTTGGGACACTCGAAAACATTCAAACGTCTGTAACCGACCAGCTGAAAGCTATTCCAGTATACGAGTTCCAGCACTGCTATGAGGATTGAAAGAACCGTCTCCAGCGCTATGTGGCTTCCCAAAGAAGTTATTTTGAGGGAGACAATATTGAATTGTAATTTTATTCCAATAAAAAAATCAGTCCGGTTATTTTACACACCTCGTATTTCTAACAGAGTTCGAAATTCTGGACGGGAGATCAAAAACGGAGGATCATTTTTTTTATTAATAAAATATAATTGTAAAAATTATATATTATAAATAAATATTTATAATAAACAGATATGTATAATTTCTATTTATAACTTATATAATTTATACAGGTTACATAAATGTTCTTCTTTTTTTAATTGAACTCAAAATTTCTTAATTAAAATTACTTTTCTGCATTGAAGTATTTTATTAAAATATACACAATTTTCTACATAGTTTACTGCATCAAGTTGAAACTTGTCAAATGTCCAAAAGCCGTTCAATAAGGAAAATACCTTTTTGGTAGCAGCATTAATTTCGGGAATTAAGAAGAAAAGCTACTATTTATAGAGTATTCGAAAAAGGAACGTCAGGATTTTTAAAGTGAGATATCACTTGAAGCCGCATAGCAAAACTTTATTTTGCTATCTGTCCATTCTGAAAATTTCTCTTGCGTAACAAACTGTTTCATGTAAACATACTCGCCGCATATTTCATTTTCCGATATTTGATAGGTTGATATTATCTTATATGAGTAAGAAACCTAATTCAATTGCAGCCCAAAAGTTCACCCAGCTATAAGATTCCAGGTTTTGAAAATTTGTAATTGCCCATTTGTATTGATACGAACCATTTTATGAGTTGAAATTTAGCTCAGGTAAAGGAAGTGAGCATTGAAAATTATATTAGCAAATATTATAACTTTTATTAAATTTCTAAAATTCAAGACAAATTAATAGAATTCGGCACAAATTTTATTTGCGAAAAAATTCGAGTAAAAGGATGAAAATTCGGGACTATCCGGGAAAAATCGTAAATACAGTCACCTCATTTAATACCCTACAACTATGAAATTATGAACTTTTTCTTAAATTCAAAATATTCGGTATCTATCAAAAACTTACTACATCGAAAATTCCACTTGGATTCCATCACATATAGGAAACGAGAAAGTAGATCAAGCAGAAAAGCACTCGATTAATTTACCACCTTTAAATATATAGATCCCAGTCAATGATTTTAAGAATCATATTAACCCTTTACTGCATGAATTTTTATTTTTGGCTGAATTAATTCATGGGCATTAGGAATTGGTTCTTATTGATAGAAAAAATAATTTAAAAAATGTATTTAAAATATTAATTATTATTTTTATTATGATTCTACATGATGTTACAAAAGAAAATTATTCCGTATTATTTGCTCGTCAATTGCTAGGGTGTTCTTCATTAGAGATTAAAATCAGTCGCTCTCAAATTACTGAAAGAAAAGGTCGTTTCTACTAGTTGTCCTTTCTCAATAAATTTATAGAGTTATCGTTGAAGTGCAAATTCCGCTTGATATCCTCAAATCTATTGCAGCCCATTACTTGAGATACTGCAGGATCCATTGCTGTGTATGTGGCATATATGAACATTCATGAAGTAACGTTCTGGTTCAGTTTTAAAAGTAAAATAAAAAATAAAAATCGAAATGTGCCACTATGCAGTAAAGGGTTAAAAAGAAAACACGTACAGAATGGGAAAAATGCTGGTAATTGGCACAGAACCACCTGAGATTGATAAAAGATGATACTAAACAGTGGAAATGCAAAAAAGATCGTAAAGAACAAATAGTTTTAACCAGGATGCGTATTGGACACATGTTGTACACACACAAACACATTTTTGATCATCCAGATCCACCAGAATGCAACATCTGTGATAAAAAATCACTGTTAACCATTTACTTATAGAATGTGGAAATCATCATATACAAAGGATGAAATATAATACCCCATCAACGCTAAAGGAAGCTCTGAAGAATGCACATCAAGTTGAAGAAAACATAATAAAATTCCTCAACGATTGCCACTTATACAACAAAATAATGTTATATAAATTTATGTAAATTAATATTGTAATAATTTAATATACCGGGTGCCAAAAACCTTAGTTGTTGAGGCCCCGTAAATTAAATTTAAAAAAAAATCCACTAGTAATATACCGGTCCATATCATTGTGCATTCCTCTGGAGAAGAGGTTAGTGTACAGTGGCGGCTCTAGCTCTTAAAATTTGGAGGGGCCAGGAAATATTTGTGGAAAACCGGGAGGGAGGATATATTTGAGGAGGACATCAACATATTTTATCGTTATTAATGAACTAATGGATACGTGAAAATACAAGTTATGACCTAACAAAAAGGTCCTCAACTCTAAAATACAATTGATGAGAAAAAAAGTATCAACTTTAAAATGCTAAATAATAGCATAACATCAGAAACTAGTTGCATACACATTTTTCTCCAGGAAATCCTGGGGGGGGGGTGGCAACTGAGGGCCAGAGCAATATTTGCTCCCCCGCTAGCCTCTCCACTTGTGGTGGATGAAAAAATTTATATTTTTTAACAAATATAATGTCACAGTAAAAAACCCTTTTTTAAAATTGCTTTTTGCTCGTAAAGATAACCTCTGGATTAATAATCCATTCTTGAAAGATATAAAGTCATGTGTACTTGATCCTCGTGAAAAAGAAAAGCTGATCGAGTTGTCTTGTGATGTCACTCTGGTGTCCAGACATAAAATGCAATCATTGTCTTAATTTTGGAAATCGCTAAAAATATCCATCTTTGAGTTATAGAGCTATGAAATTATTAGTCATTTTTTCGACTTCCTATTTGTGTAAAAAGATTTTTTCAGCCATGTCAATAATAAAAATCAAACAGAGAAATCGAATGGATGTTAACGCAGCGCTTCATCTCTCAGAAACAACTGTGCAGCCACGTATATCAAATTTTCTAACAAAGAAGCAGCAGCAGATGTCGCACTAAAAGTTATAATTATATAACTGTATAACATATACCTATATAATAATAAAATACTATCTATATTGGCTTTTATTTGTGTCTTAGCTTTCAGCTGGTCCGCGGGGGCAAAAAGGTTGAAGAACACATGTCTATATTGTACAAAATCATTGATAACGTAAATAAAATGCGTAATCAGTACAATAGCAATACAAAAATCATATGGGTAAAATTCAACTGCGCAATAGAGCCCAATGAAACTGTTGACAACTTAGCTAAAATAACTACCCAAAGTGGTCGACTAATACAACCCCCACATATATCTGATGAGTACATAAATATTGAAAAGATAATTGTTATGAAGGAATTCCAAAAAGAATTCCGAAAAGCAAGTGACTCAAAAGGAAAGGCTTATTTTAAAGTAAATAACACAGTCGAAACACAAAAGAAACCATGGTTTTGTAGTCAACAACTATCACGTCAGACTATAGTCAAAATATGCAGGCTGAGGTTCGACCACACTAGCTGCCCCACCCATCTTGAACGCATTAAATTAATTGAAAACAGTGATTGTGACATATGTAATACACCGGCTGACCCAAACCATGATATTATCATATAAAAAATATGAACTAGAACAAAACGACTTAATTAGAATTTTAATCTTCGAACAAATATCTCTACCTACCAACGTACAAATTATACTGAGCCACCAAAATATAAAAAATTATAAAGCCATAGCCACATATTTAGAGTCGACAAATATTAATCTATGATTGAATATTATTAATTCATATATCAATATGTTATTTTACGCCAATAAATTGTTATTTCAGCTTAATTATGAATTGTCGAATTAGGATATCATAATCATTAAATAACACACAAATTTTCATTGTTAAACCTCCCATGGCCCCCCATCTAAGCGTTACCGAAGTCCTGCCGTGACGGGCCTCACTGTCAAAACCCCCTATCCCGTCCATCTACCCCTCTTGTCTAATCCACAAAGCACAATCATTATTTCGGTTAGAATAGATTAGGTAAAAAGACATACAACTAAATAATCGCAGCTGGCAATGGAGAAATCTCAAAGCCAATTTCACACAAAAAAAAAGTATATTATTAGAAAATAATATATTTTTTTGGGGTTATCAAGGCATATCCATATTTTTCATAAAAATATTCCGATGAAAGATTCTGATATTGTCACTACGATTATATATATTTTGAATCCAGTAACACCTGATATTTTTTGTTACAAAAAAACAAAAATCAGTTAAATTTTAACTGTTCAAACTTGCCGTTTACTTTTAAAGTATCATATCATGGTGTGATACTTTAAAAATGGTGGCTGCCCCTTATGTGTATATATTGTTTAGCAAAAAGTTTGCTTGTACATCAAAGAAAAACGTATCTTGTGAAAATAATAATATAAATGAGTTTTATGGAATAATAAAAACAGATATTTTTATGCTATTAAAATGCTTTATAAGCCAACATAATTATTATTATAATGGCTTCTATTGTGTAAAAAATCTTTTTGAGTGAACACTGTTTAAAAAGTAATATTTTATAAAGAATAAAACTCGGATGAATTGCTTAAATTTCTTCTTCCTTCACTTTTTAAAAAACATTTCCTTTTCTGAGGAAACCTAGTTAATTTCTGCTATAAATAAAATCTCGATTATAAAAACTAGTAGCAATGAAGTTGAAAAACTTCCTGGCGAGTTCCGTTCGTGACAATGCCAACCAAGCCGAACTTTGTTTCGATCATCTATCATTCTGTGCTTGAGCAATCGTCTCTGTTTCACCGCTGAATTCTTACATTTAGCCGCTCTATTACACCCATATATATATATGGTCACAATTAACCTAAGAAACATGCAACTGCATGCTACAAATAGTTACCGATTTTTATTGTTCATTTTGACGCGACTATAGCATGAAATATTTTCTTAAACTTGAGTATACTTACACACCTCCACAGCATTGGACTCCTTTTCTGACCTCCTTAATTTATTAGACACCTAAATTACACTTAAATTTATCAAAATACATATTTCACATAAATTTTCACTAAGCCATTGTGTATATGAGGTGAATATATCCTATTGTAACCGTATAACCACACAACCTAGCTATAGCATTGTAACCGTATAACCATATAACCTAGCATACGCTGACAACATTGAAATTGAACAGGGTTGACGGTAGAACAATTCCAAAACGGTTTTCTGGCTAAAAATTTGGAGGCAATGCATAAGGCTAGTGATGCAAATGTTGCTGATGACTGTAAATATAATTTTAAAGAGTCACAACAACAGCAGTAATTCGCAATCTTCTTTAGGAGACAGCAACGTTTGTAGCACGTCTTTCATATACATTCGGCACCCCAGTTGAAATCCACGGGTATATTGTTTAAATATTGTAGAAGAAATATGAAGATGTTTAAAAGCGGAGCTTTGCAAATGTATCGCATAAGGGTTGCATCTTTTACATCTTTTCATATGTCAGCAGTACCAACCAGATCTGGTCCTACGACATATTTTATTGTTAATCTGTATTGTTCTCGCCATTAACGGTCACATTTGATCTATTAGCGTCTTAAATGATGACGATACGTTCATATATTAACTACTAGCAGTATATAACGGCTACGTCGAATCGACAATAGCAATTCGTTACTAAAATAAAAATATTACACAAATATTAACGATTTCACCGCAACTGAATTTTATGCAGCATGGCCTCAATACCTATGTTACCAGCGTTACCCAAAACGTCTGTGTTCGGCACATAATCTTGCCATTTAACTCTCAATCGGGTCTATTCTCTAAGCAACCTGTTAAAATCTTAACGTCGAAAACTAACGTTAATTTTTTTAACACCATTTTAAACGTAAATGCCATTCGCTACGCATACTTGTGTTAATATTTTAACGCGGCGGCGTTAAAATAGCCAGTTAACGTTATACAATAAGCGCTTACCGAAACGGTGGCGTTAAAATTTAACGCTGGTCTTTAATTCGCAAAAATATCTATAATTATTTAAGTAAATGTCATGTTATTAAAATAAATTCAATACATTACAATACGATAGGAATAATAATTGTTATAAGACAAAATTCAATCTTTATAATACTTTTTAAAATGAATTCTTTACAGTAGAGCTAAGAATGGCCCTTCGTAATTTTTGTGATACAAGTAAATGGAGTATTGAAGAGCGGTTTTGGTTATTGTTGAGACACAGTACTTAAAATTATAATCCTCTGCAAGCTACAAAAATCACTTATGCCATTGCCGTGCTTCACAATATCGCAGTACCTTTTAATGGTGTATTATTTGAAGAAATAATTGATGTGAATGATAATAAAGATCACAACAGTGTTATTCCACATAATACAGGGTAAAAATAGCGTAATAAATCAATTAATTATTTAATAATTGATATTATGAAACACCTTTATAAAAATTAAAGAAACACACATTTTATTCAAAAATGAGATAAACTGTTATAATATAATGTAGTACATAAATTGACTAAATAAAAGTTGAATATAGTTAAAGTTTTATTTAATATACTATGGAAACCAGTTATAATGAGTACCACAGGACCAAACATTTCTGATTCATTTTTAAAATAAATTTCGCAACTGAATATTTAAATTTACACCGAAATATTGGGTTAAGATTTTCTTTACATTTTACATTCTTGTCAAAAATGTTAAAATTCAATGTAGCAGCGCATGCGCGTGCATTAATATAGGCTCTTCACAAGGTGAGTTAGCACCTCGCGTTAACAAATATGGTATTAACGCTTACCTTAACAAATGCTCTTACAGAATAGTATTTTTCTATAAAGGAATTAGACACGGTGTTAAAATAAAAATTTTAACCTGACGTTAATTTTAACGCCATATACCCGAATATCGTCCTAAAGCATCTTTGGTGGAATCGTCCTAGGGTTTTAATATGCCGTCTACAGGGACACCATGATTCACCACTATAGAAAAGTACAGGGAGTGCAGCTGCCCTGTACATCATTTTCTTTGTTTTAAGCTGTAAATCTCATCAGCTCCATATAGATGTTCTTAGAGCACCGTAGACCTCGTATGCAACGGATATTCTTTGTGATACTTCATTATCAAACGAACTGTTTAAACATAATACGCTACTTGGTGGTTGAAAGATGTTACATTAATTACGTCTTTGTCATTTATGTGGAAAATGTATGGGCTGATGCTATGCCTATTACGTGACAGGGTGACAGATTTTTCTAAATAAATATTTAAACCAGAGTTTGTAGCAGCTGTTGTTGAGTGGGAGAGCACACAATCATCTGCATATAAAAGTTTGTTTACAGTCACATGTATAATTTTGCGCTTTGTATTGAAACAGGAGAGGTTCACTAAACAACCATCGAAACGGAATCGCATATTAACTCCTCTATTGTAGTTATTAAAAGCATACTAAAGCTTGGAATTTAGGTATAATGCGAATAAAAATGGAGCTAATACACAACCTTAGTTCCATCATTAAATTTAAAAGCTGCCAAAGTCATGCCATTATAAGCAACAGCCTCCATGTCGTCATGTTAAGTTTATAATTTTACTAGTGTCGTCATATTTTTTAACACTCCAAACTGTTAGTAATATATATACTAAAAAAGGAAAATATAGTCGTAGCCAGCTTTTACCGGTTCCATAGACTTGATTCAAAACTGGCTTGATGACAATCATTTTAAGAAGATTCTAACGGACAATTCTCCCTTTATGAGCTCGTGCCTGTTTCCCTTTGTATTATAATTCTCTTTGCTCTGTTACTAAGTGTTCTAATTAACGAAATTCTTTTGGGCATTTTGATGAGCACAGAGTGAAAGCAAAAAAATAAAATGAAAGTACCTAAGATACAAATACACCATATGTTTCAAAAAAATAACAAAACCTACTATTTTTCCAGAAATTAGATAAAATGTCTTAAAACTGCCATGACTTCTCCCAGAGTCCTAAAGAGTAACTGTGTAAAAATTGATCCAGATTAGTTCCAAACTGGTCCAGATCGGTCAAAGAGCCTAGGAGTGTATAGCGAATAAACAGACATTATTTTTATATATAAGACCAGAAAATACGAATTTTGTCCAAGCAAGCCAAATTAAGAAGCCTTCCATCAGTTCGACTGGGAGAGATCTAAGTTCAATCACCGAAGAATTACGAAGTGTTAGCACAGCCATCTAATCAACTATTCAAAGAAAATCCTTGTGTTATCGCTGTATTTGGCAGAACTTTTAAGACGTGTCAATATAATTTAAACAAAAATTTTAAAAACCACAAAAAATATTTTTTAAAATTAACCCAGATCGATCAAAGGTTCTAGAAATGTATAGCATATAATCAGACAGACATTCATTTTTATAAATAAATAATATGCTCATGTAAGTATAAAATTTGACTCTATTTGACTTAAATTTTTCTGATTATAAAAGCACAAAGCAAAAAAAAAAATGTAGCCGTAAACTATGCCATTCACAATTAAATGAATAAAACCCTCTCATCTGGTAGTGTTATACATTTAGTAATTAGTAATAATTAATCGGTGTATAGTGGTGTGAGAGACGAAGGACTTGTAACGGCAACGCCGTCTAACTAATGGAAACATAAGCCGAGGTGTTGCCGAGCCACAATAAATTTCAAGTGAATTGGTCAAGTACGGCCTGTCTCGCTGCACAAACCGCCACGGAAACATGATTTGCGATTCTATAAATTATACAAATTGTTTGTTCCACGGCGCTTAGCGATATTGATTTCACTTAAGATATTAATTCTTTTATAAGTGTACCAACACAAATACACACACATTCTGCACACAATATAGCAATCAATATTCAGTGTTGCCACCAAAACACATTTATAGGGAATCTTAAATAAATAAAATTGTAGATTTGATCTTTTTTTATATTTTCGATCATTATCATTTTCATCTATAGTCATTTTTTTAAGACGCTGCATGGCACAAACAATTATATAAAACAATACATTTTATTGTGACGTACATCGTCTGCTATGAAATTAGACGTTACCAGCTGAATTCGTCCACTGCTGAATATAGATCTAACCTAAGTGTAGGACAGAATATGATTAACCGTTCCTGTCCATACCATACATTTTAATGTGGAAATTTTTGACAATATATTTTTTTACAACTTGTATATTATATATTTTCTAATTATATTACTTATATATTTTCCGATATTAGACGTAGGTAGCATATTGTCCTGCATAAGTTCCTTTCATAATGAAGTGTCTCAAAAAATATCCGGTGCATACCAGGCCTTCGATGCCCTAACATATATATGGATTTACGGCTTAAACAAAGATAATGACGTATAAGGCACCTGTACTCCCTGTACATCACTACAGCAATGAATCATTTAGTATTTATAGACGGCATATTAAAACTACAGATTCCACCAAAGATGCCTTAGGACGATATTGAGAGCCAAATGGTAAGATTATGTGTCGAACACAGAATCTTTTACTAAAGTTAATATCATATGCATTGACGTCATGCTCCAACAAATTCAGTTGCGGTGGACTGGACACTTCATAAGAATTACAAATACTAGACTGCCTAAAGCTTACTGTACTCAGAGTTGGAAGGAGGCTACAGAGGTGTGGGAGCTCCTAAGATACACTACAAAGACACGTTAAAAAATAACCTCAAGTTATGTAGGCTGTACAGCCCATATAGTGACAAACGGAATACCACACTAATACGCAATAAACGCAAATCCAGACGCTGTCGCCTGATTCTGCCTATAATTATTTCTACACTATTTGTGGCAAAATGTTCGTATCCAAAACTGGCCTCCTCAGTCATGAACGAGTTCACTATCGTTCAAATTTTTGAAATATTTGTCTTATATAGTCAATTTCTGTTAATTTTCTCTAACGCGTAACCATCTAGTACAGATATACGCAAATAACAACTCGTTGGCCACATCCAGTCAATCAGCTGTTTTGGACAGCCTGAAACACGCGTGCTCGGTACGAAAATTAATTCGATATACTTTTTATTTTTTCATCTGAAAACAAAATCCATTTAACTGTGCAATTGAAGAACCTCCACAAAACCAAAACTAGAAATTATGAATCTGCAACGTAATAAGCTGTTAAAAGTCAAATGTGAAGACAATGTTCAAAATGTAACTGAATATTATGCTCATAGATTTACATAAGTATTTAGCAATACATATTTGCGCGAAAAGATATTTTCAAAAGTTTGTAAAATCTCGTTATAGATCAGCATTAACAGATGATAAATTACAATCGATATTGATGATAGGAACACTAAATTTGTTCCTAAAGTTTACCGAAATGCTGCCACAGAAAAAAGTATTGCATTTTCTCATTGAATTATATATACAATTCTATATATTTATGATTTTCTGGATAAAAATTCTTTGATATGAAAACTATATATCTTTTTTATTTACGTAAGTCTATAATTTACACTCAGTCCGCAAAGCCTCTAAAAATATACTTTAAGGCCTTTCACAGAAAAAGTTTGCCGAAACTGCATCTAATAGATGTTATACTGCTAATAGAGTTTCGTAGTGTTCATACGACATTTTTTCTTGTCTAGCTACAATCAACTTAACTCAGGGTTACCATTTAAAAGAAAACAAATTGTTTTTGTTTAAAACAGTTATTTTCTACTTTTTTAAAAACCTTTTTTTTATTATCAGTTGGGGCTATCCCCAATATACTGATAAAGTAGGACCAGCCAAAGATTGCACATCAAGGCTAACTATAAACTCTCCGGAATTAGTTCTAGGATAAACCATTGGCGGCGGGATATAACGCTGTCTGACAGGAACCTATTTTATTAAGGTTCTGCTTTATGTTGGAAATTTGAAAGGTTATATAAAATACCAAATTATTAAATGTAACAAAATATTATTAAAATTATACATTACTCGGTGTCTTATTACACTACAAATAACAATAATGGTTACAATATTTTCAAACACAAAAAACAGAATTTTATCGAAGAACGCCTGTGAAATAGCTAGTTATTAAACTTCGCTGGTAGAGCATAAAATTAGAGCTAGCATTAATACATACGCATCGAGAAATTTTATCGAGAATAGGAAATAAGCTAGACTTAGATATCTTTGTTCTTCTTTCCTATTGCTTCGTTAAATTTAGAAGTGTTTTGTTTCTCTCTAACAAATTGTGTGAGACATATCTAAAATCATCATTTGATTTATATTTTCATACATTCGTCCTTGACGTGCAATCTTTGGCTGGTCCTACTTTAATGTTATGCAGCTAAGCTAGGCAATACATCAGCATTTGTTTCTCATACAAGGTTGGCAAAACACAAAAACAAATTTTAAACATTTGTTTAAAACAAAAAGTTTAAACTAGAAACATGTCTGGCGCATTTCTATTTATGTCTACCTGTCAATAACAACTACATTTTCACGTAACGTCATAACAGTACAAAACAAGACTTCGAACATATATAGCCAGTTTCTTTGATTTAATCAGAACTAAACGGGGGTTTTGTATTCTTAGATTGTAACGAGAACCGTGAATGCATAGGTTATTCCATGTTTCATGTTGGCAGAAATCATTCGTGACAAATATCAAAATGATAAAAGGAAAACGAGTGACATATATTATAAAAAAAATATATATATATAATAGGAGTACATTTTTTCATTTTTGGAAAACGAAGAAAATTAAAAAACGTGAAATTTTTATTAAGAACGACACAAAAAATAATATGTAATGCAATTGTTATTTTATAACGACAGCTCAACATATCCTAGAATATTCAAGACACGTATGATTTACACAGCTTAAACAAAATAGCCCCATTCAATCGTTAAAAAGTTACTACATTTCAGAACCCAGATCCATTTAAACATTTGGGACAAGTTACAACTATGAAACTTGAAAAATCTAATTTCGTACGCCCCATATTTATGTGCGGCTCAAAAGCCATTGGACATTAATAAAGAAAAGACAACAGTACCTCAAAATTTTTAAAAACAAAACATTACGCCGAATCTTTGGTCTATTTGGAACTAGAATGGTTAATGGAAAAGATCCTAAAAATGTTCTCAAAGACAAGCTACACAAGAAATGAGAGTTAGAATTATGCACATTGATGGAACTTTTAAAGCGATATTTCTTGTATTTTTCACTCATATAAAACTTTGTCGAACGATCATAGTTTTAACTAAGAACAGTCGCGACTAAATTAGTTTGTGCATGAACTACTTAGCAGCGGACCAAGGTTCGATACCCGGCACCGCAAAAACACTGCAAGATTTTTTCGGCCGTCTCTCCCTCGGAAGGCATGGGGCAACCATTAATGTATAATACCCCAGGAAATTTTCCCAAAAAAGAAAGTGGTTGGAGACCCATGCAAAAACTGTAGGTGTCATACAGGGAATATCTAATCAAATACAGAATATATAAATATATAAAAAAACAGAAGAAAAACGAAAACTTGTTAATATTGACGCGATTACTTCCAAAAATGTGCCTTCATTTACTAGACTATTTACCAGTGGTGTTACTTCCATGCTTTGGTGCTCCCGGGCAGAAAAATGAAAAGTTGGCCCCTTTTTTTAGTTCAAAAATTAAAATTGTAATTAACCACAGTGCTCTACACTGCATCTGTTAAATTTGCTTCCTTAAATGTCCTCTGTCTAACGGTTTTATTTTTTGATCAAATTATGTGATAAAATCATTATGTGATCATAATTATGATTCGATCAAATCACTTGCTGCGCAGTCCTAACTGTAATTTTTCCGAGCGGTAATTTTGTCGGTAGGTAGGTAGTTTCCGAGTCACTCACACTCCTTCCAAAATTACCAAAAGAACCATCAGAAGTAGATGGTCCAGCCTCTCATTTTTACATTGACTTGCCTGATTTGAAGACATATATTCCTAGACTACGAATAAATTTATTTTAGGCAATCTTTTTATCTGCCTCCACTTAAGTCTTTTGCTTTTTCTCTGAATGCCACTTACATATACACGTTTATTCATGATGGTTATCACTTATAACAGTATTTAATTTATAACTTTTATTATGTCCATAAGATGTAGAAACATTTTTTTTTACACTTAAAATTACAAAAATATTTGATAATACTATTCCACCAAACGAGTAGATTCTTCAAAAACAACGGGAACTAAAATTAGTAAGACTATTGGATGAATAGACCTGAATAATGAATATTATTCAAGTTGTTGTGACGTATTATTGCTACCAGAGGGGCTTTCAACGGCTGCATATCGCCAGGGTTTGGGATGCAGTCGTGTGTATTTAACACCACTAGTCTCTAGTATGACGCGGCTCAAGAGGTTGCTGAAGTTTGAGATTAGTGGACGCTTGTCAAGACCTGACAAACCCCTTAATAATAATAATAATAATAAGTTTATTGACCCAATTACAGACTCAGTGTTTTAAGTCAGTCGATATTACAATATATTAATTTAGTATAATAAACTTTACAGATCAGAAATTACATTGATAACATTAAAGATACATTGAAAGATTTGTACATTTTATAACTTTACAAAACTGTGAAGTAAGAATTCCTCTATGGAATAATGGATTTTTAATAAAATAGTCCTTCATGACATTTTTGAATTTGTTGAAGGCCAATTGTTTGATGTTAACCGGTACTTTATTCATAAATTTAATGGAGTAGTAGTTAACAGCATTTCTTGATTTCGTCAGTCTCAAGGAATTGGGATAAATATTTGACTTGTTTCTTGTGTTGTAGTTGTGAACTTCTGAGAAGGTAGTAAGTCCAGTTTGATTTTTATGCATATATAAGAGGGTATAATATATGTAGATAGATGGTAGCGTCATAATTTTTAAGGTTTTTAATTAGTTTCTACAGTCAGATCTATAAGGAATGGATGCAAGAACTCGGATAGCACGCCTCTGCAATGAGAAAACTCTTTTAGCTGCTGTAGAATGTCCCCATGCTAAGATGGCATATGAAATCTGGTTGTGGAACAATGCATTGTATGCCACCATAAGAATTGTATCCCCACTAACAGAATTATAGAGGTTCCGTAAGAGAAAGGTTATGGAACATAATCTGCCGGAAAGGATGTTAATATGGTGGTTCCATGTAAGATTAGAGTCCACATGTATACCAAGAAATTTGACATTATCCGTGTTATCAAAATTATGTTTGCGCAAGGTAATCAACATTTTTTGGATCTTTTCAAGGTTGAGGGATAGTTTATTGGTGTCAAACCAGTATTTAGCCTTTTTTAACAAAGATTCGGTTATTGAAATGGTGTTGTTCAGACATGCAGATTTAACAACAAAATTGATCATTAAAAGTTGGAAAATCATTTATAAAAATGAGGAATAGTAAAGGCCCCAGGATGGAGCCTTAAGGAACTCCTGTATCAAGAGTCAGAAAATCTGAATTACAGTTTTTGGTGCAAACCAATTGTTTCCTTTCTGTGAGGTAGGATTCCATAAGAGTGATGCTGGCTTTATCAAATCCATATCTATGAATTTTATCCAGCAGAATCTGGTGGGATACACAATCAAAGGCTTCCGAAAGATCGAGTAGTGTTAAGCAAAACACTCCAGCCTCGATGCCAGTAGATATTTCATCGATAAAAGCCAGAATTGCATCAGATATGGATCTATTGGCTCTGAAGCCAAACTGCATATCATGAAACAATTGGTTACATTCAAAGAAGGTTATCATTTGTTTTGAAAGTATTTTCTCAAGAACTTTTGATAATATGGGAAGCAATGATATGGGCCGATAGTTTCCCGGATCATTATTATCACCTTTCTTGTGTATTGGTAACACAGTTGTAATTTTTAGGGCATCAGGGAATTTGTTTGATAGGATACATCGATTTATTATCTTAGTGAAGGGTATGATAATTGTGTCACATTCCACCTCAATTTTTAGTCTTATTTACCCTAAGTTAAACGAGATTTGAGCTGATTTCCACGGTACCAGAATGTTGATGCACAAATGCAACAAATGCAACAAATGCATATGATTCAATTTGTAATTTGTGTAATACATTATGGACCTTTGTAAAAATGTACAACATTTAATACAATAAATATATTATTATTGAAATTATCTGGAATAAAACAGTCGGAAATCGTCGGAAAATAAAACAGTGTCCCTGTGCTCCGTAAAAGGAATGTGTCGGATCATAAAAATTTGAAATCGCAGATACAGGTACGGATACGGATACGAATAAAAATGTTCTGTTAAGCTTTAATAATAAAATTTGTTTTAAAAGTATAGTTTATAAAATAAATAGGATTTTTTTTAATATCAATGCTAGTTTAAATAATTTTTAAACTGTCTTAGGGTTAGGGAAGTTTTAGGGTTAAAAATAAAATAACAAAAAAACAATAATAAGTTCACAAAATTTTATTTCACAAATGCAAACAATATTTGCAACGATTTTTATTATATATAGAGAATTTATAGAATCTCTTATCACACTAACATTCAATCATTTAATCAAATTTAAGTTATAGCAGGGGAAGATTATATTTTAAAAATAATAATTTTTAGGCTTTTTCTCCTTTGAGCATATTTATGAAAACGATAACAATAATTGAATTTCTAATAAAAATAGTTGTAAACATTGTTTGTATTTCTGTAATAAATTGATATCTGTGACAAAATCAGCGAAAACTGGAATGAAGCGGATACGGATATCCGCGGTTACGGATACGAATATTTGGAACATCTCTACTCCGTAAGCAAATGTCTTGACATTAAGCAGCGGCAGCTCTAATTCTCTAAGCTCTAATAGACGATTGTAATGCTGGAGCAGGCATACTCCTTTCTAAAGAAATATTTACTAAATTTCAATTTTCAAATTAATTAAATTTTTAATAAACAAAATCCTATTCAAAATATCCTGTATAAATTTCATGCCTGTAATGTAATATATAGAAACAAACCGGGAGCTTCTATATATATACCCTGATATATGTATGTGTTAATAAACAGTGCTAAGGTACATATCCGTCAATTACAGGTCTCCTTTGAAGCTGTCACGTAGCTCGCGTGTAAGTATAAAGCCAAAGGCGACCAGCTAATAGTAAATGTTTAATTTATTCGCTGATTAGATTCCAACCAACTGATGGACTGACAATTGGATTACCGGTTCCTACGCATGAGTCCACCAACAACCGTGAAACGTTGATTAAAATAAATTAATAACGTGTCCGCAGATTCGTATTATTCGTAATTGCATAAGCGGTGATTCTGATTATTATTATAACAACAATGGTTAATAACATTAATGGATAGACAATTCACAACACTGCACGAATTATTGTAACAACGTTATGTATTTTGACAGTAAGTTGTTATTATAATATACTATAGTGCGTTCAAAGGTGAGTTTGCAGTACAGGGCATATGGAGTAGTTCTTTTTCATACTCTCTAATGAGTTTACACAATGACGCTATCCTTTTCTTGCTTGTCGACGTTGCCAGCTCTAAAACGCGCTGATCTGTGAAGACGCAGTATTCTATAAATGGCCATTTGTTTTTGTTGAGTGTTATTTTGAGTTTTATAAGAGTTTATTTTTTTAATATAATTGACACTTTTGACACTTTTACAACATTTGGCATCACCGGTCCCATTTGCCATAAGAGCTATACTGCAAACTCACCTGTGAACGCATTATAGTACTACTCCTTCTGGTAAAAAAATGTTGTTCAAAACGTCACTTTGACCGGTTTTAATATGCATAATATCTGAAAACTAAATTGTGAACAAGTTAACTGTCTATATTAGTATTTAAATACTAAGTTATTTTTCGCGGCCCTAACTGCATAGTAGTCAGTTAACTGCGACCCACCATAAAATACGAATTAAATGTTAATATTAAGTCGTCAAGGATGAAATTTGTAGAAAAAAAGGCATAGTTGGTTGATAACAAATATAAGGAATTATTTTATTCATCAAAGTATGCACCCATATTGTCTATACACTTTTGCCATTTAAGCGGCAGGTTGTTCAGGCCGGTGGTATAAAACCCTGGCGAACGAGAATTAATGAATTCCTGGAAGGCCAGGTTTAGAGAATTATCGGAATTAAATTCTTTTCCTATTAAAAAGTTGTCCAAGTTGCGGAAGAAGTGGTAGTCAGTGGGGGCTAGGTCTGGTGAGTATGGAGGATGATGAAGAAGTTCCAACTCCAATTCCTGTAGTTTTTCCACAGTCATTTATGCAGTGTGTGATCTAGCGTTATCATGCAGAAAGATAGGAGTCGATCTGATGACCAATCTAGGCTGTTTTTCTTTAAGTTTTTGCATAATTTCGTCCAGTTGGTTGCAGTATATTTCTGCTGTGATCTATAAGCAAGTTTTTCTTTTTTTTTTGCGAACCAATTTGGTATTGTTTGCTGCGTAGTAACACTAGAGCCAAATACACTATTAAAGTTTCGCGCGGTCTGCGATGCCGCAGTTCCACGTAAGAACTCATACTTCATAATAATGCGAATTTCCGACTGTTCCATTTTCAACAAAATTAGTTTTAGAAAAAAGTTTTTGATATTTTTTAGAGCATACAATAATTTCTTTAAAAAGCGAGAGGTGTAACCAACCACAAAAAAAAATAACAGAACGGCAAAATATTAAGCCAATGTCTAATATATATATATATATGAACATACATATATATATATATATATCTGTCAACGGCAAAGAAACCATTTAGCGCTTGTGGCCACAGGCTTGGTTAATTTGAACATATACTTACTTTTCATTCTCGGAGGGTCATGACCTATCTTGCCATTACGTTGAGGTTTTTATCGTCGGACAGTTAGCAGAAATTAAATCCTCCATAGTAGAAGGGTTGCCCGTATTCGGACAAATGAGCATGTAGTTATTGTGTATTATTTGCACATATAAAGAACTTTATTATTTTTTAGTTTATATTTCTTCATGCAAATTTTCAAAAAAAAATAGATTTATCTGCTAACTAAAGCTGCGTTCAGAGCTCTTAAATTAGTAGACTGTAGACTAAAGTTTGTCCACTGTTGATTGTCACTACAAGTTTTTCATATGGCGAACAACCGTTCAGACCTCTAAATTTAATACGTTGTACGTTGTCGATTGTGGATAGTTTTCTAAACTTTCTAGTTAGTGAGACAATTAATGAGCCAGACATATAAACACATTGGCTATCTCAGTCTATATCGGAGAGAACGTTCACATTGTATGCCTTTACATAATCTAATAAAATGTCATCGCGCCGATTACAACAAATCTCGCCCAAAATTACAAAGACGAACACTAAATATGATCAAATTAGGTAATTAGGTTAGGTTTAGTTAGAAAAAATCTAGGACAGCAGAATTAGGAAAACGATAATAGATAATAAACAATAGAAAAATGTTTAACGTCCAAATAATTAAATGGAAAGAAAAAGAATCACTCAGTTTTTTGGACAATACGTATATTTTAGAAACACAACGTTTCGAAAAACCAGTGGTAGCTTCCTCAGGTGCTATAATAAAGAACATAACTGTAGTATTAAATCCTAAAATGATATTATATACTATTACCTATTCTAATGTTACGTTAAATTAACATCATCAAACATCATCCATCAACAAAAGTAGGGCGGGTGTAATGACTGACAAGTACGCTTATTAGGAATTGACATTATTCGAAGATTGGAAAATAGGAATAGTTCAAGCAGGTTAAACGGAATCGTTATGTGAAAATATAAATTTACAATATAAAACCAAAACCTATTAAAATTAAATTCAAAGAGATTCCACAAATCAAGGCGAAAGGATAGGTGGAAACTAGTACATCAATATGAGTGTCACCACAATTGTTCGAAATATCTGAAAAACACAGATCCATCTGTCAGTTATATATTTGAGGTTATGTTCATTGTTATCTAGACAAATGTCGCACTATTCGTAACTCACTAATTTCCTTAAGCTTTAAACACTACCTCGAATGTTAAAACAATCTATTAAACATATCCATAATGCTTAGTGCACTGTCAACTAATTTAAAGAGCTCTGAACGCAGCTTAAGGATCTAACAAGTAGTCATATCTGGGATATATGAAAAAACCTTACGCTTAACAAATCAAGATGAAGAAATTAGTGGAGAGAGGTCAACAGTCAATCCGACTGGCAGTGTCCAAAAAATAAGATATTATTTTAACTAAATATATTACAACTACAACACGTTTTTCTTCTTTTCATTTCTTGTTTTTATACAAATTGCATTCTCGTTGTTGTTCGTGAAAGTAGGCTAGTTTTAACGTTGATTTAATTATTCAGGGCCGTGTCTAATATAAATGATGCAGCATTAGGGAGGTAAAATATATATATGAATATGAAATAGGTATATATATATATATGAACATATATATATATATATATATATATATATATATATATATATAATAATAAGCTGTTAAAGTTGGCAACAGTAACAGTATTTGAGCATAGGAAAGGTCATTTAAAAAAAAAAAAAAAACAGAAAAAATGCAGTCTTGTACCACACATTAGGTGGAAGTTTGTAGTTTTTTTTTTTGTATATCCATGTGTATGTAAAAATAAAACACAATATTATATTATATTAACACATATTTTTCATTAAACCTGTAAATATATATGATTCATCAATTAACAGTTGACATGCCTTATTTTCCACTAAACAAAAATACATGCATCTTCATCGTATATCGACATTCATTCAGGCATGTAACAAAAAACAAACGTCGATTAACGATTGAACTTCCAGTGCCACTAGCCGATATTCTTGACTAAATCCGAAGATTTCCGCTTCTTTGCACAGCTCCTTCCATTTTTTAGATTTTGGTCTAAAATTCTTATGGTACCAGCAACCGTCAGATGTTTTTTTTTTGTAACATTTTTAATGCTTATTTGAATTTTCATTTTACTTATTAATTTTAAGTTTTTCTACTTATTTCTGCAACTACGATAGTCGATTTGGGTAGAAAAAAAAAAAAAAAAAAATGGAACCGCATTCCTTGAACTGAGTGTAATATCTAATATTCGATCTGCTAGTTGAGCCAATTCTTCTAACATGTTTCTTTGTCTTTCGACATCAAAATCATTCTTAGATTTATTGGTAATCGTTGCATAATAAGCTTAGGAAGAATTGATATCGATTATGAAGTATCGATAGTTCCAGCGGTTTGTCAAAACAACTGCTGCATTCTTCTAAGCACCTGAGCAATTGTTTGGGCGCCGAGCTCTTTTTCTGAAATTGATTGCTGAATGCGTTTTTGCTTGGGAACGGAACATAATTATATGTTTGATTTAATCTACTGCATGCATTTTGGGTAGGTGAAAAATATCACGTACCTCAGTGGCGACAATATTGCTCTTTCTGATCGTAAGCATTTTGTTGAAAATATTGCTTCTGTTTGTGTTTACCATATACAGCTCCGTCTCAGTGAAGTTGGCCCAACTATATAAATCATGAAAATTGAGAATTTATGTTAAAATAAAGTAAATATAAAATGGTTGGTTAGGTCCATAGTCACCGCCAGTGTTGTTCGTAATAGGTGCCGTGTCACCGCAATTGGTGCCGTGTGGGTCATTTGGTGGTAGGTTGTAGGTGTTCAAAATTAAACGCGTGTTTTTTCTCGACTAGTTTCGTGGATATCTCCACATCATCATGTATCAGTTCGATTTGTTAGAATTGCAGGTAATTAAATCTAACATTAGAAAAGTCAATAAAAAATACAAATATTTTTGCAGGGTCCTAACAATGAAAAATTAAAAACGAACTAATTTCCTAGAAAAACATTTTTTGTCCGGGTTTTAATCATCAATGTATATGTCAGATTATTTAATTTAGTTCTACTGTAGAATGACTAATGATAACACGTATGTACATATATTATCCCCAAAAGAACTGTTTCTTTATCCTTAGCAACGGTCATTGTTACGTTTTCAATGATAGTTAACTCAGTACGGTTCTCCAAAAGCATCCCATCCTACACCATAATTGACTGTCCTAGAAAAGGGGCAGTTTCAGTTATCGGTTGTTAATTATTTCATTGGTAATATATTGAAACACCGACTGCCATTACAGTTATGAATGGTATTTTTGTTTCATTATTTCCCACATCTTAGTTAACATAACTCGATAAAATGCGTTTTCATAATCGAGTAAATCCAGATTGTATTCCATACGTTTGTCAGTTATTTTCTATTAAAACTTTTAAACACAAATTCAATTAACAATTTCATACTCTGACTACAAGAAATCCTACAAATTCTTAACTAACATAAAACTTTATCAATGCTGTATAACTCATATCAACGTTGAAATTTTATATGAATGTTGTTTGTTGGTTCCTGATACTTAACATTTGAGGAACTCTGATAAGTAAGAACATTAATTTCCTGAAAAATATATATCAAAATAGCAATAAAGTAGTAGCGGAAGAGTGGGTAGATAGCGTCTTTCTGCCGTACGCACAATTCAGACAATGCGCACCTATATCGACCCGGCTGCCATGATTTAGGAGTATCATTCTTCCACTTTATGACAGGGCCCACTCATTACCCGTTACAAAATACTATTATTATTTTTACCTCCCTAATGCTGCATCATTTATATTAGACACGGCCCTGAATAATTAAATCAACGTTAAAACTAGCCTACTTTCACGAACAACAACGAGAATGCAATTTGTATAAAAACAAGAAATGAAAAGAAGAAAAACGTGTTGTAGTTGTAATATATTTAGTTAAAATAATATCTTATTTTTTGGACACTGCCAGTCGGATTGACTGTTGACCTCTCTCCACTAATTTCTTCATCTTGATTTGTTAAGCGTAAGGTTTTTTCATATATCCCAGATATGACTACTTGTTAGATCCTTAAGCTGCGTTCAGAGCTCTTTAAATTAGTTGACAGTGCACTAAGCATTATGGATATGTTTAATAGATTGTTTTAACATTCGAGGTAGTGTTTAAAGCTTAAGGAAATTAGTGAGTTACGAATAGTGCGACATTTG
Source organism: Liopterus haemorrhoidalis (assembly GCA_963971575.1). Lineage (NCBI taxonomy): Eukaryota > Metazoa > Arthropoda > Insecta > Coleoptera > Dytiscidae > Liopterus > Liopterus haemorrhoidalis. The sequence continues at coordinate 93,078,905 of OZ020611.1, forward strand.
TCTAGATAACAATGAACATAACCTCAAATATATAACTGACAGATGGATCTGTGTTTTTCAGATATTTCGAACAATTGTGGTGACACTCATATTGATGTACTAGTTTCCACCTATCCTTTCGCCTTGATTTGTGGAATCTCTTTGAATTTAATTTTAATAGGTTTTGGTTTTATATTGTAAATTTATATTTTCACATAACGATTCCGTTTAACCTGCTTGAACTATTCCTATTTTCCAATCTTCGAATAATGTCAATTCCTAATAAGCGTACTTGTCAGTCATTACACCCGCCCTACTTTTGTTGATGGATGATGTTTGATGATGTTAATTTAACGTAACATTAGAATAGGTAATAGTATATAATATCATTTTAGGATTTAATACTACAGTTATGTTCTTTATTATAGCACCTGAGGAAGCTACCACTGGTTTTTCGAAACGTTGTGTTTCTAAAATATACGTATTGTCCAAAAAACTGAGTGATTCTTTTTCTTTCCATTTAATTATTTGGACGTTAAACATTTTTCTATTGTTTATTATCTATTATCGTTTTCCTAATTCTGCTGTCCTAGATTTTTTCTAACTAAACCTAACCTAATTACCTAATTTGATCATATTTAGTGTTCGTCTTTGTAATTTTGGGCGAGATTTGTTGTAATCGGCGCGATGACATTTTATTAGATTATGTAAAGGCATACAATGTGAACGTTCTCTCCGATATAGACTGAGATAGCCAATGTGTTTATATGTCTGGCTCATTAATTGTCTCACTAACTAGAAAGTTTAGAAAACTATCCACAATCGACAACGTACAACGTATTAAATTTAGAGGTCTGAACGGTTGTTCGCCATATGAAAAACTTGTAGTGACAATCAACAGTGGACAAACTTTAGTCTACAGTCTACTAATTTAAGAGCTCTGAACGCAGCTTTAGTTAGCAGATAAATCTATTTTTTTTTGAAAATTTGCATGAAGAAATATAAACTAAAAAATAATAAAGTTCTTTATATGTGCAAATAATACACAATAACTACATGCTCATTTGTCCGAATACGGGCAACCCTTCTACTATGGAGGATTTAATTTCTGCTAACTGTCCGACGATAAAAACCTCAACGTAATGGCAAGATAGGTCATGACCCTCCGAGAATGAAAAGTAAGTATATGTTCAAATTAACCAAGCCTGTGGCCACAAGCGCTAAATGGTTTCTTTGCCGTTGACAGCTAGCAAGAGTATGGACGTGGGTTCAAATCCTGACTATGTCAAATAATCTGTATAAATTATTTTTCATACAAATTATAGGATCTGCTTACCATTACGCCGATTTTAAATTTTTTTATAACCAGCACATTTGAGTCGTATTAATCGAATCCAGAACACCACTTTGCTGGATACTGTAAATTGTTTTCTAAAAACAAATTATCATTGTAATTAAAATTCCTAATCTTAGTTGAAAAAAGACTAATCAATAAACAACATGTAAATTTTGTATGTAACATACAACAGAATACCACATTTTATCATTGAATGAAGATTTTGTTTCCCATTTTAAATATTTCGAAAACCGCATCTCTTTCATCACGTTCTATTATTGCTGAATATCAAGCGTATCGTTATCAATTTACATCAAACTTTTTTCACAAAAACAATTCATTTCAGCTCAAAATTTGAATACGCTTTTCGTTAGTGAATAATAGAAAGAGATAAAAAAGTACGTTTAGTTTTGACGAAAAGCACGTTCTGGTTTAGAAGAGTCGTTCATTATATCACTCTGCAAAGGGTCCATGTATATTAATATGTTTATCCATCGCCGTTGCCCATCCCTACGTCCATTGACAGACCTGATAACACGCTTTGCAGTCTGATGAAAAAGTTATAAAACTATCTGCTTGTATCGGCTTGTATCAGAATGAATTTCAGTTTTTTCATCATCAGTTACGAACTCATTTTATCCATGACACCGTTATTAACGATTCACAAAGGAATACATTATTATTCTCTTAAAAATTATCCCATAATAAAAAAAAAATGAGCTGGGCAGGTCATGGTGTTCAACTCCAAGACAATAATTTTATAAACAGAACACTTAGCACTGGGCCACTCAGAGGTAAAGATTAAAGCTACTTTGGATAAATGAAGTACGTTGGATGGATGAAATATATTGAATGAATAAAGTAGGTAAAGTCACTCGGGATAAAAATAAAAGGACGGTAGTTAAGAAAGATCGGGGTGTCAAATTTTAAGTTTCAAATCACTGAAAGTCATTATTACTATACTTCATTTTTTTAAAGAACTTAGTGTGGGCAAGATAGGAGCTATTTCGATCTTGTTTTTAATTGGGTAAGAACGTGGAAGAGTTTACACTGTAGAAAAATAGATTTCTATTTCAACTTATTCTATTTGTCTCTGTTATTTTAACCCACATTTGTAAACATAGGCGTACAAACTAAGTTTACAGTGAATATATTACTACCTTTTTTTCTAAGAAGTAAAACGGAGGTAAATATTTAAATAATGTTAGAATATAAAAGCCAGTGAATAAATAGATTTTAAATTAATTTAGAATATATATATTAAGAGAAATATTTATATATATTAGAGAAGTCGTCTGAAAATGAATGAATGTACGTACGCCTCTGGGATCCAATACCACAGTTGTTTTGCTGTCAACTATCATATTCTTTGTTGTCAACTAGTGCCATATTAATAATTTGTGTTGCCGGTATATGTATTTACGTCCATGTTACGTTTGTGTTATAGTGTCGATTAAAAATAAACCTGAAGTGAAGAAGAATCCACTGATGATTCGGACTGATTTCCAATTTTATTTTATATATTCTACTTAATTATTTTTTATAAGTTTTGTATAAATAATAAATTGTAATTAAATTTTCAATTGTTGTATTATTTTTTATATGTGACATGTTTGTATAATATAAATAATATATTTTCGTTAAATTTTAAATTATTTGAAAATAAAAATTTTACAGTTTATTTAGATATTAAGAATAATAGCAATTTTATGTATTTAAATTATAACTTTTATAAAAACATTAATTTTGAAACGTCAAATTGGAATTTACCGCAAAATTTATTTAATTTTAAATTATAAACTTTAATTTGATACAGTGTGAAACCGTCCGCGCTCGCAGCGCTATCTACTTCGTTCTTAAAAAAAATAGAGTATAGTTCTACAGCTTGAGGTGAGCTTTGCACCCTTTGATACGTTGCCATTCTATTCCGCTTTGCAGGACTGTCCACCAGTTTCATATTCCGAGGACTTTGATATCTATTTCACTCTGCCTTGCTACCATAACTTTGATCTTCCTACTCTGGGCTTCCCAATACATTGAACTTCCAGCATACGCTGCGTAGTTTTAGTTTTGTCCATCCTATTAATAAGTCCAAACCATCGGAGATGGTTAGTTCTTATGTATTGCGAGATGTTTACAACATTATAAAGACTCATACAGTTCCAAGTTGTATCATATCCTCCATAACTGATTTTCCTAGATGGGCCCAAAATAAGAGAACCAAATGGCGGAATATTAAAGTGGTCGAAGGCCGTTGGTGTTGATAATGTTATAAACTCCATTTGAATAAAACTGAGTGATTTTAATTTTTCAGTTATGATATCAGATCAATGTTGGTAAAGCCACAGGTAGATCAAATTCCTTCCGCAGTTAAACCCGGTTAATGGCTTGGACTGGTTTGTAATTTGTAACTTCTATATTTTTGCATATAACCCAACAATTACACATGTAGACTTTAGTTACTGATGTAAGTTTTAACAACATCTGAACAACGTTTATAAACGAAAGTACACGCCAAGCGGTCTCGTGGAATTTTTATTTTTAATGATTTGATAGAAGACATCCATTAGCCAGCTTCTTTGTTTTTCGTTAGTTGTCACCTTGGCTGAGTGGAACGTTAGAACGGAAAAGCAGAGCGAATACTGCTGGATTCTCTGAACTGGTAATCTCTAACTGGATTTCTTCCAACAGACTTTATTTAAATTTCCGTAGCAGCCTGATTCACTATTAATTTTTTTTTTTGCATTACCAAATTACGAAATCCAGAATGCATTTTGTTAATAATTTCTAACCAAGGCCGGATATTGCCACCTTTGGTTGGATATTTCTAGCAGGAGCAAAGAGTTGCTTTAAAATATTCCCATTTAACCGAATTATTGTATCATTTCATTTTGCTATCATTCCATCCATGATAAATATCGAGAATTTGTCCAATATTTAAATCAGGAGATAAGAAATTATTGAATAATTACCGGCCAGTATCGATCCTTCCACCATTTGCCAAGGTTTTCGAACAGATCGTGTTTAGGCGCTTATTTAAGTTTGTTTCTCCCAATATAACACCAAATCAGTACGGTTTCATGCCTAAAAAATCAACCACTAAGAATCTTCTGACTATCACCCAAACTATTGCGTCTATTTTAGATCAAGTTTATCAGATGGATCTTGCCTATTTAGACATAGCATACATTTTTTTGAAGTGCTTAAGCTCATTCAACGTTTCTGCTGATGCATTGGAATGGTTATGTTCATACCTAAGTCAAAGGTGTCAATACGTAGAATATGAAGGTTGTCGTTCAAGGTCCTTTTTGACCCTGTCAGGCGTTCCACAGGGATCTAACCTTGGACCGTTGTTATTTTTGTTCGCCGTTAATGATATTCCACAACGTATCTTGGAAAATTTTATCCTTTTGTTCGCAGATGACATAAAATTGTATAAGATAATTAGTAGACTTACTCTGGAATGCGATCTTGAAATACTGTCGGATTGGTGCTCTGGTTCAGGATTATATTTTAATCCTACTAAAAATAAAGATAAATTATGTCATTTGCTAGAAACCAATCCCCTTTGCTATTTAATTATAAAATGAGTAACACTTGCCTGCAAAGAATCAAAGTAATTAAAGATCTAGGCATAATTTTTGATGAAAGTCTCAGCTTTGTTACTCATATAACCAAAACGGTCAGTGAATGGTATAAGTTGATTGGATTTATATTGAGAATGGGAAGGGATTTCCGGAGAACACAGACGTATATAACTTTATTTAATAGTCTGGTAAGAAGTAGGTTGGAATATGGGTCGGTGGTTTCATTTTAAATATATAAAACTGATTGAGTCAGTGCGAACGAAATTTTTGCGATGTGTGGAATTTAGAACAACAGGCTTATATCCTAGATATGAATCATCTGAGGTATTACGTGCAAAATATTCAATAGTAGCATTAAGTAAAAGACGTGATACTAGCAGCTTACTTCTGTTGCACAAAATACTAAATGGCGGTCTGTTTTGTTCGGAAATCCTTTCTCAGATTAAAATAAAAATTCCTCGCGTTGGAGCGAGAAGGAAAAATATAGTATTTCAAATTCGGCACGCTAGAACCGATCAGTACACTTGTTTTATATGAATTTCGCTGTGTCCAAAACGTTTATCTTGAGCGTATATTTTTTTTTTTCTACTTCCACATTTTATCTTTTCTAATTTTGTTACATGTTTAATAAATATTTATAAATTTATATATGTATTCACATATTGTTAAATATAGGTTGTAAGTTGTGAATGTATATATACTTTTATGTATGGGCACATTTGGGACCATTGGTTTGTAGTGTCCTTAATTATAATAAATAAATAAATGATTTTTTGTTTTGTTGGTCTCCATTAATACTGTGCGTCTCCACGTGACTGATAGGCTGCCAACCTTAATTATAATAAATTTTTTTAAATGGCACGAATAGCCATCGCTGCTCTACGGCAAAAAAATAAAGTAAAATAATTTACTCTTTTTAATGAGTGGGTATACATCATGCTTACTTTAATTTTTGGATTTCTTTTGACAGTTCGGTTTTGTTGGTTTTTTTCCATAGTTCCTTCCAGATCTGCTGTATTACAGCCAATCTGCTACCAAAATTTGATCAACCAGTTCTCGCAGGAGGGAGATTTCATTAACTAGTTCCCAATTACAAAAAAAAATAATAATAATAATGTAACAACTAGTTCAAACCAGCATTATGCATGTTATGAATAAATAACCAAAACCGCTGAAAAAATATAAGGATAATGATCAGTTACAGTACTATTATACCTATAGTCTAATAGCTTTTAGAGATCCTTAGGTCACGACTAGCGCCTTCTGACGTGTCCTCGAAAATACTGGAATTGCGCTATACCAAGTTTAGCCATTAATTGTTAAAGGGGCCCAAAGTGAAACTATTTTTCATTAAAAATATTTATTCAGCAGACTTCGAAAAGTTTATGATAAGATATGAATAATTCAAAATGAAAAAAACATCATAAATTAGGACATTGTCCAGTAGGAGGTACAAAAAGTCAAACCTTCTATTCATATAAACTAGATTCAGTCCAATAGAGTACAATTCGAGTGTATAGGTAATGGTAGGGTATAGCGCAATTCCAGTGTTTTGTGCAACTAGCGCAGAATGCCATATATTCCGTTCGAGAATGAAGTTTGCAAACGAGCCGCAGGCGAGTGAAGTTATATTCGAGTGCGGAATATGCATTCTGCGCGTGTTGCTCAAAATGCTTTTCCTCCGATTACCATTTTTCAATAAATATATAATCTATTAATATACTATAAATATGGTTAACAGTCATTAATGCGCGCGCAGCCAGTGCGGAAATGAAAATTCTTGGAAACTGCACATTTCTTTCCCGCACAACGCACATGCGCATTGGGGCACATTTATCATTCACGCATCGCCTGCGCACGCATAATGGTAACATGCGAAATTAAGCCAATTTCTTGTCAACTAACAGTTTCGAAATGGGACAGTTCCATAGTAGTCGTAGGAAAAGAAATTTATTTCACCCAAGTGTAAACTTGGAACTGGCTATTATAACTGGCAATATCATACAAAATTTAGCAGAACTGCAGAATTTTGTCTTTGTTCTGAAGTAGAAATGATTGTATTTTTCTTTTAATTTACTTTTTTTTAAATAATTTTTTACTCATTATAATCATTAATGTATATATTTCGGTTCTAGATTATATATGTTAAAATACTTCTTTTGTTTTATCTTCTATATTCCAAATACTTTGAGTATATCAAATACTTGTCATACTCGAAATAGTTTTATAATATATGAAATATATTATTTCAAACACTTGATACTGCGTTACCTCTACGCAAGTTTAGTTTTATATCATTTATGAACGAATTTATAACTTTAAAACCGGTTAAAAATATTTATTTTCACTAATTTTTATAGGATAAACAATATTTACTTTTCTTCGCTATTTTTTGACAGGACCAATCAAGAATGCTGATTCGTATGTCGCCACTCTGATAAATAAAGCCACTGTAAAATGCACTACTTATAATTATAATTTGGCTTAATTTTGGCCCCATATATTCCCGGTTAAATGGGACACCCAGTACATGAGTTGGTTGTCTGAGCTTACTTGCCTCCGAAGGTAGATATCTAGATGACGATCAGCGCAAGTTTTTGTGAGCTCCCGCATCCTGCCTTGTCTGCTCCAGACATCAGATTACACGATGAAACGTTTTTAAACAGAGGTAAAGCAATTTAGGCCCATTGTACCGCCAAATCCTCCACTCAGCTTCATCATAAATTATGAGAGAAACAATTTGTGATGTTAAAAATGACAACAATAAATGCTTGTATGTAGAAAGATCCAAGTATTCTTGAGTTGACATTAAAGCATGTTTGTCAAGAGTTATTGGAAATGTGACAGCCTGCACTGTTTGCAGAATAATCCATAAATGTATGCTGGTCACTTTACTCTTTTTATCTCTCCCTTTTCTTAAAATCACTGACAATTTCTCTTTGTGAAAACTTCCTTTATTTTTCCTTACAAATATATTTTGGTACAGAATTGATTTTTCAGTCCTCTATTGGACTGAATCTAGTTTATATTAATAGAAGGTTTGACTTTTTGTACCTCCTACTGGACAATGTCCTAAATTATGATGTTTTTTTCATTGTGAATTATTCATATCTTATCATAAACTTTTCGAAGTCTGCTGAATAAATATTTTTAATGAAAAGTAGTTTCACTTTGGGCCCCTTTAACAATTAATGAATAAACTTGGTATAGCGCAATTCCAGTGTTTTGTGCAACTATGGCGTCCAACTATTTCCATTCCTTTACTGTTACAGTTATTTAAAATATTATTTTATGTCATGGTGAAATTTAGATTCCTAAATTATCTTCATATTTTGGGTTCCATGGCAGTCCAAACTATGACAAAATTATTTGAAATATAAAGAGAGTATTCGAAATAGTAGGAACATATTTGAAATACTAGGGGAGATTTGAAATATTAGGGAAATACTTGAAATACAATACAAGGGGAGACTTGAAAGGCTGGAGAAATATTTGAAATGCTAGAAAATATTCGAAGTATATATGTACATGGGATATATTTGAAATAATAGGAAAATATTTTAAATACAAGGAAATATTTTAAATATGTATTAGGGAAATATATGAAATACTAGGGAAATATTTGAAATACTAGGAAAGATTTCAAATATTGACGTTTTCATACAACAAATATCAAATAAAAATACCACGGAAAAAGTGTTTGCAAAACCAAATACCAAGAGCATTTGAAAGAGCAAGTATTTGAAATATAATAATTCAAAAACCAAAAAATAATTGAAATACTTTTTCAAAGACGTTATTTCAAATATTCCCAGCTCTTTCTATTGCTATATATTTCTACCAATTTATAACTAATTTGAACGTTTCAAGCGTGCTGATACAGTACGATCATCATTTCTTGAACGTTATGCAATACTTGACAGAAACATTTAGTTATCAAACTTATTTTCAAGGACATGTACACATAGGCGTACATTCTATTTTTGTTACCTTATACGAATGGACTATTAAATGAACACTATTTTTCTCTACACGCCAATGACTTGATAACAAATATTAAGTTAGAAACACATTCCACGGATGAGTTCGGACCAACGAAGTAATCTGAATGGTTTTTTTGTTGAATTGGGATTTTCAGCTGTGAATTAGAAAACAGTTTTGATATTTTAAAACCCATTGTTTACCGTTTGTAATGGTCAGGATGTAATGATCGCCCTGTACATAAAGGTATTATATTAGTTGTTGGCCGCACTGTTTGCTACGATATGACCTTCGTTTAGCATAACTCTGTATATGTATTTACTTATGAAGTGAAATATTATTAGAAAATTATTAAAATACTATAAGAAAAACTTGTCAATCAATACTGGGACCCACGTGTTCCACTTGTTATTTTTGGTGGTATAAATTAGTCCCAACAGTCTTATACCTGACAGATGAGTCGTTGTTATTTGTCAGGAAATGATTTAGAGGAGACAACAAGACCACTGTTTGAGGCTACGGAGGATAAGAAAGATCCTTTCCATTCTAATGAAGATTCTGACCAAGACAATGAGCCGACTGAATGAAAATAATTGTTATTTTGAAAGTCACACATATATTTCGGCCAAAACAACCTAATATATAGGAATTGGAAGTTTTAAAAAACTCTTAAAAATGCAAACACCTTAAAAATCCTGACCTATTTTGAAAATAAAAATCCGACTGAAATGGGTTAAACAAAAGCTCTTAATACTTGAGTTAACACACGTTAAATTGTTCATTTTATCATCCCCACCTATGGAGCATAAATGTTCATTCATGCTCGTTCATTAAGTGTATACGCGGCTTTACGCAACAATAGTTTTCAGTTTGAACCAAGTGAGGATTTTAGAGGCTCAATACAAGATAAGAACAGCATCATTTAAATTCTATCTGAACAAAACTTAAGCAACCTTAAACCCTCCAGGAACAGTACGTAATAATTTAAATCCCTAGAGTTGCAGACTTTACCAATTAAGGACCCTCAGAACTGAATTCCATACTTGAAAGTAATTTAAATACAGATGAAGAATAAAGAGAATTTTATAACGTAAATACTGTGAAATTGTCAAATATCCTGATATTGGTGTTTCTCAGGAGCTGAGAACGAAATATATCGTTCGTTTCCATTCGATACGAAAACAAAAAATAACGCTTCCGTTCTGTTCTATTATATTTCTGTGAAACCGGGTTTAACAGAAATATCGGTTAAAACAGGTTTCAGTATTTTTAATATTAACTAACAATTAAAAAATAAAACTGTATTTATGATCATCATCATCATCATCATCATCATCATCAGCATCATCCTTCAGCCGTTCGAATACACTGCTGGATTTATGCCTCCCTTAAAAATTTCACTATAAAAATTACAACTAGATTAAGCTATAAAGTGATACACTGTACTAATTGAGTAATTCACTATAGATTGTCAAAAACCAGTTAGATATATGGCAACTTTAGCATCCGTTCACAGTTAAAAATTTAGCGCACAATACATTGTGCGTACAGTTAAAGTCCATTTACCGTAACTTTGAAATGACGTCACAGTTGAAAAACTCACCTTGTTGCCAATTCGTAAACTGTCAAAAAAAGTTAGGTTATATCGAACAACTTCTAAAAATATATTGAAAACCAATATTTCCTATGCAGGAAAAGAATTAATGTAAATTATGATGCACAGCAGTTCTTTCTAACCGATTTGTCGTGAAATTTATGGTTTATATTATAGGTATTAAGTGTGTAATGTAGTATTTAAAAAAAAATAAATAAATTTCAGTGTATAAGAATCATCAGAAATATTTGTTTTTAGAAAAACAAATGTGTCGTGTTCTTTTAATACTTTTTATACAATTTACTTTAATTTTGAGTGTTGCGAGTCACACTGTTTAACTCCAGACCGCTCGAATAAACGCGTTTAGACCTTTTCTCGAACGCTCCGAGCTTGCTTTCTGAACTCACTAAATGATATTGGAAAGCAATAATAAAGAGTAAAATTTTTTATTATTTGAATAAAATTTTTTGATTTTTAGAAGTTAGATACAATTTTGTTTCGAATAATGAATATTCAAATATTATTTCCAGTCAAACAGTGTATTGCCGCTAGCAGCAAGTGTAAATTTCATGAGTATGCTAAAATTACTTTTTGATGATAATAAACCGTTCTGCGTAACAGACCTGTAGGTTAAAATTACAAAAAAAAAAGAACATAACAAATGTAAATAGAACATATTTTATTAATCATATATAATATTTGTTTATCGACCAAGATACAAAATTAAATATTGTTTTTGTTCACTTACATTACAAATTATAAAACCTTTTAAAATATACAAACACAATATACAGATAAAAGTACGTTATAGAAATATTACCCATCATATTTGATATCTATTACTCTTTTATGAGTTTTAAAAACCCTTAAAGTTTGGTCTGAATCGCTCTGTAAGAAATAGTAGTTTACTAAGGTACCATTGCAATTTTTAAAAATTTACTCTACCAATATCTCGAAAACTATTGCTTCGATCAAGCTAAAATTTGATATCTAATACTCTTTTATGAGTTTTAAATAACCTTTAAATTTTGGACTCAAACGCTCTGTTAGAAATGGTAGTTTACTAAGGTACCATTGCAATTTTAAATAATTTACTCTACCAATATTTCAAAAACTATTGCTACGATCAAGCTAAAATTTTATATCTAATACTCTTTCATGAGTTTTAAAAAACACTTAAATTTTGGTTTCAATCGCTCTGTTGGAAATGGTAGTTTACTAAAGTACCATTGCAATTTTTAAAAATTAACTCAACCAATATCTTGAAAACTATTGCTTCAATCAAGCTAAAATTTGATATCTAATACTCGTTTATGAGTTCTAAAAAACCCTTAAATTTTGGACTCAAACGCTCTGTTAGAAATGGTAGTTTACTAAGGTAGCATTGCAATTTTTAAAAATTTACTCTACCAATATCTCAAAAACTATTGCTTCGATCAAACTAAAATTAGATATCGAATACTCTTTTATGAGTCTTAAAAAAACCTACAATTTTGGTCTCAATCGCTTTGTAAGAAATGGTAGTTTACTAAGGTACCATTGCAATTTTTAAAAATTTACTCTACCAATATCTCTAGAACTATTGCTTCGATCAAGCTAAAATTTGATATCTAATACTCTTTTACGAGTTTTAAAAAACCCTTAAATTTTGGACTCAAACGCTCTGTTAGAAATGGTAGTTTACTAAGGAACCATTGCAGTTTTTAAAAATTAACTCGACCAATATCTCGAAAACTATTGCTACGATCAAGCTAAAATTTGATATTTACTACTCTTTTATAAGTTCTAAAAAACCCTTAAATTTTGGGCTCAAACGCTCTTTTAGAAATGGTAGTTTACTAAGGTAGCATTGCAATTTTTAAAAATTTAGTCTACCAATATCTCGAAAACTATTGCTTCGATCAAGCTAAAATTAGATATCTAATACTCTTTTATGAGTCTTAAAAAACCTACAATTTTGGTCTCAATCGCTTTGTAAGAAATGGTAGTTTACTAAGGTACCATTGCAATTTTTAAAAATTTACTCTACCAATATCTCTAGAACTATTGCTTCGATCAAGCTAAAATTTGATATCTAATACTCTTTTACGAGTTTTAAAAAACCCTTAAATTTTGGACTCAAACGCTCTGTTAGAAATGGTAGTTTACTAAGGAACCATTGCAGTTTTTAAAAATTAACTCGACCAATATCTCGAAAACTATTGCTACGATCAAGCTAAAATTTGATATTTACTACTCTTTTATGAGTTTTAGAAAACCCTTAAATTTTAGTCTTAATCACTCTGTTAGAAATTATAGTTTACTAAGGTACCCCTTTCATGTAATTTTATATTAATAGTATCGACAGTAACAGGCTCTCTAAAATCAAATTAATTATCTTTCAAAATAATTAATAAGAGACAAAACCATCCTTTGGGCACGGCTACTAAGAGCTTTGGACATTTTTATTACAGTAAAATTGAAAAATAATAAAATATAACCTCACTAAATAAGCACTTAAATATCAACCTTACAATTAACGATTGAACAATCTGACAACATTGGAAAAAATTACCAACATTAAATAAATAAATATACTAACTGAGTTATGGATTGATGTTGATCAAAACATATCATAATGTTGGTACTTAAATTAACCAAGTGTGACGTCATCTCATATTTATTGTGAATGGAATTTAGTGCGCTGTGGACTGTAAATAAAAGTTTGCAAACTCCATACTTAATGCACTGTTTTAATGGACAGATATATTAACATACATTAGTTATCTCACTTTGCATAACCTAACAAAATGCTGTCGCACAAATTTCAACTAATTTCAGAAATCGTGAATCAAAAAAAAATTTCTGTAGTTGCGGCAACAATTTTGTTATTAAAATATAGTAAGAAATTACGATCTCGCCGATAATGGGTTCGTAAAAAATAAAAAATTTAAGAAGATATTTACACTCTCATAATCAGTTTGAAGGCACACAGTTAGGAACATTAGGTTTGAAGGAACATTCGTTAAGTTTTAAATTTCATATTATTAAACGTTAAGAACAGTCTATTTAATTTATTCATAACTCACAACGTACAGTGCATTAAATATGAAGCAGTGAATTCAGCTTTAGTTTCACCTGTTTTATCATGGTGCCTAGGTATTTGGAAGTAAATACTCTCTCGAAGGTGTATAAAAGAAATTATTATTAAAAATTGTAAAACAGAAAGGTTTATGTAGCCAGAATTCATGAAGCCATACCGATATAGTATATTATACAACGAGCATGAAATGACTATTTCTTGCAAGTGTCATACTATGCTTTTTCCACAACTTTTAGTCCAGTAACCTAGTACATCATTAGCTGCATTAAGTGGGGGTAGTTAGTTTCGTTTGTTTTTTTCATGGGATGTGCCTGAGATGCAAAATCCAAGTTTTCGACCTCGGCAGCCCTCCGGAACACTTTTGAATATTTCAAAAACTACTAAATTTTCGCACTTTTTTCGGTTTATACCCATTTTGACCATAAAGGAGCACGTTTTCGACAAACATTATTCTATGCATTTTTAAACTAGATTAAATTTGCTACAATTTATGACCAAAATGGGTAAAACCTTGTCATGAAGTCCTAATATAAGTACAACGCACATGAAAGTTGGTAAGCATTAATAAATAGAAGTAATGGTAGCTTTAACATGTGGGTAAGTAATAATTATTATAAATAATGGTAACTTTCAACAATAATACGAGTGTAACTATAACTAATGTTGTTCCACGACATCTTCAATATCAATATCGTCGAGCAGCCTATCCAACTCATCGTCGTCGAGGTCGTCCAAGTCGAGAGTGTTGTCGTCGACGTCTATCTTCATTTCCGGTAGGTTTTCGCAGGACTGGCCATTGTAGGTTCCGCAGACAACGGAACATTTCAAACCTGCTTTCCTGCAGCTGCAAGTATTCCTGCATCCTTTCTTGCAACTGCAGAAAATCATGTTCAGCATGTTTGAGGGGCTACTTTCTTCGACATCATCTTTGGATGACGGCGTCGGGCTGTAGCAACCCATCCCCATTCCAGCGGATTCTTTTTGTAGCCCAGCCACTGCTGCACCTGGTAGTATGTGCGAAACGAATGTAGCTTTGCAGCATCTTGCGTGAGAGGAAGTCTAGCCAGGTTACAACTGCTCTTGACTGCAGCCTTTGTGAAGAGCTTGTAGCGCAGGTCGTTTCGATTTTGACTGGACCTTTCTCCACCATACAGTTCAATGAGGACTTTCTCCCCGGCTTCAGCTACTTGGGCAGGTGTCGCAGCTAGATTAAAAAAAATGCAGCTTTCTCTTTAAGGTCCACATGCTAGTGTAGTATTTGAAGCAACTTGAGTTTTCCGTGGCCGAAGAAGCACGAGGTGGAATCACAGCCATTGAAGGCATGAGTGAAAATGATGAGCTGACTGTCTGTAGATGTTGAGGTGGTTGAGTAGAAGACATCTGGTGTTTTGCCTATTCCACACTTCTGAACGTATATAGAACCTTTTATGGGACATCTGAGACCGGTGAGGATCACCAACAAGTCTACGTCCTCTCCTGCAATAACCACGACCTGAAAATCAGAGGCCTTTCTGATACCTGTAGTGATGATTAGCGTGTCAGTATCTTCTTCAGCCTAAAAAACCTCAATGTTTTTGGCTTCAAATTTCACCTTCAGAAGTTGGATGAATCTTAATTTGTTTTTATCATTGGATAAAAAATTTTCTTGGGTAACATTAGGAGTGGTTGTTTCCTCAAATATCACCTCAGGAGAAGAATGTGCCTGAACTCGGTGATTACGTTCAGTGCACTTCGTGCTCTTTTTGTCAGGCTCTGTAGCGTAACTATCCAGGGGCGCACACAAGGGGGGGTCCAAGGGGTCCGGACCCCCCCCTACTGTGAGAAGTGAGGACTTTTTTTATTTGCTCTCACTTAAAATTTAAAAGTGAGGACCTTTTTTTTGCTCTTCACTTAAAATTTAGAAGGGAGGCCCTTTTTTTGCTCTTCACTTGAAATTGAAATTTTGCCCTGTGTTTATAATAATTATGTATAATTGGACCCCCCCCCCAAGCCAAAAATATGTGTGCGCCCCTGTAACTATCGAAAACTACAGCTATGTACTGTTGTTGAATGTTACCATTATTTATAATAATTAATACTTACCCACATGTTATATATACCATTACTTCTATTTATTAATGCTTACCAACTTTCATGTGCGTTGTATTTATATTAGGACTTCATGACAAGGTTTAGCATAAAATTTTCAAGTTTGGAGATTTTTTCAAAATTTGAAAAGCTGTATCTCGAAAACTATTAAGGCTACCAAGCCCATTCTGATCTCATGGTCATTTATGGTCAAAATGGGAAGAAACCGAAAAAAGTGCAAAAATTTAGCAGTTTTTGAGATATTCAAAAGTGTTCCGGAGGGCTGCCGAGGTCGAAAACTGAGTTTTTGCATCTCAGGCACATCCCATACAAGAAAAAGAAACGAAACTAACTACCCCCACTTAATGTAACTTTCGCCCTATAATCATGACAAGGTTACTGGACTATTTATTACATTTTTATTTATTTTTTCAGTTCCCTTTAAAAACTAACAATAATTTGATATTTACTTTCAGCCTATTTATTACGTGGCATACGAAATGTAAATTCAGTTAAAATAACAATACTTGCGTCAACTGAATAACTGACTGACCAAGACGAAATCTATCAAAAAATTTATTTGCAAACTTCATAACTATAATATTTAATTTTAAACCAATTTCCTTTATAAACTAACAATAATTTGACATATGCTTTCAGTCTATTTATTACGTTGGCTGGCAACGGTTGGCCATTGCTATTTGAACCTGTTATGTAATGAGCTCAACCTGTTACGTCATGAGGTCATTACGTAACAGGACAGCGGTGTGTAATAAAAAGAAGTAAAAAATCACTAACACGCCTGTAATGAACGTATATCTATATAGTCTATGAATGACGAGAACTAGAAATTTATGGAACTGGGTACCCCCAACAATTACCCGGGTATTATCCACTACCCGTTAATTACCCGGTACCCGTTAATTACCCGCTATCCGATATTTACTCGTTACCCGTTAATTACCCGCTACCCATTAATATATAGAAATGAAAAGTAAGTGTAGCAAAATTGATGTGAATTATGAATTTTCACACATTTCAGAGTTTGGTACTTATTTAGTAAGTGTAAGAAGCCAACAGAATGCTGGATGTCTTAAAATAATTTTTGATGAACATTTTTTTAGACTAAATATAAATAATAAGCCATTAATTAAAAAAATAATTAATTTCTCTCGTACGTTTCTGGCTCAGATCAATGTACATTACCTATATTTTTTTCAGATTTTTGGCTAAAATGGTGATTAAAGAAACAAATTTAAAAAAACAACTTTTCGTTCTTTAATCTACGTCTTAAGAGCTTCTTTTTGATACCACACAATACATTTTAAAAAAATAATAATTTTTTACAATGACACAAATCCCTCTGGGAGATAGGGTAGGGGACAAAAGTTTTTTGGCATATATTTAGCGAAAATCTCATAAAAAAATATTTATTTTTTCATTAAATACATATTTGTTTATATTTATTTCGTGATGTGATTTTTTAACTCTTAGTATTTTTCCTATATGTGGGTCAAAGAGTTATATAAGCATGCCAAATTTCAACTTTTATCTTAAGCTGTTAGGCTATACTTTCTACCGTACAGACAGACAGACACATTTGCGACTTTATAAGGGTTTTTTGCTGGCCATACTTACAAAACCCTAAAAATAAGCACAGGTGCATTATGGAATATGCATACTTAATTCCTACTTCTGTAACCGAGAACAAAATAATCACAGATAAATAAATACTCAAAATACCACACAATTACCCGTTAGTTATCCGCTACCCGTTCATTACCCGCTAATTATTCGCATCCCGCTATCTGATACTCGTTTATTGACCGCTACCCATTCAATACCCGATAACCGTTAATTACCCGTCAGTTAACGGGAAATGGGTAGGTAACGGATAGTGGGTATTCAAATTCGGAACCGGGTACAACCTTAACGGGTCGGGTAGCGGGTACCCGGGTACCCGTCGTCATTCCTAATATAGTCGTGGAAAAAATATTTTGTTAAGCAACATTATCAACTTTAAAAAAAAATTCTTTGATAACACTGTTGATAAAACATGCAAAAAACAATTTTTCAACTTCCATTCGGATAATTATGTACTACAATTTCACTAATAACTTGAATGAAGCAGCAAATTACTATGACTAGAACACGACAACTCGCTGTATGATTGTAATCAAACAAACATGTGTGCGTAAAGATGAAGGCGGTATTCACTTTGATGTCAATACGCGACCCATCACTCGCGGATATGTCATGATTAAAGTGCGGATTAGATCAGTCGATATCTATTTATGTATTGTGTTATGAAATTACATATAATGTGTGATCATTATTATATTAATGAGGTCAAAATATCCGCAGGGAAATGAATGTACTATAACGCCGAAATGTCACCCCTAATTTCAGGTGAACGAACTTAATTATTTTCTTTCCGTTTTGAATTAAATATATTTTATAGTGTAATTTCGTGTCGGGTATAACACTAGAGAATGTGTTGCTATTATTTTTCTGTTGGCTGTTGTGTTATTTTTATAATGTATAATGCGGAAATAATTACAGGGTAGTTCACAGTTTTTATATAAATGATAGTTGCGTTTTTAGTTAAATATTATCGCGTTCTATGTATTAAAATTACTACAATATGATACGGATGGGAACGATATATCGATATTTCGAAAATATCGATACTTTAGAAAAATATATCGATATTTTATATCGATATTTAAAATGCGATATATCGCGTAAAATATTAATGTGCGCACAAAATATCGGTATTCTTGTATCTTTTTTACATTTAAATATACGTTGTTCACTTTTGTAAAATCAAACTATAGGCTACTCCAGACGTTTAGGCGAAACTAGATTTTGAAATCAAGTAATTTTTATCTATTAATTCGGACTTTTGGTCATTTTGTTTAAGCTTTGTAAATCATACCCACATTGCAAATTCTAGATTAAATTGAGTGTCATTATAAAATGTCCTTTTCATTGCATTTTAATTTTTTGTCATTCTTTTCCATTTATTTATTTTTTTGGTCTTCAAAATATAAAATCGTTAAATTTAAATTTGAAACATGAAATAACCCAGTAAAGTCTCTTTTCGTGACAACCTAAAATAACGAAATTTCCATTTAGTTCGGCCTAATCGTTTGGAATAGCCTGTAAAACGAAATTTTGATTCCAATAATTTGCACCTTTGAAATTGTATATCATGGTGGTATTAAAAAATTATAAAACATGTCACTATCTTAATAATGATCATAACCAATAAATCTAAAGTCGGTTTTACAGCGTAAGGAATATTGTTTTTTGACTAATCTGCGTGTATTTTGATTATTTGCTTCATTTTATGAAAATCTGTCTATCCATCAATAAGTGAGCTGTGAAAGAGAAAAGCGAGTTTATAGTGAAAAAATCAACCCCCTCTCCCATAACATTACTTCTAAACAACATTAATTTGTAAGACATAGGTTAAGCCTAAGGGGCTCCGCCATAGAAATTGATTCTAAAAAGGGCTCCGCAACTCAAAAAGGTTGGGAATCACTGCCGTAGACTAAAATCTTGAAATATATCATTTATTATTTATTTTACCTCAAAAAAGTATGTAAAAAAAATTGTAAAAATGAAAAAACGATTATGTTCTGTTCAGTAGTGCAGTTCTTAATAAAATGAATATGTGGGATCTATGGTGTCGCTACCTATATTTAAACTTGAAATATCTCACTTACTATCTATTCTTATTATAATATAAAATAGCTGATTTGTTTGTATTTTCTAGGTAATCTCAGAAACTAACGAATCGATTTGAAAAGATCTTTCAGTAATGTAGAGCTTAAACCTTCCTGAGTTTTACAGACTATATCAGACTTAGTCAACCAGGGCGGCGCGACCCCCTGGTGTGTCGCAAAAGCAAATTAATGAACAAATTTGAAAAATTCTTTCAGTGCTAGATTTCTTAGACCTTGAGTGCAATAAGACTGCCCGGGCGCTAACTTATTTCACTGCAAGGGCGCTAGATAATTTCATTGCGATGGCGCGACCTCCTGTTGTGCCGCATAGGAACATTAATGAACTGATTTATAAAATTCTTTCAGTGGTATATAGTCTAGAGCTCCCTGGGCAACAAAAGTTATATCTGTGTTTCTCAGTCGAGGGAGGGCTGGTATTTTAGTATTTTACTTTAACATATAAAAATATAATTAGATAGTACACATTAAATTTCAATAAAAATTATTGGGAATCATTTTAAACACAATTATTTTTTGTATTTTTCCTTCAGGCGTCGCAGGCTGCAAGTATTGCGGCCCCTAAGCTAGTGGTTATATAATAATTGAATTGTAGGCTGCTGATAATATTTGTAAAATACCTAGTCCTGCCATAAATATTGATACAAGGTATTTAACTAAAAAAAATTAAACTATTGGTTTGATTTGAAAAATTTTTGAACAATTTATTACTGATATAATAACTACAAACTACAAAAAAAAAATTCAAAATGGCCGCCATTTGCCTGAATACACTGCCGAAGTCTGTTAGGCCATTCAGCGATAGCTGTACGGACGACATCCATAGGAAAATTGTCCACAGCTTCTACCAGTGCCTGCTTCAATGACTTCAGATTATGGTAACGTCTTGTACACAGACCTTGCCCTCTAAAACTGACCACAATTTGTAGTCGAGTGTATTAAGGTCTGGGCTGACTGACGGCCAATGGTCACTACTAATAAATTCGGGTACATGATTTTCAAGCCACTGTTGAGTAGTTTTGGCCTTATGTGCAGGTGCAGAGTCCTGTTGGAATATCCATGGTCTATTTTGGAACATAGTTTGGTTTAGGGGCTCCACTACATTTGTTAAAATGTCCCGCTGATAATTTCTCGCCGCTGTTTTAACGCCCTTTTCACAAAAATGTAAAGAAGTGACGCCGTCATAGGACACTCCCCACCAAACCATCACTGAGGCAAGATAATGACCTCGTTCGATCCTTGGCACCAGTTCGCGTGCTTCCTTGGATGACCGTGCATAAACTCTATCATTTTGCTTATTGAAAGTTTCCTCCACAGTAAAAATTTTTTCATCTGTAAAGAGGATTTCTTTGTAACGCTCTTTACCGTACAACGATAACAGGCGTCTTGATTTTTGTTTCCTATTTTCTTTTAATGCAACGGTAAGGCGTTGTCCTGTTTGTCGTTTGAAAACCCCAAGTCCCAAGTCTTGTTTGATAATACGACTCATGGTTCTCGGCCTAATATCCATTTCCCGAGCCATGATTTTTTGTTTTCGGACAGGTTTTCGGTTAATTCTTGACCTAACAGCGTTAATAACCTGTGGCGTACGAGCCAAGCGATGCCGGCCGGATCTTTTACGGTCACTTACTCCTCCCGTATCCAAAAACAACTTAACAGTACGATACACAAAAACACGCGTAATATTTAACGGTTTTAGTAACTCAAAAATACGAGCTCTTTCAATTTCGCACTTATGAAGTGCAATGACAGCAATACGGTTCTCTTTGTCTGTCCACTCCATCGTAACGGCTCAAACTAGACTGGAATGTTTTGGCGCGTTTTTAGTATACATGTCAACAGTCAGTAATGCCAACATAACTGCTGCGTTCAGCTTGTACTTTTATCAATTACATTTATCATTTACACTTGTATCAATATTTATGGCAGGAATAGGTATATGTATTAGCAAATTTTCTTATCGAGCTCAGAAATTTGACAAATACGCGTATACATACAGCTAAAATAACTTTTTATTGCTAACTTTTAAACGATTTATTTGCATCATAATTTTTGGTTAAATTTTATTTCTGGGTTTTACTGAATATAGTACCTGTATTGTATATATTATAGCATTACCCATGTATATACCTTAGCAACAAAAAGATAGTTAGTTGTTTTATGATAATAAAGAACTCAACACATGGTGTCAGAAGAAAATTTTTAAAGTTAAATTAAAATTAAAAAGAAAACTTTAAAATAAAATAAAAATGCCTGGTGATTTACAAAATGGATCAAATAATTATCTACAAGCTTTTTCAGCGAAACCGCCAGAAAGTATTAACATAAAAAATGCAACAGATAAGTCAAGAATTTGGCGCGATTGGTTACAACAATACGAATGGTTCGAGATTGCAGCTGGAATAAAGGAGTTAACGATGGAAAGACAAGTAGGAATACTGATGAACTGTTTAGGACAAGATGTGATCGGTACATACAATGGGTTCTTATTAACAGCTACAGAACGAAAAGATCCAGAAATCCTAAAGAAAAAATTTGGTGAAGCTTACAATCCTACCGCTAACCCAACTTATAGTACATATGCTTTTTTCAGAACTTTTCAAGAAGAACATGAATGTTTCGAAAACTTTTTAATAAAGGCAAGAACAGCAATTGTTGACTGTAATTTTAATTCGACCAACGAAGGAATGACGATAGAAGAACGACTTCTTAAAGATAAAATTGTTTTGGGGGGTCCGGTGTCGTATATATACACACGAATTTTCAAATTTTTCAAACGGTGTCTGAAAGTACGTCATTCAAGTAGTATTTTTCAGAAAAAAAAATTGCGGGTTATCGCGATTTTCTTGAGTTACAAAGGTAAAAGTTTTGTAAAATGCATTGTTGTAATTACATTATTTGTCAAAAGATGGCAGCATAGAACGTGCTACACTGTTCCGTAGAATGTTTTTGTTATTAAACATATCCTAACCTAAGATAGTGTTTTGTCATTAAACTAGAAGATATGTAGCTCGCTCCGCTTGGTTCTACTAGCCTAATACGCTCCTAACCTAACCTAAAATAATGTTTTGTCATTAAACTAAAAAGTAGATCGCTCGCTCCAGTTGCATTTTACTTACCTACCCTAACCTAAAATAGTGTTTTTGTCATTAATTTAGAAAGTAGGTAGCTCGCTTCGCTCGGCTTCTTCTAACCAAACCCTTACTAACCTAACCTAACCTAAGATAGTGTTTTGTCATTAAACTAGAAGATGGGTAGCTCGCTTCGCTCGGCTTCTTCTAACCAAACCCTTACTAACCTAACCTAACCTAAGATAGTGTTTTGTCATTAAACTAGAAGATGGGTAGCTCGCTTCGCTCGGCTTCTTCTAACCAAACCCTTACTAACCTAACCTAACCTAAGATAGTGTTTTGTCATTAAACTAGAAGATGGGTAGCTCGCTTCGCTCGGCTTCTTCTAACCAAACCCTTACTAATCTAACCTAACCTAAGATAGTGTTTTGTCATTAAACTAGAAGATGGGTAGCTCGCTTCGCTCGGCTTCTTCTAACCAAACCCTTACTAATCTTACCTAACCTAAGAAAGTGTTTTGTCACTAAACTAGAAGATGGGTAACTCGCTTCGCTCGGCTCTTCTAACCAAACCCTTACTAGCCTAACCTAGCCTAAGATAGTGTTTTGTCATTAAACTAGAAGATGGGTAGCTCGCTTCGCTCGGCTTCTTCTAACCAAACCCTTACTAACCTAACCTAACCTAAGATAGTGTTTTGTCATTAAACTAGAGGATGGGTAGCTCGCTTCGCTCGGCTTCTTCTAACCAAACCCTTACTAACCTAACCTAACCTAAGATAGTGTTTTGTCACTAAACTAGAAGATGGGTAGCTCGCTTCGCTCGGCTTCTTCTAACCAAACCCTTACCAACCTAACCTAACCTAAGATAGTGTTTTGTCATTAAACTAGAAGATGGGTAGCTCGCTTCGCTCGGCTTTTTCTAACCAAACCCTTACTAACCTAACCTAACCTAAGATAGTGTTTTGTCATTAAACTAGAAGATGGGTAGCTCGCTTCGCTCGGCTTCTTCTAACCAAACCCTTACTAACCTAACCTAACCTAAGATAGTGTTTTGTCATTAAACTAGAGGATGGGTAGCTCGCTTCGCTCGGCTTCTTCTAACCAAACCCTTACTAACCTAACCTAAGATAGTGTTTTGTCACTAAACTAGAAGATGGGTAGCTCGCTTCGCTCGGCTTCTTCTAACCAAACCCTTACCAACCTAACCTAACCTAAGATAGTGTTTTGTCATTAAACTAGAAGATGGGTAGCTCGCTTCGCTCGGCTTTTTCTAACCAAACCCTTACTAACCTAACCTAACCTAAGATAGTGTTTTGTCATTAAACTAGAAGATGGGTAGCTCGCTTCGCTCGGCTTCTTCTAACCAAACCCTTACTAACCTAATCTAACCTATGATAGTGTTTTGTCATTAAATTAGAAGATGTGTAGCTCGCTTCGCTCGGCTTCTTCTAACCAAACCCTTACTAATCTTACCTAACCTAAGAAAGTGTTTTGTTACTAAACTAGAAGATGGGTAGCTCGCTTCGCTCGGCTCTTCTAACCAAACCCTTACTAGCCTAACCTAGCCTAAGATAGCGTTTTTTCATTAAACTAGAAGATGGGTAGCTCGCTTCGCTCGGCTTCTTCTAACCAAACCAAGTAACAAGTGTTTTATAAATATATATATATATATATATATATATATGTGTGTGAAGCAGCGGGTATAACTAATAGATAACATATTTAGTTATAATATCTTCTGGTATTTCTTTTCGACCTTGAAATATATTAAATAATGTAGTCGCTTATTGGGATATTAGGTCAATAAAAAAAAAAATTACTTATTCATATATTTCAATAGACCGGTTTCGACAATTTATTGTCTTCTTCAGTATCTCTGAGGAAAATCAGTGTCAATTTTCCTCAGAGATTTAGCAGTGTAATTCGTTCACAGCTGGCATTTAGTTTATAAAGTACCCAATGATAGCGCTGCGATAGATATCGAATTTAAGTTCATTTTACGAATATCTAACCTAAAATTGCAAGTTATAAAAGTGAAAAATAATTAAAACTGTGTAAAAAATTAACAATTTCCGTACCTAATATAATTTATTTAAGCTATTACTAACCAAACCTAACCTAAGATAGTGTTTAGTCATTAAACTAACAGGTAGGTAGATAGCTCGCTTCACATCCGTTGCATTCAGCAACCTAGCTAAACCTAGCGCTGTGGTAAGCGTTGATATATGGAGAAATCTAACCTAAAATTGCAAGTTAAAAAGTGAAAAATAATTAAAACTGTGATGAAAACTAACGATTTCCGTACCTAATATAATTTATTATTATCTAAGAAAGATGTCCCTACAAAAAAATCATGAAAATAATGTAAATTGAGTGTGTATATATACGGCACCAGAGCCGTTTTGGGAATAAGAAGTGAGAAAGTACGCGAAAAATTATTGTCAGATCCAAAATTGACGTTGCAAAAGGCAATATCTATCTGCAGGGCCAGCGAACAAACCACGGAAACGCTATTACAAATTAAAACGAACAAAAAACAATCATGTGACGCTGTCAAAAATGACAATTTTCGAAATGTTTTTAAATGTAAACGCTGCGCTACTACGCATGGTAAAAGAAGCTGTCCTGCATATAAGAAATATTGTACTCTCTGTGGAAAAAGTGGGCATTTGACAGAATGTTGTTTTAAGAAAAATAAAAATGAAGCTGTAAAAGGTAAAAATGTAAACAAATATATAGAAAATAAAGCAGGCACTGTAAGTTTGTCAAATACTGACATTGACACTACAGGAGCTGAACTGTCAAATTTTGATTTACATTTAAACGTCATCGACTTAAATAGTTCAGATGACTGGAATGAAGATATCAAGGTAGGATCTACTATTATTAACTTTAAGCTAGATACAGGAGCTCAATGTAATATTGTTTCAAAAGTATTAGCAGATACAATTAAAGGTCATATAAATAATTCACACACTAAAAATATTATTTCATTTAATAATGAAAAAACAAAGGTGTTAGGTGAATTTGAAGAAATTTGTGAAGTAAACAATCAAAAAGCTTTACTTAATTTTATTGTTGTAGATCTAGATGTCAAACCAATTCTTGGAAAAAATTCATGTGTCAAATTAAATTTAGTAAAACGTGTTGACACTATAATTGATAATGATGATCTTTTCAGAGGTCTAGGATGTTTTAAAAACTTTGAATATACATTAGAATTTAAACCAAATCCAAACTTTATAATTCATCCTCCAAGAACTATACCATACAAGCTTCGCGAAACTGTCAAGCAAGAGCTTAACGACATGGTAAAAATGGGTATTATTAAAAAGCAAAATGAACCAACACCAGTCGTAAGTAATTTGATAATAGTTCGCAAAAATAATAAAATAAGGTTATGCATTGACCCATCTGACGTTAATAAAAATATTTTAAGACGTCATTACCCTTTAAGAACTATTGAAGAAATATCCTCTAGAATACAAAATTCAAAATGGTTTACTATATTAGATTGTAAAAAAGGATTCTGGCAGGTAAAAATAGCGGAACAATCTCAAAAATATTTAACGTTTTCAACTCCTTGGGGAAGATATTCTTATATGCGTTTACCATTTGGTTTGGCATCCGCTCCAGAACTTTTTCAAAATTTAATGTCTACATTACTAGATGATATTAAAAATGTAGAAGTATCAATGGATGATATTTTAATACATTCAAAAACCGAAGAAGGTTTAGAGGAGAAAACAAAGGAAGTATTCAATAGAATTAGATTAAATGGGCTGAAACTTAACAAGGAAAAATGTAAATTTAAATTAAAAACTGTAAAATTTCTAGGCCACATAGTTACTTCGAATGGATTGTTACCTGATGAAGAAAAAATTGAAGCAATTCGACGACTCAAAATACCAGAAAATAAGAAACATTTACAAAGATTACTTGGAATAGTAACGTATTTATCTAAATTTATTAAAAATTTATCTGATTTGACAGGTCCTTTACGACAACTATTGCTGAAAGATACTTCATGGTACTGGGACCAAGAGCAACAATTGGCATTTGAAAAAATTAAAGAAGCCTTGTCGACACTTCCCGTACTGAAATATTATGACGTGAATAAAGAAAACACCCTGTCAGTTGATTGCAGCTCATATTCAATGGGAGCAGTATTAATGCAAGATGGACATCCCATAGCTTACGCGTCGAAGGCATTAACATCTGCACAGAAAAATTATCCCCAAATAGAGAAAGAAGCATTTGCAATCAGGTTTGGATGTCAAAAATTTCACTCATATATTTTTGGTAAACCAGTAATTATTGAATCAGATCATAAACCTTTAGAGTCAATATTTAAAAAATCCCTTGACAAAGCACCCGCACGACTAAAAAGAATTATTTTAGATGTACAACCATACGCACCTAAAATAATTTACGTGAAAGGTAAAGATATACCAATTCCAGATATTTTAAGTAGAGACGTGGAAAATATGCCAACCTATGATGAAAAAAATGAACTAGAAGTTAATATAGTTCTAAATGTTGGTAATAAATCTGTGAAAAAATTTATAGAGGAAACGTCAAAATCCAGAACCTTAATTAAATTAAAGGAAATCATTAATAATGGCTGGCCTAGCAAAATAAATTTAGTAGATCCTGATATTAAAAAATATTGGAATTTCAGAGATGAATTGTCTGTATATGACAATATCATATTTAAAGGAGAACAAATTTTAGTTCCCTCATCTCTTAAATTTGAAATGCTTCAAAAAATTCATGAAGGTCACTTTGGAATACAGTCGAGCATAAAACGAGCCAAACAATTATTATTTTGGTTGAACATGGGAAAAGATATTCAAAAATTTGTTGATGAATGTTCTATTTGCCAAAAATTTGCTCGAAACAATATTAAAGAACCAATGATTTTAACAAAAATTCCAGAATATCCTTTTGAAATTGTTGCTTCGGATTTATTTTATTTCAACAATTACCATTACATTGTAATAATAGACAGTTATTCCGGATGGCTAGATTTTAAAAAATTAAAAACAATTGAATCTTCGGAAATAATAAAAAATCTTAAAATATGGTTTTCAATATTTGGAATTCCAGCTGAACTGCACACAGATAATGGACGCCAGTATTGTTCACAATTATTTAAAGAATTTTCGCAACAATGGAACTTCGAACACATTACGTCAAGTCCATATTATCCACAAAGCAATGGGTTAAGCGAAAGAGCAGTTCAAACTGCAAAAAATGTTTTAAGAAAATGCTACGAAGATCAAACTTCAATCGAGTTAGCCTTGTTGAATTATAGGAACATAACAAGAACTAATGAACTTTATTCTCCAAATCAAAGACTTTTAAGTAGAATAACAAGATCAGTTATACCCATCAAGGAAGATAGATTAAAGCCAAAAATAGTCAAGAATGTTTCAAAGAACCTGAAAAACGAAAGAGAAAAGCAAAAGAGATACTACGATCGAACATCTCATAAAAGAAATTTGTTGAACTTAGAAGACTCAGTAATTGTTCAAGATCCCTTGACAAACAAATGGCAGTCAGGTAAAATTATACATAATAGTAATACACCTCGTTCAGTTTTTGTAGAATTGAAGGATGGAAGTATACAGAGAAGAAATCAGAAACATATTAGAAAATCTCCAGCAACGGTGCAGCCAGAATTGGAAATAGCTTCAGAAGAAGTTATGGCTCCGGTAGAATCGCCTCCAGAAACGGTTTCAAGTCCTTCCACCAGCCAGCAACGCCTTCCACAACAATATGTCACCAGATATGGCCGAACAATCAAGCCCGTATCTAAATTTCAATTATAAAAAAAATAAGGGAGATGTATTGTATATATTATAGCATTACCCATGTATATACCTTAGCAACAAAAAGATAGTTAGTTGTTTTATGATAATAAAGAACTCAACACAGTACCCGTCGTCAATATAATCACTATGTGACAAAAATGTGATGAACTATTAATAATTTATTTTATAGAAGCTATAAACAACAACTAAGTGATAAAAAAATAATATCAATACTGAAAATATGAAATACTTGATACCCAAACTTATTTTAGAACTATTTATAAAGTGGGTTTTACACGGTTCAATTTGAAAAAGTTGACAATTTATTGATGTATGTAAAGTATTCAAATTTTACCAATAAATTGTTCAATGATGAAAAAATTGATCAATTTATTTTGACACTACAACAAGATTTGTTTTTCAAAATTGTTTAAGTAGTATATAGTCTGGATCTCCCTGGGTAACAAAAGCTATATCTGTGTTTCTCAATCGAACTTCACACAATTAACTTATTTAAAACTTAACACAATACAATTCTAACTTCATTTTTCAATAGTATTTTCGGTAAATTATTTTTCGATTAAGTAAAATTATTGCAAATCATTTTAAAAACAATTATTTTTTGTATCTTTCCTTCAGGCATCACGGGCTGTAAGTATTGATTATAATTTTTTAGGGAATTCAGGGTATATTTTTATGAGTTAAATTATTGTTAACTGTTTAGTTTTAGCACAACAAAAAATGTATAGGTTATGTGTTTCGTTTTCAAATGTGACAGAATCGCAAACTTTCTAATTCACCGTCATTTAGGTTATTTCTTTTGTTTTTGTTCACAGCTCGTTATTCTGTGAAGATTTTTTCAATATTTTTATTTTGATAAATGTCAACATGTTTTACGGTTGGTAATGCAAAAGTTTTCAAAAAAAAAAAGATAAATAAATTGATGTGTGTAAAGCGATCCTTTTATTTTCCAAGTAATCAATAAATTGTTCAATTAATTGACAAATAAGATCAATTTATTGATCAATACATTGAACTCTGTAAAGTTGGTTTAAGAATAAAACTGCAAAGACCTGCGCTTCACACGTAACTTGATCATTACTTTAAAACTGCGGGGATGTAGTATAAAGCTTAACACAATACAATTCTAACTTCATTTTTCAACAGTATTTTTCGATTAATTTTTCATTCGATGCATTGATTTCCGAAAAATTGTTTTTCAATAAATTATCCTATTCCATAAAATTGTTTTCGATCCATTCTTTTGATCAATTTTCATGAAACCGAGCCCCACATATTAAAAAAATGCTGCCTTTTGCCCCCCCCCCCTCAAAGAAAGTACTGGCTGCTCGTCTGAGCATCAGAATATTTTATTATTCATTGGTACCATTATTCGAAATTCATTAGTTTCTAGCTCTTCGAAGAATCTAATTTATTGTAGCTGACCACAGTAATTTTCTAAATAAACATTATATTGAATTACTTCGGTATCAGCGATCTATTGCGTGTAAAAGTACGTTAAAAATGCAGTGATTTTGTTATGATTTCACGTCGGTCTTTCAAATATTTATGTTCGTTGCTCGAACGCTGATATTTTTTACTGTTGCTCTCGCCGGAGGAATTTCTTGATATCATTTTGTAAATCTAATTTTATTTTGAGACGCGATCGGTTTTTAAATTTGATTATAACTGCTTTTGTAAGGTGGATTTTTTTTTCGTGATCTGTCTGAAGAGGGGATTTAATTTATTTACCGGTAAATGGATTGGGGAGAGTCGATTCACGATGTACGATATTACACAATTTAATCTCATTCATTATTGGTGGATTGTAAATTTATTTATATTGCAAAAGAAAAAATAATGTTTTTGATGAATGCTTCGATCAAAGAAATGTTGTAATTTAAAACAAAATTGACTAATGAATACAAGGATGTTTTACTAAAATTAATTTGCAATGGAAAATTCATCGAGAAACATTTTTTTAAAAAACCTCTTTTGATTGTGTTAACGTCAATTAATTTTGTTTTCTCGGGCGCAAATATAATGCAATTTCCTTATTTTTATGTTTATGCACCATAAGGTATGAAAAACGAAAAACATGATGTGCCACGGCATTATTTTCTAACTCATAATTGGGTTTTAACAATCCTTACAGGGTTGTTTCCTCCTCAACGATTCACTTACAGTCTGTACGCCACTTGTTGGCTATCAATTTCTGGACGCTTTTTTTATTCTCTTTTATTTGTTGGCTTTAGCAGCTTTAGCTATTAGCCAGATATAAATAATAACATTACATGTTTTTTTACATTACATGTATAATTTGATATTTTCTGCTTTAATATAGTTACAAATAATTTCATAAATATCTAGAGAGTTAGTGGCAAGAATCGTCTGAATGTTGGTAGGTAAGGATATTTTTTGGAAAACTAAATTTTGTAGGAATAAGTTACGATTGCAAATGAATTGGGCATTCGAACAATAAATGGTTCAAGTCGCTGACGTACAAATTATCACACGAGCAGAAAGGAGACGAAACCATATTGATTCTATGCAGATGATGTGGAGAGAAGGTATGAATAGGATATAAAAGATCTGATTTGTTGAGGAGAAAACCAACACTTTTTAGGAAGAAGAGGTTGAATTTGACCATAGTATGATCCTTTGAACTAGTAGTGAATCTATGTATTCTTGTTGCCATTGGTTGTATATGGAAGATTTAAAGACTGACATAATCTCATTACTGTTAAGAGGAAGTTCGGAGTCTTCCTGTCGGCCTTGTCCGTGGTATTTAGCATGCTGTCGAATACTCTTCGTAATGCCTGGCAACATGAACTTTTGCCCTAGCCAACTAAATTCTGGCGCTATATAAACACGACAATAACTTGATCCACATTTCTCCTGATACTTCACATTCCATCTTCTTGAACCGAATTAGTTATAACCCAATAATTACAGAAGTAGTTATAGACAATAGAACAATGCTTGCAAACTGTGCAAATTTATGTCGAAAACCATGGATCAGTTCGCTATACTTACCGTGCGCTACATCCATTTTAGTGTCGACATAATAGTCCATCCGAGCAAGTAATTCGAATAACCATGGATCGTTTTCGCACCATGCATAATCTAATTGATAATACGCATCCGCAGAAACGTCGTATAGTGCGCACCGAAGAAGCTGTGGAGCGTAATATTAAGGAGGACCCGAATGAGTCGATTCGCCATCGTGCACAACAATTGGAGCTGTGTCCATCCACTTTATGGAAGATTTTGCGGAAAGATCTTGGTTTACGAACTTACAAGATCCGGTTCGTGCAAGAGTTGAAGCCGCATGACCATCGTGTGCATCGTACGTTTGGTGAATGGGCCGAAAACGAGATTGCTCTTGATCCTCATTTTCACCACAAAATTTTATTCAGCGATGAGGTCCATTTTTGGTTGAATGGCTAAGTCAACAAGCAAAATTGCCGCATTTGGACGCCGTTACATCCACAAAAAGGCACTATTTGGTGTGCTTTATGGGCTGATAGAATCATTCAATAAATAAGGACTTATTTATTCAAAAATGATGCCGGCCAGAACGTTACAGGCAGTGGAGACCGCTATAGAGCCATGATTACTGACTTTTTTGTTCCCCAATTGAATAGCATTAATGTGGAAGAGCTATGGTTTTCAACAAACGACGCAACATGCCACAAAAAGCGCATAATTTCGCGTAATGGTACTGTCAACTGTCAATTGGCATCAAAGATCTTATGATTTAATACCTTGAATTATTTTCTGTGGGGATATGTAAAGTCGCAAATCTAGGCCGATAACCAGAGACGATGAACGACTTGGATGCCAACATTCGCCGCGTTATTATTGCCGATATACTGCCTCAGCTGTTCCTAAAAGTAGTCGAAAATTGGACTTCCAAAAAGGCGCTTTATTCGAGCCAGCCGGCGCCCATAAGCCCGAAATCATATGTATACACTAATGGCATAAAATTATCTTTTCAATAAAGTCAATACCATGGCCATTATCACGATTTTTATGTGTTTTATTTCATGTCAAATTTCTATATCTCTAGAAAAAAAGAAACATTATATATGTGGAGGTATTATTCAAAACGAGATTTGTTACAGTAATACAGTTTTGAGAGAATTGCAAAAAACAATCCTGTTTGCCACAATTTGCAAAACCAAATTTTTCGACCTTTTTTTAAGGTTCCAATCTTTGAATTCAGACATGTCATTAAAATTTTATTGAGCAAAATTACGAAAACTGATTATTTAAATTTGGACAATTCACGTTTTGCATGAAAATAAGGATAAAATTTGACTTGAATGAATGTTTATTAACAAAAATAGCTTTAAATTATTTAATTAATTTCTTATTAGGGTTTTGTAGGTATGGCCATCAAAAAACCCTTATAACGTCACTCATATGTCTGTCTGTCTGTCTGTACGGTAGAAATTGTAGCCTAACGGCTTCACATAGAAAGTTGAAATTTGGCATACTCTGACACTCTTTACACATATAGGAAAAATACTGAGACTTCAAAGAAACACATCCCGAGATAAATATAAACAATTATGTACTTTTGTGTCGTTGGTAAAAAAGTAAAATAAATTAAGCAAGGATAGTTTTTTTTTTTTTTTTTAATTCAAAAATGTGCTAAAAAATGTTTGACCAGCACCCTTTTACCAAAAAGGGTTTAACTAAAAACCTGGAAAAAAATTTAGGTAATGTACATTGATCTGAGCCAGAAACGGACGAGAGGAATTTTTAATCACATTGTGTTTTTGAAAAATAAGGCAGTTTTTGTGTTTTTAATTAATGGCTAAATTATGACTAATAATGTTATGAATGTTTTGTATTTATAACTAAGATGGTGCGTGTATTTTTTTGAAATTAAAAATATTAAAAAAATAATATATTTTTTAAATAGTTGCGAGTTTTAAGAGTTTAGGAGTGTTCAGTTATTTAATTATACTATTATACTCTAATACATTAGATTTTCCTTAAAGTATCAAATAAGAATAAATCATTTGTAGTAATAAAATACTTATTAAACAAATAACATATTGTTAATAGTGAAAAATACGTTTCTGAAATTGAAAAAAATTATTGCATTTATCAATATATTTCTTATAAATCTAATAAAGACTAGAATACGAATCAAATGCGAAAAAAAAAAAACGCTTGGATTTTTGTCAAATAACGAAGAAAAGTGATCATAAAAAAACTGTTGATTTTGATGTGATTATAGAACAAATATTCCTAGACATCCATCTGTGTTGGCTTCTTACAATTATTAAATACCTACAAAAACCTGAAATGTGTGAAAATTCACACTGCGCAACATTTTTTTTAATATTATTGATTATTTACCTTGTTTTAAATATGCAAATCACAACTTGAATTTTCCAAATAATCATATAAAACCTCTTATTGAGGAATTTCTATAGATGGAAGATCGTAGATCAATTCTATGTACCTTATAAGTTTATCAAAAATTTATAAAATAATCACTTTTTCTTTGTTAATATTTTTATTTTGTTCTAGTTTCTGCGTTTTATATGATAAAAAATACTCCTACTTTTTAAATTAATTTTATGATTTTTTTATATCTTTAGCAAAGAGGAAAACTGATACCAATCTCTCAATTTTTAATTTCGTGTGACAAATCACGCTTTTAATGTTACCTCCATATAAACAAAATATAAATTTTTCGAAATCTCAGTATTTTTCTGGGACAAAAAATTGTGCATAAATACCAAATTTTAGTTCTTTAGCTCGAAACATTACAAAAAGTTCACCATTGATTTTAATGATGCACCACAATTACAGAAAATCTACCGTTTTTTATCACCAATTATTCAAATTTATACAAAAATATAGAGTTTGATCCCTTGTTATTTTTGGAAATATTGATTACGTAAACTGTTATATAAGGGTTAAATTAAAAACCAATTATACCCGAAACCTTAGCTGTATTATCAAGCAGATGGTATCCGAAATAAGTAGTTGGATGACCTGCGGTACCATAAAGCCCGTAAACAGCCTCTAGGTATTAATGAGCAGACAAATACACGAGACAAACACTGTATGTTTACCTAGGCCCTGGGAGTTTGTCAGGATCATCTGACAGACAGTCCGCCAGGTAACAGACTCATGTATAACCGAGAGTGATTACCGATCTGGTTCATAAGGTGTACGACATGTATCTAACTTCAACAAATAGAGTAGGGATGTATATAATGAACAAGCAAACAAATAAGGAAAATGAGATAACTTGAGATGAAATTTAGTACATGACAGTCTATACCAGCGTTTTCCAATCTTTTTCATGGCGGACCGGCAAGCGACCTAGAAAAAATTCGTGGACCGGCAAGTTTAGGAAGTAATGTGAATCGCAAAAGTGTTATATTTTTTATTGCACTGATTACCAAAAAAATCATATAAAAAGGTCACATATAATTAGTGAAAAAGAAACAAACACGTTCGCGGACAGTACGGCTATAGCCGTCGAATATTTTTCCTAGCTCAGATCATGACGGTCTAAACCGTCCTATTTTTTTATTCAAATATACAAATTACGGCTGGGGCAGGTTTTAATTCAATTTAAGTATATAAAAACTAGTATAAACTGTCCTATCAGGAACATACCAAACACAGTAAATGTCCTATTATAAACATAAATCTAAAAAAGTGACATTTTGGATACATCTCATTGTACAAAACTGTCCGCGAACGTGTTAAGCAATTTACATATTAAGGACCGAGATTTTCATCTCAAAATTATGTGGGTTATAACTTATTAGGCGAATAGTTGCATAATAAAAAAAATCTAGCGGACCGGCAAAAACATTTCGCGGACCGGCGGTTGGGAAACACTGATCTATACTATTCTATAAATTAGTTCGTGTGTGTGTATGTATGTATGTATGTATACATCAGTGTGTAAAATATATCTGTTTTTATGACTATCATGGTCGTTGTATTTTTGTGAATAATTAAAATCAAACGAAAACAATAAATTATATGGAAATAAATTGTCTTAACCAAATTATCCTACGAACGTCTGGTTTATAACAACGTGTTCAGAAAATATATCCGCAGGCTGAAGCCGTTTTTTATATCTTATTCTCAGAAATAAAGTGAAATCATAATTTCACTTTAAACTCACTCAGCGCGGACGTTTAATGCCCTTGTTTAGCGCACGGACCGTAAAGAGTGTATCACACTAGAACGCTATCCAAGTTTTACTTTTGTAGGTTTTTTCAAGATTCACATCTTCAGGTTTTGACTAATCACACAGTATTTGTATATTATTTAAGAATTGGAAATTTTTTGTTTGCGCATGTGTACATCTTGTTATTATTACAGTGGACAGTTTTACTTTGAAAAATTTATTTGTGAAGTTTCACTAAATTAATCAGTTGTTCTTCCAAAATCTTTTATTTTTTAAATATTATATCCGAAAATAACAATTATTCAACAAACTAACCTCAACGTAAACAGAAAATAAAGACGCCACAACTGACAGCGAGAGTACAACAGTTGGCGCACGCGCTTTTTGAAAAACCTGGATACAAAGACAGAGGAATTGAATCATGTTCCATTTGCCTAGTCTATATAACCTAGGTTTTTTTTCATGCTATCACATACAAATAACTTCCGTTCGAATGCAAGAACGATAACTTTCCGAGTCTAGATGTTAAAATTGTATAAGGAAATATTTGTCATGGCGAATGAATTTTGAAACTAGGTCAACCAGTAGTACAAATACATGGACTTCGCATGGTATTGGGGCAGAGAGACCTAGCTAACTCCTCTACAAGTGCCAGTCCACACGGTGAAGCCCGAAACATCGACACCATATACTCGTACAGCTGGTGAGCCAACACGAGATGGAGCGAGGACTTCCCCAACTCCATGGACAGATTCATACCATTACATTGACAACAGTAAAACATTGTAAATGTGATATATATTTAATAAATTGCATTGTTGAAACCAGGAGTTGCCTTTCAATCAAACCACCCCCGTGACAAGTTTAACTCTAGCGTGATAAGGTCTTTAGGGTGTTGATTGACACGGGATGAAGAGACGCAGACACAAGATGAAGGTTAGAAGTGACAACGGACACACCAGCTAGTTTCTCCCAAATTAAGTTTATTTTTAAGGAACTATTTTAAATTAGAATATTTTCCTATGAACAAAGTTTTAGGACGCAGTTCTAATTATGGTAAAATCTTATTTCATTATTTGTCTAAGAAAGTTACTTTACATGTTTTTGAGAAGTGTTTAAACATTGATTACTTCTTTATTGAAAGAGATACGAGTGTGTATTACAAAAGTATGAGACCTACAACCGTAGGTTAGAAACAACGTTAAACATAACGTGGGTACTGACCCACTTTTATTTATTTTGAAGAAATTCTTATGGGAAAATACCTATATTGTGAACCATAAGCTTTTTGAGGACGACTGGGAAACTATTTAAAATGTTTTACGGCACAAGAAGTTGAATGTGGTATCTTATACACAGCTAGCCATACACTTACCAACTGCAGTACCTTAGTTCATCTTCATTAGTTAAAGAAAGTGACCAACAAATTGGAAATGTTTAAGCCTAAATCTATGCGAGTATGATAGTAGGTAATGAATTAATAAGCAAGCTTAGCTTGGCGAATTTTTATAATAATCTTAAGAGGACACTTTGCCGGTCGTACTTATAACAAGTAAATCTATAATTTTCTGACTTTTATATCATATAACATAAAAATACCTTTAAAATATTTAAAATTATCCTTCTTCATCCATAAAGAAACTGCGTCTAATTCATAATATCTAGTAGTTAGCACCGTCATCTTACCTGAAAAATAAAGAGAAAATCATTAGTATAAACATTACATCACTTAACTGAATGCAAGCAGTAAGACAAGCCTTATGCCTTATAAAGCAGTAACGTAACTAGGAATTGTTGCCCCTTAGACAAAATTTGTAAAATGTCTCTCAAGCAACAAAGAAAGTAAAAGAAGAAATGAACCCGAATTTTGCGAACGACAAAAAAAAGTAAATCAGATTCATTGACAGACAAAAAAAAAAGGTAACTGGATTCACCAAATGAAAAAAAAGAAAAGAAACTCTAGTGAAAAAATATTCTAGGTCCCCCCTTAAACTCGTTCTTGGTCCCTATTTCTCTTTGGTTCTTAGGTATGGCTTAATCGCGACTAATACTAGTTACGCCACTGGTACTAGGGTTTCTTGTTCATACCCAACATTTATACACAACAATAATAAGCAAAATTAATTAAGTTTAAGTAGGCTTAAATAACAATAAAGCCTACCCTTTACGGTGACTTTTGTAAAACGCGCAGATATCAAGAATCTACCATTACTCAATGATTTTGACAGTGTGGCTTTTGTGGATAGAGAAGCAGTTAAGAAATGTTGTGAATAGAATGTCTACTATACCGGGGGCCTACGCAAACATATCTGTGTTTATGTAGGACCGCCGCATGTATGTGTTCATTAATGCCTTCCAGATTACAAGTTAGCAAGGAACTGCTACCGCCTTAGGCCTTTCCTCAAGAATTTATGTTGTTTTATACTTGCTAGATAAAGTTATTCACGTACCTACAAGCATACGTTTTTACTAGTTTGCTTATGTTATAGTTTTCACTGCAGACGTGATGACTCTATCAACATCTTCGATACAACTTTGTTAGATCTTCCAAGAAATGTAGTTTTCACAAGTTTGACTTTTATGGTCTATTTAAGATGTATGCAACATGTATACTAAGAACTAGAAAAGTAAAAAGTAAAATTTCTCTTTTCATTTTCCAATAATATACCTGTGTTTGCAATTAAAAAGGGACGCAGAATTACAAATAACCACCTATCACATTTTTAGATACCATTTAAAATTTCGTAGGTATCTAGTGAGGGATTTTTTGAGTATATTTTTAGGATTACGTTAGTAAAGCGAAAAAACCTTTTCTCCGTCACATCTGGCATTAAACTTCGTGAGTTGATTTGGAATTGACCCACATATAGGTAAAACACATACACTTCAGTTTTTAAGAGAAGTCTGACAAAGTCATTTACGAAGTGAATGGTCTTAGAGTTTAATCACGACTACCAGGTTTTACGCTTTTTGTTCATTTGCAGCAGTGGTCTTCAACCTTCCTATATCTGCGAAACTCTACAGTGTAAATGCTATATCTGTAGAGCCCCAAAGCAAAGAGCCACAATAAGCTTTTTTTTAATTTTAGATCAAACGTTTTAAAATAATAATTTATTTAGATTATTGAATTTAGTCTTGATCAAAATTGATATTTTTTAGCTGACAATATTTCTATATTTTTTTAAATGTAGGTATACTATTTTACTTTTTAAATAATGCCATACCTACCTAATATAATTTTTAATGCAAATTATAAATAAAAATTGAATCGAATAATCAACGATATGCTGTTTTGAATCTTACTTATTTATTTATTGTAAACATTTATTAGCAATCATTAGAAACATGACATCCAATAATACAGTACAAAGTACATATATAAACGGTAGATGATATAAGATGTAAATAATAAACACTAATCAACAAATTTAAACTTTTTGTTTTTTTTAATATTTCGCCAGCTGTTTAACTTCAAGACGTTTAGATGTCAAGACGTTTTAACATATCTTAAACCAGTAATTCCGGAGTATTTTCTACAAAATTTTGTACAAAATGAGTTACATTGTGTATTTAGAATACCCTCAAAATAAAATTTTAATCTTTATTTATATTCGTGGCATGCTTTACCTTCGGACTGTTTACAGAAAATTTGCAATACTTTCGCGACACGCAGATTTCAAGCGAGCATTACCTTACGCGATACATTACAGAGAATTCTCATTAACCCGAGCAGTGAACATGCACATTTGTCGTAGCTATGCTTAAACAAAGAACAAAGCAGATTGACAAACTGCGCACTTCAAACTCTTTTACAAGTTGCCAGAGTGAGTGGTTTAGAAATACATCATTCCGATAATTATGATATCAGTCATATAACTATATGTATTTTTCAATACATATTGAGTCGGGTATCAAATGAAACTCCTAAATGCGTGTATTAAGAAGGTATTTCATTTTATTTCCATTTTGACGTTAAAAATATTTCTAAAAAAAAACGTCTACCACACTATTGGGTCTATTCTCTAACTTCTCAATGTATCTCTATATCCGTCCAGAGCATGTAGCTTACATTAGACTGTAGTGGGTTATTTTATAGAGTTCCATATTTTCCTATTCTGTAACGTCTACTATAACCTTGGTCTGTAATACATACAGCTTACAACGCAACCAACTTCATGTTTATTATTTGTAGCGTCAGTTTCATTTATGATAGTTCTAATATTTATTTTTTTAACGTTTTTTTAAATTTATAACAAACATTATAATTAAAAATGTTAAGTGTTCAAGAAAGGCAAGTCATAATTTTTATTTATGCATGTATTGATTACATATAATTAACAAAATTATTTAAAATATGCAATCTTAACCACACTTTTCAAAAATACCTAAACCATCTAAACGGGTACCTATTACGAGTACATAAAAATGTACTCGTGTTATTACATACAATTATGA
The DNA here is from genome assembly GCA_963971575.1 of Liopterus haemorrhoidalis. Lineage (NCBI taxonomy): Eukaryota > Metazoa > Arthropoda > Insecta > Coleoptera > Dytiscidae > Liopterus > Liopterus haemorrhoidalis. The sequence continues at coordinate 93,118,801 of OZ020611.1, forward strand.
AAAAAAAAAAAAAAATGCACTGTTGGAAGCAGCAAAAAAAAAAGAATAAGAATGGTAAATACAAGTAGAGAGTAGTACGAAGAATAAACAAATCAAACCATCGACAGTTTCAACTTGTCTGGCTGCTCGACAGCAAGTGTCGCCCCAGAATTAACCGAGACCACAGCCCCTCTTGAGTATATGGTCCCGTCAACTAGTGCAGCTCTCACAGTATCTACACCCTCCATAGCCAGTACACCGTCTACATCCTCCACAGGCTCTGTAGTGTACCTGGCCACCACGTCTATAACTTCGAAAGCATCTACTGCTTGTACACCCTCCACCTCCACAGGCCCGTCCTTTAAGAAGAAGAAGAAGAAAAACGTAAACAAGTCAACATTAAGTTAATAAGTAAATAAATATTCTGAAAATAATAATATATTTTCTACACTGGTGAAAAAAATAAAGACAATTCGAGATCATTATTTGGAGTTGCAAAATAAAAGATTTTTACTTGAAATGGTCAAATACAAGTATGAAAACAAAGATTTTCATTTTGATGTTTAATTTAAAGATGATTTAAAGATGTGTTTTGTTTAGGGCTGGTATTTTCATGCTCAGATACATTTTTATTTAAATTTTAAGAAAACCAAGACCAGACCTTATAATTATTGTAGTGTTTTATTAAAATATTCTAGTTTAAAAGATTTTATGTTTAATAATATATTTGTTTGTTTTCTATTTTCATTAGTGATTTTTTTTTTCACCTAGTGAATAATAATTTTTCTTTATAGTAACTAGTTCTTTCTTTTTTTAAGTAATATATTATATATATACCTTGCATAGTCTTCTTGTAGCAGTTAATAAATAAATAAGGGAATATCATTGTCCATATTAATGATAAATCTGTCAATAAACGATGAAGAACGTAGAAAACGTCAACTGTACACTTGTTACTATAAGTCTTATGGCGAGATTTTTGTCGCCATAACTTTACAGTCATTTCTTATAGAAATGTAAGGTTTACAGTCCGCCTTCGTACATACAGAATAGCGCTTTCGTTATAGCGCTGTATTCTTATAGAGTTATGGCGATACAGAGATAATATTACGACGTTACAGAATAGACCCATATATCTTAGAAGTTAATTTAAAATTAAAAATATATATATATATAATTTGTACTTTTAGATATAAATTGAAATAATAGGGATATTTCAGATTATTTTTCGAAAGATTTTTATTAAGAATGCGTAAGTGTTTAAATTAAAATGGCAGAAAATTACTGAGTTATAGAGAATACAATTTTTTGAAAACCGTGAAAGATATTTAAAAAAATATATGTATATATTTATGTAAAAGTTGTTTCTTTTCAAGAGCTCTATCCAAAACGACCCAAAGATACCCAACTCGACATACGCTACCGTTGTAAAAACCAAAATTGTTCTTGATATCCTGTATTTCCGGTTCTTTCCGGAAAATTTCAATACAACCATTCGATTATTTGGATAAACTTTGGTCATCAGTTTTTTTTTCCTAACTTGCTCACACATTGAGTTCTCAAAAAAATCATTTTCCTTTTATTTTGAGATATCTTGTATATATTTTTATTTTATTTTGGTTACATTGCACGTTTTTAATAAACACAAATATCCATGCCACGATCGGGATTCGAACACGAGCCTGACTAGCAGTCAGACACGCTGACCACTACACGATGGCGATCAGCAAAAATGTTATTTACTTTTACGCGGACAGGAAAATATTTAATTATTTACTCGAACCGGTGAAAATATTATTTTAGAAGTATAATTTAATGTAAAACTCATTAAAGTAAGTAAATTTACATTTATTTATTTATTTTACATCGGCGTATTTCCGCAACGAGGCTAATCGCCGATGCCAGGGGGAGAGCTCCTACACCTGGATGAGGGGTGAATGATTGTGAAATGAGAGTAATGTAAACATATTATTCTCGCTCGAATAATATCACCAACGGAGAATCGAACTACCGACCTCCCACCAAACTACCGAATCGAACTACCGAAATTTACATTAAAAAGTAAATATTTTTTAGTTACTTGTACAAGTAAAAATTAAAATATCTTCTAGCCGTTTTTTTTTTTTTTTTTTTCCCAGAAATATTACTCTATTATTTATGTTTCTTAAATTTCTTTAAAATTCGCGGACCAGATAGATTAAGCCGCGGACAGGTAACAGTTCGTGCAGTAGCGGTTGAGAAATTCAGTTCTAGAGCATCCTTAAATAAGTAAATGACTTGAATTAGAGGAGTTACGTCCATAGAATATAATATAATGAGGAAGTAATGGGATTCGGACTGGTCAGAAATAAAACAATATTATAACTTCGTTAACTTTTCGATTTATATTTAAATATGCCATTACTTCCTCATAATAAGTAAATGACATTAAAATAATCAAATCAGATGACAATCGAAAACAGGAAAATATCTTATTTAACGGTAAGACTTACGGAAGGTAATGATGCTATCTTAAATTAAACTAAATATAATTCGCCATGAAAATTCTTCCTAGTGCCTAAGTTTGTCCCAAGTCGTACAATTGTCATGTCTCCCCTTCGAATCCTTCCAATTAAACAAGTTAGACATTTCATTAAGAGAAAAATACAGTAGCAGTTAGCAGCAGTTTGAATGTTGTTAGTAAAGTGAAGGTAGGCTGTCGCGGAGCAGGCAGAGTGCAGTGACAACCCCGACACATCTAACAACACCGTTGGGTCGCATTACACGCCAGGGGGGCTGTCTTAAATTGTGGTCTAAGCCCACGGATAAATGTTCACGTTACAGTCTTAAACACTCTCTAAGTTTATTAACTTACAGTTATACGAAGTTTAAAATGATTTAGGTATTGGATTTCTCTAACCAACATGTTATGTCTTAAAACTTAAGAAAGTTAGAACAACAGAAAATAATGGAAAACAAACTACGCTGTAAGTTCGTCACTTCACAAATAATTAAATAACTGTAACATGTTACGGAATAAAATATTACGCCGAATTTTTAGTTCTGTTCAAGTTAATGGTAAATATAAGAGGCGCAAGAATGAAGATCCAAGAAATGCTTTCAGTATCAAATATCAGCCAAGAAATGAAAGATTACTACAGTGCGTCCATAGGTCTGAACTAAAGTCACTGGATTATACAAAGTAGCGCAAGCCTTTGAAGAAGCCGACAGACCTCAGGGTTTGATTGGCAACATTGCTTTCCCTATTAAGCAAACTAAAGTACAATTTTTACGTTCTTAAGTTTGCGTCTGCGCTGTCACATCTCTCTTTCTCGCTCTAATTTAATAACCTCCTTTGTCAGCGGTTTGAATTTTTAAGGTTTACTTTTGTAAGAACAAACTAAGAGGAAATATTGATTTCAATAGTTTGCACCTTTGAAACTGTATGTCATGTTGGTATTAAAAAATGGCAAAAAATATCAATTTGACATATGTCATAATAAAAAATGATATCTTAATTATAATGATGATAACCAAAAAAATCTGAAGTCTGAATTACACCACAAGGAATTTTTTTAAATGACATTTATAGTCAGTTATACACTACTAAAGTAACTAAAATAATTAGATCTAGTTTGTCCTTAAAAAAATAACCGCATAGGGTGTATTACTTGAAAAATACTTATTAACTGTAAACTTAAACATAAGTGGTGTAAATACTTTTAAATTAAAACGCTTCGATTTTTATACATGCTTAACAACTAAAATAAATTATTTTTTTATGAGTTATTTTTGACAATGAAATCTTAAAAGATTTAACTTATTTTGGTCCTGAAAATATGTTTAAAAAATAATAAAATGTACAGTTAAACAGCTTATCAGATTTGCAGATATTGTAAATAAAAATTATGAAGGTTTTAATTTAGAATGAAAATTACTTTCAAATTTTAAAACCCACATTTGAAATATTAGGTGTACCGGAAAGTTTTTTTGTTTATTTGATACTATTAAAATAGAAACAAATCGAAAGAAAAAACATTTATCAGGAAGAGAAAATTTTCCCGATTTATAAAATTTCTGATTTTTTTTAAGGAAAAAATTGTTCAAGGCTCATTTGAACATGGTTCATATCTCTAAGTGTCTTGTTTCTTAAAAAGTGTTCCAGTGACCAAAATAAGTGATAATAGGAAGGTGAAATGTCTGGTGAGTAGGGTGGATGTGGTAGAACCTCCCAATCAAGTAATAGAACCTCATAATCAATTTTCTCACGTCATTCATCTTTTTTAGGGTTTTGTAGGTATGACCAAAAAACCCTTATACCGTCATTTTGTCGTCTGTCTGTCTGTCTGTTCGGTAAAAATTGTAGCCAAACGGCTAAACCTAGAGAGTTGAAATTTGGCATGCTTATACAACTCTTTGACCCGCACATAGGAAAAATACTAAAACATCTAAAAAACATATCCCCCTAAAAATATAAACAAATATGTGCTAATCGAAAAAAAAAAATATTTTTTTATAATTCTGAGTAGGGTATCAAATGAAAGCCCTTGGTACGTGGATTAACGATCAAATTTTTATGTTTACAAAATAAATTATTTTGAAGGGATTTTTGCCAAAATTGTGCAAAAATTTTTTTGTCCCAAACCCTGTAGCCCAGATGGTTTAAACTAAAAATCTGAAAAAATTCTAAGTAATGTACATTGGTGTGAACCGGAAGAGTTCAACAGGAATTTTTGATCAGATTAGGTTTTTGGAAAAAAACGCATTTTTGTGATTTTTTGCTAATAAAGTACACAAGTTATAGCTTTGTAACACGTCACAGTGTAACGTGTATGCTGGTCTAGTGGTATTAGACGCTGATTTTTCACCTAAGTAACCAGATCCGAAAGGGATCGAACCCTGTGAGAAGAGACTATATTATTTTTAGTTTTTTTTTTTTTTAGTTTTTATATTGTTTAAATTATTTTTATAGTTATATTTTGGCAAATGTTGCATTTAATTTTTAAAAGCGTAAATTTAATAGCCAGTGGAAATTGTTTAAATTATAATTTAATTCTGTTTCAATGTACACGAAATCAGAAGGGCGGAACTTATAACAACCAATGGAAGCCATAGGCGCAATTTTTAAAATTCTTAATGAACCTTGCTACATATAAAAAAAAAAAAAATACTGCACATATTTAGAAACCTAAATAATGGTATTAGGCGTTCGAATTAAAATTAACAAAAAAAATATTTTAATATAAAATTTGTTTTCGCATCCAAAATAATCATCATTCACTTACTAAATACCTGCAAAATCCTGAAATGTGTGAAAATTCACACTTCACATCAATTTTTTGATGAATGATATCATACATTGTCGCCTTGAAGAATAACTCCTCTTCTATTCACAATTTATGGCCGATTTCTGGTCAAGTCCTGATTCAGTCGATTCAATTGTTCACAGTAGAGATCAAAATTAACACTTTGCCCCGGTTTTAACATCTCATAATTAATTATTCCTTTATAGGGCCTTCCAGATCGAAGTTCATCATCCAAGCATAAATTTCCTGATTTAATTTTTTTTAAACCACTGTTTATCACCATAAACAGTGCAAATGTTTTATATAGCAACTGTAACAGATTTGTTTTTATTGTACTCATACAACATTAACCAGCATAAAAAATGTTTTGATGAAAATTCTTCCGCCATTTTAAAATGCAAGGGTTTAAAATGAAACGAAAACAATAATTAGGTACTCAAGATTACAGAGTTAAATCAAAACGCAAAAGACGTTTGTTTAATTCAGCGAATAAGTCGTGACTAGTTCGCATAATGTACTAATAATAAAAACGAAAGAACTTTCCGGTACACCTAATATAAACAATTGAAGAACTTATAGTTAACATATTTAAAAAAAAAAAAAAAAAATGGAGCAAATTAACCACTATTTTTATATAATAAATTTTCTATAACGTATTGTTTGTTTATCGCATAGCGGTATAGATGCATGACGTATTTTTTCAAAATTGTTAATAATTGAAACTAAATACTGAAATTTGGTAAATGTAGGTACTGTGCAACTTCTTTGTAAAGAAATGTTAGGTAATGTACCATGTTTTCATTGGAGTCCCTCAAATCAACCATTAAACCTAACCTAATAATTTTATTTTTCAAGCAATAATAAGTTGATTAATTGTATTTATATATGTTTACATTTTATTTGCTATTAATTAATTATTTATATTATTAAAACTTTATTATTAAATCGTTTTTTTTTTATAACATGATTTTTTATATGGTAAAACTTGATAACTTTATTTAACAAAGAATAAAAATTTTAATTTCGCGCACAATTAATAATGGTACTGTTGCGGTACTTTTTCAATAAATTTTGGTACGTTCGTTTCACTAGTCGCGGCAACACTGGTCTGAACTGTTCTATCTGAAAAGATTCTGTTTCTTTTTGGTTTTAAAGCAAAGAATTAGCTTTGGCCTCCGTTAAAATGGTCGTCCAAGCATGCCTAACATGCTAACACTCCATCCCAATCATGGTCTACCTTACTTCCTTTAGCCACTAATCCTTTCTTCTACTGTTGTTCGAGGAATCCTTCTTGTATTGTTTGGATTATTTTCTCTACTTGTCTCAAATACAAGGTGACTCAAAAGAAATTTTATATTTAGTGGATCTATTAAAAAAAAAGTAAGCCGTATATAGAAAAAATGTTTATTAATTATTAAAATACACTTTTTGGGGATTTATTTCTTAAAAATAATATCGTCTAAATGTAGACCCTCGCGTTCTCGGCACTCATTTAATCGAACAGTAAAATTATTTATGACGTCTCGGCAGGTGGACTCAGGGATGGCTGCCATTTCGTGACGGATATTTTCTTTCAAATGCACCAGTGAAGTCGGTTTATTGGCGTAAACTTTAGATTTAAGATAACCCCATAGGAAAAAGTCCATAGGGGTTAAATCTGGACTGCGTGGAGGCCAATTTATGTCACCTCTCCGGGAGATCAATTTGCCTGAGAAAATTTCACGAACACGTAGCAGAGACATATTGGACGTGTGTGAAGTTGCTCCGTGCTGTTGGAACCATGTTCTTTGGTTATAGCCAGGAAAGTTTTGCAGTTCAGGTACCAAGAAGTTGTCTAACATCTCCACATAACGCTCTGAATTCACTGTAACTGCACGCCCCCTTTCGTCTTCAAAAAAGTAAGGGCCGATAATTCCTCGCGCCGACATCGCAGCCCATACGGTCACTTTAGGCGAATGTAGGGGTTTCTGATGTTTGCGTTTCGGATTCGTTGCACTCCAGTAGCGGCAGTTCTGCTTATTTACGTGGCCATTAAGATGAAAATGAGCTTCATCCGAAAACAAAATGTTGGTAAACGTTGAAAATCGCTCAATCACCTGATTTACGAAATTAAGCCTCTGACTGGCATCTTGAGGCTTTAATTCTTGCACCAATTGAATTTTGTAGGGGTGCAGCTTTAGGTCTTTGTGCATAATGCGATGTAATGATGATCTATGCACATTTAAAGCACTTGCGCGCTTCCGAATTGAAAGGTTCGGGTCGTCACGAACAGACTGATTAACATTCTCCACGTTTTCTACCGTTCTTGATGACCTAGGTCGCCCGGATTTTGATTTATCCAGCGTTGTACCAGTCTCTTCAAACTTTTTAACCCAATGTCGAATGAGAGGAATGCTTGGCGCATCATTTAAGTGGCGAAAACCTCAAATACTGCAGAATTTTCTACGCGCTACAGTCGCCGAATCACCGTTTTTGTAAAACTCTCGCACGCATAACGCGCGATCTGCTCCCGAGAAACGCTCCATAGCGACTGAATTCCCAAGAGCCAGGCTACCGATTGACATAACCCCCGCGCCCCTCGGATACGTTGCGTTCACGCAGTAAGCTAAATAAATATAAAATTTCTTTTGAGACACGTTGTATATGAAAAAAAAAAAAAATACACTTTTAAATATTACTCCCAAGTTTATTCATTAACAACTATCCCAGTACTCCCGGAAACAGATCGTTGAGTAGTTTCCGAAACGTCCGAAAGAATTTTATATATCTCATGAAGTATTGTATCTTTTTGATACTAATCCTATAATATAATACGCCTGTTTGTATGTTCGTATGTTCGACCGGTCGTTTCTTCATTCCCCGATAGAGGCGCGCATATGTTAATTATTTATGTAAATTGTTTAAAATATATTGTTGATGCAATAATAATGAATTTTCTACGAACATTTTTTATAATTATTATAAGATGCAATAATAGTGAATATTCTACGAACACTTTTTATAATAATTAATAGAATTGTAAGAAATTATTGTTTATGTATTGGACAGTAGTGTGCTGTGAATTTTTGTTTTGAGTGTTGACATTAAATTAGTAAAAATGACAGTTGTGTTTTTCATTAAAAAATCACTTCACAATTATTAATTTTTACGAAACAAAACAGAGAAAAACGTTATCCTTCCGTGATATTCGACATTTTTGATTAAAATTATTATTAGCAGAAAAATAATTATTTTAAAAAATATTTGGTTTTGATGAAAGTAAGAAAAATGTGACTTTTTTTCTTTATTATTATTTTTTCAATGCTTTATTATTTTTTTATTTCTACGATTTATAGGACAAGATTTACAATATCCCACTGCAAACTCTATACAGATGGCAGCACATAACGACTACACTAAATAATTCAAGAATTATCAGTGGCTCTAAAACAATGGTTTCTGTTTATTTATCACATTAAAATATCATTTACCTTTTAGTTTAGGTTAGATTCACCTTAAAATAGGGTGACCAGATTTCAGTGAAGGGAAACCGGGACACAGGAAAAAAAAAGGTCCTCACCACTCAGATTCAAAGTGAAAAGCAAAGAGATTCAAAAACCGGGACAATCGGGCGTCCCGAGAACAGTTTTCGGGACACCGGGACAATTGACCGAAAACCGGGACGGATGGTCACCCTACCTTAAAAGCACTATCTTAGGTTATGGTTGATAACTGTTTTTTTTTTTTTTTTATAAACCACCTAAAAATAAATTGTATTTTAACTGTTCTGTGCAGGGCTAGGGACAGTGATTCACCTTAAAAGCACTATCTTAGGTTATGGTTGATAACGGTTTTTTTTTTTTTTATAAACCACCTAAAAATAAATTGTATTTTAACTGTTCTGTGCAGGGCTAGGGACAGTGATTCACCTTAAAAGCACTATCTTAGGTTATGGTTGGTAACTGTTTTTTTTTTTTATAAACCACCTAAAAATAAATTGTATTTTAACTGTTCTGTGCAGGGCTAGGGACAGTGATTCACCTTAAAAGCACTATCTTAGGTTATGGTTGATAACTGTTTATTTTTTTTTATACGCCACCTAAAAATAAATTGTATTTTAATTGTTCTGTACAGGGCTAGGGACAGTGATTCACCTTAAAAGCACTATCTTAGGTTATGGTTGATAACTGTTTATTATTTTTTTTTATAAACCACCTAAAAATAAATTCTGTTTTAAAAGTTCTGCACAGTCCCACCTGTTTAGAATCTCTGTATATTGAACAAATGACGTGTGTGTGACGCATGCGCAGTGTTCAGTGGGATATTGTAAATCTACCCCCTGATTTGAGATATAGTGTAAGTACGCTTTTTTCCGTGTGCCCTTTTTGCCGTGTGTTCTTTTTTCATGTGTGCTTTTTTCCGTGTGCGTATTAATCCGTATGCGTTTTTTCCGTGTCCGTATTTTTATATTATATAAGAAAATGGAAACTTAATTTTAATAAATATATTTTAAATTTAACGTCTCAAATCATTTTTAGTTTTAACATTATAAATATAATGCACTGAGTGAAAATGAATCGTTTTCCCATCTTAAAAAGTTAATGAATTAATAATTCGGAATAATGCTCATTATTTGTCCAGTTTTTAATAATGGGCGAAGAGTTGATTCAATTTGAATTGGATGAAGTTAGGCGTATGGCTAGAGAAAGAAGTCTGAGGTGTCGAGCAAGTTCCACATTAAGGTAATGATTTGTTTGCCAACACAGTTGGCAACAGGTGCACTAGTACTCATTATATTGTACTCTAATAGTCTAGTACTATCAGCAATGGCAGACGTCCAAAATAACGTTGTCCGCATTAATATTGGACCATTGCAAAATAATTTCAAAGATAATATTTTGACAACTGTATCGACAAATGTAAAAAATGTTTCGTTCGAAAACACTTAATTTAGTCGGTTCATAATATATGTGTATTAATTTAACCAAATCCGTGAACTGTATTATCGGGAATGCATAAATTTTCGCCTACGGCTTAGGTGATAAACCTCATCCCCGTGCATTTATAGCCTCCATTGTATGCTTGTTAAGTAAAATACCATAATATTCTACTAATGTGAGAAAACTGTTACATTTTACTAAGTGAAGTTTTAAATTGTTTAAAAATGTCTTTAATAGACATGCTGCCATGTATACACGTTTATTTTAAAAAATCCCATTATCAAAATAACTTATTCATAGAAAACTCTGTTTATTCCCTAGAAATTAAAGAAAATTAAAACTATCTCATCGAATAGTGATAAAAATTCTTGCAATAAGATTTTTTTTTTTTAATTAATAAGTGAGCGAAGTGGGAATAGTTAGAACGAAGATGATTAATATAGAGTCGATAAGTGACAATCTTAATCAATAATGATAAGTTTTAGAGTAATAAATTATAGTTAATGTTTATGGAGTGTCGTAGTGACAACTACTAATGGTTCAGCTAAGTGATTCTAACTCATTCATATAATAAGTCATATATTATTTTTATTACTAGTGGCCATTAAAATAATGTTTATTATTTATTTTAATAGTTCCCAATGGCTGGTATTTAATTTATCAGAATTTAATTTAGTTTTTGATCACAAAATTTTGTGATATTGATCAGAAGTACGTGATCAGTTTCTAATTATTTTTTGACCGGAACAAAATAATGATTTGATCAGTAAAAATAAGGAAAAAAAAAACAATGACGAACAGCAAAAACGTTGTCTTGAAAAAATATTGTTTTTAAAAATATTTTAGAAAATATTTCTATAAGTAAACAAATATTCCTTTATTTCTAGGGTTTCGTAGGTATGGCCAAGAATAACGTATATTTTTATACCAATGGTGTCCAACACACAGCCCGCGAGCCGTATCCAGCCGAAATTTCACGTGCTATAAGGTCAAGATTGAGAGTTTAGTTCAAAAGACTTTTTAAACTAAATTCGAGCCAATCGGTTTGTTCTATACTTCTAATTTCTAACTTATTTACTATCAAAATCTAACCTGAACCAGCTTTTAAGTTCACAGTAGTTTTAGGGGCTATAACATCAATACTAGTTGCTTTGGTTTTTCTGTACAGACTTCTTTGCTATCATAACATAACCTAACCCAATTTTTAGATATAAATAGTTTAAGTGGCTGTAGCGTCAAGAGTAAGACAGAATTTAGTTCATAAGACTTTTTAAGCTAAATTCAACGCACTCGGGTTCTTCTGTATTAAATTATTTTCTATAGTAACCTAACCTGATCCAGATTTTAGGTATGCAGTAGTTTTAGGGGCTGTAACGTTAAAATTAAGATAGAGTGTAATTCGTATGACTTCTTAAGCATAATTCGAGCCGCTTGGGTTCTTCTGTACTACCTTCTTTGCTATCATAACCTAACCTGACCCAGTGTTTAGGTCCACAATAGTTTTAGGGGCTGTAATGTCAAGATTAATGCAGAGGTTTAATTCACAAGACTTTTAAAGCTTGTATCGAATCACTCGGGTTCTTCTGTAATGACTTTTTGCTATCATAATCTAACCTGATCCAGTTTTTAGGATCGAAATAGGTTTAGAAGCTGTAACGTTAAGATTAAGACAAAGCTTAGTTCATAGGACTTTTTAAACTTAATTCGAATTGCTGGGCTTCTTCTGTACTAACTTCTTTACTAACCTAATTTTTAGGTTATTAATAATCTTAGCTGTAATGTTACCATTAAGCCAGAGTTTACTTCATAAGATTTAAAAAACTTGTCAAAATTGTTTTCTTATCATCATTTTTTTTTCTGATAAAGTCATTATTTTTGTAATCAAGCCTTTTTTTCTTATCAAGTCATTATTTACTTCTGATCAAGTAATTATTATTTTCTGATCAGTCATTATTTTTACTGATCAATGCATTTTTTTTTTTTTTTTTTTTTTTCTAAACAAATACTTCTTTGCAAAATATTTTTATTACTGATCGATTATATATTTCTTGTTCCAAATTGCAATTATAGTTGTCAATTACAATTATATTTGCGAAAAATATAAATAACATGTAAATATGTATTTGTAATGTTTCAGGATTTCATACATATAACCAAGAAACACCTATACTGTCACTTAAGTACAGGGTTACCAGATTTTGAAAACATTATATCGGGATTTATTGGTAAAAAAATTATTGTAAAGTATGAATTATCACAATTTTTTTTGCTCATTCTGTGGGGAGCCTCCGATATAATATGAAATGTCACAGTTGGCTGATTTATTTGAATATAATATTGATTTGCTTAATTTGTACTCACTTTCATCCCTCAAACTCTAGGTCTCCCTCACATTATGAGTATCCAGACTTGCGAGCAGATCAAGTCTGGATCCCCTTCCATGTTCGCTAGCTGGTTGCTATGATTCTCAGGAAGGAGTCAAGAGTTGTTGAATTAAAGTCAACATTTTAACTAACCTAGTTTAATTATGGTACGGTTTAAATATTTAAATTATTTACACTAGACTTACAATTACGTTGATAAAGCTAAAATCCAAAGAGACACACCTGTTCACAAACACTAGACACTCGAAAGACTCTTTACACCAAATACTAATTTAACCACTGGACATCACAATCCTGACGGTAGTCAGGATTTTAGATGATGGTAATCATCTAAAACTATTGTCTCTCCCAAGTCTATGAATATGTTTTCCATCTCTTTAGCTGGACTAGTGTCCAGCTAACTTAATACAGAATATACAGAATTACTTGTTACTTTAACTCGACTCGACCGAACACGCTAAATGTCTCTAACCCTTGATGAACAAAATCTCTCTCCCTTAAACACGACTTAACCCCACGGCTGTTAAAACTCCACTCTAAAACATTGTCTTAACCTTACGATGGTTTAAACTCCACTATCTTAACACCTACTAACCTTATGAGGGTTCAAAATCAACTACCCCGGGAGACTTACATCGCCCAACTGTAAAATATCATATCACACCCTCTTGAACTGTCCGTCTTGTAATATTTTAAAATTCACAATTGGTGATAACTCAGATTAAGTATCCCATTAAGATACGTAACAATTAACCCAAAACAAATATTTATATTTCAGACAAAGATTAATTATTATTTATTTGCACGTGGTCTCAATACCTCTAATCTGTTAATTGACTGAGTGGTCATCTGTTTAAGAATTTACGATTCACTTTTCATTTTAAGTTTACAAAAGTATAAGTTACAATAATAAACAAGTCTACCCTTATCTAACGATTACTCGGTATATCAGAAGTTTGTTAAATAAACCTATAATTTTTTAAATTACAAATAAAAGAAAATTTATAAGAAAATTTATCAGAAAATTTACTAGAGCTGGCCTACCACCTTCTTCACCTGTGCCCCTCATGTACAAGTGGTAAAAATTAAAAAGATATCGGATAATAACGCGCCATTTATATATCAGTATCACTAAGTACACCTTGTTATTTCAATGTCACCTTATACATACATACAACGTAACAGACGAGACACTTTTATCGCTGTTATTTTTAGAAGTCAATTAGCCATTGACTAATGAGAATTAGATCCTACGGAACTTATTTTTTAATTATATAAAAACAAGTGGTTGGTTGCGAAGCAGAATACGGTAAATAAAGCAAAACACACCTTTTCTCGAGTTTTATTTTTGTTTTATTTTGGACATAAATGCTATTTTATCATTCCTCAGAATAGAGTTCTCAAACTTTATGTCAGAGGCTCCCAACAATAATATTTTTTTTGCATTTAAATATATATTCATTCTTCAATTCCAAGCTTTTTGGGGGTGTTCATAGTTATAATATTTAACCGTAATATTTACACACATGGAAATGTGTCTAGGGATATAAAAAAATATATGAAAATAAATAGCGTATGGTTTCTTTTGTACGTTTATTGTATTCTATCAATTAAAATACTCAATAAAGAATAGTTTACAACAAATTAAGCTAAATGTAATTTTTTTTAATAATTAATATTTGAACAGATTTGATTGATGTACAAATGGTAAAAAATGTAAGAAAAAAAAAAAAAAAAACAAGTGCTAGTAGAGAGTATGACCTCCACGTTGGTTGATCACAGCCCTACATCTGCGATTCATGGACAAAATAACATTATCGATGTCTTCTTGAGGTAACTGTAAAATTATCGTGGATGTTTTCCATATGTGGAGTAATACTTCTCCTAAGTTTGTTCCACACATGTTCAATCGGATTTTTATCCGGTGACTGTTCTGGCCATTGTATCGCATTAATACCTTCGTTATTCAGCCAGTTCGTTACAATTCGCGCAACATATGGCCGAGCATTATTCTGGGCAATATGAAACTGATCACCAACAGCACCACGAAATGTACGCACAATAGGTTGAACTCCGTTGATTATCCAAATATTTTTGTGCTGTTAAAAATCCATTGGGAAAAACGAGATCAGTTCTGCCGCCAATGATTATCCTACCTCATGCCATAACAGTACCACCTCTGTAACTGTGAACTTCCTGGACGTGCCTTAAACGTTCCAAATTACCGGATTTTCTCCATACCCTTGTTCGATGACATTCTGGATGAATTCCAAGTCTGGACTCATCAGTCAACAAAACTGTAGCCAAATCATTATCACACCAATATTGAAAATTGTGACACCAGTCTAATCTTACTCTGCGATTGCCCCTAGAGACGGGTCGACATCCAATTGGTCGTAGAGATAGAATATTAGTTTCGTGGAGACGATTAGTTACAGTATCGCGGCTAACGGTTAAGTTATGCGCTCGCTGTAACTCCCTTACCAGTTCTAGTGTTGTAATAATGGTAGGTCTTCCAGCATTTAGGATCAAAAATCTGTCTTGACCTGCTGTTGTACAGCGACCACGTCCCGGATATTATCCAGCCGGACTCCCTGTTTCCCTGTAACGCCTCTATAACAGACTGCTGATACTTTGAGAAACTACTAGCCGGTTGGCTACATAGCTTGTCTGAAGCCAGCTTGGAGAAGTCCCATCGCACGATTCATCTCGTGGAGAGTTAAATGCTGTCGCTCCATAATTAAAAAAGAATGCCACTACTTAAAAACACTGCAATTATTAATATACCATAAACGTTTTAAATCGAATTAAATCTGAAAAAAATTGTCAAATTTGTGTTTGTTTTGTCTCGCTGGTTGTTGTTTTTACTTGTTTTCCGTACCTAACTACTCGTTATTGCCTACTTTAATTGAAATACAACATTAAATGTACAATAAGCAATATATTTTCATATTTTTTTCAATATCCCTAGACTTTTCCGATGTGTGTAATTATTAATATTATCATTACAGTAGTATTATCAGTAGTATAGTAGTATTATTAGTATAGTAGTATTAGTAGCATTAGCATAGTAAGATTAGTCTCTTATGAGTTATCGCACTTTATATAGAAAACTGCTCTTCAAAAAAATTTTTTTTTTGCTTTAAATTATCGAACAATGATAGTTTACAGATGAATGAGTTCAGAAAATGGAATTACTCGAAAATTGCTTGGATCAGGACAGCAAACGACGCCTTCGTCGCGACGTTCTACGACGGCGAAGTTTTTAATTCTGTTAAAATCGCAGCACACGTTTCGCGTCTGCGAAATTACTGTAATTTGAAAAGTCATTATTAGCAGATGACCATCTACGAACAACTGTAGCAGTATAATATCCTAATAAGTGGTCAGCTGGATTATTATATTAAATATATTTCGTCTGGATGTTACAAGGAGTTGTATTGAGTTTTTATGACGTTTAGTTGAATCTTTATATGAATTTAAAAAATTCAACATGTCCATATTTTATTAAATATACACCGGCAAATTTAAAGGAACAGATATAAAAATCTAATTATTTTCCCTGTAGTGTACATACATATTGTTGATACCTCTCAGGTAATCTTCTAGTACGATGTTTTTTGAAATAATGGTCAATCGGGTTGAGGTCAGGGAAGCATGCTGGCCAACCCATTGTTGTTATACCCACTTGTTTTAAAAATTCTGTTAGATAGTGGGCGACGTGTGGGCGCGCATTATCTTGCATTAGGGTGGAATTTTCTCGGATATATGGGGCAAAAGGTACAACAAGGTCTTGAAGAATATCTCTGATGTACCTATCTGCAGTTAACGCTCCGCCATCAATCACCTTTAACTCTGTGCGAGCATGTCCAACACATGTTCAGTCGGGTTGAGGTCAGGGGAGCACGCTGACCAACTCACTGTTGTTATACCCACTTGTTTTAAAAAGTCTGTTACACAGTGGGCGACGTGTGGGCGCGCATTATCCTGTATTAGGGTGAAATTTTCTCCGACATATGTGGCAAAAGGTACAACATGGTCTTGAAGAATATCTCTGATGTAACTGCATCACACAGCAGTAACTCTGTGCGAGTTCCCAAACATATTCCACCCCACACCATAATTGAACCTCCACCAAAAGATACAGTAGTAGCAAAATTAAATGTCACATTATGTTCTCCTTGGCGTCGATACAATCTTTCCCTACTGTTTAGTAGAGCATTCCAAGCTATCTGGATATAGACTACAAATAATAAAATTTAAAAAAAAACATAATTTTCAATCTGTTCCTTTCAATTTGCCGGTGTGTGTATTAAATTTTTCAAATTGTACCATTATTTTTAATATAAATAAATAAACAACTGTTTAATATAATGTTTAATCTTCACAATGACGTTTGTTACTTTTTGGTCCTGGCCGCGTAAGTGTTACATACGCGCTTAGCAACCGTAGACCTCAAACATTCACTTATGTTTACAAGCGCGTTGCTGGGGTAATAATACTCATTTATGAAGTAGGTAGTATAAAAACATATATTTGAATAGCTAACGCAAGATGAAAGGAAATTGTACAGAAGACTAGCTTTGGAAACAACGAGTACATATCAAAAAAATTGTTGATTCTTTAATGTTTTTGCCAAATACATAGAAACATCAATCTAGCCTAAATTCTCGCAACGGTTAGTAACCGTTACTAACTAGTACTACTAAATAGTACTACGGATATGATTTTCTTATCATTTTACGTTTACCTATCGACTTAACTCGTACATGTGTTTGCTCCTATTGTGTGTCCTATATGTGGGTCGGTATTTCGAAGATTTTTTTTTGTTTTTCGGAAATCAGTCTGATTATTTTTTCTATAATCCGTTCAAAGAACTGCGCATATGTATAGTATTTCCAAAATGAAATAGCCAGTCTTGTTAAGGAGCTTAACAAAACTTTAATGGGTTTATGGCTATAATCTCAAGACTTATTGCAGTAAAAAGAATGTAAGAGGTATTAAGGGAATTTTAAATTTAAATCGAATAGATGTAACGCTAGTTCAATTGAAGTTTCTTAAAAACTATTAAGGATATTTTCCAAATTTATAATCCTATTGTTTCTAAATTTTAGGGGTTGTTATACTTGTTTGTTAGTTAATTTTTAACGTTCATAGCGTGCATACAGTAACAACATGGCTCTTTGGCGACCATTTGATTTTGAAGAAATTCCTAAATTCTGTAGTGAAAATAGTGAATCTATGCAAGGTGATTTGGAGTGCGAAAATGTGGTCGTTGATGTGGAATGCGAAAATGTAGACGTGGCTACTAAAGAAAAATGTAATTTGTCAGAAGATTGCAAAGTTCTGATGCTAAACGTTTATAAAAGGTTAGTTTCGGAAGGTAATGACAAACCTATACTTAGAACTGTGGAATTAACAAGTGTTCCATACAGTACAATTCAACGTATCATTGTTCGTCATTGTTATCAAAAATCAGCAGCGAAAACGATCCGATTTACAAGTTTTCAAGAAAATGGATAATTTTATGTCTAAAACAATATTAAATAAAATATACGACTCTTATTCGAATAATATAGCGTTGACAGTGCTAAAAAAAAAAAAATTTTTGGAAAAGGACGGAATAGAATTTCCATACAAACTTAGCCATATGTATAATTATTTGAAGTTGCGAGGATGTATTTTTGTTGCAAAAAAAGAATGATTTTGTGCAAATTTTAAGCATTTAATATAGACTTCTATATTTTAAACATGCCTATATTTATAATTCAAATACAGCCAGTCCTAAGCCTGATAAAAATGTATATACAGTTCATTCTAAATAGTATATAAGAAAGCACGTTTATTTACAATAATTATTACGGTCCTGGCAACTGTTATTAACAGAACCATAAAGGAAGCAGGTCTAATGGTTATACTGTCAGTTATTATTGGAATCGATAAGTGAGGGTGGCTATTTCATTTTGGAAATACTGCCCAATATACATGCCCAATTTTTACTATCTAGGTTCAGTCGTTTGGCCACAATATTGGTCAGGTAGACATATCTTTAAAGGTTTAAGGCAGTGTTTCCCAAGCTTTATTGGAGTTACACCCCTTTTGATTTCATCAAGAAAATGGAAAATAGTTGAACTTCAAACAACTGATTAATTTAATTTACTGATTAATTTAGCTTTTCAGACATCCTACGATTTTATATGTAGGAGTATATTTTAATCACAGCATAGCGTTCCTGTCACCCCGTGTCACCTAACTTTCCCTATCACTCCCTTGCTTTCCAGCACCCCTAGTGGAGCTCTCGCCCCCACTTTAGGAAATACAAGTTTAAAGGTTTTTTGGTTACACCTTAGAAATTCTAAATATTGTAATATTTCTCTTTTTTTTTTTTTTTTTTTGCTTTAAAGTAATTTTTCCGAACAATTTACTTTAGAACTTCTTTTTTTTACAAAAATTACTCGTGTTCTCTGAGACAGTGAACAGGATGAAAAATATATGAACATTCTGTAGACAAATTGCAGACCTGTGATGTCGTTAGATGCTCATTGCTCGCAAGACCCTTGAATTAAATAAATGTGGCGATTAAAATGTTAAATTCCCTGTTATTAAACTTAAAAATTTTAAATTGTATTTTATAAAAAATAGAGATAATGCCAGAGAATCTTTTACGAAATGTATTTTTTTCATTTAGCCTTGAAGTGAAGAATTGTCATTTAAATAAGTCTTCTTTATTGAAAAAATGGGAAAACTGTAAATTTTTAGGCTGATCACAATTCCCAAATACGTGATTTTCTTTATCATACTTCGCAGAAATACCAGAGGTTATCAGTTTGCGAAGCGCAATTGTTACCGTTTTAGGTACTTTGGCAATAATAATTATGGAGCAGAGCTAGTATAAATTAAAGTCACTGGATTATACAAAGTACCGCAAGCCTTTGAAGAAGCCGACAGACTCCAGGGTTTGATTGGCAACATTGCTTCCCCTATTAAGCAAACTAAAGCAGCAATTTTTACGTTCTTAAGTTTACGTCTGCGCTGTCACATCTCCCTCTCTCGCTCTCATTTAATAACCTTCTTTGTCAGCGGTTTGAATATTTAAGGTTAAGTTTAATTTAAATTTATAGATTATATCCATTTTATTTAATAAAAATTAAAAAAACAATTGGAATTGTATCACAATTTTGTTATAGTGCATCTTTGATTAAAAAAATCGTGATTACAATGTTTAAAATAAACACTAGTTTCTTATTTTTGTAATGTTGGAATCACTGAACATCATTTGTGTTGGCGACATTTTTAACCCGAGCATGGCCGCCGTTGTGGTACTTTGTATAATCCAGTGACTTTAGTATAAATATTAACAAAAACAATTAATTGGGAATTTTATAGTAATTCTTACTAATTACCTTTGTTAAATGCGAATATACAATAGCTACCTTTTAAGTTTTTACAAAAACTAAGAAAGAAAAAAAAAAATTGAACAAACTGTTTTATTGCTTTTCCAAATATTCGCCTTTAGATTTAACACTTTTGCATGCGTTCAAACCAATTCTCGAAAAATTTTTTCCACTCTGAAATTGGTATCTCAAAAACAAGTTTTCGAAGGCTTCTTGAGGTGATGAAAATCGGTGTCCACGCATTTTTTATTTGATATTGGGGAACAAAAAAGTCGTTAGGGGATAAATCAGGTGAATACAGGCAACGAGACATTAATTCGATGTTTTTCTCCTTCAAATAATCAATTGTTTAACGTGCTGTGTGGGAGTTTGCATTGTCATGATGAAGAATGATGCGACATTTTTGGTTGTTTTTCCTAATTTTGTCGATGACTTCTGGCAAACAAATTGTTGTATATCGTTCAGTATTAACTGTTCTCCGATCCACTAAAGGAATGGTTGCGACATGTTCAGTACAACCGAAGAAACAAGCGATCATTTTCTTGGAAGTGCTTCATAAACTAACAACTTTTGTGGGTTTCGATTCATCTTGGAAGACCCAAACAGCGGATTGTTGCTTAGTTTCCAGTTCATATGAATAAATCCATCGGGAATAATCTTTTACACAGCTAAATGTTAATGCAAAATCGAATGTTTTGTAGTCTGCGATATGCAATAGGATGCCTCTATCTCACGGTAATTCACATGCCGATCTTCTTCAATAATTTTGCGCACAGCACCGATGTATTTTTGAATCACAACCGATTTTGGTCGACATTCACGAGATTCATCACTGACGGACGCACGACCACGACAAAATTCTGCAAACCAATTGCAAACAGTCTTTTCTGATGGTGCGTCATTACCAAAAGTTGAACGAAGCGAATTTATGCATTGTTGTTGAATTAGGCCTTTACTAAAATCATAAAAAATCATCCAACGAAAACCTTCACGAGTAATATCTATTTTTTCACTTGTTTATTTAAACGCTCACTGTGAACAAACTACTCAGTCAATTTATAAGCTGCCACTGATTTCACAATAACAAATTTCAAGTTTTATGAATATAGTAATGAAACATTTCAATATTGCCATCTAGTGGTCGTTTGTAAAAACATAAAAGGTAACCCTCGTACTAATTCCCTAGACACATACAGAAAAGTTCTAAAATAATATGAGCAAGAAAAAACGAATTTCCCATGAGTAGGTATGGGGGTTGTTTGGCCTGGCAAAATTTTGTAGACCGTGAGAACTTTTTGCGATGCTGTCGGCAAAGATCAAAGGATTATTTTATCTTTGATTTAACTGCAAATGATAAGGGACAGGTGTTAATTAGTTTTACACAGGTGTGCACCTTTGATCTGACCGCCTGGATTGTAGGTGAGAGTTGTCCCTCAAGGACGAAGGTCATTCCGAAAGGATGGAACTTTATGTGAGGACCCAGGTGCTGACTCCATTCGTGAACCCGTGCCGGAGGTAAATCAAACTTAAGGTGACACAACTGCGAAGTTTGCCTACAGTACATATTTCGTGTTACACGCTGTATACATACACGAATCCTGCATCATACGAGTTCGCTCGTACTTCTTATAAACTGTTCAATCTTAACATTTTGGATGGTGGAAAATAATGTTTCGTTGTCAGGCTGGACTTCTCGAAGCCCGGATCTAGCCTCAATCCAAATAATGTGATAATAAGATTAAAAAAAAAAAAAAGCAAAATGTGTTAAAGGACGAACGAGATTTCATAAAATTTGGCGGTGCTTTTCTGAAGTAGACTCAAAGTCTTGTGGATACTGTGCCACGACATATAGAAGCAGTTTTAAAAAGTTGAGGTGATGTTACCCAGTAGTAAACTATATTTTTTTACAATTGGGTGAACTTACATGATTGGTCTAAAAAGATTAACGCAAACATAATTATGCTTTGTACATTAGTTTTTAGTTTAATATTATGTCAAAATGTCCCAATTCATTGTAGTTTAATAATATTAGGTGTACTGGAAAGTTTTTTCGTTTGTATTATTAGTGCAGTATGTGAACTAGTCACGATTTATTCGCTGAATTAAACAGGCGTCTTTTGCGTTTTGATTAAACTCTGTAATCTTGAGTACCTAATCATTGTTTTTGTTTCATTTTAAACCCTTGCATTTTCAAATGGCGGAAGAATATTCATTAAAACATTTTTTATGCTGTTTAATGTTGTATGAGTACCATAAATTAAAATCTGCTACAGTTGCTACATTAAACATTTATACTGTTTATGGTGATAAACTAAGTGTACGCACATGTCAACAGTGTTTTAAAAAATTTAAATCATGAACTTCGATCTGGAAGGCCCTATAAAGGAATAATTTATTATGAGATGTTAAAACCGGGGCAAAGTGTTAATTCTGATCTCTACTGTGAACAATTGGATCGACTGAATCAGAACTTGACCAGAAATCGGCTAAAAATTGCGAATAGAAGAGAGTTATTCTTCAAGGCAACAAAGCCTGGCCTCAATCATCAAAAAAAAAAAAAAAAAACGTAAAAAATTTCGAGCTTGATTGGGAGGTTCTAACACATCCACCGTACTCACTAGATATTTCATCCTCCGACTATCACTTATTTTGGTCACTGGAACACTTTTTAAGAAACAAGACACTTAGAGGAATGAACCATGTTAAAATGAGCCTTGAACAATTTTTTTCTTAAAAAAATCAGTAATTTTATAAATCGGGAATACTTTTTCTTCCTGATAAATGGCAGAGTGTTATATATCACAATGGTAACTATTTTACTCAATAAAGTACATTTTTTTCTTTCGTTTTGTTTCTATTTTAATAATACAAAATAAACGAAAAAACCTTCCGGTACACCTAATATATTATATAAATTAGTTCGTCTGTGTGTATGTATATATGTATGTCGTTTTCCGCTGGCTAAAGTCTCTTTTCTATGCCATAACAAGCGAAATTAATTCATAAATTTCACAAAATCAGTAGGTTATAAGGGAAATTATACCCGGGAGAGGTTTCATACGTTTTAAACACGAATCTTTCTTCGTTCTTTTTACTTTTTAGGATATGTTTTTCATTTTTCGTTTTACTTCAAACGCAGAAAATCTGTATTAATACATCGTGAGTTTATTTTATCACAGAACATAGAGGTTTCATTTCTATAACGACCGTTGACTGACAGCAATGTAATCTGCGATTTTTTTAAATAGAACATACTGCATAGCTTACTCGATTATAGAAATAAATAAACGAAAAACATTTTTTAGGAAATAAATAGGAATGAAAAATTAAGAATATGTTTATTAAACAAACATAAAATTTTAAATCTGGAAAAAACATAAAATTAAAATAATCTACAACAAATTTTCAAATATCCTTTCATTCACTGCCAAACCATCGGCCTCAAACGGTCGTAAAAATTTTGAATAACATTAATTAATTGCATCGGTCTTCTCCTGCGGGATTAATTTTCTATTCTAGCTGTTAGTTCTTCAATAATTAAATTTTGGCCATTAAAAATTTAGCTTCTTATGTACAGTGGTGCCTTGGTTTTCGTCGATAATCCGTCCGAAAACAATCGTTGAAATCCGAAACCGACGAAAACCGAGGCAATAATTTCTAACAATAGACTATCAATAAAAAAAAGCACAAAAACACTAACACTGGAAAGCAATGGAATTGTTTGGCTAGACGGGCAGGCTAGATGCTCAAACAACGAGAAACAACGCAACACTGCGTAGCGCATGGGTCGCGGTACGCCGACGAAATCCGAGGCAACCGACGAAAACCGAGAAAAACATGTTTCGCAAAAAATGGACGAAAGTCGAAACCGACGATAACCGCAGTCAACGAAAACCGAGATACTACTGTATCCTCAATAAAAGAAATCTTTGGTGCTAAGTCCGGTGACCTTGCGAGCCATTTTATTTCGCCGTCACGTCCAATCCAACATCGAGGAAATGTATGAATTAAACATATTTTAATTATCCTGGCATTGACCGGCGTAGCGTAGTGGTAACATATGTGCTCTGCGTTGCGATGGTCTCGAAGCCAGAAGGCCATTAAATTTAAAAAAATATATATATCCTGGCATTATGCGCTGGGGCACTGTCGTGTTGAAATCACACTTCACCTGGAATATTTATTGCATTTAATTCAAGTATTGCTCTATTTTCTAAGAAATCCAGATATTTTTGGGCAGTAAGGTTTCCTACCAAACTTGCCCAAACGTTCACATTTTCTGGCCATTATGTTTCGGTAGTATTACATAAATGAAGACTGTTGAAGCACTAGGAGAAGAATGATTATGAAATGTTTCGGTAAATAAATCAGCAACTCAGATACCACAGTAAATGTACCTTAAAGTGGTACATATTTATTGTACCACTACACCAATTGTACTTGTTTCCGAGTACATTTCAAAACGTTTTACTTTTAAGCAACTAGTAACAAGCTGACATTTTTTTTTATTTCACGTTTATGACCTTTGCTAAAGAGGCAATTAGCCAGGATGATTCTAATTTTTCTTAATGAAAATTCCATGCCTGAACGGGATTTGAACCCGAGACTTTAGCAACGCAGGGGCACGTATGTTACCACTACGCTAAGCCGGTCAGCAAATTTGACAAGTTTTGTTCTGTTTTAAAATAAACGCATTTTACATTGCTGCCAATCAACGGTTGTTATAGAAATAAAACCTCTATGTTCTATAATTAAATAAACTCACGGTATAAATTAGTTCGTTTTCACCGTTCGTTAAAAACGCCTTCACCGATTAAAAAAAAATAATAATAATAAATACACCAACGTGTCCATGGCATTGTTGTTAAATAGACTTTATGAATTCAGGGACCCCGAGAGCCAATCAATCAATCTTAGATTTTGCGCGGGCTTTTAACAAGGTGCCAATCCGCAGAATAATCGCAAAACTGGCGCATTATGGCATTCGAGGGAAACTGCTCCAATGGATTGAAGCTTTCCTTTCCGATCTATCCTTTTGGGCTTGCATTGACGTATTCCTGTCCAATTCCCGTCCTGTACTTAGTGGTGTCCTTCAGGGTTCAGTCCCCGATCCTCTCCTATTCCTAATATATATGTCCTTGACCTTCATGATTCCATTCAGTCACCTTTCTGCATGTTTGCCGATGAGACAATAATTTTCAATGATGCCAAACTTAACCAAATGATATTACAGAATGATATCCAGAAAATTTTGGAATGGACACAAACATGGCTATTCCCGCTAAAATTAAACAAAACAACGATCCTTCATATGGGACGCCACAACCCTCATAACAACTATGTTGTCAATAACATTGTCCTTAAGGAGGTGGATGAACAGGTTGATCTTGGGGTCACAGTAACACAGGACTTGAGTTGGTCGCAGCAAGTTAATAAGGTGGTAAAAATTAAGTGTCGTATCTACTTTCTAAGGCATTTTTTCGTCCCTCCTCATAGTCAGATTGCAAACTCTACACAACCTACGTGAGGCCAAATCTGGAATTTACGGTTTCGGTATGGTCTCCGCACCTGAAGCGAGGTATTATAGCTCTGGAACAAGTCCAGCGGAGCTTCACCAGATGGTTTTCAAGGACTGTCATACGACGAAAGACTTATGCAACTTAAACTCTCTACTCTTGAGAAAAGACGTTTACGTGGTGACCTTATATCTATGTTCAAAATAGTACGTGGCGATTTCCAGTGCGACTTGTCCAATCAATGGGTGCGTTTTGTTGTGCCAATTCTGGTTTCGGTTTAATCAGAATACGCGTTTTCTTGCGACAATATTCTCGTTCTATTCATTCTACTCATTCGATGACTCGAGGTCGAACGACTGGAATGAATAAGTGTGGTGGGGATGAAAAGTAATATGTATTTGAATGCAGTTGTTTTCATTTGGTTTTTAAATGTTTTAGAATTAAATATTGGTATTACTGCATCAAAATATTTTTACTTTTAGCTATTTTCTCATTTTGTGTCCTAAAATAAATATATACCTATATGATTTTAATATAGTATTGTTAAATCTAAACTTAAAATGTATTTACAATTCAATTATTCGTTCTAAAACATTACTTTCTAGAATATTTGCTTCAAATATAAAGTTTTCTTATTCTGAATTTATTATTTAGATTATCCATTTAGGTGAAATATGTTCGTTATTTGTTCTACAACCATATAACTTAACCTCGATGTAAATTTCATTCCATGTTTACTTCTCGATCAAAATTGTCGTTTTCTTGCGCATCAATTCTAATACTTCTAACTAGCCACCAACAAAACGCACCCTATATACTTTCAACACCGACATACGTCTAAGAGGACATAGTTTCAAACTAAAACGGGACAAATTTAAGAAAAATGAGCGGGGTAATTTTTTACAAACCGTGTTTTCCATATATGGAATAGGTTACCTTCCAGTGCGTTCTCTGGTAGTGTCAATAATTTTAGGAACATTTTAGACATTCATTTATAGACTTTCATATTTATTTGTTTTTCTCTTCATTTCTGTCGTTTTTTGATATACAATGCTTCATGTAAGTTTATGTACACTGTGTATAGTATTACTTTTAGGGATCAAAACAAGCCTTGTATTCAGCTCCTTGATTTTCTAATAATAATAAGAATAATAATAATTAAAAACGTTTAAATTATATGAAAAAAAAATCGCTAAAAGCACTAATGCCAAGAACTCTGTACATAATTATCAGAACAGCTGCTGATACGCAAGGGAAGTATAGCGGCAAAGGGTAAGGTTAAAGGCGGCACAGACACCGTGCACGATATTATTTTAAAAAATTCATCTAACTTTTTTGTTAAATGTTTAAATGTTTAAATGTTAATTTAACATAGTATAGAAATTTAAATGAAAAAATAGGTACGGCGGAACTCATGTTATGTGGGCCTTGTATATTTACAAGTGGTACCATCCTGAGTTAAGTCAGTTGATTTCATTTTTCTAAATTTAATATTTCGATCAAAAGAAGAAAATATCTAAAAGAAAAAAGAAATTAGGTTATCGTAACTTTTTTGTGAGTTCCGGCCGCTTCTAATTCCAACTCTATTTAATATACCCGAGTGAAAATTCTGTCATTTGTTGACATAAATGGCTCATTTATCCTTTCAGACGTACGCATGTAACTTAATTTCCTTTGTGAATATTTTTCTTAGGAAGCTAATTCCCCTGCAGCGGGGTAAAAGGGATACTAGATATCAAGTTCGTTAGGCACTGAATACTGGTTTATATAGAATTGAAGTACCTATGGAAAAAGCTTTAACACTACAACTTCAACAAGATTTACAAAGAATCTTATTGTGAATAAGCACAGAGAATTTATGATGTATTCGTTAATACGAAATTTCAGAGATATTGCTACAGATTGCAACGATTAATGGAATGATTGAAATAATCGATTATTTTGTTTCAGTTAATGGATTAATCATATGATATTTTTGGTTTCGATTAATTAATAAGTAATCGATTAATTTAATATTAATCGATAACTTTCTGAAAACATTATTTAATTGTATTGTTGAAACACTGGTTGGTAGATGACTTTGCTCTCTTCTTTTCTATAAAGTGCCTAAATATGGCATTCAGAACACTCGTTCTCGCCCATCTGGAGAATTACATCCACCGCTTCTTATTTCTGCACAATATACTGCTGTAGTTTGCGCGCAGTCAGTTCAAATGCTCAAAACGCAATCTTCCAACTCGATAATTTGCGAGAAAATCCTGTCAAGTTACAGGTCTTCTGGTTACAAATCCTTGTTTCCTCAACCGTATTTGGACAGTTCGTGACGAAATTGCCAAAATTCGAGTTTCTTCGAAACAACGTGCAAGAAAAGTTAAAGGCCACTCACAAACGTACAGAACAATTAGGGTAATAAATCGTTCGTTTGGAACGCTTGTGGCTTGTGGATGATTTGAACCAGGTTTTTTACTTGCCCGACCTTAATATATAAGGGGCAAGTATTGTAATCGCGAAAATTTTCGATGTCGAGATTTTGACTGATGACCACGTTTCATGGTCCAGGGAATCCAAAAAACCTATTTTCGAAGTGCCGTCCGTATGTGTGTGTGTCTGTGTGTGTGTGTCTGTGTGTGGGTCTATATGTATACACGATAACTCAAGAAAGGTTCAACTTAGAGAATTCATTTTGGTACTAAAAAATTCTCCTATTAAATGGGAAGAACCCTATTGTTTTTTATAAAGATCGTTTGAATAGAAATGGGAGTTTACTCGTGTCGATTTTAAGATTTTTGCGAATATTTAGCAACAGAAAAATATTTCGAAAAAATTTATTGAACAAAAGTTACTATAAATGCCATAACTAATAACTTTTATTTGAGACGTTTTTTGATAAAACGAAAAATTTTGAATATTTTTTGTAAAATTATTTAAAATTATTTAAAATTAAAAGTCTCAATTTTTTCATATTTATATGTAACGTTTCCATGGTCATGATAATTAATTCGTAACAAGTAAACCAAGCCTTGGACAAAAATTTGTATAGAACATAATTTGATGTATTTTTGAAGATTTATCTAAATATTCAAAAAAAAAAAAAATTAAATTAAATTTTTTTTTTTAGTTTATTTTTTGGGAAGGCAAGTCTAGCGGAGGTTTCCCTTCGCCACTGGTTTTTATGTAGAAGCCAGTTTGCTGATGATGCTTTATACCGTAGTTAATACTCCCTCCGTTCCAAAATAAGTATTCGATTTTAGTTTTTTAATGAATTATTGAAATAATGAAATTAAATGTATCAGTAGTTATTTATTTAAATTAGTCCTCGATTTGGGTTTCTTTAACGCCAATCAATCATTACAACACAAAGAGTCCCCGTCCAGTGTTGATAAACTCATTGCGACCGTGCATAAAACATGGGATGAAATAACCTCGAAAAAACTAGACAATTGTTTCATTACACTGCAGAAGTGTATGGAATTGACCATGCTTCATAGAGGAGGCAACGATTACAAGCTTCCTCATGTTTAGTTTAGTTGTGAAAATATACATTACATATAGCATATTTTTAGTGTCCTTTAGCATATTTTTTTATGAAATAGGACACTTATTTTGGAACAAATAAAATTCCTAAATCGGACACTTATTTTGGAACGGAGGGAGTAGTATATTTGGCTACACACAAACCACCAACGATATTTGAACTGCGGTCATCTTCATATAATGGCGCAGATCGTAAGTCTTCCGGCTACATTTTAATTTAATTCCACAAAAAAAAAATTACTTGAAGGAATCTGTAAGAAATCTGTAAGATAAGTAACTATTGGCAAAATTTTATTTTAACAATAAAATACTTGTGTTAAATCTTACGTACTTACTATGCGATATTATATAGTCTTTCTTCAAACGGCATTATTTATGGTTACAACCTGTTTAATTAGCAACAAAAAATATTTGTTTATGCAGATATTGCATTACCTCACATAACTTATAGTTTTCTAATAAAACGGTTATATAATTTTTTATCAGCCTTTATAATACAACATTAATGGCCGATTGCTAAAGTAAGAATTATTCCTAACTCAGGTTAAAATCATTTGTTTTTGTATGTTGTAACATAGAAAAACAAATGATTTTAACTCGAGTTAGAGAAAACTCTTACGTTAGCAACCCACCATAAGAGCCGGTTTCTGATAGCTTAGTAAACTATAGCCAAATATTTAGAAAACAGTTGCTATGGTTACTTATGGGATTGTTATATTGTAACCGTAGTTGACCATTTGCTTATAGTTTATTAAGCTTTCAGAAACCGGCCCTAAGACAGTCCCATTTTTTTTGTCGGCGAATGAACATGTTTTTTTTTTTTTATTTCATAATCGATAAATCGATTATTTTCTACCAATATAATCGATTACAAAATTTCGATTAATCAAATAAACGATCAATTAATGGATTAATTAATTTTTATTGCCGTCTCTAGATATTGCCCCCCGCATTAAGTGAATTTTTGTGTAGATGATTTTATGCAGAAGTATCTGTAGATTTAAGATTTCACAGACTATGCCCGTTAGTTTTCTATTGGGAGACACAGGAATAGAATACTTAAATTCACAATTTCTTCTTTGACTTCAAAGGCGTTATTTGCTCTCGTATTACCGTTTAAAGCCGCATTCAGACCTCTTTAAATTAACACGTTGTAGTCTCTTCGTTGTTACGCTGTAAGTTATGTTTCTATGGATAGTTTTAACGTTCTTAACACCGTTCACAGCTAGTTAGAAATTATTGTGTTAAG
Organism: Liopterus haemorrhoidalis; assembly: GCA_963971575.1. Classification (NCBI taxonomy): domain Eukaryota; kingdom Metazoa; phylum Arthropoda; class Insecta; order Coleoptera; family Dytiscidae; genus Liopterus; species Liopterus haemorrhoidalis. The sequence goes on from OZ020611.1 coordinate 93,149,061, forward strand.
AATAGTCCGCCATCTGTGCGTTTACCAACCAACTATATAGCTTCGAAAAATTAATTCTATGTATTATCGTTTTTATAATTCTGTTGTCTTAGATTTAAACTATCTAAACCTAACCTAATTACCTAAATTGATCATATTTACTGTCTGTCTTTGTAATTTTGAGCAAGATTTGTTAATGATGACATTATGTTAGGTTATGTAAAGGCATACGATAACTACGGTGTCACTGATAGAATGCGATAGCCAATGTGTTTATATGTCTGTCTCATTAAAACATCTCACTAGCTATAAGTTTAGAAAATTATTCATAATCCACAACGAACAACATATTGAATTTAGAGGTATGAAAGGTTTCACGTCTTACCATATGACAAACTTCTAATGACAGTAAATAGTATATAATCTACAGTGTATAAGCTATTGATTTAAGAGTTCTGGATGCGGATTTTAAGTAATAGTGAAGATTTTAATGTAGATGATTTTATACAGAAGTATCTGTAGATTTAAGATCTCACACACCATGCACGTTAGTTTTCTATTGGGAGACGCAGGGATAGAATACTGAAACTCAAAATTTCTTGCTTGACTTGAAAGGTATTAATTGCTCTCGTATTAGCGTTTTAAAGTGAATGTGAAGATTTTAATGTAGATGATTTTATGCAGAAGTATCCGTAGCACAGGAACAGAATATTGAAACTCACAATTTCTGCTTTAACTTCAAATGCGTTAATTGGTCTCGTATTAGATTTTTAAAAATAGTATGAAAATTTAAGTGTAGATGATTTTATACAGAACTATCCGTAGATTTAAGATCTCACACACTATGCACGTTAGTTTTCTATTGGGAGATATAGGGATAGAATACTTAAACTCACAATTTCTTCTTTGACTTGAAAGGCGTTAATTGCTCTCGTATTAGCGTATTAAAGTGAATGTGAAGATTTTACTGTAGATGATTTTATGCAGAAGTATCTGTAGATTTAAGAGCTCACAGAATACGCACGTTAGTTTTCTATTGGGAGACACAGATATAGAATACTGAAACTCACAATTTCTTCCTTGACTTCAATAGAGTTAATTGTTCTCGTATTAGCGTATTAAAGTGAATGTGAAGATTTTAATGTAGATGATTTTATGGCGAAGTATCTGAAGATTTAAAATCTCACAGACTCTTCACGTTAGTTTTCTATTGAGAGACACAGGAATGGAATACTGAAATTCACAATTTCTTCCTTAGCTTTCCTTAATTTCAAAGGCGTTATTTTCAATCGTATTGGCGTTTTCAAGTGACTGTGAAGATCTTAGTGTAGATTTAAGAAGCTCATGGAGTACGTTTTTTAAGGTCCATAATTCGTTTTGCTAATATTTCTCGCCTTCGTTGTCGTATGGTGGACAATGGTTTAACGGAACAATATTGTCTGTTCTGCGCCTCAAAGTGTGGCAAATGTGTAGTTGATTGATTTTGGCGGAACTGCGGCTGTAACTCACTTAGCACGGATATGTTTGTTTGTCTTTCAGTTTACAATATTCGCAACATTTTTCTCCAGAATTACATTTTAAAGGCGTCGATTCTGTGGTCTTATGAATTACCAAAGTGTCAGACACGTGCTTAAATATGGGAAACACTAGGTTGTTGACTAGTCAAAGGCGTTTATGGTAATATTAATAGAAATAAGTTGTACGTTGTAATGACCCAGTTCGAAATACCTTCTAGCCCTAGGATAATGTACCATATCCCATCTCTGCGCCAGGGAAATCATCATACTAAAATTAAATCAAAGTACACTATTATAAATATTCACTTCAAATTTGAAGTGAATGATGAAACCCAGTTTCCTAACCGCCGGTCCGTCAGTTTTTTTTTTGCTCATCACTTGTAATAATTTTGCGATACACATTACTTTCTAAACTTGCCGGTCCGCAAATTTTTTCTAGGTCGCTTGCCGATCTGCCATGAAAAAAGGTTGGGAAACGCTGCTCTATGGGATCTTCTCTTTCTTCTGCCGACTAAGAATTTCTTTTTTTGTCCGACCTTTACTCAGTTGATAAGTGCCTTTTATCTTTTTGCCCATCTCTTTAGCGATCGTTCAGTTTAGTCATCCTTCTTTAATTCTTGTTTTGCCGGCAAATTAATGTTATGGGTTAAACGAATTGATACGTTAGTCTTTCTCTCTCAAATTGACTCCTTCAAATTCACCAAGTACTTTCATTTCTTTAGTTTTCATCATTTTTTTAATATTCTTCATATCTGCTCTGGCTTATAATTTCTCTTCTCCTTCTTTTCTCATGTATTTCTTCATATTATCTATATCAAAATCTTGCTATTCTTACAGCTTTAAATGATTGATTTTTATAAAATAAATTTCGACAAGTGCTTCCAACAGTGAAAAAGGCGTTGGCAATACCACAAGTATTTCATCTATACGAAAACAAATCAATTAATTGTACGCATTCAGGTGTCCTTGGATTTCTCTGTTGACATATCTATGCATACAAATTTCGTTTGAATAAGGGATCGTTTAAGCAAAAGAGTGTGAGAGCGCGAGATATTTAACCTAATCCCATCCGAGTTAATCCGATGCGTAGGGGATGTAGTGTAGGCAACCCCCAAAGTCAGGCGACTGTATGATCTCCCTAGTTATCTGTAACGCGGGATCGCGGTATTTAGCATATCTGCAGAGCTGTCAGCGCCCTAATGTCGTCGATCCGATAACCCCAGCACACGATTAAACAGTAAAGTCTGTGTATCGGCCCTCGATCGCCCGTTAATCTCGCCATATCACCCTATCAACAAATTAGGAAGCAGTAGCGCCCGTCGTGCGAGTCTCGACCGTCGACGCGCTAGTGATTGCTGATAGTATCTCGCAACTTATATCGTTGCTCGCCTTAGGGATGGTCCTATTAGATATACTTCATCTTGCGGTCCTATTCAGCAAATATTCTCTCTGCCTCGTGAAATTAATTTGCTGACCTGATAGTTTCATCATTACACCACATTATTTAGGAAATTTATATAGTCACCTTATGAAAGGGCAAACTTCAGAAAGTCATTTAGAATAATTAATGTTATAAATATAAATTTTAATTAAATTTTAAATGTAAATCACACTAAACAAATTTATAAGATTAAAGGATCAAAAGCACCAGCCCGAGACAAGGTTTCATTGATAGCATGGATATTAACAAAAATTATTATAGTAATAAAATAAAGCAAAAAATTCACATTGGAGTAAAGTACAGTAATAACTTGTAAAACACGACTTCAGATAATACATATTTCATTACCGTGCGTGTAATAATAATTCTTCATAAAAAAAAAAAAAACGTATTCTCATTATTTGCTCGTAATTACTATAAATAAAACGGCGCAGTTAACACATAACATATGAGGAACATTAACACGATACTGTGTTCAATCGGTTGACGTAGCTCTATTAAATCTATTAATTGCATCCTTCAAACAGAGCGATTTTCAACAGTCCATGTTATTTTGGGATAATATTACTGACACTTATTGGCACAAACTGGTTATTATTAGGAAACGGCCGTAGTTATGCCTGGAATTTGAAATAATGCGTTTTTATAGGCGAAGTTTTAAAAAATATAATCTTTCACACTCTTAAAAATATAATATAAAAGAATAACGCCAGTAATAAATACAATTAATGACATGAATGTAAATAATCTATCTCAATACAATACAATACAAAGGTAACCATACATTTATAAATACAGCAAAAAAAAAATTGCAAACAAAATATGAATATAACAATATACAAACAAAAAGAGACAACAATTTATTTATTTTTTTAACAAAAATTGTGCTATATAAACAAGCTTCCAAGAAGAGCTAAGCTAAAATCTTGTCACCCCACCCGGAAGAAAAATGTCTTATATTTAACAAATACTATATGTATATCACATATGTCGAAAAATGTTATCTTTACATAGGTCCACCCAATTAGTGAAGATTTCAATTTTTATCCTATAATATAATACGCCTGTTTGCATGTTCGACCGGTCGTTTTGTATGTTCGTATGTTCGACCGGTCGTTTCTTCATTCCCCGATAGAGGCGCGCATATGTTAATTATTTATGTCAAAATTGTTTAAAATATATTGTTGATGCAATAATAGTGAATTTTCTACGAACACTTTTTATAATTATTATAAGATGCAATAATAGTGAATATTCTACGAACACTTTTTATAATAATTGATAGAATTGTAAGAAATTATTGTTTATGTATTGGACAGTAGTGTGCTGTGAATTTTTGTTTTGAGTGTTGACAATAAATTAGTAAAAATATCAGTTGTGTTTTTCATTAAAAAATCACTTCACAATTATTAATTTAGTTGTGAAATACACGGATCGGTTTTTTTTACGAAACAAAACACAGAAAAACGTTATCCTTCCGTGATATTCGACATTTTTGATTAAAATTATTATTAGCAGAAAAATAATTATTTTAAAAAATATTTGGTTTTGATGAAAGTAAGAAAAATGTGACTTTTTTTTCTTTATTATTATTTTTTCAATGCTTTATTATTTTTTTATTTCTACGATTTATAGGACAAGATTTACAATATCCCACTGCAAACTCTATACAGACGGCAGCACATAACGACTACACTAAATAATTCAAGAATTATCAGTGGCTCTAAAACAATGGTTTCTGTTTATTTATCACATTAAAATATAATTTTTTAGTTTAGGTTAGATTCACCTTAAAAGCACTATCTTAGGTTATGGTTGATAACTGTTTTTTTTTTTTTTTATAAACCATCTAATAATAAATTGCATTTTAACTGTTCTGTGCAGGGCTAGGGACAGTGATTCCCCTTAAAAGCACTATCTTAGGTTATGGTTGATAACTATTTTTTTTTTTTTTATAAACCACCTAAAAATAAATATTATTTTAATTGTTCTGCGCAGGGCCAGGGACAGTGATTCATCTTAAAAGCACTATCTTAGGTTATAGTTGATAACTGTTTATTTTTTTGTTTTTTTATAAACCACCTAAAAATAAATTGTGTTTTAAAAGTTCTGCACAGTCCCACCTGTTTAGAATCTCTGTATATTGAACAAATGACGTGTGTGTGACGCATGCGCAGTGTTCAGTGGGATATTGTAAATCTATCCCCTGATTTGAGATATAGTGTAAGTACGCTTTTTTCCATGTGTGTATTTTTTCATGTGTTATTTTTTCCGTGTGCGTATTAATCCGTGTGCGTTTTTTCCGTGTGCGTATTTTTATATTATATAAGAAAATGGAAAATTAATTTTAATAAATATATTTTAAATTTAACGTCTCAAATCATTTTTAGTTTTAACATTATAAATATAATGCACTGAGTGAAAATGAATCATTTTCCCATCTTAAAAAGTTAATGAATTAATAATTCGGAATAATGGTCATTATTTGTCCAGTTTTTAATAATGGGCGAAGAGTTGAATCAATTTGAATTGGATGAAGTTAGGCGTATGGCTAGAGAAAGAAGTCTGAGGTGTCGAGCAAGTTCCACATTGAGGTAATGATTTGTTTGCCACGGGTGCACTAGTTTGTAAATATTGTGTATACACAATATGCATCCATTTTTTCAGGATGTAAATAGCACATAATAGTTAATTAAACACACTGGCAGATAGAATTACCCTTTTACATATAAGAGATTCTATTTTCTATATTAATAAAATTGGAAGCTATATCTGTTTTTTTTTTTTGCCTCATATTTGATTTCTACGCGTTTCAGATGATTATAAGACAATATCCGCAAAAAATCAATTTTTTTCCAGGATTCAGGCAAAACGGTTGAATATATTTTCACGTAATTCGGTATGATGATAGAGTAAAACCAATATTCGAACATATGCTATAGGGCATCTCAAAATTTTTATTCTAGGGGTTAAAACTATTATACTTAAAATATCTCCCTTATAATTGACTTAACAGAAAAATGTATGTAATAAAAATTATTTATGATAAGAAAACAAATATTTTTATTCAACGAATTTTTTCGATTAGATGAATATTTGGCGAGTTACGGAGGGGGGGACACCCTAAAACTAAAATCTACATATATTTCCGTTATTATTGACCACAGCAAAATCATATATGACAAAAATAGTTTATAATAAGAAAACAAATTTCTTATATCTATACAATTTTTTATTTAGATGATTATTTGGAAAGTACTATAAAGTTTTGAAATATCGCCCTTATCAGTGACTTACATCAAAAACATGTATGTTACGGGGGAACGCCCTAAAACCAAAATCTTAAAATATCTTACTTGTTATTTATAACATCAAACATTTGTATGAAGAAATATTTCTTCCCTTTAATGCAGTTTTTAACCAGAAGATTATTTAGGGGTTAGGCTATCTAACTAGGGTTATTTAACGCTAGCAAGCCTGTGGCTGCAAGCTTTAAACCGCCTGTATCTGCTGTTTGTCCTCTAAGCAAGGGCACAGACGTGAGTTCAATTCCTGCTTATGTCAAATAATTTGTGTAAAAATATTTATACAAATTACAGGTTCTGCTTAGCCGTTCGCAACCGGCTATAAACTGTAGGTGCCTTTCTGTGTACGCTAAAAAATGAACGTAATACTGATCATATTACTCCTGAATGTACATAGATTGAAAACATGGTCATGAAACCTGGAAACAGGAAGCCTAGGCTCAACTCGGGCTGTCACGCCAATGAAGATGAAGGGGAGTGATACTTATAAGTTTGAAATATCTCATTTATTATTTACTTAACAGAAAAAATGAATATTAGAAAGATTCGAAAATTATTTCTATGTGGTCAATGCAGTTTCTAATAAGATATGTATTTAGAAAACTATGAGGAGATCTACCTATAAGCAAAGTATATCTGTTAAGTAAATAAATATATTTACTTAACATTAAAAATATATAGAAACCAGTGATTTAGAATAAAGAAACGATTATTTTCTGTTCTGCATGAGACAGAAATATCTCACTTTACGTTACAGCAAAAAAGTACCTTCCAGAAACAGTACGAAGTACGGGTACTACAGCTAGTTTATTTATAAATGTTATACAGTGAATTTCTTTTATCCTGAAATATAGATATTATCGTTACTATGGTAATTGAAATCTGAAAGCAATGTAAAATTGCATATCTTTTAATTTTCAACATAGGCGATTTAACATTGCTGTCAAAATAATTTGTCGTTACTAGGGAAACCACGTATAATAATAATTTCAATGTTGCCGGAAAAAAGAAATTTACTGTATCTTTTTATGAAATAGTGCTAATCAGGGTAGTTTTACTGCAACATGAATCTCACTGCAATAGGAATGATAGAGCCGAAGTGTAATTTTACTCCATGTAGAGAATTATTGTATACACTTTCGTATAAATTCAAAATATTTAATTCAGACTGCAAGCTGCCAGAGTCTACCAAAAACGTTTGAATTTCGTTCGTTAGTATTAAATTATCACCTGAGCATAATTAACAATTAAATGTCGTAATGGCAGATAGAACTGCATCTTTGACAAAGATAATTCATCTCTTCGTCATTGTAATGAAGATATAATATTTAGCAAAGCACTGAACGGAAAATATTAACAATGTCCTTGACCTGTTTGTTATAGAACGGATTTTGACGTGAAAAAAAAATCAGGAAATGATGTATTTTATATTTTCTTTCATTAGGATTGTGACATTCGGCAGCAGTGGGCGGCTGCTGGAGCTCCACGATACGCTCCGTGTTCTGCCTCTATTCACTCCATGTACAATAAGCTATTTTTAATAGAACTTCCAAGGCAGCTCGACAATAACTTGACGTTCCTCTGTTCACAAAATAATAATGTCCTTTCAATGTGCGTCTTCACAAACACATCCAGTCTTACAATCATTTCTTTCAAGAAATGTTCTTACTCAACTTACGCTATTAAATATTATTATAACCGAAAAATGAACTAACTCCAAAAATATTATATAAAAACTTTTCTTATTTTATTTATTTTTTTAAATTGCATTAGAACGCACGTAGCTTAGAGAAAAAGTCACTAATGTAGGGTACGCGTATCCCAGGGGGTACGCTTGTCGATACTTGGGGGTATGTAATGAAAATTTATTATTATATTTATTCTTTTTCTTAGGGGAAAAGTTTTAAATTACCAACTTTAAGTTTCGATTCAACAAAATGGCACATTTTATATATATTCTCTCTTCAATATCTAGTTATAGATTCCTTTTGGATCTGTGGTTACCATTAATTTTAATTTTTTAAGGCAATTTTTGGAAACCACTGACTGAGAGCACACATTGTACTTCTCTCGCAATGGTACAAAAAATCTGATCTATACACATCAATACGTCTCAAAATATTTAACAAATATTACACTGCTAAAATATGAAATATGTATACTATCAAATATAATTTTTTATACATACGGTGCCATTTAAAAAAATTACAAATTTACCCCTCTCCTGTCGCTGTAGTACGGGTTAAAAGTATTTTATATTTGACTAGCTGAAAACCCGTGCTTCGCTGCGGTATATCGATGGTCTCATTTGCATAAAATCATCCGCAGTTTGTTTTCAACTTGGGTATGGGTAACCTTTGTAAGCAAAAACCTAGTCTATATTTCATCTGTCCTAAGAGATATAGAGGAATCCGTGCAAAAACATTTTACTCCTTTTCACCACATAGTGGTCGAACTTGAAAAAATCCTTTCTTAGTGGGTTCTTACGTCATACTTAGGAACCCATTAGGAGTGAAATTTAAGAAAACTGTCAAAACACATATATGCCAAAATGGAATGTTATAACTCAACGAACGCTGGAAATACGAAGGGTTCTATAATTCACCCCGAATGTAGATTCACCCCTTTAGTGGTTGATTAGGATAAAAAACTGAAATATATTTTTCGGCATTTGTATGGGTAATCTTTGTAATCAAAAACCAAGTCAATATCTTATTGATCCTAAGAGATATTAAGGCATCCTTGAAATCACAATTCCCCCTTTTCACCCTTTAGGAGTGAAATTTAAAAAAAAACTGTTAAAACTATTTCGAGATATTTTAAAAAGACACCTATGTGCCAAAAAGGAATGTTATAACTCAACAAACACAGGACATAGGACGGGATGTATAATCTACCCTGTTTGTAGATTCATTCCTTTAGCGGTTGATTAGGACGAAATCCTGAAATAAGTTTTTCGGCATTTGTATGGGTAATTTTTGTAAGCAAAGACCAAGTCGATATTTTATTGGTCCTAAAAGAATTAAGAAATCCTTGAAATCACATTTCACCCCTTTTCATCCTTAAGGGATGAAATTTAAAAAAAACTGTAAAAATCTTTTCGAGATATTTAAAAACAGATACCTATGAACCAAAAAGGAATGTTGCAACTAAACACACATAGGAAATACGACGGGATGTATTATTCACCCCAATTGTAGATTCACCGCCTTTAAGGGTTGATTAGGGCAAAATCCTGAAATAAGTTTTTGGCATTTGTATGGGTAATCTTATAAGCAAAAAGCAAGTTGATCTTATTGGTCCTGAGAGATATGAAGGAATCCTTGAAATCACAATTCACCCCTTTTTACCGTTATAACTCAACAAACACAGGAAATATGACGGGATGTATAATGTACCCCGTTTGTAGATCCACCCCTTTAGGGGTTGATTAGATCAAAATTAAGAAATAAGTTTTTCGGTATTTGTATGGATTTCGGTATTTGTATCGAGATATAATAAAAAGACACCTAAACAGGTTTTTTGTTATCTTTGTAAGCAAAAACCAAGTCGATATCTTATTAGTCCTAAAGATAGTAAGGAATCCTTGAAATCACATTTCACCCCTTTTCACCCTTTAGGGGTGAAATTTTAAAATGCTGTCAAAACCATTGCGAGATATTTTAAAGAGTTACCTATGTACCCAAAAGGAATATTACATCTCAACAATCACAGAAAATACAACGGGATGTATAATTCACCCCGGTTGTAGATTCACCCCTTTAGGGGTTGATTAGGAAAAATCCTAAAATAATTTTTTGGTATTTGTATGGGTAATCTCTGTAAGCAAAAAGCAAGTCGATATTTTATTGGTCCTAAGAAATATTAAGAAATCCTTGAAATCATATGGTGATTACAGTGACGAAATCTATGTTGTCGCTGGTAATTTGAAGAAAATGCGTTAAATATGACCTGAAAACATGAATTTCGGTATACCCGTGCGCACAAACACCATCATATCTTTGGAACTACTGAATCAATTTAAATAAAACAGTCGAAAACCTGATCGATAATGTAGCTACAGATAGAAAAAGCCACATGAAAATCGGATCAGCAATTCTCGGATGAAAAGCGCATATACGGACAGACAGACGATAGGTCTTTTATCTATATAAAAGGCAACGTTTCTCTGCCTATCGTCTGTCTGTCCGTATATGCGCTTTTCATCCGAGAATTGCTATAGATAGATAGAGATAGAGATAAAATAATAAATGCATGTAAACAGTATATACATGTTTAATTTCAATTCCGTAGGTCCAGCTGTTTCGCCACCATTTTTACTGTACAGTCAAACAGATAGATATGTGAGTGATGATATAATGGTTTCTCGGTTTTACCTATAAAACCCTAAAAATGAAAGGGTTTTAAAACTGTTTTTCAGAACATTAGAAAATTAAATTTAAAAATATTTTCTTTACACTGCGATACATTTTTGTGATAAATTCATACGGCAGTATTCACGTAAAATGCCATGGCGCTGCCACCAAAACCCATCTAATAACCTAACCTAACCTAACCTAATGAACATTTTAATACAGCTGTAATGCTAGAAATCTGGTCTGATATGCTTGTCTTAAAATAGAATTTTTGTGTATTACATCACCTGTAAAGCTAACACATTTTGTTCAGAACAGGGCAATAAGTCTCAGAGTTAATGCTAAATCTAATCAACTACTAGCAATGCTTTGCTTTCTTACAAATAAAAAGTATTCGTCAATGAAAGTTTTGATTGTTTCTAATGTTAAAAAAGGAAGAGAACAAAGTTAACTTGAAGGATAAACGCAACATTACTTCGCACAAAACAAAAATACTTGTTAAACACAAATTGATTCAATAACGAAATTAGGTTAAAACAAAAAATCTTGTAATGTGGAATTCTAAGCTTTCGTAAATTGCCTTCGTAATTTCCGAGCTGTCCAAAACCCTTACTTAAAGTTAAGAGTTATGTAAATAACCCATTTCTAAGGGTCATTCAAAATAAAATATTCCTGAAACCCTCTCTTCAATTATTTAATCAGAACACATAACAAGTTTCGAACAAATTTAAAGGCATATAGAGACTTCATACCCTCGGATAATTCCACGCATACTTTAGAATACGCAATTTGTTCCGGGGTGGGAATTATAGCTCACACGCTCAAGTGGGGGTTCCCCGCATCCTTATCGAAGCACCCGGTACATTTGACGAAGCGTAAAATGTAATTGTTATGTTTATGTGTGCGAGTGTATTTTATGCGGTATTAATTCCCGATGCGTGGATACTTGTCTTGAATTAATGTTGCTTTTATTTAATATGCAAATTAAGGTGTATGCTTTTAAATTTGTGAATTTTCACTGATTTATTTTCAAGTGTATTCAGGCTGAAATACAAATTTCACCTCTGTCCGCGAATATGCGGGTGAAATGCCGCTTTATTGACGAGAACGCACCGACGTATAATATGTAGATACGGCCATTTAACAGAAGTTGTCAAAATGTACCGGTGGATGTAAATATTGGTCGACGAACATTGTTTGTTACGACTCTCTAGAGAGGAACTTTATCCAATTGCCACTGTAATTTGCAGATACATGACATCTCTATGACCGATCTGTCAATTTTAACTACACAATCATAAAAATTTAGTTGTCTGAATTGAAAGAGAAACAATTGCCAGGAACACCAAAATTGTATGCCACAACTTTTCACTCAATGATTCATACATTATTTTCTATTAATTTTCATAGTGTCCTATCATCATCATCATTCTTCATATTGTCACGTGGGTGGTTAGATGGAAATTCAACTCCTGGTTTTAACAATATAATTTATTAAAATAATTAACAAATTTACAATGCAATTGTAGGTTTGAATTTGTCCATGGAATTGGGGAAGTCTTCACCCCGTGTTGGCCGAAATTGGCTTGGACCTATCTCCGAGGCGGGGGTTGCCCGTCAGGAAGTCGAGGAGCTTGGAGAAGCCTACTCCCGCTCACATGGTACTGCTGCTTGGCTCACAAGATGTATTGGCGTCGTTCTCTTGGTCGTCGTCTTGTTGAATGCAAGTGCCTGTAGAGGAGTTGTCTAGGTTCTCTTTCCCGGACTCCGTACAACATCCATGTACTTATACATCTGATTGACCTAGTTCCGATATTAAAAATTTCAAATTTTGTCTGTCATTAGCTACTTGTAGCCAGTTCATATATATAAGCTTTCGGTCACAGTCCAGCGATTTGGCGGTCTTCCTTTACCCATGGTCACCACTCAAAAACCCGTTATGTCCACCTGTCGTCTGTTGTTCTAGATAGATGGTCTTCCCATTTCCATTTTATTCCAGTTACTTGTACAAGGACGTCGGTTGGTTACATCATTTAGCGAAATTCAGCATTTCATATTTTGTCCCTCAGCGTTATACCGAGCATAGCTCATTCCACGGCTCTTTGGGTTACTTGAAGCTTTCTAACAAAAGTTTTAGTCAGTGTTTGGGTTTCCGACCTACGGGTTGGCAACGTACGGGTTAAGACGGGCATAACACATAATTCGAAAGCTTTCTTTTCAAGACACATTTTTAAGAAAAAAATTTCGTAGTTTACCAAATGCTGCCCATCTTTGTGATATTCTCCTGAAAATTTCGTACGTTTGATTATCTGTGTCAATTTGCATTTCATTTGATTTTCAGCGCCTCGGTCAATACAAGGTTTGTCATGTGCGGGTCTGATAAAAAATTATGGTGAACTTTTTAATAACAAAAAATTTATTGGAATGAAGTCCACTTTCCACATGTGTATACCAGATTTCTGGCAACTTCTCATAACAGTACTGATTCAATCACTTAAATTGACTGAAAGCGTTTTCTCCTCACACATCATCTTCACCTTATGGAAGAGCCAGGATCTGATGAGTATGTTGGATGGGGACACACTATAATCTTTTATCCCCTAAAAACTATCGTACTTGAAGTGAGTTATGGTAGGGTGCATATTTAGCATGGAGGATGATATTGTTTCTAGATTTTTCTGGTCTATTTTTACGTACACCATTCCGTAACATTTTTATATTGTAATAGTATTTAAAGTATATTCTATCGAATCATTTTACTAACTTTTATAACATCGTTTCGATTTTTGATGTTACAGGAGTATCAATTTATCGATCTACTACTGAATTACAACTACAATAAAATAGCTAAAACCACTTATAAACTGTCATAAAGCAGTAATATCGTAAACATCATGAGTTTATTTTGCAGATATCTGAGGTTTAAATCAAAACTTCTGGTTGGTGCTATTCACGATTTTCAGTTAATTTTAGGAGCAGATATCTACTGATAAAAAATGGAAATACTCTGTGTTTTATGTAGTGACAGTTTCAATAGCAAAGAAAAACTTCAGCAAATATGGATCTTAAGAAAAGAAGATAAACAACACCTCACAGTTTTAAATAAATGGAGAACTAGCTAATAAAGATATTCGAGCATTGTACTCAAAACAGTATCAAACAGAACATGTGAGGCATACTGCCGCCTTTAGGTAGAAAGCAGTAACCTATTCAAACAAGATTTTGGGTAAATTAAGATTTTTATATTTGCTTGCAGTCGCTTCGCATTATTAGATATTTTTATATAATGAAAATTAAAATATATTAGTAACGCACTGTGAATTTGTAAGATTTAATTAATTCACGCAGGAGTAATATATTTTAATTAAAAAGTCACTGTCTTTTTCATAATATGTATGTATATTTACCTTAATTATTTTGAACAATGTGTATTCTGAAAGATCTTTTCAAAAATATATAAGAATTCAATATAAACACATATATTTATTGATAACAAATTATTTATGGATACAAAATAATTCATTGATGAAAAACATTAAAAATTTGTATTTATTATTTTTATTTTGTACATCCGCAGTTACACTACGTAAAAATCACATTATGTTCGGCAAAAGTAACAAGAATGTATAAATTGACATACTGCTTGATACTGAACAAATTGTCAGTTACTGCTATATACGTTTATCATACAAACTTTTCTCCAGTTTAAACATTATCGAACCTATTGAACCATATCGGCTAATGTTAATTAAGGCTGCTTTGATTAGCAAATTGGCCGATTACCGATTACCAATTAATCGGACTTGCTTTACTGGCCAATACAGATTATTCGGTCGACAGCGATTAATCGGCCGCCGATTATTTAACTAACCTAGCCTAACGTAACCTACATAATAAATAAATAAAATCGCGAGGGTCGCTCCATAAACAAGGCTAAATAAACAAGGGTCGCTCCATGCTTCTTTATCTTGGAGTGAATTGACAGATATACAAACCCAGAATTTTCAAAATTGTGTTTAAAACATGTCAACGGAGTGGCCGAGCTCGTTTAAATCGCGCAGTTCTGACTGATTAAAATAGTCTGAATTGTGAGGTTGCTGGTTCAATGGTGATGATATTATTCGGGTGAGAATAATATGTTAACATTACTCCCATTTTCACAATCATTCATCCCTCATCCAGGTGTAGGAGCTCGCCCCCTCGCATCGTAGATTAGCCTCGTTGCAGAAGTAGGCCAATATAAAATAAAAAAAAACAAAAAAACTTAAGCATCGCGCCAAGGGCGAATTGACGTCAGCATAAATGCTTATATATGTTATGTTATCCTAGTGTAATTTTGAATAGGGGCGATAATTTAAGAAATGCAACCCTGCAATAATTGGAGGCCTTATGTTGAACTAAGGGTACGCTTGATGCTGCTTTAGCTTAGAGTGAATTGACGTCAGACATACAAACTCAGAATTTTCAAAATTGTACTTAACACATCGCGCCTTCTGCATAAGGCCGAATTGACGCCAACATAAATGCTGATCTACGTTATGTTATCCTAGACAAGGTTATATTTACATCAAATATAAGTTCAATTTTGAAAAGGGGAGATAATTAAAAAAATGCACCCTGCAATAATTGGAGGTTTGACGTTGAACCAAAGGTAGCTCGATGCTTCTTTAGCTACAAGTTTTCAAGTATTTTTCTTAATGATATTAATTGTCGTAATAATAATATGTATTTTTCATAATATTGATTTAAAATTTATTATAATTGTCATTTATTCTCTTAATGTACCTGCTCTTGAAATAGTAATGCTCTACGCCACTGTGAGACCTAAATGTAGTCAGCGTGCAAATGTTGGATTACAAGGTATATTCTTTACTCATTGGGATAAACAATATTCCCACTGTTAAAAATAAAGCCACTGTAGTGGTCATACCATAGCAATCGTTTTGCGTCAATTGTTTTACCGATGTCAATATAAATTCTCTTTGTTTCCCTGTCAGTAAAGGTTCAAAATAAATAAAATTAAATTTGATTTATAAATAAAAGCTGTCATATTTATAATTAAAAATATAAATAAATATCCCCTGGCTATTTGAAGTTTGAGCATCCCTGACTGAATCCCCCATTATTTATAGCGATAGAGCGCAAGCCGCGGCTACGGATGGATACATGATAAATATAGATGAATGAACAAGTGAATGGGCGATAGAAAATGGCGGACGTGAAACAAAGGCAGGCGTCAATGTGTAAACACGCATCTTGCTTCTTCAATACTTGGGGCAGCGGCCGCTACCACATAGACAGCTACGAACAACGCACGCAATAAATAACTGATGACGGAACGACAAACTTCCGACAACATTTATTAACGTTCCTCTTATCATTTATCATATAGGAAAAAAAATTAAATTATATTAGAAGGAAGTCAGTAAATTATTTCTGCAAATCTAAAAAATTGATGTGAAGTGTGAATTTTCACACATTTCAGGGTTTCTCAGGTATTTAGTAAGTCAATGATGATTATTTGGGATGCCAAAACAAATTTTATGTTAAAATAATTTTTTTTGTTTATTTTAGTTCGAATGCCTAATACCATTATTTAGGTCTCCAAATATGTGCAGTATATTTTTTTTATACAGCAAGGTTCATTAACATTTTGAAAATTGCGCCTATGGCTTCCATTGGTTGTTATAAGCTCCGCCTCTCTGATTTCGTGTACATTGAAACATAATTAAATTATAATTTCAACAATTTCCACTGGTTATTAAATTTACGAGTTTAAAAATTAAATGCAACATTTGCCAAAATATAACTAGAATTTTGAAAAAATAATTTAAACAAAATAAAAATGCAAAAAAAAACAAAAAATAAAATTGGCTCCACTCGCAGGGATCGAATTGATTTGGTTGGGTAAGAAGCTAGCGCCATGACCATTACACCAGGATACACCTACCAGTCTAACGTGTTACATAAGTATAACTTGTGTACATTATTAATCAAAAAAACATAAAAAATGCGTTTTTTTTCCGAAACCATAATCTGATCAAAAATTCCTGTTGTACTATTCCGGTTCACACCAATGTACATGTACGTATTTAGATTTTTTTTCAGATTTTTAGTTTAAATCATCTGAGCTACAGGGTGTGGGACAAAATTTTGTTTGCACAATTTTGGCAAAAATTTCTTCAAAATAATTTATTTTGCAAAAATAAAAATTTGATCGTTAATCCACGTACCAAGCTCTTTCATTTGATACCCTACTAGAATTTGTTTATATTTTTAGGGGGATATGTTTTTTTAGATGTTTTAGTATTTTTCCTATATGCGGGTCAAAGAGTTGTATAAGCGTGCCAAATTTCAACTTTCTAGGTTTAGCCGTTTGGCTACAGTTTTTACCGAACAGACAGACAGACAGACATACAACAAAATGACGGTATAAGGGTTTTTGGTCATACCTACAAAACCGTAAAAAGCTTAAATCTCTTTGACTGTTGGTTTTGTAAAATAACGTTTTAAATACATCTTGACAGTAAAAAAATCTTTGGAGGAAGAAAGAGATCAAAATAAGTGTTGCGAAAATTAGCAATTACTAAATACAGGCTCTGGGAAATGTTTTAGTTAGCAATAATATTATGTCATATAAAAGCTGTTGCAGAAATTTAGGTCTGATGTTCAGTAATAATGTGTGCTTTAAAAGTCTTGTGAATATGCTCATAAGTAAATCATTCTTAGTACTAAAACATCTGTCCATGAACACATATTACATTTCTATAAAAATTAAACAACTTCTAACGGACAGTCTTAATCAGCTCAATTATATAACACAGTGCACAGTGCCTATGCTCAAAGTAACTAAACAGTTGCTAAGCAGAGCCGCAATAAGGGGGGGCGGAGGGAGCGACGGCCCCTAGCGCACTAAGGAAAAGGGCGCTGATGGGCTTGCTAAGGGGCGCCATTGCGCGAAGATGAGGACCTTTTTTTTGCTCATCACTTAAATTTTGAGGGGTAAGAATCTTGTTTTTATTAATCAAGGGCACCAAAACACGGTCCTGCCCCTAGCGCAAGTTTTCCTTACTGCGGCTCTGTTGCCAAGTACCAGGCTACTAAATATTATAGTAATTTTAGAGATAGTCGTATTCTGTACTTCAAAAGATACTTAGAAAATAGTTTACTACTAATAGTACTTGTTACTATGAGGGCTACCTTTTAAGTTTTTGCAAAAAACTAAAAAGAAAAATTTTTTTTGGAACAAAATGTTTTATTGCATTTCAAAATATTCGCCTTTTAGATTTATACACTTTTACATGCGTTCAAACCAATTCTCGAAACATTTTTTCCACTTTGTATCTCAAAAACATGGTTTTCGAAGGTTTCTACAGCTTCTTTAGGTTATGAAAATCGCTGTCCACACATTTTTGTTTGAAATTGGGTAACAAAAAAAAGTCGTTAGGAAATAAATAAGGTGAATACGGGCAATAAGACATTAATTCGTTGTTTTTCTCCTTCATATAATCAATTGTTTGACGTGCTGCGTGGGAGCTTGCATTGTCATGATGAAGAATGATGCGACGTTTTTGGTTGTTTTTCCTGATTTTGTCGATGATTTCTGGCAAGCAAATTGTTGTATACCAATCAGCATTAACTATTCTCCGATCCTCTAAAGAAATGGTTGCAGCATGTCCAATACAGCCGAAGAAACAAGCGACCATTTTCTTGGAAGTGCTTCATGAACGAACAACTTTTGTGTGTTTCGGTTCATCTTGGAACACCCAGTGGATTGTTGCCAAACAGTGGATTGTAGCTTAGTTTCCAGTTCATATGAATAAATCCAAGTGGTATACGGATTTTGCAGTGGCTAGATTGAATTTTTTTAGGATTCCCTTACACCAATCAACACGAGTCTTTTTTTGAGATTCGGTCAAATTATGCGGAATCCATCGGGAACAGGTCTTTTTAACAGCTAAATGTTCATGCAAAATCAAATGTATTGCAGTCTGCGATATGCCAAAGGATGTCTCTATCTCCCGGTAGGTCATATGCCCATCTTCTTCAATCATTTTGCGCACAGCATCGATGTTTTTTTGAATCACGACCGATTTTGGTCAACTTTCACGAGATTCATCACTGACGGACGCACGACCACGACGAAATTCTACAAATTAATTGTAACTAGTCTTTTCTGATGGTGCTTCATTACCAAAAGCTTCATCCAACGAAAACGTTCAGGAGAAATATACATTTTTTCACAAACTTGTTTTTTTAAACGCTCACTGTCAACAAACTACTCGGTCAATTTATAAGCTGCCACTGATTTCAAAATAACATGTCAAATTTTACGAATATAGTAATGATATATTTCAATATTGCCATCTAGTGGTCGTTTGTAAAAACATAAAAGGTATCCCTCGTATAACAGTTCCTATACGAGTTCTTGTATAGCAACCACCAAATTGCGATTGCTATGGGGAAATAAATAACTATTACTACAGAAATATATTACAAAGCTTCAAGATCAAACTGAACCATTAGATCGATTAGAACCATCAGATTACCCGATCAAAATTTTATTTTTTTTTATACTTTCTAAGCTATTGGTACTAAATCTGCTACAAGAAATAAGTAATTTTAATGTCTTGTACCCTCAATCATGGATTTTTTTTTACGGGCGTTAACCACTGTCAATTATTATTAAGGAAATTTAAAAAAAAATCTAATTGTTGACAAGTAGTAGTAAGGTACCTTTTCCTTTTCTTTTTCATAAACTGGTCCATTATTATAAAATTGTGCAGGGATATTTTAAAATGGAATACACTTAATACTTCTTCACTGTATATATTTCGTATGAAAAGCTAATTATTTAATGTGTTGAAAATACTCAAATATATAAAACAACAGCCAGTTAAAGAAAACCAATGCCCCCCAGTAAAATTGGAAATGGTTAAAAAAATACACCTTTCCAAGAAAGGTCACTCAGTTTGGAAAATTCAAAAGAACACATGTTTAACTTAAAAATGTAAGAAAAATTTCAAAGTTGAATTATGGCACAAAACAAGAGAGAGATGGAAGTAACAATTAAGGCGCATTAAAATTAAGCGAGCTAAAGTTTGACGAGCGATATAGATCACGCGTGCGTTGCATTCTAGCTGTAGCAATTTCATATTAGTGACAGTAACTATAACATAACTTCCATAGGAACGTTCTTATTAACGCGTGTTACAGAATGGAAAAAAAATAAATAAAATAAAGTCTCTAAGGAAATCATTAAGAAAATTATTTCGTAGCAGCGTTACTATATAGCAAGTCCTCGTAACTTTTACAGAACTGCTTATCGGCAGCTGATGCAAGGATACAGAAAGTGTAGCATACTGTATTTGCAGATTGGATTGGATAAGTATAACAGACGAAAATGCACTATTGCTTTTTTGCATAAACTAATAAACTAATAAACACCGCTATTCCTCCATACTTGTGGCATAGTAAAATAAACTTTAGAAGCAATTTAAATCTTCTAAATTTCCGCAATACGTTTACCTTAAATGTCCCTAAACACTCCAGTAAAATTTGAAAACAGCTTGTCATACGAGGGTTGCCTTTTATAGTTCGGAATTTTAAATCAAAAACAATTATTTAGCAACAAAAGTGGCTTTATTGTTTTTCAAAATATTTTCCATGAAGATCAATACACTTTTGCATGCGTTTGAACCAATTTTCGAAGCACTTTTTCCACTTCGATTAAATCACCTTGCGATTGTATATAGTAAATTATGTGGGATTCAACGCGAACAAATCTTTTTGACGATCAAATGTTCATGCAATAATAAATGTATGCTGATCCCACTTATGCCCAAGGATACCTCATTCTCACGATAAGTCACATGACGATCTCGCAGTATCAGTTCAAGCACAGCATCAATGTTTTCCGGAACAACAACCGATTTTGGACGACCTTCACGAAATTCATCCTTAATCGAAGTACGGACAGGACTGAAGTCGGTAAACCATCGATAAACAACCATCGATAAACTAGATGTTACTTCATCGCCAAAAGTCGAATTAAGTTCATCGATGCACTGTTGCACTGTTGTTAATCTAAGTCGAAAGGTGTAAAAAATAATCGTCCGAAAATGTTCACAATTTAATTACATTTTTAGCCGAGATGAATTTTTTCAAGTTACTGTAAACAACACAAATAGCGCTGGTACGTGAAAACATTCTGGACTACGTATACCGTAAAAATGTAAAACTATACGATAGAAGCGTCAGTTGCCAGATGGCAGCACTAGTTTAGCGCAATCCCGAAATATAAGAGGCAACCCTCGTACATGGTTTCTAAACTATGGAACTAAATACAAAATTGCACTAAATTATTTTAGTGCAATTTAATGCAAGAAGTGTATCAGTTTTAAAAATGACGTAAAAGCATCACTACTCTCAGTCTCTCTGTAAAAACCATGGTTAGGTTAGGTTAGGTTAACTCAAGTCTCTACAATATCATCATTGTGTCAAGTAAATTTCCTTTTTGTATATTACCCTTAATTTATTTATAGTTTGCATTTTATGTATAATTGCATATCTTTTTTAATATTTTCTAAGAATGTAAGGTTACAGAGTAATCAGCCCTAGGTTGTTTCTATAGTCCAATAAATGTGTTTTATTATTATTATTTGGGGTTTATCAGATCTTGACAAGCGTCCACTAACCACAAACTTCAGTAAACTTTTAGTGATATGCAGACGTGGAAATTACACCAGATCCAGTGCCCATACCCAGCAACACCGCTTTCTGCATCCTGCAGATCAAAGAGGTGGCATATAGTCTGCGAGCGGGAATGGACTCGATTTCTCTTCTGTAGGAGACTTCTATACCACCAGGATATACCTACAAGGTTACCTTTGTATCCTGGATACAGCTTTCTAGGCTCGACAAGAGAACAATATAATTAGACCATTTTTTCTCATCCTTGAGACAGATTTTTTTCCCAACAGAACTTGAGAATTCTATCACAAACATCTGTTTGCTATCGATATCCAGGAGGGTTATGTTCGGCTTAGTGGCCGTCAGTAAACTCGAGGTGGGGAAGGAGTAATTCCTAAATTATTATTATTATTACTTACGAAACTGCTGTACATATGTATTAAATTCTTGTTGAGATGATATGAAAATTTTCTGCTCACCTGAAAGAGAAAATTATATTAGTATAATAGGAAACTCTCGCAGTAACTAGATCACAATCAAGAACTTGTGTGTCGTTTCCTGGTCAAAGGTATTATCAATAAACCGTCACTCATGTGTCTGTCTTTTTGTCTGTACGGTAAAATAAAAAAATATTCGGTTGATTACAACCGTCGCCTACGGCTAGGGTGGTAATTTTCAACTTCGTGAAATATTGCTTCCATTATATGCTTGTTAAATAAAATACTAATTTTCAATTGTGACTTATAACAATGTATCTATTGTAATACTCTTTACAGCACCTGATGAAGCTAAAAATATTTTAGGAAAACATTGTGTATCTGAAATAAATACCTTATCCAAAAAAGCCATACGAGTTGTATTCATCAATTGTAATTACAGCATTAGACTTACTATTGTATATATTTTGCGCGGGGCCTGTAGCATATGCTACTAGATTAATCCGACACGGCGAACATCTGTTTATAATAGATAGCCTCCAATTTTATTAATACAGATCTACAAAAATCCTTATACGTCCAGGTATCCATTTTTTAACTTTGTAGAAGTTAATTTATTTAGTATTTTCTGTATATTATGTTTCTATATGTTCTTATGTTTAAAGTACGTAAATCAAATTACCAATGACCGGTAATTTAAAATGTCTCCGCTCGTAAATTGTACTGGAATTAACAAATCGTTTTGCGCTCTCAATAGAAATGTTCACATTTTTACTGATTAAGTGATTTAAGTCATTTTATCCGGATGAAACTATTAAAGATATTATCGCGCACTTTATCATCAGATGGAACTAACAGTAGACAGTTTAATGTTGTGGCTGTATTTCTAGATAATCATTTATAAATTTATATCGATCTGTTTATTTTATCTCGGATTCTATTATTTCAATGCTTTATTTCAAATAAATTTCCATAGTAAATTACGAGTTGTAAATTTTCTTACTGTTTTGTAACAAAAGCTAAGAAATACTATTTCCAAAATAACATTTTAAGGGGATCAATTATTTTGAAATCAACTTAATTTCAGAAGTGTGATGCGATGGTGCCTACAATCTCACACATCAACGCGTCTTTACTTAAGTACACGCTCAAGAATAATTGATTTTCCCAAGAATTAGGCAAAGTCCATCAATAAAACAAGGTCTGTTTCACTCGCTTGTCTTAGGGTACAATAACAGATCAGATAAAACTGTAATTTTTGCTACGACCGCGCTATTTCTTGATCATGTCGCTCACTTATAGAAATAAGTCCATTTCAGTATATTTAAATGCATTTTCAGAGATTCTACCAGTACAGTAGTCCATAAAGGTAGAGTCAGTGACCAAATACCGATACTTACCGGTGTCAAACAAGGTTGCGTGCTGTCACCTCTACTATTTCTGTTTGCAATCAATGCAGTTATGCGAGCTGTCAATAATTGCAACCGAAGACTACAATAGGAACTTACCGATCGACTGAAAGACCTCGATTACGCGAATGATATATGTCTGATTGCCCAAACTTTACACGATGCCCAAGAAAAGTACAATGCACTATGCATAGTTGCAAACAAGATTGTGTTAAACCAATATCGCCAAATCTAAAGAGATGAGAGTATCTACTACCAGTAACCAACCACTTCAATTAATGACAAAGATTTCCATCGAACAGACGAGTTCTGCTACTTAGAGAGTATAGTTACTGATAGTGGGGAAACTGATGCTGATATACATAAATAGAAGAATAAGTATGGCAAGATTTGCCTTAATTGGTGTGCTCAACAATCTCTGGTGCTCGACTATTATCCCTCAAAAGACCAAGCTGCACATTTTTAATAGCAATGCAAAGTCAGTCCTGTTGTACACAACTATCAATAATAAATGTTTGCCAATTATAGTAGGCATTCACTAGCCAGATACCATCACTAATAAAGACTTATAGCAGCTCACAGAATAAACAAAGATCCTGCAAGTAATCAAAAAGCGCAAATAGAAGTGGATTGGTCATACACTTAGGCGAGAATTGATTAACACTGTAAAGCAAGCATTGGACTGGAACCCGCAGGGCAAAGGCGCGTTGGAAGACCCAATCTAAAAACGTACAGAAAAAAACTAAACCCAGAATTAAAGATTAACGCCAAACCGTAACCGATGGAGACAGTAACCGAAGCCCTTTGCTCCATGTAGGAGTTATAGGACGCAATGTATATTAGGGAGACCGGAGAGAAATCCATTATTTTATAGTACAATGTTTTTTAGTTTCCATCAATAATGATGATTAATAAATAATTATTACAGTTTCCCAACGTTGTATTAATTTTTTATACCCTTCTATAGAAATTTTCTGGTTTTGACTTGAAATAACTGATCAGGTGATTTTCTGCATCAGTGATATTTCAATTTTTTTTATCTTTGGCTGTATATTCCTTAGACCTAAATAGGTTACAATTGGAAGGCGCGGGATCGGGTGAATACAGTGGATGTGAAATAATTACCCAGTTTACGCCTTGATTTTTTTTTTTTTCGCGGGTTATTTTTGCTGAGTGAGGACGTGCATTGTCACGATGGAATATTTTTCTTTTTCGGTTAAATAAATTTGGAAGATTGTCCTTTAATTTCTGATTTAGTCTCTCTAATTGTTGAAATTTAATCAGAAACTAAAGGAAAAACGTCCAAATTTATTCATATTATATAAAACGAGTAACATAACAAAAAATGAAATATAAAATAGATAAATTTTTAAATTTTAGGAAGGAAAAAATTATTTAGGAAATGGGATTTTTGTATTAAGAATAACACAATCAAAATATAATGAAAATGATATTCAATAACGACACGTCCACTTAACCAACTTAACATAGTATAATCAATATAGGCATGATTTACAATAGCTTAGCAACATGGCCAGAAGTTCGATTTAATCGTTTGGAATAGACTTTATTTATACATTATTTAAAGTTTTCATTGAACCCGAACATGAAAATAATTAGGTTCTTGAACCTAAAAAAAATTTTGTTGAACCTTAATCGAATTGAAATTAACATATTGAACCTGAACCCGAACCTGAAACTAAATAAATTCAGCTTCAGGTCCCTGTGGATAAGAAGAGAACTCAATATTACTGATATTCATTAATGTCTGTATTTAGAATCTTAAATGTAAGGAATATGAAAACTCGAATAAAATTAGAACCATGAATAAATATTACAAATATTATGGACATGCGGAAAAATATACATAACGATAAAAAATATTCGATTTTCTTCTTTCTCACTAACAAGATTTCCACAGCCGTATTCGGCCTGAGGTTCATTTATTGAAATCATGCAACAACAATTGTTTTCTAGTGTAGTATTGACAGATGCATATATAATTCATGCCCATACCACCCGTACATAATACTTATATATTGTCCTCTACAGCGACATTTGTAGCGTATTTCATTTATTACTTATTTTAAGTTTACCATTGTTGCCCCGTTTGGCAGTAACCTTAAAAGATTAATACGATACTATTCACGCTATGTTTATTTACATATACAAGGTGGTCAAAAGAAACTTAAACTACTTATACTTAGGGACAGGGGCGGCGAAAATTTGTGTACCTCGTTTAAAAATTTGCACCACTGTAATAGAGAAATAAATATATTATTACAATTATTTAAATATTAATACAATTAGAAATTATATAAAGAGAATTTATTTATATATTTTCTGTAAAAATCATAAATGTAGTATGGAATAACTGGATTTATTTATTATTATTATTATTTATTTAATAGTGCAGCACAAAGCCAATATAAACAATAATACAAAACAAGAAGAAAAAAAAAAACATAAAAAAATAGGAACAAATATCACAGAATTGTTCGAAATATACATTACAACTGATTTACACGCATTCACATTACTATTAACTAACATATTACTAGCGCTACAATATTTGGGTAGATTATTAATAAGGCGGAAGTCATTATTGTAACAAGTAACGAGAATGGAAACAGCTGCTGCTATAATGTACCCAAAGAGGTGTGGTAAAAAAATTAGCACAGTATGTTTTAAAAAGGTAGACTCGTATACTAGGGTTACATTTGGCGAATCTCCTATTCAACATATTAGCGTGGACACCTATAGATCTACTGACGTTCAATGTTAGCGTTGTCGGACATATTATCCGAAATAATGTGACCTAGGTAATTGACAGAGACTTGCTCTACTGCGGTACCGTTAAGACATATGCCAGGAAAATTGTACTTTTTTCCTCGCGGCTGAAACACAATATATTCGGTCTTGCTGGCGTTGTAAAGGAGATCATGATATTCGGCATACTGTACGCAAATACTCAACAGTCGACGCCGTTCAGCAAGAGACAGACTGATGAGAACCATATCATCCGCATAGCTAACATGGTTGATAAGAGTGCTACCCCTTACACACCCGATTTTCTCTCCGCTCAGTCTACCACTTAGACCGTCCATGTAGACATTATTTATTTATTTGATTATACAATTGATGCAATTGATTACATGATAAAATATACATAACAATAATGACAAAAATACATTAAACATATTCAAGTACGCTACAGTGGCTTTTATTACTAAACAAGTTATTTTACGAATTTATTAGTTTTAATTATTTGTAAAGTTAATGAGGTGTAATGGCATTAGAATAATAAATAGCAATTGTGATCTTGAATGTTTTAAGTGAATCGTGAAATATGTATATGTAAATCAAAATCAATACAAAAATTATTGAATGTAGATACCAACCGATGAACTGGGGAGTTATGCATTGGATTTGTTCTGGCAAATGGATTGTAATTAAAATAATAAACTGACAGACTAAATTATTACAATTGTCAGGACATACTCTTATTTGATTCGCTAAATGTAAAACATGTACATAATCTGTAGAACGTATTGAGCTGCGTTCAGAGCTCTCTAAATTAGTTGACTGAGTAAACAGTGGACACGTCACGTTGACATTGACGTGAGTATACCGACTTAACGATATGTACAAACCCCAGAGATTATTAGTTTCTTATACAAATCTAACAATCTGAAATAAAATTAGGGACAATTTATACAGCACATTTTTATCTATCTAATAGGTATTTTTAATTGTAGAAAAAATTATTATAACAATGTTATTACTCAATAACTTAATAGATATCACAAAATAATGTTTTGTAATTTTTTAAATATATTTGTGGGTTTCAAATAAGTTTTATATTTATATAGTTTTGTGTAGAAATGTTCAAATAATACGTCAACATTTTTTTAGAATACGAATGGCAAGATTTGCCTTTAGTTTGCTGAACAATCTCTGGTGCTCGACTATTATCTCTCGAAAGACCAAGCTGCACATTTTTCACAGCAATGCAAAGTCAGTCCTGTTGTACATAACTATCAATAATAAATGTTTGCCAATTATAGTAGGCATTCACTGGCCAGATACCATCACTAATAAAGACTTATAGCAGCTCACAGAATAAACAAAGATCCCGCAAGTAATCAAAAAGCGCAAATAGAAGTGGATTGGTCATACACTTAGGCGAGAATTGATTAACACTGTAAAGCAAGCATTGGACTGGAACCCGCAGGGCAAAGGCGCGTTGGAAGACCCAATCTAAAAACGTACAGAAAAAAACTAAACCCAGAATTAAGGATTAACGCTAAACCGTAACCGATGGAGACAGTAACCGAAACCCTTTGCTCCATGTAGGAGTTATAGGACGCAATGTATATTAGGGAGACCGGAGAGAAATCCATTATTTTGTAGTAGAATTTTTTTTAGTTATTGTATATATATTATATATATATATAATATATAATATATATTCATTATTGTAAGAAGTAACGAGAATACAAACAGCTGCTGCTATAATGTACCCAAAGAGGTGTGGTATAAAAATTAGCACAGTATGTTTTTAAAAGGTAGACTCGTATACTAGGGTTACATTTAGCGAATCTCCTAGGCAACATATTATCGCGGACATATATAGATCTACTGACGTTCAATGCTAGCGTTTTCGGACATATTATCCGAATTAAGGTGACCTAGGTAGTTGACAGAGACTTGCTCGACTGCGGTACCGTTAAGACATATGCCAGGAACATTGTACTTTTTGCCTCGCGGTTGAAACACAATGTATTCGGTCTTGCTGGTGTTGTAGAGGAGACCATGATCATAGGCATACTGTACGCAAATACTCAACAGTTGACACAGTCCAGCAAGAGACGGACTGATGAGAACCATATCATCCGCCTAGCTAACATGGTTGATAAGACTGCTACCCCTAACACACCCGATTTTCTCTCCGCTCAGTCTACCACTTAGACCGTCCATGTAGACATTATTTATTTATTTGATTATACAAATGATGCAATTGATTACATGAATAATAATTAATAACCATAAAAATAACAGAATATTGAAATAAATAATAATAATAACAGATAATAAAGAATATAAAATTAACAGATATAATAATTTGAAGGTTGCAAATTGAGTATAAAAGTTTGACAAAATTTTAAAAGTATATTAACAAATATTTGAATCTAAATTGATGAAGTGTTTTTTGATAATTTTTTTGATAGATTTTATGTTGTGACAGAAAATGTCTACTTTAGCATCTGCACATAATTTGTTTAGGGTTGATGACATCCTGATAACTGGAGCATTTTGGTTGGATTCCGTCCTGGCAAAGGATTGATGAATGAGATGTTTTTTTCTAAGATCGCGACTTGGAACATTTAGATTAAACATTGACAGCAATGGTGAACAATCGACTGAACCATTAAAAATTTTAGTTGCTGAAACAACATCTGACGATGTTCTTTTGTCCGTTAATGTTCTGATATTAAAATAAGTACAGGCCTCAGTATAATTAGAACATGTCATTGGAGCCTTTCTAGACAGGTAACATAAGAATTTATTTTGTATGCGTTCCAATCTGTTGATGTGTACGTGGAACTGAGGGTTCTAAACTATACTGAAATAGCTTAGCTGAGAGTATACATAAGCGTTATATAGTGTAATAATACATCTTGGGTTGGTAAAATATTTTGCAGTTTTTATAATGAACCCTAGCATCTTGTAGGCTTTCTTAGAGATTTTATCAATATGTTCAATAAAGCTAAGTTTTGAATCGATTATAATACCTAAGTCTTTGATGTGATTTACCTGATTGATAATATGTAAGTCTAAACTGTAATTGAAGTTAAATTGGTTAAAATTTCTATTGAAGTTAATTTTAAAACATTTGGATAGGTTTAAATATAATTTATTGGACAGGCAGTAGTTATGAAAACGGTTTAGATCATCTTGTAAAAGGTGGCAGTCGGAAAATGAAGAAATGTTTGAGAATATCTTTAAATCATCCGCGTAGAGTAGTATTTGGGAGTGTTTGAAACAGTTAACTATGTCATTTATATATATTATAAAAAGCAATGGTCCCAGATGAGATCCCTGGGGGACACCCGAAGTTGTTGCAAAAAATTTCGATTTGTAACCATTTACTGCCACCGCTTGCGAGCGATTTTTTATGTAGGAACATACCCATCGAAGCAGAACACCATGTACACCTACTTCAGCAAGTTTATTTATTAGTATATTGTGGTTAATCTTATCAAAAGCCTTCCTTATTGAAGTCTGTGTAAATTGCATCCATTTGAATACGCTGGTCTAGTGCATTTGATATTTTTTGTGTGTAATATACTAAGTTAGATTCCACAGAACTGCATTTAAAAAATCCATGCTGCTGTGATATAATCGCATGTTGTAAGTCTCGTCATATATAATCGATTCGAATAACTTTGATATAGCTGACAGTTTAGATATAGGCCTATAATTGTTGACCAATGTTTTGTTGCCTGATTTCAATATCGGCGTTATTAGGGATTCCAGTGGCTAAGGATTTTTTAAACAGTATTGCCAATGGTATAGTGAAACCAGCACAGCAGTACTTCAATAAAGAAGAAGGTAACCCATCATTCCCCGCTCCCTTGCCAGGGTCTAACGCTCTCAACCTAGTATACAGACTGCAGCTATTTATAAGGTTCTCTGCATAAACAGATTCATTCTGCTTGAAATTTAATTCAGATTCATATTGAATCGTAATGAAGTCATTTGTTTCAAAAACAGATTTAAAATATTTTGAAAACATTCAACAATGGCCATCCCATCATTTGCGATAGAATCGTCGTAGAACATGATATGTGGAATATTCGATTGAGAATTCTTTTTATTTTTAGAAAACTTCCAAAAATACTTTGGATCATTTATGATGTTGCTTTCTGCTTTTCTAATATAATTTGTGTAATTCTTTTGGATCATGTATTTACATCGACTTCTTAGAATGCTGGAAGAAAGATAATCCAAATCATTTCCATAACGTTTCCAGCGCGTATGATATTTTTGTTTTTCTTTGGCGGTTTTGTTAGTAGAAGCCAAATACCAGTGTGGGAATCGATTATTAAATCTGTTTTTTCTTGGTACATGTTTAAATAGTATCCTATTCAATTTTTCGTAAAATATATTTACAGCAGTATTAATTTCACAATCTGTTAACAGAGCGTTCCAATCAGTTGCAAGAAGATCATTATCAATTCCTTGGAAGTTGGCCTTTGTAAAATTAAAATTATTATTATTATGTACATTAGTTTTAAGTGTAGTAGAGACATTGTTAATTATTATATCAAATTCCAAGGATGGATGATAAGGGTCTTCCTACACAAGACAAAAACTGCGTCTTTTTACATGTATAATTGCTGTATTTAGGTAAGTTTGAAAGAACTAAATCCAAAATATTATTAGTACAATAATTTTGAATTCCATTGAATTGTGCAAGACCGCATAACGACGCCGTGTCAACAAATAGTGTTGATCGCGCGTCCCTGTGATTTGATGGTATTAAGAAGTTTACATTTCCCTGTATCCAAGTTATGTTGGGTAAATTAAAATCACCACATATCATCGCTCATCAATTCATTCAGTTTTTCCATGAAAATATTGAATGCATTTTCATCTTCCGGAGAAAGATAAACCACACAGAGATGAAACTTATTTGGACCACTACCAATAGTCACCCAAATTTCTTCGGCCGCACTACTCCATTTGTCACAGCACTTTACTGAAATATATTTTCTTAAAGCTACTAGGGCACCACCACGGCTTTCCCGGTCTCTTCTAAAAACACTATAGTTTGATGAAAATAGGTCGCTATTGTTTATTCCTGGCAAAAGTGAAGTTTCTGTTATACAAATGATGTCGTAGTCGTTGTTCAGCATACTTTGATAGAATTTATGTGTTTTAGTACGAAGACCATTAACATTTTGATAGAAAACGGTAAATTGTGTAGCCATTTTTAATAGGAAAATCAAAATAATTATAAAAGAAAGACGAAGGTGAAAAACAACGAATGTATATTTTAGTGAGATCCATTTCACTTGCGATGATTTTAGCTGATGATGTTTCGTTCTTGCAGACAAAAATTGTACAGTTTCGAATCCATACAAATTTATATTGTTTAGAATTTGCAATATCTTTCGTCTTTTTAAGTAACAGTTTATTCTCATTTGTCAGATGTTCATTAATGAAAATAGCTGTAAGAATTCCTTGGATCTTCAGTCCTGGTAAACCACTGTTATTTGATGACATTTTTGAACGTCTTGCCACTGCTAAAATCTCGTGTTTTTTAGACCGGGAAATGAATTTGACAATTATATTTCTAGGAGCATTAGTGGAGCTATTTACTCGCTGCACACGATGCGCTATGCTGTATTCATTTTTATTAATACAGCAGTTGATTCCAGTTCCTATTTTATCTAGTACGGAGTGCAGATTTTCGTTAGGGTCTTCTGGGACTCCAACTATCTCTAAGTTATCAATACGCGATCGTTGTTCTAAATTGCCACACCGAGCCCTAGTATCACTAAGTTCGTTTTGTAGCACTTCATTTTTCTTCTTCAACTCATTAACAATTTTCAATTCTTTTTCACTTAAATTAATTTTCTGCTCAAACTCCGTAACTTTGTCGCTACAAAATTTTACCGAGTCGACAAATTCATTGTAGTCATGAAGCATTTCATCGATGGATTTAACATGTGAGTATAGAGCTCAGGGTGGGAGAGTTTTCAGTGCTATTGGCTGAATCTGCAATTATGACTGATTTATTTGGGCTTCCTGGCGTAGAGCGACAAGCAATACAACTCCAAGACATTCCATCTTTAGACAGGGTTCGGAGAGTAGATGCTTCCAATCCTGCACAAGATGCATGAAAATAGTTGGCGCAGGGTCCGCCACAATGCAAACCGGGATATCTAGTGGCAGTGATTTTCCTACTGCAGACACTGCATACAGATGACATGATGTTTTAAGTGATTTTTTTTAAAATTTATATATAGAAGAATATATATATATATATATAGTGGTTCTGGTTTTTACAAGTTTGTTTATGTTAAAATCACTATTTAAATTTATTATTAAAGTTAAAAAATATTTCAAAATAATAGCCAAGTATTGAACCTACGACCTGTCGATTACTGTACAGACAATTCAAGCAACTACGCTAACTAATTAGTTGATATAATTATTTTAAGAAGTGATGATAATTTTTTGATAATTTAAAATTGATTTATTTGATATTTATTGTAGCAGTGAATATTTATTTATTAAATGTAAAATATAGGGTCCTTTAGTTGTGCACTATTTGCTATTATCATATTTAGAAAAACATTTTAAGGTCTTAAGTTAAACAAATTAAAAGTAACACTTCTTCTCAATTTGCACTTAGATTGATAACCTCTTACTATTATTACACTTTATTTATGTAGTAAACATATTCTAATCACTATCATTATATATTATAGTCTTTACAACAATTATTTTCAAATATTAATGTAAATTTTAACTTTTATTTAAATTAGTACAACAAATGAGCAGTATTTCAAAAAGAAATACTGTTCAGGCACGTGACAAGTAATTATATTCTTGAAATTTTTCTCAATAAATGTAAGCCACTATAGTGGCTTAATGTAAGCCACTTACTAAACAAGTTATTTTACGAATTTATTAGTTTTAATTATTTGTAAAGTTAATGCGGTGTAATGGCATTTGAATAATAAATAGCAATTGTGATCTTGAATGTTTTAAGTGAATCGTGAAATATGTATATCTAAATCAAAATCAATACAAAAATTATTGAATGTAGATACCAACCACTGAACTGGGGAGTTTTGCATTGAATTTGTTCTGACAAATGGATTGTAATTAAAATAATAAACTGACAGACTGAATTATTACAATTGTCAAGAAATACTCTTATTTGATTGGCTAAATGTAAAACATGTACATAATCTGCAGAACGTATTGAGCTGCGTTCAGAGCTCTTTAAATTAGTTGACTGTGGATTGTGCGTTATGAATATGTTTAGTAGGTAGTTTTAACATTTAAGGTAGCGTTTACAGGTCTGGAAATTAGTGAGTTACGAATAGTGCGACATCTGTGTCTTTAAACCAACTACGGTAGCTGCGTAAAATGTGTATTATCTATTATTCTTTTCATAATTCTGCTGTCCTAGATTTCTGCTGACTAAACCTAACCAAATTACCTAAATTAATCATATTTACTGTACGCCTTTGTAATTCAGGGCAAGATTTGTTGTAATCGGCGCGACAACATTTTGTTAGGTTATGTAAAGGCATACAATAGGAACGTTCTCTCCGATGTATACTGAGATAGTCAATGTGTTTACATGTCTGTTTCATTAAAACAACTCACTAACTACCAAGTTTAGAAAACTATCCACAATCGGCAACGTACAACTTATTAAATTTAGAGGTCTGAACGACTGCTCGCCATACCATATGACAAACTTGTAGGGACAATCAACAGTGCACAAGCTATAGTCTACAGTCTGCTAATTTAAGAGCTCTGAACGCAACTTTAATGTTCAAGTGAATTAACAGTGGACAGGTCACGTTGACATTGACGTGAGTATACCGACTTAACGCTACGTACAACCCCCAGAGATTATTAGTTTCTTATTTGTATAAGAAAATCTAAACTATAAACAATTATGTCCAAAAAAATGTTGACGTATTATTTTAACATTTTTTTGGACATAATTGTTTATAGTTTAGAACATTCGTCGAAAAAATATTATAATTGAAGATAACGAGATATCACTTGGTACAAGTCATATATATTGAGAATCGCGGCAGATTTGAGGTGGCGGCAAAAGTAGATTACCAAGTACAATAACTATAATTAGTTTTCATAATAGAACAAAATATCATCAAATATATTTATAGAACGAAGCTTTAGCTACAATTTGCCGCATGATACACAAATATGCGTCGAATGGTTTACAAGATAGCGTCTATAATACAATTTGTTTATTTACAATTACATGACAGTTCTTTTTACAATTAGAAATATACTATTAGGTAGATAAAAATTCGCTGAAATTTTTGATGTATAGATTGTTACTAACTTCATTTCAGATTGTTAGTATTGTATAAGAAACTATACGGTTGTGCGCACCCGTAACATTCGAGCATGTCTATGGTGAGCGGAATTTACCGTAAACGCAACGCTTTCAGTATCCCACTGAATATTTCCACAATAACAGAGTATTGTTAAACTGTGTGCAAATTAAATAGAAGCCGTAAAACCACCTATCACTCACTGACGTTATAAAAAACAAATATGAAACCATAAAATATATTTGCAATGCGCATATAGTGACAAGATACATCCACAACTGATCTGTCTGGCAGTTGCAAACTGACCATCTAGTAATGGAATATCAATAAAACAGACAGAGAACATTTTATTTCATCTACACCCCATCTAACTGCAGTATATATGTGACTCCTTACCCCACCAACCCTCTATTTTACCCATGCTAGCCCGTTAACCTACATTGATTCAATATTATAACTGTTATGGTTCACATTATAATATTTTTTGCAATAAAGCCACCGATATGATTAACAATTTGGCTAGGTGCCCGATGCAATCTGAATTTCAAATTCCCTTCGATAAAATGGGGGTCCGGTTTCACTCCAGGGCCGGGCTTAGAAACGCAAAACCCCGCGAGGCATTTTTAAACATACATGGGCTTCGCATCAAATATTAAAATTCTACTCGAGTTTTTCTGCGGGTTAAGTATATGTTTTAAAGGGGACAATCTTGTCAGGATCTCTTATCCTTCCTAAGACATATAACAGGAATATGGCTGTTGTTCAAATCTGAGATAGGCGCATAAAACATTAATTTATTATACAAAAAGACAATGACAAAAAAAATTGAGAATGGTAATGCCTTTATAAAATAATGCTGTTATTAACAAATAATTTAAGAATGTTATAATATATTAGGCCGGACCTGTCATTAGTTTGTGGTAATACGGTTGCTTATGGATGACAGGTGACTCCCTGGTGACTCCACTTGGGAATTTTCACTTTTTGATTCTATGCAAATCCTGGATCGACAGCTTTGTTAAATTAATATTAATAAATATAATAAATAATATTTAGTTTACGGGTTTCACGGACTCGTAGGCATAAAAATAAAATAAAATAAAAGTTGTATAAACAAAAAAAAAAAAAAAAAACTAAACAAACAATCAGAAAATTAACTTTTTACAGAGTTCCGTGTAACCTTACAAAAAATTTATTAAATTACAACTTTATAAAAAATATAAATTTTTAATTCAAATTTTGACATGATTGACTTAAAGGTTAAAATCTAAAAAAAGTCCTTAACAGTGTATTGCATTATTATAATTACCTTCAAAATATTTTAATAAAGTTGTATAAAATTTTTTGATTAAAGTATCAAGTTTAAAGACGTTTATGATGTTTAGAGGTCGGTTTATAATAGTAATACCGATATTGGAAATGAGTTCACTTGTATATTGGCTAATTTTCATAAAATATTTGCTTGATAGTTTTTGTATATGTTGATAAATATATATGATCAAGTGCTCTTCCGGGGTTAGAGGGTTCTCTCCCGGGAAGAAAATTTTGAAAAAATGCATTACATATTGCAATTTTAAAACTGTTTTTCGTGTAAAAATAACCTAATAAGCAAAACTTCTTTTAGCCGGACGGTTAACACTTTGACCACTAACGAATTGTATGCAAGATGATTAGAATAGGGTTCTGTGTTTTTAAGTTTTGTTGGTTAGGATATGTTAATATAATGTTTTTTTCGGTCTATTTTTATAAATTTGTGGTTTTTTGATGAGCAATCACCGTCACTGGTGGGAATGCGGTCGACTTAAGGTCCATCAAGAGACATTTGAACGTACGCGAGCGACAAGCTTGTTTTAATTTTTACGGATCGGCTTGTATTTAGAAAATCTATTTTTAAGAACATGGAAGCGAGAGAAAACTAAAGATCTACTTAAAATCACGCCGCGATCGACCGGTAGATCGCGATCCACTGGTTGGGCAGCCCTGCTCTAGAGTCTAAAAGAAAATTTTAAATGTTATATATTTATTAAAAGAGATACGAGAAAGGTTAAATTAGGAATGATCGAGTATTCCACTTTGAAACTAAGATTATTAAGTTGAAAAATAAATTAAACCTTAAATACAAGAGTTATTACAAAAAACTGTTTTTTTTTTTTTTTCTTTATGGGTCCCCTTATAATATTTTAGGATCGCATAGAAAATGTATTTCTATTTAATAAATCAGTATGGCACTATGGGTTGAACCCACCATTACAAAATTTATTACGATAGGCAGAATTAATGAAAAACAAGTAAATCACAAGCAAATCATATATAATGTTAAAAGTCAAGTATTAATAACTTTTTTAATACTGGGTTTAAACCCGTAGTGCCACAATGATTTATTAAAGAGAAATACATTTTTTATGAAATAAACTAAAAAATATAGAGGGACCCATTTAAAAAAAGTATTATTTTGAAATATGTAACTCGTTTATTGGACAAAACTTGAGTTAAAACATTTAACACCTTTTTAGTAACCGGCCATTAACCTCATAAATAGATTTTTAACAGAAGAAAACAAACTTGTCATTTTGTTTTATGGTCACTCAGATTCTAAAATATATTCTTTGTATTCTTTAAATGACAGCAAACATATCCTTACTTTCCATATGATATTAGTTTTTACAAGGATTCACAGATAGCATACTAGGTTTTGTCGTTTAAATACATATTTTGTCGAGATTTAAATATTTATTCGTTACTGAAATAATATGGCGTGCATTTTCTGTCCTTTTTTGAACCCTTATTTTAAATCAAATCTGGGGTAATTTATATCTGAGATAATCAAAAGCTGTCAATTTGTAAGAACTGAAGATGAATCTAAATAGCATATTCATGTATTCTAAGAAATTGAGAAAATATTGGAAGAGAAATTTCAATATTTTGTAAAATCTGTCATTTATTTGAAACTGTGCAGAATTTCCAGTCTTTCCACGACATCGAAATGATTGCAAATGAAGCTTGTTTAATTCAGTAATAAATCCGTTCCATTTAAATGCTATTCCTATCTCTGTCTTTGACGCTTGATTTAATTCCGTCTTTTGCTAAAAGTTTTATCATTTGATTCAATGATTGGCTGCCAGTTATTAAATTAGCTGATGAATATAGTGAGTTTTACCAAGTAAAACGGACCAGGTAATTCATTGATATAAATCGAGGTAATTTAACTGTCCACATGCAACAAGTAACACACTGCCATTATTAATCTAACTATTTATCATTGTTACATCAGACTTCTTTGATGACAGCAGACGTGCGATGCATTTCGCATTGGATTCTTTAATTAGGTTTGTCATGTGCACCGAGCCTTTTTCGGAATAGATAATCTAGGTCTGTTTCCTAGTTATCAGATTAGAGACACAAAGGGAGGATATTGAAATATAGATCTATCAAACCGTATTGGCATATAGATGTCAGCTACATATTATCAACGATAATAGACCTTGTGGCCATCTGTTTAATTTTATTATGCCATAATTGGTTCTCCTATTCTTGGTACATAATAGCGGCGGATCCAGGGGGAAAAGTAATGATGATATTAACCCCACTAAGATTTGTTTTGAAACGTGTATAATGATTTTAAAATTCATATGAATACATTATACGCTGAAAAATGATTTTTGTTAACAATACGACTTTTCCCTATATAATATAATAATTTGTTTTTTTTGCACTAAAAATGAAGTACAAAATAATAGCAAGAATTTTCGAAGAACCGTGATTTTTTGACAAGTCTAATTCTTGCAAGAAATACATTTTCTGAATAATTTGAGCCTAAGAAAGTCAAAAATTGCATTCACGGTCCTCTATATCGTCTCGTTTTCGACATATTTGTAATTTTCGTCAAATTCCATAAAAAATTCCATAATGAACATTGATGGGAACTGGAACAGTTCAATAGGAATTTTTAAAGTGAGTTTTTCAAAAAATGTCGATTTTATTGCGTCGTCGATAAAAATATATATATATTTTTTAAAATTTATTTTGTGGTATCAAAAGAAAGCTCTTATGACGTAGATTATGGAACGAAAAGTAAATTTTTGAAATTCGTTTTTTTAAACACGATTATAGCCAAAAATGTGCTAAAAAACTTCTTGACCACACCTCACATCAATTTTTATTCGTTATTTGAGTCCTAAGTGCTTCCATTTATTTATTTTTTTATTTAACTAAATTTAAATCATATTGCCAACTTTAACAGCTTATTATTTGACATTGGCTTAATATTTTCCATTAGTTTTTTTTTTTTTTTGTTGGAAATTTACACATCTCGCCTGTTTAAAGAAATCATTGTATGCTCTGAAAAATATTAAAAACTTTTTTAAATTAATTTTGTTGGAAATGGAACGGTCGGAAATTCGCACTATTATGAAATATGAGTACTTACGTGGAACTACGGCATCGCAGACCACGCGAAACATTAATAGTGTATTTGGCTCTAGTATTACTACGCAGCAGACCATATCAAATTGGTTCGCCAAATTTCGTACAGGTAACTTAAGAACCAAACAAAAACAAAAACCTGACTCATCAATCACAGCAGAAATATACTGCAACCAACTGGACGAAATGATGCAAAAACTTCCTAGATTGGTCAACAGATCGACTTCTATCTTACTGCATGATAACGCTAGGCACTGCACAAAAGATTGTGGCAAAACTACAGGAATTGGAACTTGTTCATCATCCTCCATACTTACCAGACCTAGCCCCTACTGACTACCACTTCTTCCGCAATTTGGACAACTTTTTAATAGGAAAACAGTTTAATTCCCACAATACTCGAAAACTGGCCTTCCAGGAAATCATTGACTCTCGTCCGCCAGGGTTTTATACCACCAGCCTGACCAACCTGCCGCATAAATGGTAAAAGTGTATAGATAATATGGGTGCATACTTTGATGAATAAAATAATTCCTTATATTTGTAAGTTGTCAACCAACTTTGCATTTTTTTCTACAAATTTCATCCTTGACGACCTAATACATTACTTAGAATTTTTTCAGATTTTTAGTTTAAACCCTTTTCGGTAAAGGGTGCTGCACATTAAAAAAAAATCTAAAAACATCTTATTTTGACATCGTTCTTTTGACACCAAATAATAAATTTTTTTAAAATGATTATTTTTTTCAACGATACTTTCAATAAAAACTATCTGATCGAAAATTTCTGTTGAACTATTTCGGTTCCTATCAATGTACATTACTGAGATGTTTTCAGATTTTTAAATCAACCCCTCTAGCAAATAGAATGCGGGACAGAAAAATTTATAAATTATTTGGCGGAAACACATAAAAAAATTATTTTTCAAAATTTTTGCTAGTTTACCCACATATAAAGGGAAGCCAAGAAGAGAAATATAGTTTATTTGCTTTCTTAATGCTGTTTTATTTTCGTCTTACTTGGTAACATTAATACTATTTTATGGAGGTAAATGAACTCATATTGCTAATATTTAAAACCAAATATATAGTGTTCATACAGTATTTTACAACATAAATTACATATATACTGTCAGCACTGCAAACCGCAGGATGATAAATGCCTACTGCAACTGTAGAGATTTTAACGTTGTTTACTGCATCTACTAAAGATAACATTTTTTAACAAAACCTTGTCCACCTCCAAATGATTTGTCGGATATCGTCGCGTCGTATACCGTTAACCCGAATTACCTTCGGACTTTTATGAGAATACAACAACACATGTAGTAACAGTGTGTATCTCCGCATTACATACATAAATATTACAGGATAAAGTCAGAAAGCAAAAAGGCATATAAAGGAATGTGATAAATCTATAGAAGTATAAACTGTAGATGGAAATACATATTTATCATAATCTAGCAGCAGCATGGTGCAGGCAGATACAATAACACAGGCACATTATATCGACTGGAATAAAGAGAGCTGGTTCGTTTCTCGGCATGCACAGATTCAAGAAGGCAGCGAGCGTCAACTATAAGAATGATAAATTGTAGAAAATGCCGAATATACCAAAAAGGATTTCTGGTTACTTGAGTCTTATGACAGGCTAGTGCATCAGACAACTGCACATAACATGCTGGCTGCATTCACACAATATTGTATGGCTCAGAACACACCAGTGATCTCCGATTTGACATTGTCCACAGATCATATTTACAAGTACACTTAAAACTCAGTTCACTGTTCTATACTATAAGATTGTTTTACAACAAATTTCGCTTGTTGATATTGTCCTTCCTACACAAACAATATTACCAAGATTCTTAGTTTTGAACATATAACAAAGAGATTATACCAGCACACATATTATTGTAATAGTCAACGCATTTTTTTTTTTTTTTTGCTTACTATTCCACTATTGTTTGTGTAACTAGTGGTTGTGTAACAGGCACGTGTAACTTCCAAAAGACCGAGGGCCGGATAGCAATCTGAAATATATTCGCGGGCCAGAACTTTTGAAGGATCATTTTTTAGAATCATCAGCTTTTTTTAAATTACTTACCACTGAAATTGTCTTTATTAGTTCATGACATTCATAGAAAAACAGAAGAAGAAAAAATAACAAATGTTTTATAATGCATAAATATTGTAAAATAAGAACAAACTGTTTATTTTATTTTAATGGGACGGTTGGGACTTCCTATTTCTCACAAGTTTTTCAATGTTCGGGGAAACAACTGATGTAGCAAC
The DNA here is from genome assembly GCA_963971575.1 of Liopterus haemorrhoidalis. Taxonomy (NCBI): domain Eukaryota; kingdom Metazoa; phylum Arthropoda; class Insecta; order Coleoptera; family Dytiscidae; genus Liopterus; species Liopterus haemorrhoidalis. Next base: position 93,190,032 of record OZ020611.1, read on the forward strand.
ACGCAATGCGTTTTCTAGGTGCGAATTCTTTATTCGCGTTCTTGTTATTGATTGAACAAACTTCATCCTAGAAAATAAGTGCTTCCAAAGAGCGTAATTCTTTTCTGAGCAAAAACTGTGAGTCTCGGAAATTTGTCAACTAGGAAATATTTCTTATAAAACTCAATTAGTGAAATATCTTTCATTTTTGACTTCAAATTTGAGTTCTCGTGTAGCTCAAGTATTTTCATTTGCAGAGAAACCACACCAACATCAACTGTTTAACCGCATTTGATCTCTGTAAACAAAGATATACTCGCGGGCCAGATTCTATGGAATTTAGGATACTTATCGCGGGCCGGATAAAATGAGGTGACGGACCGGATCCGGCCCGCGGGCCGTATGTTGCACGTGCCTGCGCTAAATGCTTCTTTCAAAGACGAATTTTCCTCTAAGTTGTACATATTTAATTGTCATTGTTGGGAAGTTTAAATTTAAGCGCCAATATTTCGCGCTATAGGTTTTTGTTTATTGTGTTGTTAATAATAAAAAAGATTGACAGATGTAAAAATTATCAAAAATATATATTTTCCATATTTATATATTTACTTTTATTTACACTTTAATTACTATCTGGAACTTCCTATAATTGTCCAATTTTCAAGTGGTTATGGGCCCAGGCATGTATCCAGTGTAGTAAGTGAATAAAAGAGTCAGAAATTAGTTAATAATTATTTGACTGATGAACGCCAACTATCTGATATTGGGTTCAAGATGGCAGAAAGTGGAAACAACATGCAAAATGTTGTAAATGTAGAAAACGTAGGTGAACATTTGACAACAATGAGGCTGAATTGTTTAGATGGTACGAATTATAATTCGTGGAAATTAAAGATAATGGGTCAACTGATGAGAGATGGGCTGTGGCATGCTATAGAAGATGAAGTGCCACAATCTAAAACACCTCAATGGATTGCAGCAGATCGAAAAGCGTTTGGAACTCTCCTGTTGGCATTGTGTAATGACCAATTAGTGAATGTGACTGCCTGCAAGACCGCAAAGGAGGTATGGACCACATTGAAAGATATGTATGAGAGAAAAACTTTCGCCACCAAATTACATCTGATGCGTAAGTTGTTTGGCATGCGGTATACTGGCGGACCGATGCGACAACATGTGGCTGCAGTACGCGAAGTGACTCAACAACTTAGTAACATAGGTCGAGTGGTTGAACCAGGGTACATTGTAGCAGTGCTCATGAATAGTTTGCCAGAGAGCTACCTTCCGATGGTGACTATGCTAGAAGGTCACAAGGAAGAAGAATTAACAGTAAATTACGTCACAGCGAAGCTTGAAGATGAGTACGAGCGACGCCAACATGCTGGTAACGATTGTCATGATAGCAGCAAGGCGCTACAGACATCCCACAGCGGAGGGAGTACTTGGAATCAACGTCAACAAGGCAAGACTGGTAAACCGAAGAAAGAAAAAGAATGCTACTTCTGCGAGAAGAAGGGTCATTTCAAGTCAGAGTGCTGGGCCTACAAGCGCTGGAAAGAGCAGCAGGATAGTGGCAGCAGCAACAATCAGAAAGGGGCCAGCAAGTCTCGCAAACGTCAAGAGCGCAAAGATGAAAGCGGAGCCAGTGAACAAAGCGACATGTACGTATTCACAGATTTCACTACTGAACATGATGTATATTTTGCAGGAAGTGGCCTCGGTGGTCGTTGGTGTGTTGACTCAGGTGCAACATGTCACATGACGAATAGAAGGGATGTGTTTGTAGAGTTGCGTCCTGTGGATATAAATATTCATCTCGCTGATGGTACTATTGTCAAAGCTACAGGATCTGGTGAGGTGAAGCTATCATGTCACCTACCAGAGGGCGGAGTACATATGATAACAGTCAAAGATACGTTGTATTCTCCCGACCTCGACGCGAGCCTAATCTCCGTGCCACTGCTGACAAAACGTGGATTTCGGGTTGTATTCGACAAAAATGTGTGCACCATTGAGCAAGGGAAGAATATCATTGCTAGGGCAGTAAGAACAAACAATATATACTGTCTGGAAGCAGAGAACAGGACGGAGAAGGCAGGGCGAGCCGTTGCAACAGCGAGTCTGCAAGAATGGCATCGCAGGCTTGGTCATCGCGACGTCAAAGCAATTCGTCGAATGATAACTGAAGATCTGGTGAGTGGTATGATCATCAAAGGCAAGGGTGGTGACGTCGTGTGCGATCACTGCCAGCAAGGTAAGATGACACAGAAACCATTTCCAACCAGTACTTCAAGAGCTGAGAATGCATCGGACCTCATCCACAGCGATGTTTGCGGACCGATGCAGACGCCGACTCCTAGTGGAAACCGGTATATGGTGACTTTCGTGGATGATTTTTCTCGTTTCACAGTCGCCAAACTAATCCGGACCAAAGATGAGGTGACTGACGTATTTAAGCAGTATGTGGCTTCCCAAATGAATCAGAAGGGGAAAAAGCCAAAGATTTTACGTACGGATAATGGTAAAGAATATGTCAACCAAGAGCTGGAGAAGTTCCTGAAAGACCAGGGAATCGAACACCAGCTGAACTGCCCTTACACGCCACAACAGAATGGAGTTGCTGAAAGGAAGAACCGCTCGCTGATCGAGATGGCGAGGTGTATGCTTCTTGATGCTGACCTACCCAAAAGTTTCTGGGGAGAGGCAGTGTTGGCTGCGGCTCACATACAAAACCGTTTGCCTAGCCGCAGTGTCCAGAGCACTCCATACGAACATTGGTTTGGATCAAAGCCCGATGTGAGTGCCATTAAGCAATTTGGTTCACGTGTATTTGTGCATGTTCCTAAAGTTAAACGCCAAAAGTGGGACGACAAGGCTGAGGAAGGCGTACTCCTTGGTATGGACGCTCACTGCAAGGGATACCGGATATGGAATCCGAAGACAGATCGTGTCACTGTGGCAAGATCGGTAAAAATAATCGAAAAGGAAATATCAACGGATAAGAAGAAGCTCAAGGAGACTATTAGCTACAATAAAATAACTGACTGGGACGATTTAGAACCAGAGTCAGAAGCGGCAACGCCACCAGAGTCAGTGTCTGTTGAACCTCTCCAAATTAACGAAGTTGTGATTGGCGAAGAAAGAGTTCGTAATCAGACAACGGAACAACGTGTTTCAACTAGAACCACTAAAGGTAGTCCTCCAGAGAGACTCAATTACAGGGCCGAGTATTCAAGGATGCATCAAGTTGGTGGCGTCGGAACGGTGTGGCCAAAGAACAAAACACATCGACATTCACCACCATTATCTGAGAGATCTTCGAGAGCAAGGCATCATCAAAATGGAATATTGCCCCACTGATGAGATGGTGGCTGATATTTTCACCAAACCTCTGTGCCGAGGCTTGTTTGAGAAGTGCTGCAAGAAACTAGGACTGTGGAACTAGAATGCCGCGCTTCATTGGCGAGAAGGGGTGTTGGGAAGTTTAAATTTAAGCGCCAATATTTCGCGCTATAGGTTTTTGTTTATTGTGTTGTTAATAATAAAAAAGATTGACAGATGTAAAAATTATCAAAAATATATATTTTCCATATTTATATATTTACTTTTATTTACACTTTAATTACTATCTGGAACTTCCTATAATTGTCCAATTTTCAAGTGTCATTAATACATTTCAGGCAATATAACCTCTGCAAAGTTTCGTCTTTTCCATAAGGGCACACGGGCCACGAGCCCAGGGCCCCCGGCTTGATGGGGGCCTCAAAATGTCGAGGTCGTCGTTTATGCGCAATTTTTAGGGCAATTTTACTAAGAATTGCCGTTAAAATTTCTAAATTTAAATGTATATCGAAAACCAGATGAGATTTATGGTCACCAATTATAGTAGAGAGCGCTGATTTTCACGGCTAAAAAGAATAAAAAATGAACTACGAACGACGATGTTACAAGAACGACTGAATAATTTATCAATCATGTTCATAGAAAGTGATATCCTTCAAAAAACAGACTTTGAGAACATAACAGAAGATTTTGCACAACAGAAATCCAGGGAGAAACCATCATCATTAACGTCAGTTCAATTCTCAAAATAGTAATAATTTCACTTATATTTGATTTGTATAAAGCTAACCATAATAACCAATAAAATCACTAAATAAAAGTAACATACATACTGATCTTTTCATTCGCATTTTTTTTTTTTTTTGACTTTCTAAAAGGGTCCCAAACTATGTGTGCCCAAGGGCCCCTGCATGGTCCAAAATGGCCCGGTCTCTGCAAGTAGAACACTTATTTTATCAACTGTTTTTCCCGGAACGACACAAACATGCGTTTTGAACGCGATCTTACGCTGGGAAGAATCGAATTACATATACATCGCATGGGAATTACGGAATTATGTACGTGTCACATAACTTGATGAACTACTGAAATAACCAAACTGCATAACTGACAAACTGACAAACATAAAACACGATTAATTTGTCTGAGAATGCCAAAATGTGTTAAACAATATGAAGATTACGCCCGTAAATTTAATATTCCAAACAGTACTGTGCCAACAATTTCTGTTCAGGAAATATTTACTTATTATGCAGGTTTAAGTATGTTTTTTTAGTTCTCAATATGATTATTATATACGGGTCACAGGATTCTATATGCACACCAAAACCACAAGTTGTTTCAGTCAAGTGGATTCGTCGTGGTTCCTTGACTCAAAAGAAGGCAAAAATGACCCTGTCAACCGAAAAAATCATGGCATTCATTTTTTGGGACGCAAAAAGAATTTTATACTTAGACTATCTCCCAAAGAACCAAATAATTAACATACAATACTATATTGAACTTCAGGGCCATTTGTTAAATGAAATTCGCGAGAAACGCCCTAGTTCGGTCAAAAAGAAAATCCTCCACCACCATGACAATGCACCTGCCCATTTTAACCCTGTCATTGCAACTCGACAAATGAAGGAATAAAAGTTTGAATTAGTTGGTTTTCCACTGTTTTTCACCAGATTTGGTACCGTCCGACTTCTTTGTCTTTTCAAACGTACGAAAATATTTAGCTGGAAAAGGTTTTCGGTTGGATGAGATGGTTTCGAAAAAAAAAAAAAAACACTAAGAATATCATACGGATACTATAGCATACCTGAAGTAAGTGTATAGAATTAAGAAGTGATTATATTGAGAAATTATAATAAGATATATATATTTTGTTACATTTTCATTCACCCTTTTTTCATTCCACCCTCGTATATGTCTATATTTTTCGGAATTTGTTTTGTATGTTTCGGTATGTGTATATGCATACCAAATTTCAATTCTCCAGTGCCAGCTGTTGGGCCACTTTTTTATTTTACCATATAGACAGGGAGACACACATGAGTGACGGTTTCTTAAACATATAATTTAATTTAATTAAAAAATAATAAATCTTATTTTTACATAAAATATAATTTTTATAATTGTACAAAATTTTCATTTACTATTTTTCATCCCACCTATTTTTCATTAATATTAGACTAGAACTGGATGTATTTTTAACTATAATTCTAATATTGTACTATCGAAGACATATAGTAACAACTTTTGGACAATGTTTACAAAATCCCCCTTCAAACTCTATACAGATGGCAGCACATAACGACTACACTAAATAATTCAAGAATTGTCAGTGGCTCTAAAACAATAGTTTCTGGAAGCGAGCTAACCATCTTCTAGTTTAATGACAAAACACTATCTTAGGTTAGGTTAGTAAGTGTTTGGTTAGAAGAAGCCGAGCGAAGCGAGCTACCCATCTTCTAGTTTAATGACATAAATAAAAGTTCTGCACAGTCCAACCTGTTTAGAATCTCTGTATATTGAACAAATGACGTGTGTGTGACGCATGCATAGTGTGCAGTGGGATGTTGTAAATCTACACCCAACTTTTTCATTTAAATCATTTATAATATAATATAAATGTAAAATAGTTTTTGTATTTTTGACGTTTAAACATTCAACTCGTCCCGGCGTCCCGTTACAATATTATATTAATATATTATTAATTAAGCAATAATATTATTTTAATAAACAACCTATGCTGGCTGATAATACAAATTTATTTGCTTCTAGTCATGATTAAATTTGAATTGATAGTAAAGCTTGAGAATCAGATTTAGAAATAAGTCTATATTCTATATATTAATGATACCAAAATTGGTAATGGTAATACGAATAAATATTTTTATGAAACTTTACCAAGCATTTCATTTAAGAACCTTTTACCTTTATTCCAATTTTGACTAGTAAAACTCCGAACTATACAATGTATTTATATAATAATTGTTCTAAATAAGGAACACTTATATAATTTTTTCCAGTCTCTACGTAGTAAATACATTGTTATGACATTGATTTGATGGAAGTAGATATACATTACTGAGGAAGCTTTGGTTACTATTAACAACGGGCTGTAAGTAAAAATTTACCTCCCCCAGAGAAGTAAGTGAAAAAAATTAAACAAAACCTAAATTTTTATGCGATCTGGTAATGTCCCTTCGTTTCTCCGGCAGTTGAAGGAACATGCAGCGTTTGCAGCCTCATCAGTTCCCATTTCTCTTTCACTTTTGTTCAAATTCATTTTACAAACTTTTGACACAATTCTTTTAATATTCACGCTTTGTTTGATGAAAACCATAGCTGATATTTTATTCAAATATCTAGAATAAATTAACAAACTATGCAATTAAAAATAATTTTGAGAGTGGAAAAAATATTATAAAAAATTCGGGTGGTAAATATTTTTACCAGTCTCGGACTCTATTGCTAGACCTCTCTGTCGCTCAGGCGCAAAACCCTCCTCGAATGGTAAATATTACTTACCTCCCTTAATGTTTAAATAACTGTTATAAAATCTCAAGAACTAGCGATCCAATCCCAACGCTTTCTTTTGATACTCTGGTCCGTTCTGCCTCCCACTGGGATTTGTTAAGCTAGCATACGGGGAAGTCCCTGTATACGTGCTCGTGCCCTTTCGCTGACCCCTGACACAAATCGGGGGTTCACCAAATTCAAGCGACAAGCGAAGATCAAAAAAAAAAGATCCTCACCTCCCAAATTCAAGTGAAGAGCAAAAAAAAGGTTTTCACGCGCAATGGCGCCCCTCAACAGACCCCGCACCCCTGGCAAATGCCCCGACGCCACCCCATTGCTACGGGGCTAAACGACGGACACTGCCTGCTCTACTCGGGCAGGATTTACTTGACCAACACCCGCCAGAAAAAGGGTAGGGTTCAATCTAGAAGGCTATAAAAATTAACGGATGCTATTCGTTCGGATGGTTAGAAAGAACTATTGTCTTCTTTCACTCGTTCTTGTCACAGCTGTAATAGAAGCGATTGACACACACACACGTTTATCTGAATTTATTCAAATATAACAAACAAAAATAAAAACTACGGATGTATGTTGGGCTTGAGAAGCTCACAGACGTAACTGAATTTTACATAGAACTGTGTGAAATAGATTTATATTTGTTTATCGGTTCAGTATAGTTTAGTATAAAGCAGTAAAGCAGTAAAGCAGTAAAGCAGTAAACAGTAAAGTATAGTCAATAAATCTGATTGCTTGTCTTTAATCGTCCAGGAATAGGACGATCTTCAGTCTAATAACTGAGTCTAATATTGATGTAGTAACAAAAAGGATCTTTGGGGTCCCAATAATATATAAGAGTGCAAGGAAATCTAGGGACCGAACATATCGAGAATCGTTGCTCGAATTCAGTATTGAATAGTAGACACAACGGGAAGTCACAATATTTCTACAAAATATAAAATATTAAAATCAAGTAATCAAATTCAGTATAAATTTAGAAGTTCCATTCAAAACAATCTCTTGGGTGCAGACTTTTATTGTTCAATTTTATGTTTTATCTTAGTTTGAGAGAGCGTAAATTTAGTTAGAAGTGTACAAAGTTACAAATTTATAACGATTTTCCCGTTTGAAAAAGTTGAAACTCAGGTGATTACTTCCTTGAAAGTTGTCTCAATCCATCATATAGTTCGCAACTTGTGGTCGCGCATCCCTCTAAAGAGATGTTGTTATTATAATGGCAAACAAACAGATAACTTTCGAAAACAGATACTCAGCTTACGCGCTCATTAATCGACATGTTCGTACCTCATAACTCATCACGGCGCAGGTAAATGACCTAAGTATTACTACTCTTGATGAAGAGCAATAATTGGAGTAGAGCTAGGACGTAGTAATAACAATTCAATTTTAGATCATTTATCTTGGAGGATGATCAGCAACAACTTATTACTCAGGGAAAGATCCTAGGCGTTCATCGAGTAGAAGAATTTCATGACTGGTGAATCTCCAAAAGTGGTTCAGATAACTATTTATTCACAAAATAGCCCTGATGATCTAGATCAACGGTTGGCAAACCGCGGCCCATGTTATTGTTACATGCGACCCGCCATGAATTATTATATTAGTATTGATACAAATGACTTTTTTCGGGCCCTCGGCAAGATTTGGTCCCCCATAACACAATATAATACAAGGTGTCTCAAAAGTAATTTTATATTTAGTGGATCGATTAAAAAAAAAGTAAGCCGTATATAGACAAAATGTTTATTAATTATTAAAATACACTTTTTGAGGATTTATTTCTTAAAAATAATATCGTCTAAATGTAGACCCTCGCGTTCTCGGCACTCATTTAATCGAACAGTAAAATTACTTATGACGTCTCGGCAGGTGGACTCAGGGATGGATGCCATTTCGTGACGGGTATTTTCTTTCAAATGCGCCAGTGAAGTCGGTTTATTGGCGTAAACTTTAGATTTAAGATAACCCCATAGGAAAAAGTCCATAGGGGTTAAATCTGGACTGCGTGGAGGCCAATTTATGTCACCTCTCCGGGAGATCAATTTGCCTGAGAAAATTTCACGAACACGTGGCAGAGAGATATTGGACGTGTGTTTAGTTGCTCCGTCCTGTTGGAACCATGTTCTTTGGTTATAGCCAGGAAAGTTTTGCAGTTCAGGTACCAAGAAGTTGTCTAACATCTCCACATAACGCTCTGAATTCACTGTAACTGCACGCCCCCTTTCGTCTTCAAAAAAGTAAGGGCCGATAATTCCTCGCGCCGACATCGCAGCCCATACGGTCACTTTAGGCGAATGTAGGGGTTTCTGATGTTTGCGTTTCGGATTCGTTGCACTCCAGTAGCGGCTGTTCTGCTTATTTACGTGGCCATTAAGATGAAAATGAGCTTCATCCGAAAACAAAATGTTGGTAAACGTTGAAAATCGCTCAATCACCTGATTTACGAAATTAAGCCTCTGACTGGCATCTTGGGGCTTTAATTCTTGCACCAATTGAATTTTGTAGGGGTGCAGCTTTAGGTCTTTGTGCATAATGCGATGTAATGATGATCTATGCACATTTAAAGCACTTGCGCGCTTCCGAATTGAAAGGTTCGGGTCGTCACGAACAGACTGATTAACATTCTCCACGTTTTCTACCGTTCTTGATGACCTAGGTCGCCCGGATTTTGATTTATCCAGCGTTGTACCAGTCTCTTCAAACTTTTTAACCCAATGGCGAATGAGAGGCATGCTTGGCGCATCATTTAAGTGGCGAAAACCTCGAATACTACAGAATTTTCTACGCGCTACAGTCGCTGAATCACCGTTTTTGTAAAACTCTCGCACCCATAACGCGCGGTCTGCTCCCGAGAAACGCTCCATAGCGACTGAATTCCCAAGAGCCAGGCTACAGATTGACATAACCCCCGCGCCCCTCGGATACGTTGCGTTCACGCAGTAAGCTAAATAAATATAAAATTTCTTTTGAGACACCTTGTACAAGTGATGTCCTAAAAAAAAGATCCTCTCTTTTAAAATCCAAGTGATGACTAAAAAAAAAAGGTCTTCACTTTTAAAATCCAAGTGTGATGACCTTAAAAAAAGTCCACATTTTTAAAATACAAGTGATGACGTAAAAAAAGTCTTCACTTTTAAAATCCAAGTGATGACCTACAAAAAAAAAAGATTGGTAAAAATAGTGTGTCCCTTTTAGTCATACTATTTGCGCAAACTGACCCTTTTCAAAAAAACTTTGCCCACCACTGATCTAGATTTTGGTGTTTTAGGTATCCTTGCAAGAAGATAGCCTAATGCCGGGTTTACATTGGTAGAATAAAAGAGCTAGTAACTAGCGCAAGTAACTAGGAACTAGTTACTATCCCTGTGTAAACAGTTGACAATGTGACTAGTAGAGTACTAGCTTCTATTAGTTGGGCTTGGATAGCAGCTAGCTCATCGACGTATTTACTAGCTGCTATCTTTTCCCCCACTACGCAAAATTGATTCATTTCAAATTGGCGGCAAGCGGTAACCTGTCATAACAAATAGAAAAAAACCCATATCAGGTAAGTTCCAATTTATTTACATAAATTGCGTAACATTGATTTATTAATTGATGATTTCTGAAATCATATGTGAAATAGATGTCTTTTATACACGAAAAAGATGTTGTAGACTACGATAACTATTTCCTGTGGCTAGGAATTAAAGCGTTAATTCCAATTTTATTCTTGCTGGAATCGCCCTTATTAGTGTATCAGTTCGTTGTATTAATGGACTAACTAAATTTAATAGCCTATTAAAATCATCTGGTGTCATTCTTAAACAGTCTGTACTCTTTTTGATCTTCCACGGCTAATTCACGAAATAGAAGGGCTGATGCGTCATGGGTAGCTCTTCTATCAATTTATTTTTAACCCATTTTCGTTTTATTTCTTTTAGGCTAATATTTCAGTTCAGGCTTATATTCTGTACCGATTACTTCAATAAGACAATCAGTTATTTCCTCCACAAGAAATAATGTAATACAAAATACCATTTTTAATGGCATCACGCCGGCGACGATGTATATTCATATTCATAAACTATTTTTTGCAAAAAGATTATTGCACAACAAAATCACAGTGAACATGTCAAATGTGTTTTGATACTTACTATCCAGAAAATAAGATAGTATGCCAATTGTGTACGAATATCTACTATCCCGAAAATAAGATAGTAGAGTAAAGCGCGTAGTACTTGCGCTAGTTACTAGCTCTTTTACTCTACCAATGTAAACCCGGCATAAAAGACAAAGAATTGTGCATGCGTGGTAGTCCAATGCATGTTTTTTCAATTGTTGAAGATCCACTATCGACAATTCTCCTAGTTAATGTGTCCCACAAGATAAAAAAGGGCATCATCACTAAAAATTATGTTGTTTAAATAGAAGTTTTCAAACATTGCTCCACAAAAATTAATCTTTCCATAATCTGCTTCGGAAAGTGCTTGGACAAGTTGAATTTTTTTACGAATTGAATTACGCTGAATTACAAACAATGACCGCTCTTTCCGTGTCGACATTCTTAGGGATCATTATTGACCGCTTTCGTCCTCGGGGTTTAATATTTACACTGAACTTTTTCACCCATGGCTTTAACAAATTACTACCTAGTGCATCGTTCACATGGTGAATATTGAAGCGGCTACAAACTTGACGCCTGGTTGAAGTAAAGGAACACGATGCACCACGAACAACTACTCCGTAACTACTGACAAATTTGCATTTACACTTTACCCAATGCCGGAAGTACCCGCCTCTAATTCGTATCAGTTAAAAAGTTATACAAAGCAGGATAAAAAGATTCTAATGTGCACCAGGAAATTCTAAACATTCTAGAGATCTACTGATATTTATTAACAATATGAGCTATTTACGTAAAATATACAAAAAGAATGTTTCTCAATCCACTGAAAACTGAAACAACTGTAAAATGCTTTTTGAATTCAGTGTTCACTAAGAACTGACAGGTAGATTTAGTGTGTGGATACAAACTTTCATCAAAGTATCTGAGAAGCGAATCACTAAATCACTGTTGTTGTGTATAATTTTCATCTAATCAAGACTTACCCTTTCCTAGTAACTTAAACTTTCAGTAATAAATTTCTAACGATTTTCCAAAGAACAAAAAACAAACCTAATTCTAATCTAGCTTATCAGACAAAATAAATAATTCTGAGCTCTTATTTATAAAACATAATTCTGTAATCGATACTGTTATATTTTGTATAGTTTTTTCTTGTAATGAAATGTAACATTACTTACAACTATGTTATCTGTAGTGAGATCTGGTTTGAATTTTCTTGGGGCACGCAGCGCTCGATGTAAATCCATTCCGGGGATATTTTTAAAGTAAATTGTAGGTTAGCAACTTATGTAATGTATTTTCCATTTATGGCTGTATGTAGAGAACATTCTAAATCTGTTTCCTTAAAATTCTGTAAGTGTATTGCGTTTTATTTATAGTGATGTTCTGGAAAATGGGAAATAAGAACTGAACGTATTGTCGTAGATAACAAAAGTCACATTCTCACTTAACCATGGTAACTTTCAGAGAATTATTTTTAATACAAAATAGACCACATTAGTGTGACGTCACATACATGCATACTGCCATCTGACAGCGGTTTCCTTTGGAAGTATTTGGCTGGTTTAAAATACATGTGTCATTACTTTTATTACCTTAATTTTATGAATATTTTTAATTTTGGAGCAAAAAATATGTATTTTTGATAAGTATATACTAATATATACAGTCCAGATACTTTATATTTGTGGAGACGTACTGGTATAGTAACCATAAAAAACAATTGGCAAAGTGTGCCATGGATTGTTAACAAAAATAAATGAAATGTGTTAGAAATAATAATTTATACCGTTGTGTAATTTGTAGTAATTTTGGGTGTGTTTTATTAAATTATATTAATTTTTATCGTTTACACCAGTATATTTTTTAAAGAACCTGGTAGTCTCATTAAGACGGGTAGTTTTTTTGAGTACTACACGACATTGTGGCGACCGTGACAGGACTTACGTTAGTGATACGTATGCTAAGATATTGGTGTAAATAACTGTAACAGAGTGCAACCAGTGTAATATTGTGCAAGGTTGGTGTTGCGAAGTTGCAGTTGCATAAAAATTATAGAGAAGATGGAACAAGGGCCGGTTAAGAAGCATCGAAGGGTAGCAAGGACTGCCTTTACGAAAGCCGGTGTACGTTTTGAAGAATTGTTGACCGCATCTACCAGGAACACGCTAGAAATTCAGGCTGCATGGGAATTTCTGCAAAAGAAGTTTGATGTACTATCTGGTCTTGATGAGACAGTCCTAAATGAGCTGTTAGCAGAAGATGCAACAGAGGAGGCCTTGTCAATGGAGACAGAAGCATCAGATGAGTATCTCAAAAGAATAACTATGCTGAGGGTTCGATACAACAGTGTCACTCGTAGTGCTGATGCTGAGGTAAGATCAGAAGCAGATAGCCATTCCGTGAGCACACAAGTGGAAAACAACTCAGGTAAGCGCAAATTTAAACTACCTTACATCGAGTTTAAGAAGTTTGACGGCGAGATCCGTGATTGGTTGGTTTTTTGGGGTCAATTTAAGAAAATTCATGAGGATCCCAATATTGATGACTCAGATAAATTCCAATATTTAATGCAGGCCACTATTTCTGGCAGTAGAGCTAGACAATTGGTGGAAAGTTACCCGCCTATTGGGGAAAATTATTATAAAGCCATTGATGGGTTAAAGTCACGTTATGGGCGAGAAGATTTACAAATAGAGGTCTATGTTAGGGAGCTCTTAAAGATGGTTTTGGGAAACGTTGTTTCGGGAGGTAGGATGGACATAGCTGTACTGTACGACAAATTAGAAACGCAACTGCGCGCCTTAAATACTCTAGGGATAACTACCAATGCTTGCGCGGCTATGTTATTTCCCTTGATTGAGTCTTGTCTTCCTGCGGAATTGTTAAGGGCATGGCAACGTTCATGTAGGCCCTCTGCAAGTAGAGAGAGAGGTGAATACGGTGGGAGCTTGGCACTCACGAATCCCCTGCAAGATCGTTTGGACGGGTTAATGGATTTCCTCCGTTTGGAAGTTGAGGCTGAAGGGCGCATAGCTATGGCGGCCAACGGCTTCAGTTCACTATCGGTGGAAAACACCCGTCACAAAAAAGAAAAATCTAAAGCACTGGATCCCATTTTACCTACAGCGGCTGCGCTGATGAGTTGCGAGGTTGCCAAATGTGTTTTCTGTGACGGAAATAAACATGGGAGCGAGAACTGTTTCAAGGCTCAGAAATGGACACTTGAGCAAAAGAAGAAGATTCTGAGCGACAAAAGGGCATGCTTCCGGTGCTTAAAAAGCGGCCATCAAAGTAAACAGTGTCGAGAACCGGTCAGATGTGTTTTATGTGGTGGGTCTCATGTAGTATTAATTTGTTCTCGGTTACCAGCCGACAAGTCTGACTCGTCGACATTGCAGAATTCGTCACCGCAGAGGGTTCAAGAAAAGACACAAGAGAAAGATGAGATAGTTATGGCAAACCACTCAAGCGCTCATGTGATGTTGCAGACCCTTCGAGTACGCATGTATGGAGATGATGGTGTGCGAGAAGTCCGTGCTCTTATTGACACTGGCTCCCAACGCTCCTATATATTAAAGACAACTGTGGAGGAGCTCCGTTATGAACCAAAGAAGGCCGAGAAAGTAGTGCACGTATTATTCGGCGGTTCCAAAACGGCGGAACAGCGACATAAGTGCTATAACATTCAGTTGGGTAGTAAAGACAACAGTTTTAGATGCACTTTTGAAGCACTGGATCAAATAACGATTTGTAGTGGGATTCCTCCGGTTCATTGCGGTGTTTGGACGGAAGAAATTAATCAGCTGGGCATAAAGTTGCATGATGTCGTACAAGGCCCTATTGAATTGTTAATTGGTGCAGATGTTGCCGGAAAGTTATACACCAGGCGTAAACACGTTTTAGAATGCGGGTTGGTGGCCGTCGAGACTTTCTTAGGCTGGACGCTAATGGGGAAAGTTCCGGGAACTCGTTCTTCCACCACCAGTGCATCTATCTTGTCATTGTTCGTGAAGGACGACATTACAAATCTATGGCAACTGGATGTGTTAGGAATAACGTCGTCTTCAGAGAAGCAAACTAAACAAGAAATTGCTCTAGCTGCTAAAGAGCATTTCGATGAAACAGTAGCTGTGGACGCAGATGGGAGATATGAGGTTAAGCTACCTTGGGTGCCGGGGCATCCACCTCTCCCTGATAACTATACGTTGGCCATGAAAAGGCTACAGTCTACTGTGAAAAAATTAAAAGTTGAGCAAAATTATGAAGCGTACAACGAGATCTTTCTAGAATGGGAAAGAGAAGGTATCATTGAGCAGATAGAACCTACAAATGAATATCAACCTGTACATTACCTGCCTCACCGACCAGTCCTGAAGAATGAGAGTACGACTACTAAAATTAGACCAGTGTTCGATGCGTCTGCGCATGAGAAAAATAAGCCTTCGTTGAACCACTGCCTGGAAAAGGGTACGAATTTGATTGAGCTTATACCTCATATTTTGTTAAGATTCCGTAAAGAAAGAATAGGTGTTACATCCGACATTCGTAAGGCTTTTCTGCAGGTTGGTGTTAGCACTGAGGACCGGGATTATCTCAGGTTCCTGTGGGAAACGCCAGATGGATCAGTGGTGACCTACAGGCACCGACGAGTCGTTTTCGGGATTTGTAGCGGGCCATTTTTATTAGGGGCTACTATTGAACATCACTTGGATAAATTTTGGAAAGATTGCGACAGTGGTAAATTGAATTATTCAAAGGACACGATTATTCGACTTTCGAAAAACTTTTATGTCGATAACTGCGTCACTAGCGTACCTTCCGAAGAAGTTTTGGATCAGTTCATGCGTGAAGCTAGTATGCTTATGAACGAAGGCAAATTTGATCTTCGTGGGTGGGAGTACTCCGTCAGACCACAAAGTTGTTTGGACAATGCTCCGGTGTTAGGCTTATCTTGGAATCCGTCAAGTGACACTCTTAGCCTAAATAATGTCCTGCAAAATGATAAAGACGTTGTAACGAAACGAGTGATATTATCGTTGGCACAACGAGTATTTGACCCTATCGGATTCATGAGTCCTGTGACACTGTGCCCTAAATTGATGCTCCAAAGGGCATGGGCGACGAAAATTGCATGGGACGCTCCTGTGGATTCAGCGATGAGCCAAGAGTTTGGTCAATGGTTTGAAGAACTGCCGATATTATCACAGATCAAGATTCCTAGGTGGATCAAAGGAGGACCTGATGAGTCAAGCCACTGTTCGCTCCATACATTCTGTGACGCAAGCAAATATGCGTACGCAGCGGTTGTTTTTCTCCGAGTTGAAATCAAAGAGAGGGTGCATGTGTTTTTAATTCAGGCCAAGGCTAGAGTAGCGCCTTTGAAGAGTATCACCATCCCCAGGCTTGAACTAATGGCGGCAACTATAGCAGCTCGATTGTATTCTTCTATCTTACAGTGTTTTGACAAGTCAGTAGAAAGTTATTTTTGGAGCGATTCTGCAACAACGCTTGCTTGGATACGACACATGGGCTACGTTTGTTTGGAATCGGACTGAAGAGATACGTACTTTGACGGATGTTAAGTCGTGGCGTCATGTTCCCGGCAACATAAACCCGGCCGATCTTCCTTCTAGGGGTTGTTCCGCGAAGCATCTATTAGAGTCAAAATGGTGGGAGGGCCCGCAGTGGCTTTATGGGCCTCCTGACACCTGGCCTAAAGAAAATGAGCTGAAATATGATGAAGAGGAGGTCAATAACGAGAGGAGGAAAACTGGTTTAACTTCCTTGTTGAACACTACTTCAGATAAGTGGCATTTCTTGCATTTTTCTAAATATCGTCAGACAATAAGAATGATGGGATGGTGCCTACGTTTTACGCATAATTCAAGGAATCCGGAAGCGAAAAAACATGGTGACCTATCTGTTGCCGAACTTATCGACGTAGAGCGATTGGTTCTGAAAATTGTACAACAGGAAACTTTCTGCGGTATAAATGACGAATGCATAAAATCGTTAAAACCTTTTAAGGACGATCGAGGTTTATTACGTTTAAAGACAAGAATTTCAAGGCGGGAAGATACTGAAGATTTTCGTATGCCGATCGTGCTTCCCTCGAAACATCCTGTCGTGGACCAATTAATACGCGAAGTTCACGAAGATTATTTTCATACAGGTACTCAAGGACTGATGAGTATCTTAAGAGAAAAATATTGGATTCTAGGCGGCCGTAAGACGATACGCAATGTTATTTCAAAATGCATTGTATGTAAAAGATATGCTGCTAAACCCGTCCAAGTGGAGACCCCGCCTCTACCTTTTGATCGCGTCAGGGATGCAGGGGCCTTTGAAGTTACTGGTGTGGATTTCGCTGGCCCACTCTTTCTCAAGGACGGGAAAAAAGCCTGGGTATGCTTATTCACGTGTGCCGTGTACAGGGCGGTGCATTTGGAACTTGCTTCTTCGTTATCAACTGAAGGGTTCATACAAGTTTTACGACGGTTTGTGGCTAGACGTGGTAGGCCACATACTCTGTACACCGATAACGGTACAAATTTCGTTGGCACAGACAACTGTTTTAATCGACTTGATTGGGATAAGATAACTGAGTACAGTGCTAATCAACGTATTGTATGGCATTTTAACCCTCCTACAGCATCTTGGTGGGGAGGTTTTTGGGAACGGTTGATTGGCCTCCTGAAACAGTTGTTACGACGAGTGTTAGGTCGTACATCACTCGACTATGAAGCTTTACTGACAGTACTTTGTGATTGTGAATCTTTGATGAATTCTAGACCTCTAACACCCGTGACTAATGACCCCGATGATCTGACTGTTTTGACCCCAGCAATGTTTATCCGTGATCAAGCGGAAACTGGCTTGCCAGAATGTGATGAAATTGATAAGGCCTCCCTTAACCGGAAAATGGTATATAAACAAAACCTACGGGAAAACCTGAGAAATCGTTTCCGTACTGAATACTTGGGATATCTAAGATATGTCGGCGGAAAAAAGGACAGCCCTCCAGTGAGTTTAGGCGACATTGTGCTGTTGGGTAACGACAATGAGAAACGTCTGGTATGGCCTCTTGGACGTATTGTGGAGCTGTTGCCAGGTAAAGATGGCAAGACGCGGTTAGTTCGAGTGAAGACGGCAAAGGGGATGTTACTCCGACCAGTTCAGCGAGTCTACCCACTTGAATGCGGCAATGAAATAATGGCATCTGCATCAGACGACAGGGCGGAGGAACCAGAGACAACTAGCAGATCGTCAGTGTCAAGTGAAGTGATTGCAAAAAGCAGAGTAAGAGTGTCCGTGCCCGAATGTGCGCGAGTTGTGACTACAAGAAGTGGCCGCGTAATTAAGCTGCCAAAGCGCTTTAGAGACTGATAATAGTGCTTACGTCTCCTATATGTGAGTCATTATTATTCCTCAGGTGGGAGAATGTGGAGACGTACTGGTATAGTAACCATAAAAAACAATTGGCAAAGTGTGCCATGGATTGTTAACAAAAATAAATGAAATGTGTTAGAAATAATAATTTATACCGTTGTGTAATTTGTAGTAATTTTGTGTGTGTTTTATTAAATTATATTAATTTTTATCGTTTACACCAGTATATTTTTTAAAGAACCTGGTAGTCTCATTAAGACGGGTAGTTTTTTTGAGTACTACACGACAATATTATAGAATATGGTTTTTATAAACATATAAATAATAATAATAATAATAATTTTATTTCACTATCACATACATATTACAATATTGTTTCATATACATATGTGAATAGTAGTCACAGAGAGATAGTGGAGTTAATAAAAATATTTAAAATGAACATAAAATAAAATCTGTTAATTAATAAAATCATTGACATCGTAGATGGTTTTTTCAATAAGGTGATGCTTTACTAGATTCTTAAATTTACTTAAATTTGTAATATCTTTCATAGCGTCTATAGCATTATAGAATTTACAACAATTGAAATAAGCTGCTTTCTGTTAGCTCGAAGTAGTGTGGGTAGCGGGTATAAGTTTTTGTTTCTTTCGCGTACTATATGAATAAGCAATTGATGAATATAAATGTTTGTTTTTATGTGTAAAAACGCACAAAGATAATATATGGTATATTCTGATGGCATGATAAGTATTTCCAAGGATTTAAATGATTTTTTGCAATAGTCTCTATATTTTATTGAATCTATGATTATTATTGCGGATTTTTGAATTTTAAAAATACGTTTGCAGTCAGTGCATATTCCCCAGTGCATAATATGAAATTTTAAGTGAGAATGGAAGCAAGAAAAATAAAGACTTCTTAATACTATTTTGCTGCATTGAGTCTTGATAAATCTAAGGGCATACAGGCAGGAGCTAAGTCTTTGACTAAGATTATCGATATGAGCAGTCGACTTTATACTCTCATTTAGTGTAATGCCCAGCAATTTAGTTTTTCCAGTGATGGGAATAATCTGGCTATTGTAGGTAAGGGATTCTAGGATGTAAGTTTTATTCTGGATTGATTTGAAAATGACACATGCAGTTTTATTGACATTTAATGTTAATTTATTTTTATTTGACCAAGTGTCAATTCCAAACATGACATTTTCAAATGAGATATTTAGATTGGATGGATTACATTTAACGAGGAAGTTGTTATCATCGGCAAATGTTGTTCAGGTTAGGTTGTGAATATTTCTAAAGTGATTTAAAAGGTCATTTGTGTAAATGAGGAAGAAAGTGGGAACAAGAACGCTACCCTGGGGAACTCCTAGATCTAGTGATCTATTTTTAGAACAACAACTGTTGATTCGGGTGTTCACTCGAATATATTGAGATCTATCAGTTAGATATGAGTTGAACCAGTTCATAGATTGTCCTCGTATGTCGTATCGTTCCATTTTTACCAGAAAATTTTTGTGGTCGATAGAATCAAATGCCTTACTTAAATCCACAAAAATCCCAGAGCCAAGTTTCCACGATCTATTGAGATGAGAATATCTGTTGCAAAATTGAAAAGGGCAGTGTCGATAAATTTGTTAATAAGGATTCGAAGATATATTTATAGGTTATGTTTTTAAATAATATGAAAATCGAAATATCTTTAGTATTTATTTAATTAAAACTAAATAACCATCAACATTTTGTTTTAGAACTCTAAATGGTGTACAGTTTTGCTCCAAATTATAACCATTACAGTCCCATTCTTAATTGCAATTTTTTTCGTTTTTTGACAGATGAAACTAAAAAACAATAATGGATAAAATAAGAACAACTGGTTTGAATATTGTTCCTTCAAACCATTTAGATATGGTAAACAGACTTATTGCTATGTTACTTGCCATAATAACGATTATTAACGTAAAATTTTCAAAATTAACCTGCAAAATTATATTGTTTTGCAAAAATAATAACATATTAAATTTTAATATATAAAATAAGAATTTTAAGAAATAAATATTGACTTGTAGTTTTGATGTGAAGCATTTTCTTACTATGAAAACTTAATTTATACTTCCAAAATACAATTTAAAACAAACAACATGCTAAATTCAAATAAAAGAAAACCAACCCCGAGGCGGTAGCACTGAATGCCATTTTGTGACGTACTAATATGGTCTATACCAGATGACAATCAATAGTTTTTGCCTTCAATTTTCGCTCCAAGTAACCACAAGTATTACGCAGGATAAGGTTGAATCGCCCCTAGTACAAATTAAAGAAGCGTAAAAGGTCTACTGTTTGTCAAATAATGTAAATGTGAAACCGTTTAAATTGAAAACCTGTATTATAATTCTACTTTTGTTATTTCAATTTGGTGTTTAGTTTAGTGCGAAAAGGTTTTTTTCCAAAAAAACATCTTATCAACATGAACATCTTATCTTCGGTTTACTTTATTTTTATTCTAGTTGTCTTGCAATATTTTTCCAACGATAAAAATTGAATAGCAGCAGCGTTCGCATGCCTGAGTGACACCTCTACTACATCTCAAATCCCTGATTCACGAAATGGAAGCGTTTTATAATGCACGACAAAAACAACTGGATTATCTAAGATATATATCTAAGAACAACTACGAGTTTCGTCTCTCATCTGTCGTACTTTATGAATAATTCCTTATTAAATAGCTACTATCAAGCTTCGACTTGAAAATTCATTTTAAGTTTAAGAACTTTGTTTTTTACTAAAGAGAAATACGAAAGTGTATGCAAATAATATTACTCTATGAAACATATAATAAAATATTAAAGCTAGTAAGATTTGTGCTTACGAAATTTAATGTCACTATGTAAAACAAAAGACAAACGAAATACTGACCTCGCTAAAGATATAAGTCAATTAAAGCTGTGATTCTCAACCAAGGTGCCGTAGGCATATGAAAGGGGTGTTGTGATCTCCGTAGAATAAATATGCATATAATAATACAAAGAAATAAGACTAGGGTGCCTTGAATTAAAAATATGTAAAAAAGGCGATCTAAAATAAATCAGATATTTAGACAATTTTTGGATCAAATGTCCATAAGATAAATTTAACCAAAATAAAGGAAAACGTTAAGGCCGCTACCTACATTCAAGTATCACTTTGCAGGCCTATTTACACAAGTATATTTACCTGAACTGGTATAAAAAATTGCTTAGTGCACCCACAAGTTACAGTTTTTCTTCATTTCTCTCGACTAGATGGTATTAACGATGTTAATGATGTTCAAGATAACAACGGATGCAAGATGCAAATGAGAATTGACTTGCCGAATATCTCAAGCAAACGTGGCATTTAATAAAAAGAGGAATATATTCACATCTAACAACATAAACAAAATAAACTAAGAAAATATCTGCTTAAGACCTTTGTTTGGAGCATCTAGTAAACGGAAGCATAACTTGGACACAGAGCGACAGAAAAAAAAAGAAGTAAGCATTAAAAACGTAGTGCTATCAAAGATTGTTGAAAATTCAATAGATAGATAGACAAACGAAGAAGTATTGCGGTAAATGGAAGAGGAATCATGTTTGTAGAGAAAGTTGCAGAAGAGAAGATATGATTGGATTGGGCATATTATAAGACAAGAAGAACTGGTGAAAATGATACTAAAAGGAGCAGATAAAGGAAAGAACTGTTGGGAGTAGACCAAGACATGAATCAAATAATAGAAGATATGAATTGCAACACGTACGTGGAACTAAAAAGATCGACTGAGAAAAGGGAAACATGCACAAATGCTGCAAACTAACCTATGAGTTGAAAACTTAAGGACGAAGAGTGGTGTTAACAGATCATTCTTTGGCAATGATTGGCTTTTTAATAATTACATAAAACTAAACGTGATATAAAATTGATTAAAAAGAAGAGAACTGCATCAACATTTGTAATTGGAAAAAAAATTAAATTTGCACCAAACGATTGGTATAATTACATATTTACGGATAGACCAAAAAACCTATTTAAGACTCTTATACTAGGTACTCCATTAATTAAAAGGTATATAAAATGAATGAGGCAACTAACAGTCAGTTCCTCGATTTACAGACTCCGGTATGCATACTCTGCAGTTCTCTCTAACGAATTATTTATAATTTTTAATAACTATATCACTTACTACTAATATCTCAGGTATGTCTTACAATATTGTACTTATACTTATATTTATTTATTTATCTACGATATAGACTTATACATTATTTTGATTTTCCTCTATATAGCAGCTCTGATGAAGGAATAAACTATTCCGAAACTGGTCAGCTGTAGATAGTTGTTTTTATTTATGTCCGATACCCGTACAACCTTTCCACTTATATTTATTAGTAACATTTCATACATAACTTCTTATTATTATTATTATTATTATAAAAATTCGATATTAACTTAAACCTAACCTCTCCATTAAAACTTTCCTGTTTCCAGATTTTTGTATTGCTGGACATCTTTAATTGTTGAATAGTGTCAGGGACGTAATGAATAGACAATAGACGTTTTTTTAATCGTCAACGTAGTTAAAGTGAAATTCTTTCTGGGATTTGCAGCTACAAGGTGCTTTTAAAAAAAGTGTCGGTGACGTCATCGATTAAAATACCGCCTTTTTAAAATAGCGCACCAAACTTATAAACTTTGAAATGAATAATTGTAGATTTTTCATAAATTTGAATTTACGATTCAGTATTTTTACAGCTTTCTTCTTCGGAATTATTTGTTCACTCGTAATAAAATTAATTCCTAAATTACATATGTGGACCTCATTAAATTAATTTACAAATGTCTACTTTAAATATTTCCCAAGGGCGCCAAAAAACATTGGTACGGCTCTGATTAGGTATTAATACAGACAATTTTTTTCGGTAAAAAATAAAGTTCTATTTTTATAAAGAATAAAATTTCAGTTCACTATTTTACTGGTACCTGATACTTGTTGAAGAAACGCCTTATATTTTTTCATGCCATATAAATTCCTTTGAATTTGTCGACCCCGAAAATATTTCTCGCAACCCCTCTGTGGGTCGCGACCCACGGTTTGCACACCACTGGTCTAAATGACCGAGGTGTGATATGATGTTTTACTGTTGGGCGATGTAAGCCTCTCAGGGTAGTTCCGTAAAAACAGTCAAGAGGTTAATACGTGTTTATTTGAAGGTCGAGTGTATTTGAAGTGACCAAGTAATTCCGTATATAAATTGTAGTGTCCGTATGTTAATTAGAGTAAAGTGCAGTTTAAAGTATGAGACAAAATATTCAGACATATGAGAGACAAATGGTTTTAGATGTTAGTGAGGATTGTGGTGTCCAGGCGGAAAAATTAGTATTTGGTTTAAGGAGTCGTACGTTTAATGTTTATGAATATGTGTCCCTCACTTGGATTAACTGTTTAACAATGTAATTGTTAGTTTAGTGTAAATAATGTAAATAGTAAACCGTAATCATAATGAAAATAGCTTTGTTAAAATGTGAAGAGTTGAATTCAGCAACCCTTAACTCCTTCCTGAGAATCATTGCAACCAGTCAGCGGACCCTGGGGTTCCATATCCGAAAACCGCTTGCGGATTATGAACTCATTATGTGGGATATCTCGAGATTGCGGAATCTATACAGTAAGTACAAATGAAGTATATTAATATCATATTCAAAATTAACCAGCCAACCACGACATTTCTTATTATATTAGCTGGTTCCCCACAGTAGAATGATCTCCTATTTTAACATATTTTAATTTCACACCCGGTACGTCGTCTTCGTTGAAAATAAAGGTATTCATTATACTCCGGCAATGAATTATAAGTAAAAATGTCTGTAAAATTAGTTTGACAAAAGCACAGGCAATAATGTTACTGACGTCACTTTGAATATCGTTTATTGTCACCATTCAATTTTTATGAAATAGGGTCCTAATGTGATTGTAGAGCAATCACTTGCAAGTCTAGGGCTTGACCAACAATCTGGACCCGTCCCAGCTCACCTAAAAATCACAGATGATCAAATTTCCGCTACGGAGAGCTACAACCAGCCAAGTCTGACTTGATAAGTCAGCCGTCTTATTCTGAATGGGAATGATACAAATTATGTGGGTTGAAGTAGTTTAGAGATTCAAATAGAATAGATGTACGAGTCTATTAATCTTTTGTCACGAACACGAAATTATGAAATTTTCTACTCAAAATCTGTTACATTTAACGAACGCCATCCAACAACAATTTAAAACATTTCTTACCTAATATGAATTATTGATAAATTTGTGTTTTTTTCAATCGTTCCCTCAAATCCCAAAATCTCATCAAATTGAGATTTTCTACTTGCGTAAATAAATCCTCTCTTGTTCTCGATACCTTGTTCGTGGATTTATGTTTTATAAATCGTATTTGAATTTGCAACTGATGGGCCGTCAGGAATTAAATCTGTGCACAGGAGCGGCCAATCTGCTAATTAATTAGACATCTATCAAAATATTAAATTTACATTATCAATGTAAATAAAGTTAAATGATTGTAGACGAACTTCTATTTGCTGTGGGTAATAGAACCTGTAATATCATAGGTTTCAATTATGTGTTGTGTTTTGGAATGGATGTTATACTAGTGTAATATTACCAATGTACCTGATAACCAAACAATACAGCAATCAAACATCAATCACTGAATGTGACATAATGAAAATGATAGAAGATAAAATGGCAAAGAAGATATTCGACTAGAACAAATTTCTCCTTGAAAAGGCTGTCTTATTGAAAGCAGGATGTCTAACAAACCTATACAGCACACAGTGGTGGTAAAAAAAATAGAAAATATAGGCTGAAATAATTGTTGGGCATTCCATTTTTGCAGCCAACTTTTCTACGTTTTTTCAACAAGTTTAAGTCATTATAATATAAACTTGGTTTCTTTCGTAGAACTGTAACTAGATTTTCAAATCTGGTGTCTTGTACTCATTGAATAAAGCTATTGACCATCTTGTTTTCGTTTAAACGTTTAAACGTTTGGAATAGACTACACGCAAAAAAAAAAAAAAAAAACTAGTTGGTTATTGAATTTTTATGACGGATTATCTCAGACACATGTTAAAATTTGCAGTT
The DNA here is from genome assembly GCA_963971575.1 of Liopterus haemorrhoidalis. Classification (NCBI taxonomy): domain Eukaryota; kingdom Metazoa; phylum Arthropoda; class Insecta; order Coleoptera; family Dytiscidae; genus Liopterus; species Liopterus haemorrhoidalis. The sequence goes on from OZ020611.1 coordinate 93,215,548, forward strand.
ATATCCTCTAAATTATAAAATGTAAACAAACATTTGTTGTAGTGGCACGAGTATACGTTTATTATGACCTACTAAGATTTTTTTTTTTTAACTCTACTCTTAATCTCTCGAGATTAAAACTTTGTTATACAAAACTAACAATGAGAAGTAAAATTGGACATCTATACATCAAATTTTGCACCGAATTTTTATCTATTTAATGGAATATTTTTAATTGCAGAAAAAATACTTGTAAAAATGTTATCGCTCAATAACTCAATAATAGATATCAGACAACAATGTTCTGTAAATTTTTACATATATTTGTGGGTTTCCAATAACTCGTATATTTATATAGTTTTGTGTACAAATGTTCAAATAATTCGTCAATATTTTTTTTCGACCTGATTGTTTATAGCTTACAACCTTTGTCGAAAAATTTTATACTTGATAATAATGGAATGGTACACGTGTTATTTATCATTTTACCCGCAGCACCTATATTCAGAACTACGGCTGATTCAAGATGGTGGCCAAAACAGACTACCAAATACGGAAGAACAAAACAACTCAAAACGGATTTGTAGAATGAAGCTTTAGTTACAAAATATTTGTTGACAATTAAAATATCGCCCTAGATAGATAAATATTCGCTGCAAATTTTATTTCAGATTGTTAGTTTTGTATAAGAAACTATACGGTTGTGTGCCCTCTTGATGAACAAGCGTTATAAATAACAAAATGAACTCAAATTAAAAATTATACTATTGCAAATAAGAATAAATATTTATTATACCGTATGTCCTTTTTCGACTTGCAACATAGAGTTTTCCCATCTTAAATTTTCCATTGCATATTCTATCTCTACTATGAGTTTTAGACAAAAACTTTATTAATAAAAATTGTTCAGTATTTTAGTCCCAATACATTGGCCTAACGCATCTCAAACGTGTGCATCATTTTGAGCCTTTCGACCCGCACGGGGCTCCGACAGATATCGTTGCCGCCTGTGACTAGACGGGATACGGCCTTAGGCTACGGTTACATTGGCTGCGGAAACGTGCGATTTTCTGAACGCACGAGAACTGACAACAAAACAAACTCACGAATTTAAATGAGCATGGTTACAGTACATGAGTACTTGCGTGCGGTAACTTGCGTTGCCGCACAAACATGTTTGTTTTTTTGTTGGGTCCAGTAGACTGTAAATATAAATTTTGATCCAAATACTGACTTTTTTTTTACAAAATTAGCACAAAATAAGAATGGTTAATATAATGCTGCATAACAATTAGATTTTTTTTTAAAATTTATTTATTGGTTTCTTTATTTATTTTGTTTTCTTCATTTCTTTGAATGTAGGGCACATAGGTTTTTACTAAAACAAAAATCCTATTCGTCTATCAGTTCTACTATGAAAGTTATGAGGATAAAAAAAAAATCTTCAATCAAGTCATATCTACATATTTTCGACGCGCGAGAACTGACGATAAAACAAACACACGAAGTTAAACGAGCGTGGTTACAGTACATACATGCTCTTGCGTGCGATAACTTGCAACTCCGGACAGAAACAAACCTGTTTGTTTCTATACGGCTCCCGGCGATACGGTTTGGTCTACGTTTTGGCTACTGGGGAGTATGAAGTATGTCAGTATGGATTACAAATACTAGTAACCTGTGTTCAACAAGTTTGTAAAATACGAATTTAGGGGGGGGGGGGGGGTTAACAGTTAGGGTTTTAAACACCAAACCAAAATTAACGTGCTTTTTTTTTATAAAATTCAGTTGTTCTGAAGAAATCGTGGGTGGAAACTTTTCCCTGGGTCCACCCAAACAAGGTGGCCCACCTTGTTTATTATTTCAATTATAATAATTATTAATTAAATATCTGTATAAATAAAAATGGAGACTGTATCTGTTTTTTTTTTTTTTTTTTCTCTCACATAATATTAGATAATAATATATAAACCAAACTTAATATTTGGTTTCTACATCCTTCAGGTTATTATGAGACGAAATCAAAAAAAAAAATAATAATAATTTCTGTCTGTTTTTACGAGACTTCATGCAAAAACTGATTTTTATGATTTCACATAATTGGTATGATAAGGTAAGGTTTGGTAAGTAAAACCGGTGAAGAATATTTATTTTCTTATTCTAGACGCAAAAATGCAAAATGCTAAATGCAAAAATTTAGACATGTTAGATTCCATAGAAATAAAAAAATATGCAAAAATATAATGAATAACTAGTTGAGTCCCTTAAATATTGTCGCGCCCGCAAGGCGCGTAATATTATTTATTAATTTTATTAAATTAATAAAAACTTTTTGTTACTTGCAAAAAAAAGTTGAAAAGTGCCCTAGATTGTCGGACATTATTCGCACCTAATACACATTCTATAACTGCCATGTTAGATGTACACTTCGCCTGTCGATTTTTCTCAGTACAGTTTCAAAGTTAATTTACGCATCTCTATCGCGGTTTAAGTAATCTTACACCCTCTTGGTGTCATCATATAATTTTTGTGTGTCAACAACTTGTTGAAGAAACCATTTGAGGACCCAGGTACTTGTACCAGTACCACGTAATGTAAAGTTGGGGATAAATATTCCATATATTTATGACGGAAAACACACTGTAAGTTCATTCTAATTTTACATTAATTCATTTTTATTGTTAATTTAATATTTTTTATACATATATTATATTTCAATCTGCAAGTTAGGCGCTGATGCGATAACTTGCAGAATTTGGTTCGCACACGTTGGTCTATTGATAACGTGTGTATTGTTTACACCTGAATTTAATTCAATCGTTCGGTATTTGTGTTTATTAATAATAATTTGTTTAATAGTATTACAATATTTTCTAATCTCAATAATCAGATTTGTATATACTAGGCGCTTTCCTTTTACCACTTTACTTAAGAAATCTAACCTAAGCTAAGTTAATCTAAGTTGTAAGAGCGTTCCATTTATAAGACATTGGCTAAGATGAACTAAGTTTTTTCCTGCTCCCTTTCCCTTGCTAAGACATTTGACTAACTTCTTAGCTTAGCCAAGCATTTTAACTTGTAAAAGGAAAGCAGCTATTATTTCTGGTACTTTATTTGTCTATGTGAAACACACATCGAGTTGAGCAACGTCTACCGCATTGTTTTTTGCTTGGCTATGGTTTTCAGAGACATCGTGCGATTTTCTAAGTTTGGATCCTCCAAAGTCATTACTTGTGGCCCTAGATTATACCCGTCTACATCCCAGCTAGAGCTACTATTCTCTTGTGTTAGTCCCCAAGAGCGGGCCCTAGCAGCAGAAGAGTCTATATTACCTTCCTTTTCCGCAAGGTCGGCCGTGTCTTCCCCTTGTCGATCAACTCGGTGCGTCACCGTGTCACATCACTATATTTTTCTCTATTACAGCTTTCTGCCGGTGGTCCTTCGTAGTCTTCGACGCGACGACCATTTTGTGTGACCGTCTAGCCTCCTAACCCTATTTAGGCTAAGAGCGGGCGCCACAAATAACATTTTCTAAGACGTCATAAAGCCCACGAATCCCCTTGGTTAATTTTTACACAGACCAATCTTACTCAAGATGTATTATAATTTATAAAAATTCCATAAAAAAAAGGAAAAAAACAAGAAATTCCACATGCAGTTATTTTTATGTATAAACGTTGGTTTTAGTTTTTGATATTTAGTATGTTTACTGATTATGAATGTATCGCATTCGAAATGTACATTTAATTAATTAAATAAATGTTTAGTGATGAAAAGGTGCTGCTTATTTCTATCAGTCAACAATCTATAAATAAAAATTTGCTTATATATTAGGTCGTCAAGGATGAAATTTGTAGAAAAAAAAGGGCAAAGTCGGTGATATAAAACCCTGGCGGATGAGAGTCAATGAATTGCTTGAAGGCCAGTTTTACATCATTGTTGGAATTAAAATGTTTTCCTATTAAAAAGTTGTCCAAATTGTAGAAAAAGTGGTAGTCAGTAGGGGCTAGGTCTGGTGAGTATCGAGGATGATGAAGAAGTTTCAACTCCAATTCCTTGTACGAAATTTGGCGAACCAATTTGATATTGTCTGCTGTGGAGAAACACTAGAGCCAAATACACTATTAATATTTCGCGCGGTCTGCGATGCCGTAGTTCCACGTAAGAACTCATACTTCATAATAGTACGAATTTCCGACCGTTCCATTTTCAACAAAATTAAAAAAAGTTATTGATATTTTTTAGATCATACAATGATTTCTTTAAACAGGCGAGATGTGTAATTTTCCAACAAAAAAAAAAAAAAACAGAACGGTAAAATATTAAGCCAATGTCAAATAATAAGCTGTTGAAGTTGGCAATATTATTAATTACAAATTTCATCCTTGACGACCTAATATATATAATAGGTCTAATGTCAATATTAAGTTATTGAAAGATAATATTTTTACAACAGTTTTTTTGCACTTACAAATCCCATTAGATATCTAACTAGCTGCAAAAGTTGATATAAAGATTTTTACCAATTTTATTTCAATTTTATTATATTGGTTTTGTATAAAAAATTTGTTTCAACTTTATACTGTTGTGTTCCCCTTTAATGTTTTCCTTGTGATTTATTTCGCATATTTATTTTTGTTTAGTCGGTCCACAATATAATTCTCCACATATTGCTTCATAAGATAATTCAAAATTTTTGGATCGTATCTATATTTTCTGCCACCACCATTTGTAAAGCACTACTTATCTTGCAAATTTTACCTCTCCTACTGTGTTTCAAATATTATAATTATATAACATTTTACCAAAATTTAAATAAAGGGGAGCTCTGTCTGACGTTGAAACTTGAATCCGGAAAGCCAGGCATGTTTCTGGCCTACTAAAGAAAGTCAGACTGGAAGTCACAGCTCTACTCCATCTCTATAAAGCTACATATCTGACATACCTACCGTTTTTCTCCATGGACGTGAAACATGCTGCAGGTTTTCACAATCATATATCTGCCCAAAATCTTCAATATTTGGCCACACGTAATCCCAAATACAGACCTACGGAGTCTAGCAAGCCACAGACCAATTGCAATAGAAATGATGACCCGGAAATAAAGGTGGATAGGACACATACTGAGGAATCCAGGCAATACCATCTCCAAACAGTATGGAATCCTAAGGGAACGCATAGAAGAGGAAGACCAATAAATTATTTGGCGCAGGCATATTTCTATTTAATAGAAGCATATAACGTTGTTTCGTAAAGGCACTTTTACATATATATATATATATTATATATATACAGCCTTGGACAAATATATGGAACACCCTACGTTTTATTGAATTTTAGAATTATTACAGAAAAAATGGCAAATAAAATAATAGATACAGCTTTTAATGCCGATTTTAATCAAAATTATTAATATTTTGTGGTACCTCCTCGTGATTGAATTACCGCACGTACCCTTTTAGACATACTGTCCACAAGTTTTTTACGTATATCGGATTGTACATTGAGTCATTGGTCCACAATAATTTTCTTCAATTGTTCTTTTGATTTGCATTTGTAAAGAGATAACTTGTTTATCAGATTCAACCATAAATTTTGCGACAAATCTGGTGGGGCCATGTAAAAAGTGGCACATTGTTTTTTGAAAACCATTCATTTGTTAGTTTGGCTTTACAGGGGCATTATTTTGTTGAAAAACATATTCTGGATTGTCTTCATCAAATAATTTTAATATTGATGGCTCCAAAACTTCATTAAGCTTAGTAATATAACGAGCAGAATAATGCGTCCCTCGCACAAAAAGATTTCACCAAAGCCACTGGTGGATATGCACTCCCAGATCATGATGCTACCACCACTAAATTTGACCGTAGGGATGATGCTGTCAGGATGAAAAGCTTCATCCGGCGTACATCTTACAAATATGGCTCCAGGTTATCCAAAAAGCTGATCCACAAAAGAAAAAAAAAATCTTAATTTCGTAAATTTATAGTAAATTAAATTTTATATTGTTACTGCAATAATTGCTTGAAATTTATTTTTCTGCTAAATTCGTAAGTACATTAAACCATTACAATGCTTACTTCTATATTGGACTCATCAGATGAAATGATTTTCGCTCATTCATCAGGTGTCCAATTTAAATGACTTTTGGCACACTCAAGGCGAAGTTTTTTGTGTCGCTCGGCCAACAGTTGTTTTTGGCGAGCTCTTCTTCCATGCAAATTAGATTCCACTAGACGTCGTCTAATTGTTCTAGAAGAAACTTTAACTTCTCTATGCTCTGACAGCTCACCATCTAGCTCTTTTGACGATATTGAGAGTTTACGAAGCGCACTTCTCTTTATAAAACGATCATCTCTGGAAGTGGTTCCACGTTTTATTCCGGTTTTTGGTCTAATTTCATAAGTACCAGTCGCTTGGAACCTTTTGATGGTAATTTGCACGGCTTTTCTTGAACATTCCTTTTTTTAAATTTTCACCTGCGACTCTCCTTGTAAATGGAGCAATACAATTTGACCCCTTTATGCCGCAGTGAGTTCACGTTTTTTAACCATAATATAATTAAAAATATTCACTTGAACTCAATAAAACATGAAAAAGACAGTGTTCACTTCAAACGCATGTGTAATAATGATCCAAGCCCTAGTTGTTTACTTTTATGCAAACAAAACGTAACAGATCTGAGCCTATGTTTATTTGTATTTCAATATTTATCATAACACTGTTTACATTTTCGGTTATCTGATTAGACGTACGTCTTTTAGAATGTGTCAATGATGTTTTAAAAACATTTTGTAAAATATATACAAGTTACAATGTACATAAATTTAGATGTTATATTATAACTGCATGGGTGCTCTATACATTTGTCCAAAGCTATATATATATATATATATATATATATATATATCATTTAGTATAATTCTATACATTAATCCTTATCACCTTATTATGAGCATATAATGAAAATCCAATTGATGTCATTGTTTAGCTCTAAACCCTGGTTTAATATGAGCGATAAAAGTATACATTCTACTTATAACGGTCCATGCAGTTGTTTTGCTCTGTTATCCACTCTACTTTAATTGCACCAATAAACTGTTATTATATCACAAATATAAAGGAACAACAATATAACAAAATGAATGTTTACGATCCAGTAAACACACAGACAAAGCAAGAGAGAGAAAGAGAGAGAAACGAGCTAGAATAGAGGTTTAATACAAGGACCTTTAGTGCACATAATATATCGACGCTCATATGTTTCACTAAACATAAAATACTTTATCTTGCAGTACCGAACTGGAGCATTCCAGATTAGGTGCAATTTTACAAAGCGGCCAGCGTTTAGGAATCCCTTCCAGAGATTCATTGCAACTCGAACAAACTAGTGTCTTAGTGCAACCCTATAGTTTGTTCAACACTTTCTCAAACTTTAAACTTGTATAAGGTAATTACCTTGCACACAATGAAAACTTTTTCAAAAAATGAAATATAGAATTTAACTGTTCTTATATAAAGACAATCAAACCAGCGTTGATCAATAAATAAGGTTCCCTTTTTTACACTGTTTTATTGGCAAGTTATAGGATAAATAAACGGACAATATTGAAACTGTTTATAAAAAACATTCTGACTATTTTTCGACATAATCTCCTTGTGAAGTTATGCATTTGTCTCCTCGTGGTATTAGATTAAAAATTCCTATATAATAGAAATCCGGCTCTAGCTTTGCTAACCACTCTACATTATTCTGTACTGTTGTATCATTTGGACACCGCTGTCTTTCAGGGTTCAGCGGCCCAAATGAATGAAAATCTGAAAGAGCCAGAGCACGTTAATAATTTTGAATTGGCCGAAAGTCAACTGGTACCCATGTGTTACCCTGCCCAAGTTATTCTTTATATATGTAATCCCGATTTTTTTTCTAGGAACTTAGGTCTTCTATGAGGCTCCCCATTTGACTCGCTATCTGACAATATATTTTATTAAATTTTTTCAATTGATTTTCGGTCTTATATTATATTTCTCCTCCAAGTATTCGTTGGCCTATGCTATCAGATTTAAGATTAAAGGTACCTGTATACTTTTTAATACATAGTATACAGGTAACGAGGTTTTTAAATTAAAATTACCTGTATACTTTCTTATATATAGTATATAAGTAACGAATGAAAACAAAAATGGCAGAGTATGTCGTGGAAGAAAAAGACAGCACTAAAAGTCATTTTTGAGATAATCGTGCAATAACATAAATTAAAACTGCTATCATTTTTTACAGATATTGTTTATTTAAGTCTTTGTGAACATTTTTACTCGCAATTAAAAAAAAAAAGTTAATAAATAAATAAACAAGATTTATTTCTAAGAAAAACTAACTTAAAACAAACTTAAATCTGCTCAATAGTTCGTGAGTAGTTCTAACGTCCAAAATTTATTCAAAGACATACGTGACTTTTTCTCGGCCTATTCTGTTTTTTTTTTTTTTTTTAATTTTAATCGCATTGCCTATAAGCTCTCGATAGTCGCGCTCTAACTAGAATAATAGTGTAAATACTCCGTAGTGCCCATCGGTAGACTAGCTCTATTTATGCTAGCAAGATTTTGTATTCAATGGCTGTTTAAAAATGTCGTCAGAAGTGTTGATAAAGAAGACACCATGTGGGATGAAGAAAAAGCCTTAGTAAAATATATTTCAAAATGTTTACCTAAGTTTTGTTAGCTAGATAGGTTTAATCTAGTACTTCTCTACGGTTCCTTAGCGAGAGCTTTGCTTTGCTGCACAATACACATATTCATGACTTATTCCTAGACCAATCTCGCTAGAGGAACTGAAGTCTAGCTAGATTTTGCTCTAAAGTGTCTATGCATCTTAAACGAAAACATCGTTTACGAAGTGTATGGTCCAGCCAACCCCACTTCCTGTATCTGATTTCTAGTTTAATTTTATCTGGTCCGAAAGTCGTGGATCCTTATATAGCTAAAATAGTTTCTTAAAAAATCGGAGGTATTTAAATAATTTTTGCCACTTAATTTATATATGAATTGCAGATTGTTTGTAGTTTTTTTTTGTTAACTTTTCATGTCTCGTAGAGGTACAGCAAGACTGATGTTACATTTGTGTCAAACGGACGTAAATTAGTGTTTGTTCTATAACCTAGACTCCCAGATCCTTGCAGAATCCTTGCAGAATTCTACAAGCTACATCAGCTTTAGTGCTGCCAGTTTTGATTATAATGTTTCCGACACAAATATACTGTTCACGATATTCGACGACCATAATTCTAAAATTCGAAGTCCCTTAAATACATCATTCAGCGCCCTTGCTACTACAGCATGGTGATGAATTTACAGACTCAGGAGCTTAGCAGATTTAGTGTAGATTTAGATCATGAGAGCAAAATATTTTTCCATCCTGGTCAACAATCTTTAGCTATCTCAAATACGCAACTAATTTCCAGATACCATTTTTATCATGCATCTAAGTTATTTATATTTACTGACATGTTCAGTGGAGGTACAATCTATATGTATGTAAATGTGAAAGTCTGTCTGTCTGTACGGGCATCACTCCAAAATAGCCGGGTTGGGAAGGTGAATCCGTCACAGGTTCTAGGCTATTTTTTATATCAATATTTGAATTTGAAGATGTAAGTTGGGGTCTGAGAACGAAAAACAAATGAGTTTTCTCGGTATAACTTTAAAACTATTCATTATAATGATTTCAGGTTTTGTTATTTAAAATGAGCTTAAAAAATTAAAGAAAAGCTACGGTTACATAACACCTCTACCTATTTTAGGTTATGACATAAAATTAGCTGAATTTTTTCAATATTTAAAAAAAAAAATATTAGTAAATTATGTATTACTTTGGACCTTGTGTACTAAGAATTTATTTCGACATGCTCAGGGTTATTAATAGACATAATTATTTATTTTATAATCACTTAATTGAACTTATCCCGTGCGAAGAAAGGGGATTCTGCTAGTTAATTATAATTATTTAATAAAGCTGTATGATGTTAGTCCAGGTACTATTTGATTAACCCACGTACGTATAACAACCTGTTACAAGTACACTGCTTAATATTATTTGCGATATCAAGAAGCTTCAATTTTAAAACTCTTATTTCTTCGGAGTAAAATTTAATTTTCGTTATTTTTACGACGCACTTTTTCAAGTAACAAAGGAACGAACATATCTCATTTCTTTTTATAAATTACAACAAAATACATTTGTAAGACGAATCTCATGGAAACCTTTCCTTAATAAATTACGGATAAAATTTGGCCTCTTTAAATTTTTCTTAATGAAAGATTCAGGTTACGCGGAGCACTTTAATAAGAAAGATAAAATACATTAAAAAAAATTTAACACAGTTTGAATACGATAATCTTTCCTTCTTTAGCCCATTAACATAAGGACTTTACTTCGTAATAATTCTCACCAAGCTGAATTTTTGCACATATATTTATTTAGGCGTTATAAGTAACGCGCAAAAAAATCACCATCAAATCGTGTTCGCTTCGAAAGTTATTTAAGGTCCAAAGTCTCGAATATTGTTTCTTCGTGGATATCTCGATTCTTATTGGTCAGACGACAATTTATTTTCTGTTTTCGAAGCCTTTGCTGGTTTGGCAATTAGCCAGGACAATTCATTTTTTTTTTTTTTTGTAAATTCAAACTCTTATTTCTTCGGAGCCTGAACTGGATCGAACCCGAGACCTTAACAACGCAGGGCACTTGTGTTACAACTATGCTACGCCGATCGGCCAGACGACAATTATAGTTACAATTAAAATTGTAGATTAAGCAAATCTCTCCAAAAAGGTCATCTACATGTTTCACGTACAGCAACCATTTTAACAATATACGGCCCCAAAATTTCGCAATATGAGGTAGAATGCAATGCAATGTTGTGTAAGTTGTAGGGTTTCACCGATTAATCGGCAGATAATCGGTAATCGGCCATTTTAACGATTCATTGGTTTTGATAATCGGCTATTCTTATTTTAACCGACGAGACCATTTCGAGAGTTTGATGGATCTCCAGGAATTGAGATCCTTACATAACATTTTGACTATTTTTAGCATGATGTTTGTCGGTCTGTCTGTCTGTCTGTCAGTCTATCTGACTGACTGTCTGTCGGTCCGTGTTCACGAGCAGAGCAAATTCGGCTAAAAGGATTTTTATGAAACTTCATATTTATCAACTTTCGGTAAAAATCGGCTAACTAGAAATGGAAATATTTCACATCAGTTCGAAAAAAATTATTTGATAGAAATTGCTATAAAAGCAATAACTAACAACTTTTATTTGAGTGTAAACAAGTACTTTGTGATGGCGGTCGGTTCTGTGGTGGCCACAGCCGATTTACTTTAAAAATATAATCGCCCTTTATTAAAATTTAAATATGATTAATTTTGTTGTACTGGATGTGACAGCCATATGAGATTTATTAAGAATATTAATACATATTTCTGTAATAAAATTTTATAATTTTATATTATTGTTCTTATTTTTAATCTTAAAACTTTTCATAAAACAGTTTACCAATTATTTAAATTAACTTTAATATGAATAAAGATGTATTTATTTTATAAACTATAACTTTAAAACAAATTCAATTAACGCAGGTTAACAAAACATTTATATCTGTATCCGGGGATATAAAATTTTTATGATCCCGCACATCCCTACTGATAACAGATGACAGCTACATGCATAAACAAAGTGTACAGTCAAATTGTTTCAAACTGGTCCGATCCAATTTGTCTAAAATTGGATAGTGAATGGCAGAAAAAAATCCAGTCCCAGACTCTGCAGTCTGTCCGCGTCCCGGTAATTTGTACCGCCAACCTCCCATATTTTGATACCTCTGCCTGGAACTATTGAGAACTGACTCGCTCGAATACGCAGTCTGGTGTTCAAATATTGTACTAGGCGCTCTAGTACTGTTTGAACTTATTCCATATGTTTTAGTGTTGCATTTTTGTTAGAATGTCGATAAAAGTTGTGAAAATCTATAAAATTAGAACAAATTGTAATATTTTTGGCTGTCATTCAAGACGGGACAAAGATAGGCATCTTAGTTTTTTCTTTTCTTAAGAAAAATGGAGGGAAAGTTAATATTAAATCCAAGTTGGGAAAAGATTTGGTTATGGACAGAAGGAAGGCATGGGAATACATTTTGGGTTAAAAAGTAACTGATACAATGCGAATTTGTTCATTACATTTGTCGCAGAAAAATAAAACTGCACTAATATGCTTGCACCTGCTAGTTGCATATTTAACTTTTAGCTGCTCCAGTCCAACTAAAACTAATTTTATTTCATGAGGCAATGAATAAAATGCATTTGTTTGCAAACAGATTCCATATATTGTATATTCAGATGACCAACACTCAGATGTACCACATAAAATTACGTGCCCGGCATTTAACACCTGCTCAACTACAAATTACACTTCAATAAATCTACTGAAATTAAACTTTAAATACTGTATTTGATGCCCACCTTCTGTTATACACCTCGATACATGTGTAGCGCTTAAAAATTTAAAAATTACGCAAATATTTACTCGCATTTTCATAAAATAAAAATGTACTGTGCTTAAAGTAACCTGTTCACTATTAGCACATTGACAATTGAGTACTAGAGACGACGGTCATATTGCCTCATATTGGACCACAGCGTCGCCATCGGTAATGTCACTTCTCAATACGTCTCTTAGTTTCTCTCTTAAAGACAATGATTTAGTATGGAGACATCTCATATTTGTATCATGGTAATTCATTTTTGTTTCTTATTTCTGTTCAGCTGCAACTAGAGAAACACTCACTATAAATATCCAAGGAAATATATTTAGTGAAGTATATTAATGCCAAAGGCAGCTGAGGCTAACTTATTATGAATTATAAATTTAGTTTCTCATTTGAATATCCTATTAAAGATGTACCTTTATTTTGTATTGTTTCCAAGTCACGAGAGTTAAGTTAAAGCTAACGTTTATATTTAATTAATTTCATAAGCGATTTCTATGAAACAATTCTAGACGAAAACAAATAAATCATTCAAAGGGTAAAGAATAAAATATTTAAAACAGTCTCTTGTTTTTTATTTTCTACAAAAAACTGTCTCTTTCATAAGTCTCAATTATTCGTACAGTTCTATAAAAGATAAACAAAAAACTAGCAACATCAGCATGTTACCAGTCAGTTTTATTCTTATTGAAATATTTTTTTCTTATTCTGTGTGTAATAAATTAAAAAAAAAAAAAACACGTGTGCTTACGTTCTTACGACCACATGGTAGAAGTGATACGTATGTAAAAAATAATTTTCTTAAAACTATTATTAATTAATGTGGGTGATTTTTCCTCGAAATTAACACAAAATACAATATCAATAATCATTTTCTTACATTTAAAACGACTTTTAAAACAATGCGGGTGAATTTACCTCGAAATTAAAACCAAACTAAATTTATTTACTGGCTTTTACTGTTCAATATTTTGATATTGCAATGTTTGCGATATAAATGCACAGCTGCGTGATGAGAGTAACTCATCTAAAGAAAGAGTGCGACCTGCAACAAAAAGACCAAATTCCAGTTATTTTTTCAAGAAAATAATTCTGTAGAACAATCTTGTAATATGTAGGGGTTATATCTACTAGGGCTTCTTAAACTGTCCCGTTGTGAATTGCTAAACTTTTTGTTAGTGATTTGCTAAACTTTTTGTTGCAAATGCGGATGCTTGTAGCATGGAAGATTTAGATAGTAGTGATGATGAGTCTAAAAAGTCACTGATGGTAGAGCGAGAAATCACGTCTGAATTATCACTATATCAGAAATTGGATGTTGCTATTTCGAATGTGACACGAGTTGAGAATGCCGAAGGTTTTCTATATGACGTCAAAAACATCGCAAAAGAAATGAATATCTATGAAGCAACGGTAAAACGCACCAATAACTTAGAAAAATTATATGATGCACTGATGACCATTCCACCGACATCGATTGAATCTGAAAGAGCCTTTTCTGAGGCAGGTCTTTTCATTACAATAATTCGGTCATCATTAGGTGATAGCTCCATTGAAACCTTATGTTTTTTGAAAAATTATTATAAAACTTAATATTTCCTAACGAAATTTATTTTTCGGTTCTCACTTCTCTTTATTTTGAATTATATTTAAGTTTAATTATTTTTGTATTATTAAGTTTTTTTAAATTAAAATAATCGATTTTTTGTAAATTAGTAGTAATATTTTTTCGAATTCTGAATCTGAATTAAAGATATTTCTGCACACACACAACATGCTTTTGGACTAATTAGTTGTAGTCGTGCAATTTTAAAAACATCGGGAAATCTCGGGATCCCGGGTATAGATCAAATTTCATCCCGGAATTCCGGCATTTTTAAATTGCGGGAAATGAGAAGTCCTAATATCTACGTATTGTTAATGAACGATTTCGTAGGTCCCATGTTCTGATGCTATGATGTTCTTGAGATTTTTTCTCGGATTATATTACATTCACAGAACTACTTCCGATGTTTCCGAGCGGCAGTTCACTAGCTTTAAAATAAAATCTGTAATAATCATTGTAGTTAAACCCATATAAAATAATTCTGCATGTACTGAAAATTACCGATCATCAGCAGTGTTAACAATTACCAGATAACACACAACATTGCGTTAATGCAGGTATAAATGAGACTATATCACGATATTTTTAAAAATAAAAACGGATATCACTTCATTAATTTATCAAACAATATCTAGGATGACAGAGCAGTAATATTTCTTGTTTTCCTGAGCAATCACAATGTGAAGAGTATTGTCTAAAGCACATTACATTTTTTCCACCGTTCCATAATGACGCGACGAGGTGACACACAATATATGACCCAAGTAGCAGCATTATTTTGCCGAAAGAAAAGCCTTTTTCCATTAATATAAAACAATTTTATAAAATACCTCACGTAACATAATAATTTTGAGAGTCGGTCTCACATTTTCTATCGAGGAGAACATTTTTTTCACCATTTTTGTGAGCGTAAAATTACCTCGCGAGATGATTCATGGTCTCTGCTGCAGCTTTATTCATTCTCTTTCTTTCTTGTTCATTTCATATGTTCGTATATCCGTCAGTTTGGCCTCTTTATACGCGTTCACGTGCAAAAGGCCTCATCTCCATCATTCTAACCTAACACGTCTTGTACCGTGTCAAATACTTCAGTATATTGTTTTCAATAAAATATCCGAGGGAGAACGATATTTATGCTTAGATATTCACAATAAGTACTACATCAAAAATCATATCGGTTTGGTGTTTCTCCTTTTCTGTTATAAGCTCAACAAATTATTTAAGAATATTCAGGGTGGGCGAAATAAAAACGAACGATGTGTTTCTGCTACTAATCGGCATTTTGCAGAACAGTAATTAACACCTCCAATTTATAGCAGAGCGCTACTCAACAGTACGTTGACAAAATATTTTATCAAAATTGTAAATTTATGTATATATATATATAATTATAATTATTATTATTACTATAAAACACGTTTCTTTTATTAGGCATTTTTCAGTTGAGAAGAATGCCGATTGAAAGTTTATAATGGAGCGCTACATATTTCAATTCGAAAATATTCGATTAAAAACCGAATAATAATAATAATATTTATTAATAGCCTTGAGGCCAATAAAAATAAATAAATATAAATTAAATCAAATAAACTATAAAAAATAAACAAAACAATAAAAAAGAAAGTACATACAGTCTTTAAATTTTTCCTCAATTATATACACCCAAAAATTGTTAGTAAAGTAAGAGAGGTCGAGGTGTTACTGCCCCATACAGGTCTTCGAGTCATAAATTCGAATGACCATCCGTAATAGGTACGGGAAAAATATACAGAATTATTAGAATTACTAACGCGGGGTGTCAAACTTGAAAATGTTGTTAAGTGAGGTATCCAGCGTTAAGTAAAGGCATCCAACGAATAAATGCTAGAGTACCTGCGGGGAGTGTTGCAAATTGATGTTACACGTGAGCTGAGTACGCAAAGGTGACAACGACAATGGGAGTAGATGCCTTAATGAAACTCTTCACCTTGAGGGGCTGTTCTCAAGGACAATACAAGAGGTGGTTGGCCCTGGGAAGAACTAAGTTACGAATAGGCCCACAGTAATGGTCTTGGAGGATATCTAAGCCCAAATATTCTCCTATCAGCTCAAAGTAAACACACACACAGTAAATTGACGTATAAAGTAGTACACGGTGAATAGATCAGTATCTGAGTAGTAAATTGTTTTCCATAGGTGACTGATTAATAAATTTGAGGCCGAAAAGGTGGCAAAACAGTGTACAAACAGATATATTTATAAATTTTCTAGTGCCTCTCAAACAATTGGGGATATAAATCTCTCGTATCACATATAAGCAAAATAAAACAGTTTCTACTTACAATGTTATGTCTTATGTGAATAATAAGACATAAAATGATACTTAGCGGTCGAGTGCGGTTATCCCTCAGGACGCTCGGTTGCCCGGGGAACTGGCGGGAACGGTGTTCTTTCCTCTTTGGGAGGCTGGCTGGATGGCTCCCTAGTGGTATGCGGGGAGAAGAGTGGTCTTCTACCCTGGAACGGGCGCTGATGGCCTGTGATGTTGCAATGCACTATGTCGCAAGACGCGAAATGTTCCGCGGAACTGACTGTGTCGGTTTTAATAAAGCACTGTAACGCGGTAGTGAAAAACACTACCTTGGGTTTCGTACAACCAGTGTACAGCATAAAAACGGCATAAAAGCTTGTCAAAATAAAAAGATTATTAAAAATTAATTATTGTTATTTATTCTATGAACCTGGAACTTTCATTTATTAACACAATTTAAATTTAAAAAAAAAATAATTTTTATATAACATTAAAAAAAAACTAATGAAAAAGAACCTTAAAATTCTGAGGGCATTATTCCGGTTAATATTAATGTGCATTACTTTGAGTTTATTCAGATTTTTAAACCACCACCCCCAGTGACAAAAAATATGAAGGAAAACGATAATAGATAATAAACATTTTTTCTCTATAGGTCTGAGTGATTGTTTAAAATAGAATTAAACACTCTAATCTTCTTCATTGCAAGCACCGAGAAAACTCCTTGGTTTATTTTGGTAAAATAGGTCCACACTTCTTGGTGGTGACATTTTTAATTATATTACAAAAAAAAAAAAAAACAATAACCTTTCATAACCTCAAACGTAGAGAAAAAAGGCGTCAAACGCCAGCAACTTCTAAACCGTTCAATGTATGTTTCTTGGCGTACTATATCCTGCGCCATTGCAATTGTAGCCTTGTTTTTATAAGAGTACAATATTTAGAAGTGTTTCTTATTGAAAAAAAAATAAATAAATAATAGTCACAGAAATATTTATGTGTATAAATAAAAATTTTACGATAAAGTTTTTACAAAAAAAAAAAAAAAGAAACGATACGATACTGGGTCAAATGTACTGATATTAACAAAGTATCAGAAGATTAGTATCGATACTAAAATTGCGATATCGAATGAAAAATATCAATACTGGTATTATATCAGTAATTTCGGAACATCCCTAGCTGTACAGACAAATAAACAGACACGTGTATCTCACGTTTCGACAAGCATTTGGTCACAATATCTACTGTATAGACATTAAAAAAACAGACAAACACTTAAGCGACAGTACAGGATTTCTTAGTTAAATCTACAAAATCCTAAAAAAGTTTTTTTTTTTTGATATAGTACTCATAATTTACTTATTATAAGAATAAGAATTTCTTTGAATTGACAGCACGGATAGGGATATGAAAATTCAATTTTTGTTAACTTCTGCTCATTCTTGTTCATATCTTGTTTGTCTGTATTTACGTTCATTTGTTAGATGTGTTAGGCTTAAGTGAGTCAAATGTTTTATCATTTTTTGCGAAATATTCCAAATATCTATTAGATTGTTTAAAATAAACTGCCCATCCGTGTTTAAAAACTCAATAAAAAAAATTTAAAAAAATTGAAAATTAGTTTTCACAGTTATTTTGACAGCAATTATAGACAAACGAACCAATAACAATGTTCAAATTTATGTGAACAAAATTCACTAACTCCACTTCAAATTATTTACACAAATAGTTGAACATGTAATTGTATTACTGTATATTTTATATTGTAATAATTTCTGGCTACCGTTAAATTATATAGTGATAATATTTAAAATTTTAAATTGATTGTAAAATTACACGTAGCGGAATTCTAGCCAGTTAGCGAAACAGGGATAGACACATTGACCAGGGTTCACCAAATCTACCCATACGTGATATTGTCAGCAGATGAATAAACAGATAAATTGCCATGATAAACAAAAATAAATATATTTTAAACAGAATAAATCTACCGGCATTATTGGAAATTATACGTATTCAAACTTTATCATATGTCCAGCAGTACAAAATTGGCAAGGTTATAAAATGAAGTTAAAATGAATAAATTTAATTAACATGCAATCAATTATTTCGTCCAAAATATTATTAATTGACAGTATTGGAAAATTTCTCGAATACAGTAGTGCATTCTGCCAGCACTCATATATGCTGCAGATATTTAGTTGTCAATCAAATATTTAATGCCAAAACTAAGAGTTAATCAAAAGCTATGAAAAGATCTTTACTAAGTAGAAGAGTTAGCGTACACAAATAGTCTTTTTATCGCCTTAAATAAAAATAAAAATAAAATGATTAATAGAATAGGTTAAAAGGACATTATTTACAGACTATCAAATGGAATGACGTGGTATATCCATGGGAGATGCCTTCACACGAGAGTACTGCGTAACCTGCAGTACCTAAGACTTTAGCACTGACGTTCCCGGCCTATGGTAAGCATATCGGTTCTGGTACACGGCGAGTTTCCAGAAAAGAATGAAACAATGGTAGAATATATGGCACAAATATGTTACCAGCCTGTGGTACAATAGAAATAAAATCTAACGGTACGCCACATCAGAGAAGGACTACCTTAGCATACAAATGATAGATTTTCAACTGTGTTTTACATGTCCAATTTTTTAATTATTTATTAGACTTCCTCACGGCTTTTCAGAATTAAAACAATATCGTCTGCGAATCTTAGATGGTTCAGTTGCTCGCCATCTATTGCAATAACTTTGTTAGTCCAGTCGAGTTCATTGCACATATCTTCGAGTGCAAGTGTAAGAAGCTTTGGAGCAAATGCATCAACTTGCCTCACATCTCGACCCATTTTTACAGGTTTAGTTCGTTCAACATAACTTGGAATGTCGCGTTCTGCTATTACTAAGTGCGTTCAGTACAGCCCAGATTTGTTTTAAATCGAACGCCTTATTATAGTCAATGAAAGCTAGTATTCGATGAAAGCTATAAGTGGGAACTGGTATTCGTTCGATTTTTCGGTCAAGAAATTTATTGTTTGTAGATGATCCAAGATAATGTATTATTTTACCAGCTTGCACTCTTGGTTGGTATTGATAGAGCTTGTTAGTCAATATTCTGGTAATTATTTTATTGAAGATTTTGTACAGCACAGAAAGTAAACTTGTTCGATAATTACTTAATTTACGTTTGTCTCTCATTTTTCTGGTATATTGTATTGTTCCCAAGCAATTGTTGTACAAAATTGCAATCAGTTCCACAAATATATTCAAAATATACTTACTCGCAAAAGTCTTTACTTGAATCTAATACGCCAATGTGGTACAGCGGAAATACATATATCCTTGTGGAATATGTTGAGAAAATTATTTGCTTACCTGAAAAAGAAAAATGTTATTATTAAAATAATCCCAGCATAAAAACTTATTTATCGGTCTGTTAGATATAATAATATATTCAACAAAACTATATTTATCTTCCTTATTCATAAACATTTTATTCCAGATAATTGATCTTATTGTACACTCTGGCATGTGGTATTTTTCCAACAAAGCAGAAAGTAATATTTCTAGTTTTTGCGTAGTTATTACCTCATGTTCAATTTATAATTAATACATTTAATTAAAACATGAATCAAGAAGGAGAGGATGGCGCCAGCAGTCTAGCGGCTAGTGCAAGAACTAATCCGCAATTTCAACAAATTGAAACTATAAATCATTTTCAAGTTCTTTACGACAGAACATAAAATGCGAAGAGACGTTGATCATGCACTACCGTGGCGCGATGTGTCCCATCGACTACCCTTCCTCCTTCACCGAACCGCCACTGTATTCCCGCGTACAAGAAATTAAATAAATGATATTTAAACAGCACTATGCTCTCATATTGAGACATAAATTCTTTATAGCTTTGTTCGTGCTACAAAAATATATATTAACTCGAGAATTTTATCTTTTTCTACTCTATGTTTATGACCCTTGCTTTACAAGATATACGCATATTGAAATAATTCAGAAGTGCAGTTCTGAAATTATTTCTAATAATTTCCTAAAAAAAAAAAAGTAAATAATTTGAAGGTTTCGTATATATAACCTACAAACCCTAATACCGACATTTAAGTATCTGTCTGTTTGTTAGTCTGCATGTCTGTTTATTTGTGTGTCTGTCTCAATGTCTATATGTCTGCCGTCTGTCTACCTGCTTTTAAGGTAATAAGGATTACCACGGCAACTGCCTACAACGCAAAAGCAACCTGGCATCAAAAATGGGTGGAGCAGGAGGCTCCTGATGAGTTCCACTCCTTACTTAACTCCGAAGAACCTCAGAATGGATTAGACCTTCCCAGAAAAACATGTGTATCTTTAAACAGAGTTATAAAAGGCCACGGTAGATGTGGCGATTCTCTGGATGCAGATGCAGAGAGAATATGGGGGGTGCGAGAGACTCCAAACTGCGACTGTGGTGTAGAACGTCAGTCGATGAGACACATCATCTTTGAATACCCTAACAGAGCCTTCTAAGGGAACAGAGGATTTTGCATTGGTGACAGCAGTAAGTGCTGTGGACTGGTTTGCAAATACAAACATTTAGCTGTAGTATTTTTCACAAAATTTTTATATTGTGACCAGTAGCAGATTGGCAAAATTATCTGGAAAATTGGAATAAATCGGCCCCATAGGGTCAAGTGCCGGCATGATTAGATCATGGACAAGCCGCACTGATCCAAGAATCGGTCCTATTGGGACCGGCCCACCGGGAAATTGTCCCGGCGGGCCACGTACGGCATACGGTGGGTACGGAGTACGGCGCGTACTGCGGGTACGTACGGCGGGTACGGTATAAATTGTGGCCAAGCGTATGAACCTAAAGACTAAAAATTTGATATTCATAAACAGTTCCTTGACCCGCCCAGAGACAAATATCAAAGGAAGAAACATATCGCTTGAAAATATATACATATGTACAGGGGCGGATCGACCTATCGGACAATCGGGCATCGTCCGATGGGCCGATAGCTATTTGGGCCGTTGCGACGGACGCTATCCACTCAAATACCTAGGGTCAACTCTATGATATTATTTTAGAAATCACTCACTTTTTTATATGTATTTCTAAACTTTTTTCAATATTTTAAAGACTATAAAATTAAATAACTTTATTTAAATACACTTTGGTCTTTATTTATACCCGGGACTAGGGTCTTTTAAAACATTCCCTATAAATGATCAACAAGTCTCGTGAGCCCGGGCCGACTCATCCAAATCGCCCTGACCGATTCAATCCCTCGATCCACTCCTGCATATGTAGATTCAAATATGAATTTTTCGAAAACAATAACATAAAGTTTAGAGTGGGGGACATTATGTAAATACGGCAAAAAAAAATGTCTCCCTCATCTTATTTGCCAGTTGTCAGGCTGACTTAATATTCATAAAAACTCCATAATAATGTATATTGATTACAATACATAAGATCAGAATAGTGCGTTCTTATGTTTTGGTCATATTGTTTATTCGAAACTGATGAAATCTTTTGAAGCGCAAATTAATGAACAAAAATTAATCTTTAAAAATATTTTCTCTCGAAAAAACTCTCGAAAAACCCACCCACAACGCTTGCATTTTGCAACTGGGAAAATGCCATTCGCGAATGAGCTTTAACAGTCTTTTTCAGTTTTTCTTTTCTTTTTTTTATCACTTCGATAAATACCCTTTTTTTAATCATCAATTCAAACTGCCAATTTTAAAGGCTGATAAAAATTATTTAATCGTTTTTTTTTAGGAAACTATAAGTAATGGAAGGTAATACAATGTCTGCATTAACAATTGTTTTCTGTTGCTAATTAAACAGGCTGGAACAATAAATAATGCCCGTTTGAACGAAGACTATATAATATCGCATATTAAGTAGTAAGTTGTAATACAAATAACTCATTGTTAAAATAAAATGTTGCCATTAGTTACCCATCTTAGAGATTACTAAACTCCAAGCCTCCTCTTTGTGCACAAAAATTAAAATGTGGCCGGAGGATTTTGTACGTGCTTTCGCAAATTATCAAGTTGGAAGATTGCGTTTCGCTAGTGAGCATTTTAACTGACTGGACGCAAACTATAGCTGTATATTGTGCAGAAATGAGTAGCGGTGGAGTTTAATTCTCCAGATTAGCGAGAACGAGTGTTCTGAAGACCTAGTAATCTAGGGATTTTATTGAAAAGAAGAGAACAGTCATCTACCGATCAGTGTTTTAACAATACAACTAAACAATTTCTTGAAAATAAAATAAAGTTTATAATTAAGAATAAATAAATCGATTAATTATTAATTAATCGAAAACAAAAATATCATATGGTTAATCGATTAACTGATACAAAATAATCGATTATTTTAATCGTTTGATTAATCGCTGCCATCTCTAAACATAAACTTAAGTATCCATTCCTACACAGAGACAAGTTTGAAGACGGTCACTGTAGTGTCCGTTCATAACAAGAGGGTTAAAATTGAAATTAATGTATATAATTACCTCAAAACTCCATGAAATGCTAGAGCATTTTAGTTCTAATACAAATTCCTTAGTCCGTAATTAGATTGCAAAACTCAGGTGGCATGTAGGTAGTGCACTTAATGTGCAATGATGCTTATTGGGCGAGTAGTGTGGTGCGGGACGCGGGAAGCATATATCTCTCACGGTGCGTCCAATGTCACCACATACGAGTCCTATTCAATTACCGATATTGGATTACCAATGTCATTCGGGTTTTATTTATTATTTATGTATATGGATTACATTTGTAAAAGAACGACATCGTAAAGAATATTACGAATTTTATGTAAGTTCTACATTTGAATATTTGATGATTACGGGGACATTTGAATATTTTTTATGACCGGTGTTGTAACGATTACTAATGGTGGTACTTAACCTACTCAACTTTTCCTATACTTTCATAAAAATTGAAAGAATTAAGTGATTTGGGAAATTAGAATGAATTATTGTAATGATATATACAGGGTGTTAGGTTAGGTTAGGTCCGTCACAATTTAAAAGACAACATGGTGACATAGAATGCAATCGATTTTTCCTTTGCCAATTTTCTCTAAAATGTGAATTTCGTCCAAAAATAAACAAACAAAAAGATGCCCCAAATTTTGAAAACCACTGACTTTTTTTATTTTTCATATTAATCCAGAAGGTGTGTAGTTGCCATAGAGAAAAAAATTTTAATTGTAGTTCAATAATAGAATATCAAAGTACTTGTTTTTTTCTCTATGGCAACTAAACAACTTAATTAATTCCTTATATTTGTTAGTTATCAACCAACTTTGCCTTCTTTTTTCTATTTCATCCTTTTTTAAATTTCATCCTTGACGACCGAATATATTCGAAAATTTTTACTAAAAGTTACACAAAAAGTCAAGATGAAATGAAAATGACATTTTAAAAAAACAGCTCACCCCAACCCGATATTAAGTATAGTCGTCAAGATATTAAATATAAGTATAGTCGGTTTCTTTAGTTTCAGCGTAACTGGATATTGAAATCTAACGACCATTTCGATCGTTAAAAAGTGAACATGTGATAACTTTATAAAATAAAAATGCCATTTAGTTCCGCTTTAACATTTGAAATAGACTTTAGGATTTACAAGTGAAAGGAGTTGAAAGTCGGAGTCAGGAATCTGAGTCGAGGATCTGAGTCGGACTCAAGAGTTGGAGTCGGTTTTAAAAACAAATCGGTAGTTTTTCTGCCGACTCCCCATCCCTGGTCAAAAAAAAAATCCACTTGCTACCTCATATAAACAGTAACTCCGCATTTGATTTTTTTTTTTTTTCTAAACCTATTATTCATATGGAACGAGTGGTAGCCACTCTCTTTCCCACATAAGTTTTACATCTACCGTATGGCCTTAAGCACGCATTTTTTTTTTATGAACAGTTTTATTTTTCAATTTTAATTTCCTTTTATATACATACATCTTTAAAGAAGTCCTGCTTGTGTTTTACATAGTGCGCTCATGATGATGTCGCGGTATTGTGTGTCACTGGCGGAAGTGAGGAAGTCTTGGTGTGCAGTAGTGTTGCCCGCCACCAGCTTGCGTCATGCAGCCCTTTATTATGGTAATTTATGGTTGTTACATTATGTTAATAAACGTTATGATACACACGAATTAATGGCTTCTCGATTCATGTTACATACACCCACCAACACTGCAACTGCGCGACATAACATGCCCAAAACGGATTCCAAATTTATATCACCATAATTATTCACAAATATTCAATAAATCATTAAAGTTACATTATGTTAACATATATTTTTTTAATAAAATAAAAACAGATTCAGCATTCAAATATCAAACTTATGATGCTGTTAAACTGTTTGAATCGATTATTGTTGAAAGGGAATATGTATATTTTTCCAAATTTTACACCAGACATTAAAAACTTCTTGATTTTGTTGTGAGTTTTTGGATTTTTAAATGGGAATCAATGGGCCATATCAACATACACTTTTGATGATTTTTCAGGAATTTTAACTTTACTCTTGGGCCTTCTACAGTACTTATTTGGAGTCGGAAATGTGCCTTTTCAATGACAAATAAGGAAATACTGTGGAAAAAACAACTTCAAATTTGAATAAATTAATTTACTATCATGTCAAATATTAATTACAATAACAACGTTTTTTATGTAATGGAAAAAGAAACTGACCAAAATTAAAGAGAGACACAAGACAAATGGAATAAAAACATAAGAAAAGGTAGTCACTCAACTTATAAAAAATATTGAAACACGTTATGAAAAAAAATTACATTAACGAAAATAATAAATTTGGAAAATCGAGTCCAAAACAAATGAAGATGTTAGTCTTCGTGATCTGAGTCGCAAGTTCTAGCTGTTATTGACCACACAATAATGGTGTCGTAGAAGCCTTTGTAGACGCCATCTTGTTTGGTCGAAAGGTAGGAAATTGTGTCCCCTAAATAGAGAATACTGTTTGATACTCACATTTCGTTTAATAGGTAATGCCGAAAAATATCTCATAATAGTATGATTTTTGTACTGGCCTGAATATCCATCAAAGAAAATTGTTAATTTCTGTTGCAGTTTGATGTATATACTTATCTATATAATCATTAAGGAAAGAATATACCTCTTTTCCTCTTTTCTTTTGCAATACCTTCATGGTAGGTATTTATCGTTTTTGTTTGCACGTGTTCTTGACATGAACCCTTTGAAAAACAATCGATAATTTCGATTGCTCATCAAATTCTACAAAGTTTGGAATATGGTCTTTCAACACGTAGTAGGCCTATGATTCAGGAATGATAACACGTCAAATCCTAATTTTTGTCAAAAAGTGGACATGTGCCCTTTCAATAATAATTGCTTCATTTCTACAATTAAAAGAATAGCACACAAGTCGTGGAAAGAGCAATGTTTTTTATAAAAAGAGCAGATAGAAAAATAAATGAATCGATTAAAAAGCAGTAAAAGTGTTTGATGTCGAACGGATCACTCATTTTTAATGGCAATGGGATGAACACAGCTTGACTTGATAACATAAAAGTTAAAAGTAGTCTAAAGAATTATGGAAAGAGCGATGTTTTTTTGATTTATACCAAACATCATAAATAGCAGAATCAGATAGAAGAACGAATATATGGATTAGACAGTGATAAAAGTGTTTGATGTTGTCGAAAAGTTCACTCAACTTAAATGGAAATGGGCCGGACGCAGCTAGACTTGACGAATAGAAGAGTAACCCGAAGAGCAATGGAAAGAGTGAAGTTTCATATGTTAAAACAGATAGAAGAACAAACACATTGATTAGAAACCAATCTAAAGACTGCCTAACCGCTAGACATAAAAACACAAACCGGCAATTGAATACTGTTAGCTCAAAATAAAGCAAAATTGAAACGAAAATGGAAAGTCTATTTTAAGCACTGGATTTTGATAGTTGTCGGTCTAATGTCGCATATATGAACTTGTTTTTAAGCTAAATAGTTTCGTACATTTCAATAGAGCAACTTTAAGTTCTATCGCATTTTCGCTGTGAAGAACTAGAATAATAAGACAACAGAAGCTTCGTCTTTAAAATATGAACTCAAAATCATGTCGAAACAATTTAGTACATGATGAAAGAATAAAAAATTGCACCCTCAAAATATGGTTCGGTAACATATAGATAATTTTTTTGATTGGATGCGCTATTAGAATTAAATCTGAAAATCGTTCACCTCACTCTCGGCCCAAAACGAGTCACAACGTAAAGAGAACTACATAATCTGAAAAGTACTGCACAGAATTTTTACTTCGTTCAAGTTAATAGATAATGAAGAAACCATGAACGCAGCTAAAAGAATGAATGAAAATGAAAATATTCGAACTATTTGACATAAAGTGGATTAAAGAGGAAAAAATGATAAAGATGTCGTGATGTGTGGATTTTAAACTATCCATTTAATTTAAAAAAACTTCTAACGGTTGAAAATAAACGCTCTCTGAAAGATGCAGTATTCTTCTTCTACACCACATCTTTTCGAAGTTTGGCAGTCACAATGCCTATTCTGTCTTTTGATACAGCAGCTCGGAATAAATTTATGGTTGTATACCCAAACCACTATTGTAGATACTACACTATGAAATTCTTCTACGACCGACGCTTGTATTATCTAGGATCTTTCCCTGAGTGATAAGCTGTTACAGATCCTTCCTTCCTCTCATTATTTTATTTTTTTATTTTATTTTATTATGATCGGAGCACAGACGGGACTGACCCAGTAAAGTGCACACATTTACAATTTACAGTGTTTACAATGTTATGATGTAGTTACAATGTTATTACAAAATTATATTAATTTTTCTTTTATTAGATTAAATAGAAGAAGATTGAGGATCAATTATAGTATGCAGTTTATTAATACATAATTTCCGGAATTTTTGTTTGGAACCATTGAAAATATCTATGTGAGAAAAAAAGAGATTATACGTAGTGGAAAGTCTAATGATGGGCGAGTTAGTGAATGAATTTGTGTTTGAACTGGTTTGATGGAATAGGTTAGTACTTCTGGTATTGTATGTAGGGATTCGAAACTCGATAAGATGTACGAATTCGCTAGAAGAAGTTATGTTACTAACTATTCGGTAAAGCATCAACATGTCAGATAAAATACGACGTTTTTGAAGCGGTAGAATATTTATATCGAGACAGGAATCGTAGTAGTTATCGTATTGAACATTACGTTTAAAGCAGAAATATTTTAAGGCTTTTTTCTGAATTTTTTCAATTTTGAAAATGTATTTGTCATATGAACTATTCCAGATAACGGATGAATAGTTTAAGATACTAGATGTACGCAAAGTAAAGATTTTTAAAAGCGTATATAGAATTAAAACGTTTAGTAGTGCGAATTATAAAACCTAGCATTTTTAGGGCTTTGCCGCATATATATTCGACATGCAGTTCATAGGAAAGTTTTGAGTCTAAAAGCACTCCTAGATCTGTAATTACTGATGACCGTTTCAAATCTTGACCGTTAAAGTTATATTGAAAAGAAATCTGTGTAGATTGAGTCCACTTGTACCCTTTGGTAAAGATGTTCCAACAACTGTTGTGTGTAAATGATTAAACTTGTTTCGACAGATCTGCCGCGAAAAAAACCATGTTGTTCAGGAATTATATGTAGTTTTATAGTTTAAAATAATTGTTTACAGACTCAAAAGATTCAAATATTTTCCCTAGGATACATAGTTTGGAGATGGGCCCATAGTTTTTTATTTGACCTTTATCGCCAGATTTAAAAATAGGAACTATAAGAGCCTTCTTCCATATATCTGGATATATATTTTCTTGAAGAGATTTGTTAAATATGATAAATAAGGCTTCGACTAAATTACTAGCAAGAGTTTTAAAAAATAACGGAGGTATCATGTCGAAACCAGTTCCCTTTTTCGTGTTGAGATTAAATAGTTCCTTCTCGATGTTGGATTTGAGAATTGTTCAATTATATGACCTATATCAGGCATGGCCAAACTTTTATCTTCGCGGGCCATATTCTACTTAACAAAAGTCGTTGCGGACCAGAGGAAAAAAAATATGAAAAATGAAAAATACAGTTTTTACACATGGCAAAAATAATAAAGCATTGTAAATTGTGGGCAAATCATAGCATTTCAGAGCTTAGCTCTGAGTGGCTATGATTAACTAAGGGTTTTAGCCACAATCGCTATTGGAACCTGTGTTGTTGGATGTTCATGCTGTTAAATGACTATAGAAGACTTCACGGAAAAACTGTCAATATCATTTTTCCACAGCATGGGATAGTGCTCCGGTGTCACACACTATAAATTCGACAAGCGAAAAATTCACAGAAGATTAAAGAGAAAGACACTATAATAGACAGTGACAGTGATAGTGCGGATAGCGAACAATTAAACATTAACAGTGAATTAACAGACACAAAATAAAGTGACAAGAGTTCTTCGAACCGACCCCACTACGTGACAAATCCTGACAAATAATGAACTATCAAAGCTATGTGTTACATCATGTATGTAGAGCTGAATAAATAAAGTGTATTAATAAAAAAAAAAAAAAAGATGTGCACGGATCTGGCCTGCGGGTCGTGATTTGGAAATGTCTGGTCTAAATGTTGGAATTTTTCGCTTCTCGATGATGTAAAACAGTTCTCGTTTTTTTTTTTTTTCAATCCCTGTCAGATTATGTGGCCATATATTTTGTTTCAGTGACAATCGTGTCACCAACAAAATCTTTTTAATTGATAAAACTACAAATATTTGTTGTCCTGGAGATGAAGTACAGTAAGATACTTAATTCAAAAAAGATCATTCTGTGTAGGGTGCAGGACCCGTTTTACTATTAGGCGAGTCTAGGCGACCGGATACGGGCGCCGCAGGATGGGCGCTGGAAGACCATGAAATTATGACATTTATGTACTTATGTGTAGCATGTAAAAAATCTATTTTCAAATTTTTCTTAAACCTTCAGTGAATTATGCTTAAAGAGCGCTGAATTTTGTCTTGCCTAGGGACTCCAAAGACTCTCACGCCAGCCTTGACAGTGTGTAGTAGCCATAAAATTTACAAATAGTTAGTACTTATCGACTGTGCGACCATTGCGGAGAATCCACCACTATTTTAAATGATTATTTTCAGAACTATAACGTTTGATGATTATAGTAAATACTGTAACGCGTGTATTGATATAAGTAGCACATTTCTTTTGATTACACATATTTTTTTATAGTAAACAATCTCTTAAAAAATAACAGCATCTCAATTAATGTAAGACTGCTTGGCGCTTAAACTAAATATCTACAAACTGTTGTTAAGTTGTTTATATGACTTTCCTCGTTACTAATCCGAGTTAACTAAGGTCAACACACACTTAACCCGTCCATAACCATTGAGTCCGTTCTCTCATTATCAGCTGATGACAAACAGCCGTTGATAAATTATGGCCTGCATACGTGCTTCTTGCTGCTACTGTCCTCCATCAACAGTGGGCTCTTATCTGACGCTAACTTACGCATACTAGTGATAGTGGCTGACATATTGCCGTCTTGAATTCATGCTGGATTGTTTTGGCTAAGATATCAGACTATTGTGCTATTATGTCGGATACTTGGGCGCCGAACACATAATAACACTGGTATAATTACTCATAAATATTGCATTTGTAGCTACAATTAAATTATATTATAAATCAAATCTGAAATAGATATCATTGTTTAATTGAATTGTGGTATTTAATTGTTTAGAAACTAATGCAGGCAGTAAAAGTAAAAAAAGTTGCCAAATAAATTTAATATGACCAAATACGTGTTTCCAGAACAAGGTCATTTTGAAGGATGGAGGATTTGAAATTGAAAAATTTAAATGAGGATGGAGAGTAAAAATTCGAAAATTCAAGTGAGGACCAAGTGGTGCGTATAAATTTCATAAAACAAGCCCCTACGAAGATTCCTTGTAAATAATGATGTTATTTTTATTCTGCTGTGCAGAAAAGTGCGCTTCCATGACTCTGTGGCCTGGATATCGCCAAAACAAATATAACAGCGGAGATCTGATCCTAAATCATAAGGAAATCGCAATTTTTTTCAATACAAATACCTTAGAAAGTGAATAAACCATAGGTTAGTACAAAGGTCTGTTTTCTAAAAATTGACAAGTGACAATTTTTGACAATTTTATTAAAAATTTGTCATAACTTAATAAAAAATTAACTTTTATAAAACGAAGATATATCAGACAACTCAATTGACAAATATGTTACATTTCCACCTGCAAATTTTTGTGAAATAAAGTCCTGGAATCGTGTATCGGAGGCACCAGATCTGCATGAGGGTCTTAATTGGAAGAAAATATTTTATTTTGAATAGAACCATTTATAATTTCTTACAGTTTTACAAATATTCCTAATAATATTCTTTCTAGTCGTTTACCACAATAATGAGGTGTCGTAACTTGGGACGGCAAACTATCGATAGTCTTTACCAGTCGATAGTTATCGATTGTTGGCCCAAATATTATCGATAATTATAGATAGCATTCGATAGTTTTCTAAAATACAAAATGTATCAACGGAATCTGAAAATATAGTTCTGTGAAGGATTTTTCAATAACAATAGTTGTCTACTGGCTACTGCAAATATTTTAAGAGGGTTAATAGTTAAAAAAAAAAAGAAAATAAGATAATAAGAACTACATAATACCGTACCTACGTCCTCTTTCAACTTGCAACATAAAGCATTCCCATGTTGAATTTTTCATTGCATATTCTATCTCTGCTATGAGTTTTAGGCAAAAATTGTAAATAAATAAATAAATGATGAATTAATTTTATATAAATTGTTCTAATTTAAATAACTAAATACTAACATGTTCAAATCAATGCTTATCAAGCTTTCTCAGTTCACAAACCCGTTTTTTCATTCCAATCCATTGCGGACCAATATTATTGTTAAATAAAATTAAAATAATTTTAAAACGGATAATAATTTTAAAAGAAAAATGTAGCAACAAATACAATACGAAAACAAATAATGAGAATTATATATGCATAAAAGGCATACAATACAAAGTCATTAAAACGAGTAGATACATTACTTTTAATGAGGCAAACGAGCTTGTTTCTTTTTCGATCTTTAAAGATACGCGAGATAGCCAAGACGAACTTGTGTTTCATATCCTGTCCGAAAATTTGGACATTAAAAAGATATCGGCGAGACAGGTGCCGCGTCTGCTCACAGTGAAAAAAAAAACAGAATTACATGACCATTTCGATATGACAAGCGCAATCCAAGTGAGTTTTTACGGCGTTTCATAACAGTTGATGAAAAGTGAATATATCACTACACAACAATATGAAAGAACAGTCAAAATAGTAGATTTCTCTAGGGAACGTGCTCCAAAGAAGGCAAAAAGGGTTCCCTTGGCCGGAGAGTCCATAGCCACGATTTTATCGGATTCGCAAAGCATAATCAGTTTTATGAAAAAGGGAAAAACGATCACAGGATAATATTATGCTGCTTTATTATATGGAATTATATGCTAAATTGATGAAAAGCGGTCCCATTTGGTGAAGAAAAAAGTTCTGTTCCACCATGACACTGCATCAGCTCACTCGTCCAAAATTGCAACGGCCAAATTGGTCAAATTGCGCTACGAATTTATGTTGAAACGTGTTATCAAACACCCCTCCTACAATTTATCTACTTACGTGTTCAACAGTGTAATAAATAAAAAAATTCTTTTCATCGTACATATATAATCAGCTACCGTGTGTTAGTGATTTTGTAACACTGTGACGTCATTTTTCCTAAGGTTTTGGTGATTGGCTAACTGGAAAACAGGCTGTTCCCAGTTTGACTTGATTGAAAGGTATTTTGCAGATTTATTCTCTTAGAATCTACGAATATAATTACATATAGAAATTTGTAGGATTTCGTAAGCATAAACAAGAAACTCTAGATACTCCTATATCATTTGACTGATATCAACAATATTTTGTAGATTTATTCTCTAAGAAACTGCGAATAAAATAACATGTAGAAATGTTTAGGGTTTCGTAGGCATAAACAAGAAACTATATACACTGCTATATCCTTCGACCAATATGAATAATATTTTGCAGATTTATTTTCTTAGAATCTATAAATATAATTATTTACAGAAATATCTAGGGTTTCGTAGGCATAAACAAGAAATTCTAGACACTGTTATATCGTTTGACCAATATGAACAATATTTTGCAGATATATTCTCTAAGAATCTACAAATATAATTACATACATAAATGTCTAGGGTTTCGTAGGCATAAACAAGAGACTCCTATATCCTTTGACCGATATGAACAATATTTTGCAGATTTATTCTCTAAGAATCTATGGATAAAATAACATACAGAAATATCTAGGGATTTGTAGATATAAATAAGAAACTCTAGACACTCCTATATTCTTTGATCGATATGAAAAACATTTTGCAAATTTATTCTCTAAAAATTTGCGGATAGAACATCGTATAGAAATATCTAGAGTTTCGTAGGCATAAATAAGAAACTGTAGACACTTATTCGACACTATATTCTTTGATCGATATGAAAAATATTTTGTAGATTTATTATTTAAAAATCTGCGGATAAAATAACCTATAGAAATGTATAGGGTTTCGTGGGTATAAACAAGAAATCCTAGGGTACTCCTATATCCTTTGACCGATATGAACAGTATTTTTCAGATTTATTTTCTAAGAATCTACAAATATAATTGTATGCATAAATGTTTAGAGTTTCGTAGGCATAATCAAGAGACTCTAGATACTCCTGTTTCCTTTGACCGATATAAACAATATTTTGCAGATTTATTCTCTAAGAATCTACAAATATAATTACATACATAACTGACTAGGATTTCGTAGCCATAAACAAGAGACTCTAGATACTCCTGTTTCCTTTGACCGATATGAACAATATTTTGCACATTTATTCTCTAAGAATCTACGAATATAATTACATAAATAAATATCTAAGGTTTCGTAGGCATAAACAAGAGACTGTAGATACCTTTGACCGATATGAACAATATTTTGTAGATTTATTCTCTAAGAAACTGTGGATAAAATTTTATATATAAATGTTTTGGATTTCGTAGGCATAAACGAGAAACTCTAGACAAGCCTATATCCTTTAACTGATATGAACAATATTTTGCAGATTTATTCTCTAAGTATCTACGAATATAATTACATATAGAAATGTCTAGGGTTTCGTAGGCATAAATTAACGTCTCAAATTATTTTTAGTTTTAACAATATAAATGTAAGTAAAACTAAGTAAAAATGAATCGTTTTCTCATCTTAAAAAGTTAATGAATAAATAATCTAACTATATAATTAGCAAGTGTCTGTATGTAGTGTCGGTAACATTATGCGTCAATTTTTCTAAAGTTCTCGTGATTGGATAACTGGGGACACCCTGTTTCTTGATTGGCTGACAGGTGACGCCCTCTCCCATGATTAGCTAACTGGTGATATCCTGTCCCATGATTCGCAGACTGGCGACGAAATTAGGATACGTTAAAAAATAAAACCAAATACACATACAAACAATTGAAATTTTTATATTATAAATCCGTCATTGTTGACGGGTAATAACCTAGTATGTTATATAATGTTTAAAATTCCGCCTAAAAGAAAGCGCCTCCTCACCCCACTCGCAAGCTCTGATCTATAGGGGTTATACATGCCGTTAATTTGTTTAATCTCAGTTCGATTGACGGTAATGCTACTCGAGGAGCACTAAAATTGTAAAATTTTAAGTGAAATCTTGTCGTAACTTGATAATACACTATTTGCGTACCAGTACTTGTCAAACCTCGTATAACAAGAGATAGTGAATGGATAAGTGAATAAACATTAAGCCTTGTGTCCTAAGTCCTAAAATTTTTCTGTATATTCTAGAAAAATAAGTTCTACAGGTTAAAATGATAAGTTATTCAACCTAATATAATCTAATGTAGAATCAGAAAGAACAATGTGGTAACACAACTATGCCAAATCATTCGTGAAACAGCCTATATAAAAGCGAACCCTATACTTGGTCCAGTGGAGATAAGAGGGCATCGATGTGATACGTCTTATTTTCCAAACTTTGTTTTCGGTCAAATCCTGGATTGTAACTTTTTTCCACCACACTTTATCAGATATATAAGGAAATTAAAAAGTTATTATTTGTAGAAAGGAAAAGTAAACAGTAATTCGTTTTTAATATAAATTTATATCCTTAAAATAGAAAGTAAAAAGTTAATATTTTTAATGCTTTTTTTAATCATTTATATAGCTTTCTCTTAAGCACTGAAAGCCATTGTGTGTTAAATGCTCAAGCTAAGGAGAATAATTGCACAAATACGAAAAAGGGATAATTTTCACTTTTAAATGGAGGATAATTATTTATAAAATGTATTAAATCGGAAAAAAAAAGTTTAAAAGTAATCTGAATGTTTCAGGCGCATATTTTTGAGTTTTGCAAGGAGGGCGTTTAAATTTGTAATGAGATACTATACATTTTATCACAAATTGAGTTTATTATAGAAATAAGGAGACACATATAGAAACAAAAGGGTACTGCAGCTGCAGCTTCACAGCACCCCCGTGGATACGCGCTGAATTATTTTTACCTAATTTAATTCCCTATTTCTGGACTTCTGGTACTATATGAAAGCCTGATGACCAAGTACTCAGTTTTAGGGTCTTATTTATTTGTCTTACAGTAGAAATTGTGGTCGAATGGCTGAACCTAGAGAAGTAAAATATACCTAGTATGCAGCGACGGCTGATACATAAGAGCTACAAATCTGCCCCCCCTAAATTGAATTAATATAAACATTACAGACGTTTATGACTTTTTCGCTCCCCTCTCTCTTTCCTATCAATGCCTCCTTATTCTACTCTCGGCCGCCCCATCCTCCCTCCTATAGAAAATCTTTTAGTAAAAATATTATTGCTTAATAACTTAATAATGGATTATCAGATGTTCTGTAATTTTTTAAATACGAGTGTTACTTGTTATGTTTCTACAAACGAACAGCATCGTTACAATTGACGAAATTTGGATTTATTCATATGAACCGGAAACTAAGCAACAATCCACTGTTCGGGTTTTGCAAGATGAACCGAAACCCACAAAAGTTGTTAGTTCATGAAGCACTTCCAAGAAAATGAATGCTTGTTTCTTCGGTTGTACTGGACATGTCGCAATCATTCCTTTAGATGGTCGGAGAACAGTTAATGCTGGATGGTATATAACAATTTGTATGCCAGAAGTCATAGTCAAAATCAGGAAAAACAACCAAAAACGTCACATCATTCTTCATCATGACAATGTAAACTCCCACACAGCAAGTCAAACAATTGATTATTTGAAGGAGAAAAACATCGAAGCCGTCTCATTGCCCGTATTCGCCTGATTTATCCCCTAACGACTTTTTATTGTTCCCCAATGTCAAACAAAAAATGCGTGGACAGCACCTCAAGAAGCTGTTGAATCCTTCGAAAAACTTGTTTTTGAGATATCAATTTCAGAGTGGAAAAAATATTTCGAGGATTGGTTTGAACGCATGCAAAAGTGTATAAATCTTAAAGGCGAATATTTTATAAGCAATAAAACAGTTTGTACAAAAAAAAAAATCTTTCTTAGTTTTTGTAAAAACTTAAAAGGTAGCCCTCGTATATTTGTACGTATAAAATATCTTTTATGTTTAAATACAGTGTTATCTTTACTGGCCGGTGAGGAACTGAACTGAGTAGATTTCTACAGTATTCTGAATGTGAGGCATAAATTGTGGCATCCGATATCAGTCGGGAAAAATTGCACAATTCAGTTTATAACGTAGGAGCGCTTCTCAATTTGGTTTGAAAATTCATTTTCGAGTGACTTTACCGCACGACTGCTACACAAATACTAACGACGCCCCCTTCTATTTTTGTGTCTACTCTGTAACCGGCCAGTTTAAGATAGCCGGCCAAGTGTTGTGTAGTAATATTGAAATACTACGTATACATTTTCTCGACTTTTTAGGGTTTAAAACCTTCCTCGAAAAATACTATACTAATGATGATGAAATGTCATTCAGTATGCGTCGTTTTAACGAATATGAAATCATTTTAACCCGCAGAACCAATATTAAGAACCGCAGTAGATTCAAGATGGAAGCAAAATAGACCAGCAAGTACAACAACTGTAAGTAATTTTCATAATAGAACAAAATTGCTGCAACATATTTGTAGAATGAACCTTTAGCCACAATTCTCTACGTCGTACGAAAATTGCATCGATTGGTTTACAAAACTGTTTCTAAACTGTAATTTGTTTATTTACAATGATATAACATTTTTTTTAAATTATAAATATCCTATTAGACGATGAGTCGGCAACCTTTTTTGGCTGCGGGTCAAAATCAACCAAAATATGACTATTAAGAAGACGTTTTGGGTCAGTGGATATTTTCATTATAAAACAGTCTTTTAGTGAATTATGAGATAAATTTTATTAAATATGCTTTTAAACTTCAAACATAAAAAAAAAATAATCATAATTATAATTATTGTAAAAACAAATATAATTGTCAAGTTTTAGCTCATTAATTTATGAACTTTATTTATAAACGTTCTCGTCGTTATCAATGGCACCCCTGATGCTGAATTTGTGACGTCAATTTAGCCAAGTCTGGTTTATACTTAGTCACCTTAAGGCGAATACAAGCGTCCTGGCTAATATGGTCGAAAGACCAATGGCCAGTAAAACTGAATGGCCTGAATTTTCGGTAGTTTTGCTCCGAGTAATGATAAGATTCGTTCGTACAACGTCGCTGTATTCCGCCTATATTCATTGCTGCAACTTTGTATTCAAACCAAAATGTTATTATTTATATTTTCTTTTCATGTTTATGTTTTATAATTTATTTTTATATATATTACTTAATTTGCAGAACTCAAGTGGGTCACTGGAAATTATCAAATGGGTCACTTGGTGACCCGCGGGTCATAGGTTGCCGACGTCTGTATTAGAAAATTTTCTGCAAATTTTTATGTATAGATTGTTAATAATTTTGTTTCAGATTTTTAGTTTTGTATAAAAAACTAGTCGCAGCTATACCATTGTGTTTACCCTTGAAGAAAAAGTAAAATAATTTTCTAAAAATGTTTAAGTTACTAATTAATTAGCATAAATTTTTAAAAATTCGCGATCAAAAAATCAGCTGCCCGGATGCGGAGCACTTTTTGAACCCCCGTGTTGCTGCGGCCCTGTTAATAATAATATCACTATGAACATGATGAAATATGGATCTAAAACAAATGTTCGTTAACTTCCACTAATTTTAATGGATCACACTCGATACTAGAATTTCGACAGTTCGTGATACACTCTTGACAATGATATAACTGTTGAAATACTTGTATCGCGTGAGATAAAATAAAATTAGTGGACCTTTCCGAACATTTGTTTTAGATCTTCCTTTAAGTTGGTTTACATTACATGAAATTATGTGTTACATCACCTTTAATATAAAGTTTTACAATTACGTTGACTAGCATCGCGCCTGTTTCCAACATTGTTTTATGTCGTAGTCACCATTATAAAAATTGTTAAAATGTCCATAAATCCGTTCTTCTCATCTAAACATATAGCTAAAAATTACTACTTCTCATCCAATATTTAAAATATTGGTCGCAGGAAATATCGGAGGATATAGAGGACAAATTGCTCCGATATCCCTATTAGTTATGATCCCTCTACTGTTGGTGTTTCGGTCTGTTGGCGATATTCTAAGCAATCTTCCCGGGTCGTGGAACCCTAATAAATTAAGCGTGTAAGCATATTCTGTGGAGCTACAGTGAATACATGCAAATTCTCTATAATATGGTTTGGAAATGCGGATGTCAGCGCTGCACAAACATGGAGTCACCAATGTGCATTGTGCAACAGGTGAACAAGACTGCAGGTTATGACAAGAGGATGCGTTCAAAAGCAATCACAAACATAACGAGGTATAAATGTTTATTGTTCCAATGTATTTTAGATAAGCTGGTTTACAAAAAACTAAATCCTGAATACAATATTTTTCAGTAAAATAAAGCTCATGGTTTTATATTGGTTTAAAAAGACGATTTACTTGGTTTAAACATTCAATTCACTCAATTAAATGACACACTTTATCTAGATATTACATTTACGAATTTAAGATGCGTCAGCTTTTGCATGTTACTTATTATCGAGAATTAATTGCATCTGCAATGTATGTGAATAAAAACCGCTGTAAAATAGAATCTTCTTCTTCTTCAGCTAGTATCCGTTTACCCCTGGCAAGCCTTCCTTAATCCTATCAGTTTTACTCCATCTTGGGTCAATTGCTACCATGAATTAACTCTTACAGGCTTAGTGGGTATACGGTATGTACCACTATTTTGGTACCCAATACTGCACGATGACCCAAAAATTTATTAAATAGCGCTCCGTTGCTGCATGAACGCTGATAAAATGTACCACCTAGTACATAATATGTACTGATGCGTCATACAACCACTGTGGTAGGTTTGAACCAATTTATTTATTTATTTTTTAATAAGTGCTGTTTGTCTGTGCCTGTAAAGGCTAACAGGTGGACCGTTTGTTGCAGAATCCACATATCGACCAAAATTAGCAAAATTGAGTTTATTTTAGATTCACATTATTTGAAGATATACGCAACTTTAAGTGCAGAAAACAGTGCTGTAGGCCTTCACTTCACTCCTGTTTCATTGATTTCTCTCATGTTAGTTGCAGAAACCCTTTAAGCGCCACAGCATATAGTGTTTCTCCGCCAAAATTCGTGATTTGTACAGTTGGGTCTTTCTGCAAAAATTTAGTAATCCTTATGCCTAAAATGTAATATGAAGAATTTCTTTCTCTTCTTCTTCTTTTTTTCTCAATGTCAGTCAAGTCGACTTTTCGCCTCACTCGTACAAGTGCTTCATTCAGATCCATTAATTGTCAGGTTTTTGCATGTATCCCGTACAGCAAGATCTTCGATTAGCTCCGTGGTGTCCGGCCTTTTCCCATAGTGGAGCCAAATTTAATGCTAGATATATTTTATGGACCGAATTGAGTTGGACAGGTGGCCACATATTCAAAAATATTGAAAATGTGATCTGCCGATGCTAGGTTTTACTTGGTTATGTGCCCTAATGAAATTGGCAAAGAACTGTATTATATCGCTGACACTAGTGATACTGCGTATACCTGAGAATTTCAGTTGGTCTCTCAACAACTTATATTCATATGTTTGATGATATGGTCAGAGAAGAATCTGTTAATGATTAATGTCCGCTTTTACAATCAATGGATAAACCTCAGATAATGCAATTCACGGTATAAAGTAAAAAAAAGACAATGCTCGGGCAAAGCTAGGATATAATAAACATCGGAATAAACATCAGAATATCATATCTAGCAAACGGCACTTCACATAAGTGGCAGTATAAGTTATTCCTTCACTCTGATCGGTGAATAAGTATTTGTTGCCCAGCACCACTGAATTAATATTTGTTACCCAGCAACAGTGCAAATATAAATTTGGCGTATGAAACATCATATTATAATATACATTATGTTTTGTTTCCAGTTTGCAGTATAGGTATACAATAGTGGCTGCAGCAACGTAGTTATCAGCTGACTCACTCGAAAGTGTATTGTAAGATCGACCCCAGTACGAGCAAAGAGATCTTTCAAAAAGAAAATAATATTTTATTGCTGTTGCAACCATAGGCTCGTTATTCTCATCTTTACAATAACTACCTGTATCTCTAAAATAATATTCGGGGATATGGGGCATGCTTCATAGGGAACGTAAATCAGGCGATCAACGCTAATGTAAAACTAATCTTTTGGTAATGTCAAAGGACGTTAGTCGCTACCTGACAATCTCTAAAACCTAAGCATCATGCTATTCGAATGAATAATTAATAATAATACAGTAATCCCCAGTTATTCGCTTATATTTTTAGCGATTTTGGTTATGGGCGGTTTTA
Organism: Liopterus haemorrhoidalis; assembly: GCA_963971575.1. NCBI lineage: Eukaryota > Metazoa > Arthropoda > Insecta > Coleoptera > Dytiscidae > Liopterus > Liopterus haemorrhoidalis. Next base: position 93,256,068 of record OZ020611.1, read on the forward strand.
TTTATTTTTTAATAGCGAAGCAAAAAACAGCAGCAGCTGATTGCCACTGGAATATGCTCTTAATAATTTGACCGCCTCGCATCTGATTGACCACTGTCATCTCTTCTGCGCTATCGATTTAATACTGTTCTTAAAATTACGAAAATTAACATTTATCGTTTGCTTTGGGAGCTTATTATAACATTTAGGTCCCCAGTAAAGAGGTGAATTTTTTCCCACTTTCAGTCTTTATTTTGGAGTTTTAAGATAGGTACCATATTAAGTTGCTCGATATTTTCCATTTGAGACAGTACAAAATTTAGTAATGTTTTGCTTGACATAAAGTAAACAGTGAAATATGTACAAACACGGTACAGTTAAACATTTATTTTTTTTAAAGAGAGGCCTACAAGATTCACGCGAAAGAACCTTACGTAAAACCCGCAAGGCTCTTTTTTGTGCTTGCAAAACCCCAATAACACTTGGACTGGCGCCCCATAATAAAATACCGTAGGAGAGGTGACTTTTATTAAAGAGAAGTAAGCAATTCGGGCAACATCAAACAGCACCACATCGACCAATTTTCATAGCAAATATTGATCAATGAATTTTACGAACGATGTCTTGACATTGCTGCTTCCATCTCAATTTACTCTCGATTATCATCCGGAGAAACTTAACCATATTGGTGTTGGTATTATAATCATGACGATTATGCAGTATCATCTGTTGTTTTGTCGCGATTCAGTTTAAGTCTATTGCTTGTGAAGCATGTTTCGGAACGAACAAGTGTGTCATTCGCAAATTTTAAAGCATCATTAACTGAGTTTGGTGCATTTAAAATGGTGGTGTCATCGGCAAATAACATAATTTCCGAAGCATCTATGTTTGCTTGAAGATCACTAATGAAGATTAAAAATAAGACTGGACGCAAAACGCTACGTTGGGGGACACCGAAATTGTTTGGTTGCAACGAAGATCTTATGTTACTTATTTCAACCAATTGGTGTCTCTCACGTAAGTAAGACTTGAACAGTTCTAATGGCAAACCTTTTATACCGTAGTATTCCATCTTGGCAAGTAAAATACCATGCGAGACGCAATCAAATGCCTTACTTAGATCGCAAAAAGAAAACGATATTATTTGACCTTCATCAAACATTTTTAAGAGAAAGTGTACCACCTAAGGTATAAGCGGTCCTAAAACAAATACCGGTTCTTTGCAGAGATCGAACAAAGAACCTTTGACACAGGAAATAGGATTGCCACCACTGGGACATCTAACCAACTGCCAACGCATGAAGTATACAATGTTTTAAATAATCAGAAAAAAAAATTAATTGCATTTAATAAAGCTAAACTTTTTTTCTCAAACGAAGAAATCTATACGATAAAAAAACTTTTTAAACAAACATAATAACATACATTACACTTTATAAAAAATGTAATTTTCCATGTCACAATAATATTACAGAAATAATTCCAAGAAAAAACTTTCAAACAAATCATTAGTACTTCATAACTATTTTAAAATTCAATTATGTGAATATGTATTCAATACTACTTCGATCAAACTATTGTAAGAAAAAATTAGAGAGCAAATTACAAGGTTCATAACCAGGTTTATTGATGTCTGAAATTTTTGCACTATTGTATTTCCGTACCTCTCTTAAACAGCTGTACAATATCAGGTAAATCTTTTAAGTAATTTGATGTATGCAACTGTTTAACTAGTCATCTCCATGTACGTAAGTGACTAATTAATTATCCGGAATATGTTTATAATAGTTATTTATGCAGTTAGTGAGTGAACAAGGTCTTTTCTATCCCTTGTGAATATTCGCACGAGGCGTTAGTCGAGTACCAAAAATGGTAGAACGAGATAGAGCTTTTACATACCTATAGCAAACTATTTTTTTCTATCACGAATAATATTAACTATTATCCGTTTCTTAACTTCATGCGGAACTATATTTTGAAAACTGGTGACTTTTAATGAGTAAATGGGACATTGAGACCGATTGTTTTATCATTGTAAATGGGGATTTTTTGGGTAATTTTAAAGTTGGGTATTTTTAAAAGCTTGCATTTGATGTCAGATTCATTAAATCTTGATTTTTTATTTATAAACATATTTTCTGATTTATAAAAATTGGATTATTATAATAAGTATATCATAATATAAAAATAATATTTTATTTAACAAGCATATAATGGAGGCTATATTTTACGAGGTTTACTGAGGCTATATTTTCAGGTTTACCACCCGAGCCGTAGGCGAGGGTTGTTATCATCCGTAACTTTTTTTGTAAAGGACTGCTTTCAGTAAAAAAAAAAAAAATGCCAGTCCATACTTTCTTTCGTAATTTCTATTTTTTACGAACTTAAGTTCTTGTAACCGCGGGTTTACACCAGTGTTGCTAGATGTACGATTTAAATCATACTTGTACGATTATTTTTGATTGTGTACGATGTACGATTTTATGGTATCCGATGTACGATTTTATTGAAAAACATATATATTTATAAATATATATATATATAGTAAGTTAAATATTTATATTATATAATGCGATATATTGAATATTTTAGCCCTCGGGTTAAAAATCGACGCGCTCTTAACAAAATCGGTTGGTCTCGCTATGATCGGTAATGCTCGGACATATTCGAATAATCAAATATACAAAGCTCACTCCTCATTGGTTAGTGTACTGTACTACAAACTCAAATCGGCCCAGTCTTTTCGTCTTCGTGTTGAATGTGAATGTAGTAAAAATATGTTGAAAAATACCCTCTTTACAACTGAGATTTGTTTTGTTGTGCCATGGATAATGGATACCCACAATACGTTTGTTAATGAGGAACGTACTACAGACCAGTTAATAATTATGAATATTTAACGGCTCTAATGAGGCAGATGAGAAAGTTTATTTGGTTCAATTCAAACAGTTCGAGGAAAAATTTACATTTTTTATCTTTTTCTGCTACATATGATTGTGCAATACAAAAATTTATAATTAATAATTTTCTAATTAATTACACAACATTTTTTATAGGCACATTTTAAAAAAAAAAAAAAAAACGGTTTTTTTCTTGAAAATACGATCATTTTGAAGTGTTTGTACGATTTTTTCTTCTTCGACATCTGGCAACACTGGTATTCACACATTTACATCGGCATAAATACGCTTAGTGTAAGAAACCTAAATCAGCACAGCATGTGTCAATAACGCTAGATAAGAAAAGTAAAAATTATATTTTCTTATTGGTGGGCCGCATAAAATATTTCGGCGGGCCGCACTCGTCCCATAGGCCGCCAGTTGCCAATCGGCAACCTGTACTTAAGCATAAAAGTGCAGCTTAAGATATTACAAAATCTAAGCTCGTGAAAAATTCTTACAGTGGCAAGCAGTGACTTTTTACAATGGGCAGCAATTTTTTTTAATTTCTCCTTTTTATTTTATTTATTTTTGCTTTTTTAATACTCAATAAATACTTTCTTGCAAATAATTTCCAGTACTTTTATCATAAAAATCTGCTCTTGTCAGTAATAACTGTAAGAGTTTTCTTTTCTATTAAAAATAAAGATAGATATGAGAACCTGTCTTGATTTGCTAAATTTCTGGCATACGTATTTACCTGTTTTAATGTAGAAAATGTTCTTTCTACTGAAGCTGTGCCATAAAGTATAGTAATAATTAGTGCACACAATTTTAAAACTTGCTCTATTCAGTTAATTTGTATGTATGTGGAAATTTTAAATATTTTCTTATGCTGAAAATTTTCTAAACTATTCAAAACTGTTGGCTCATTGGTTAGCTGGATAGAATAAAATTCCTCTCCATAGTTCTTTTTTAAAACTGAAATTAAATGTTCAGGAAATTTATTATATGTACAGAACATTTTATTATTTAATAACTCGAGAAAGTGCATCGAACTGAGCTTTTCGAATCATACAGGGATTTGAGCGATAATAGTTTCTACAAATTTGTGGAAAATTCTTTTATAATAATTCGATAATACAGCCTTTACCACTTCAGGACAAATTGAACAAATCCGGTGACAATGTTTCAGTGCCTTTCATTTTAGATAAAATGAAAAGAAAAAAATAATAAAAGAAAATACCAGTATTTAAAAAACAGTGAAATTGTGTTACCAATTAAGACAGTCCTATCAACAATTCAAGCTAAAGAAATATACTATTATTCTACCAGAAACAAATTAATATACGCATGATTGCGTATGAATGTTTTCTAACGTATGAGAAGATAATCCACGAAACTACTCGAGTGATTGCGACTGGGTGAATTAGCAGAAATATTTCTGCTTTCTTAGGGCGTTAAACAGTGTTCTATGGATGAAGCGTCAAGGGCTCAGCGTTACATAACTAACCAGCACTAGATATTCAGTGCTAGCCAGGCAGCCTGTCTATCACGCTGCTAGGAAAACAGAAAATATTCTAGTATCTTGTGAGATTTGTGGCCTAGCGAAACGTACTGAAGCGATATGAACAAAATAGATTTGTAAGTTAAATGAAAAACACTTAAAGGGCAATAAAATGTTGTTTTCCTTGTTGATATTTCCATTTTTTTTTTTTTCTGGACATGAGTTCAACCACGCCTCCCGGGGTACATTGCGCCCTTTGCATCCCGTTACGGAACAGGCCTGATTATATGAGGGCTAGCTTAAAAGTTTTTACAAAACCTAAGAAAGAAATTATATTGTTTTTTTTTTTTTTGAACAAATTGTTTTATTGCTTTTCAAAATATTCGCCTTTAAGATTTATACACTTTTGCATGCGTTAAAACCAATTCTCGAAACATTTTTTCCACTCTGAAGTTGGTATCTCAAAAACATGGTTTTCGAAGGCTTCAACAGCTTCTTGAGGTGATGAAAATCGCTGTCCACTAATTTTTTGTTTGACATTGGTTGAATACGGACAATGAGACATTAATTCGATGATTTCCTCCTTCAAATAATCAATTGTTTGACGTGCTGTATGGGAGCTTGCATTGTCATGATGAAGAATGATGCGACGTTTTTGGTTGTTTTTCCTGATTTTGTCGATGACTTCTGACAAACAAATTGTTGTATACCTTTCAGCATTAACTGTTTTCCGATCGACTAAAGGAATGGTTGCGACATGGCCAGTACAACTGAAGAAACAAACGATCATTTTCTTGGAATTGGAACGAACATTTTTTGTGGGTTTCGGTTCATCTTGGAAGACCCAAACAGTGGATTGTTGCTTAGTTTCCGGTCCATATGAATAAATCCACGTTTCGTCACCTGTAACGATGTTGTATACGGATTTTGCAGTGCCTAGGTTGAATTTTTTTAGCATTCCTTTATACCAATTAACACGAGCCTTTTTCTAGCTTTGGTCAAATTATGCGGAATCCATCTGGAACAGATCTTTTTCATAGCTAAATATTCATGCAAAATCGAATGTATTGCAGTTTGCGATATGCGAAAGGATGCCTCTAATTCACGGTTACATGAAACACAAGTTACATGCCGATCTTCTTCAATCATTCTGCGCACAGCATTGGTGTTGTTTTAAATCACAACCGATTTTGGTCGACCTTCACGAGATTCATCACTGATAGACGCACGACCACGATGAAATTCCGCAAACTAATTGTAAACAGCCTTTTCTGATGGTGATTCATGACCAAAAGTTGAACGAAGTGAATCTATGCATTGTTGTTGAGTTAGCCCTTTACTAAAATCGTAAAAAATCATCCAACGAAACGTCACGAGTAATATCAATTATTAGCATTTTTCCACACACTTTTTTTTTTAAAGTTCACTGTCAATAAACTACTCGGTCAATATATAAGGTTCGTTCCGTAACGGGGTGCAAAGGGCGCAATGCACCCCGGGAGGCGTGGTTGAACTCATGTCCAGATTTCACAACAACAAATGTAAAATTTTACGAATGTGATAATGACACATTTCAATATTGCCATCTAGTGGTCGTTTGTAAAAACATAAAAGATAACCCTCGTAGATACCTGCGAAATCCTGAAATGTGTGAAAATTCACTGTCCATATCAATTTTTCAGTATTTTTGAACTTACTCTGAGTATACACAATGGCTTACCTCACCCTCCGCAATTTATTACTCCGACACAAATATATATACATTTTTATAACTTAGGTCCTAAAAGTTCTCGCTTCCCCTACTACGAGTCCTCCAGGACCTTAGCTACGGCGCTGAGTATTATAATTATCGCTGAGTATTCATATTTTAGACAGTGTTAGGAAGAGATTACTCTTTTATATATTTTATAAATCTAAATTAACTTCCAGTTCTATATACTACACTAGAGCATCAATGGAAGTGAATTATGCAAAGAGACTATTTCTCAAATCCTGTTTTTATCGGTAGTATATCAAATACCTGTAATCTTATGCATGTATATCGCAAATGCATGTACATCCGATGCATAATTAATATCCTGCACCAACACCCAATGAACGGCAGTGTAGTTGGTCAGTATGAACATGACGACGATAAGACACAGCGGCGCCGCTCGGGGGGGTTCACATCAGGGAGCCATTTGTCAAACTGCGCACTATATTATCTGTATCGCAGACATGGATAACGTACGTCGGGGAATAAAAATACAATCTTAGAAAATCGTGACAAAAACACGGTGTTTTTGCTTACTTGAATATTGCATGCGAGGAAAGATGCCTCACTAATAGTTAATGTTTGTTTCACGCACATTGACTTCAGCCTTTTAACGTTTCTTCAAAAAATATCATTTCTTGTGCTTTTTCTGCAGGAGATGGAAATATCGTTTATGAAGTGAATTTTCAATATGTATATCCTACAACAATTTATTTAAGAAAGCTTTTTGCTGATATAGGAAATGGAAGAAAACCTTTCAAAGCTTGGAAACATGCATATGAATTACACAATTTATGTAATTCGTTCTTAAAAATACAAAATACCCAGGTATTTATTTGACGAGGTAAGCACTCGAGTATTTACCCATTTTTGGTAAATACGTGGGTATATATTTATTGAGTCGAGAAACTAAAAATACTAGCATTTATTAAAATCAATTTTTCATTATATAATCACTAGTCCTCGTCCAATTCTGTTTTACAACTGTCATCTGATTTTTCGTAGAACACTATCGCTCTCGGTCCCATCAAAATAGTTCGATTTTGTCTGCTTTTCTAGCTTTCTTTGTTGCATATCTGAGCAGAATTTGGAAATGAAAGCTATCGGTTCTTAGTATACCATATATTAATTGGTTCGTTTCCATCAGCAGTTGAAGGTCAGATGCTATTGGTGTAGGTCAGAGTTTCCCAAACACTTTGAGTCGCGGAGCACTTTTCACGAGAAGAATTTGTCGCGGAGCACTATCGTTGCTATCGTTGCAGTTGTAGACGCTCGCGTAGCACTTGGTGCTCTGCGGAGCAGTTTGGGAAACTCAGGTGTAGGCTTTATGGTCGTTTCTAGACATTTTTCCTTTATGCTGTTTTCAATTTGCAAATTCCAATTATACGCCAAATAATTTATCAAAGCAGCGCGTTTCGCTGTTAATCTAGTTCTTTTTTATTACGGATCCAACTAAATATGCTAAACGTTCTTTCAGTCGCAGCTGATGCTACTGGTGCACTGAAAATGAGAATGGCAAGAGTTTGCTAATGTACATACATGTTCCTCGTAACCCTCTCCACCATATATAAGAGGGCACGTTTCCTCCACAACTTTTCAAACTAGCAATAAACAAATTGGCCGATTACCGATTAATCGGCCTTGCCTCAATGGCCGAATATCGATTAATCGGCCTTGCCTCATTGGCCGATACCGATTAATCGACCGCTGATTATTAATCTAACCTAGCCTAACATTATCTACATATTACATATGAAAAATATTTTTTAAGTTATACGCTTTAATTCGAAAATGCACTAAATTATAATTGTTGTTTTCTATTAATATTGATGTTTACTATACATAGTATTAAGAAAAACATACGAATTCGTGCATTAATTCAATGAAAATGTTTTATGTTTACTAACTTTGTGACGTAATTCCTCTGATACCGTGGATCACCCGTACCAATTCTTCTCAACCGTCAGTCCACGGCAAAATTTAATCAGTCCACGGAAACTTATAATGTATAAAAATATATAATGGCTGTTAAAATAATAATTTCACTGGTCAACGTTAAAATAATTGGATATTTTACGGGTTGTAGGGTTTTGGGGTTGAGAAACATAGCTATATACTACAGTGAACTTATGTACCAGAAATTAATTTTAGTCTACCACCCTTATTTATTGATTTCTTATTAAGCAGATTTAAATCTTGAACGACCTAGTAGTACCTTTTTAAGCAGATTTAAATCTTGAACGACCCTAAAAAATCAGATAATATCCCATTAAGGCGATTACTTGTAATATTTAGTAAAAGGGTTATTCCCTGAACGGAAACAAAACAAGAGTTACCTGAGCGTTGGTCACTTCCGGTCAGTTGAGCCAGAGGCAACCGGAAAAGCAGAGGCCGGAGACATTAACACTGCCATTCTGTATTAACGAATGCGTTAATGAAGGGGCTGGACAGGCACGCCAGTGCGTCAGCCTGAAGTGTTAGACCCTTGCGAATAACCCATCGCCTTCTGAAATACCGCTGTGATTTGTAGCTTTAGATTTATGAAAAGGTTATTAGTTTGTACTAATTGAAATACTGTAGTACCTTTTAAAATGTAAGCTTTAGCAACACAAGAACGAATTTTCACTGCAAGTGTAGCGGAATATTATAGCGGAGATAATAGTAATAAAGAAAGTTACGCATTGGATATAGTAATGATATGGTGGTATCCCATTGATGAAGAAGATGAAGTCACTGATCGTATAAATGTTAATTATAGCGGCTGTTGTCGTTTGAATTAAACCTGAATAATATCCATTTTAATTTATTAATAATATTACAAGCCACTTTTTACTAAATGACATATTTATTTATTTATTTATTTATATAAGAGACACAACAGAAGCCGAGGCTTGTACGCTGTGTATAAAAAACAAAATACAATATTAAACATACATAAAATTCAAGGTAACAATAATAATTATAGCATAAAAAGAAAAAAATTAATACAAAAAATAAATTTGAGAACAGAGAAGATAATCAATAAAAATAAATTCAAAAAAATAATACAAAAAAAAATAATAATACATTTTGGTAATAACAGACATTGAAAAAATAAAAATAAAAAAAAACATTTGTACATTTTATCAATTACATAGTAAATTGATCTAGTCTATTTTTGAATATATTAATACTAGATGCTGACTATACGTGGGTGTCGCCAAAATTATTGAGAAATGGACACATGGTTCAGATTTTTTTAAATTTCATTTTAAATATGTTAAAAGTATTTCCCTTTAACAATAATATACTTGACCATTCTTTCCTTCCAGTTGAAAACTCTCGAACAAACTTCTTTTGGAATACCTTCAGAATAATCATAAATTGCAGTTTCCATCTCTTCCACAGACGAAAACCTTCTACCCCGTAATTTTTTGAAGCCCAAAAATTAGCCAAAAGTCACTCATTGCCAAATCAGATGAGTATTCGCGACTCAAACTAACGTTGGCAGTGCTGCGTACGACAGTTGATGGCCGACGAGAAACGTATATGTATGTCAGAAGTTGTTTCTTAATATTTATCTGTTCAAACAATCTTTCGACAAAAAAGCACTGTATTTAAGTCACTATATTTAAAAATACGTCTTACTTCACATAAAATGCAGCACAACACACTACAAATATTATACAAATATACGCTACTGTTTAATTTACTTAAGCCGCCACCAAATGTCTCACTGTCATTTGGAGTCGCGAATAGTGGGTGTTCTATTAGTTTTATTTTTTTTTCAGCAAAAACTAGATAGTTGAATCTGCCTTATGGGAAGACGCATTATCATGATGTTATATTAGGTCGTCAAGGATGAAATTTTTAGTTAATAATATTGTCAACTTTAACAGCTTATTATTTGACATTGGCTTAATATTTTACAGTTGTTTTTTTTTTTTTTTGTTGGAAAGTTACATCTATAAAAAGTTATGCTCTAAAAAATATCAAAAACTTTTTTTTTTTAATTAATTACTATTATGACATATTAGTTCTTACGTGGAACTACGGCATCACAGACTGCGCGAAACATTAATAGTGTATTCTCTAGTGTTACTACGCAGCAGACAATAACAAATTGGTTCGCCAAATTTCGTACAGGTAACTTAAAAATTAACAAAGAGAAAAAAAAAACAACTGGATCATCGATTACATCAGAAATATACTGCAGCCAACTGGACGAAATGATGCAAAAACTTAAAAAAAAATAGCCTCAACTGGTCAACAGATCGACTCCTATCTTATTGCATGAAAACGCTAGACCACACACTGCACAAATGACTGTGGCAAAACAGGAATTGGAGTTGGAACTTCTTCATCATCCTCCATACTCACCAGACCTAGCCCCCGCTTACTACCACTTCTTCCGCAATTTGGACAACTTTTCAATAGGAAAACAGTTTGTATCCAACAATGCTGTAAAACTAGCCTTCCAGGAATTCATTGACTTTCGTCCGCCTGGGTTTTATACCACCGACCTGAACAACCTGCCGCTTAAATGGCAAAAGTGAATAAACAATATGGGTGCATACTTTGATGAATAAAATAATTCCTTATATTGGTTATCAACCAACTTTGCCTTTTTTTCTACAAATTTCATCCTTGACGACCTAATAGTTCCCTTTAACAATAATACACTTGGCCAGTCTTCCTTTGCACTTCTTAAAAGTTCTCAAACAAACTTCTTTCGAAATATCTTCAAAATAACTATAAATTACAGACTCAATCTCTTCCTCAGACGAAAACCTTCTACCCCTTATTTTTTGAAAGACCAAAAATTAGCTAAAAGTCGAACATTGCCGAATCAGATGAGTATGGCGTGTGTTTTATTACGTTTATATACTTTTTTCGGCAAAAATGGAGAATTGAAGCTACCCCGTCGGAAAACGCGTTATAGCTGAGCATCTGTAACTAACTTCTGTCCAGCCATCTTAATTGCCTTTACCAGGCCCAGTCTTCTAAAAAACTCTGCATATATAATTTTTTCAGGGCTCGCTGCTTCTTGGTTATTGTAGTAGTTTCCCCATCTATATGAATCCATACATCTTGGCGTAGTAGTACGTCGTAAAAGGGAATATCAGTCATTTGTCAAAATAAAAAAAAAAAATCCACTATTTAAGAGTTTTCACGTCGAACGGACCAAAATGTTCGCGAATAGTTTGTTATTTGAAAAACGCCAATGAAATATGCGATGATTGCATAAAATACCAAAATTATATGTGTGACGCTTAATATGTGACAACAACTGACTTACTGTTAGTTAATAACGGACTGGTAGTCGTTTGATATGATACTGAATATTGCTCTTAGAACTGACTGACTAAAACTGTCGACTGTAACGACATTACGACATATGTGATCTATAATTAAAAACTAAATATTTGTCAATATTTTCATACTCTAATTTATTTACGATGATCTATATAAATTTGCAGTATTATCAGTCATTTCATTTTTCCGAAATTATGCTTAGTTTCTATTCGTTTCAGGTGATCCTAACACTCACGCCAAAATATTTTCTGTATATCTGTGCCTTGAAAACCTCTCTGAATTAATAGTAAAGCATGTGTATCATAATCGGAAATTCTACCTACAAGTTTTTCATACTAAGATCAAATTGATAACCGGACTAGCATTAAACATACAAGTAGCAGCGAGGTTGTTGACTTCCAGCTTCCTAAATTTTAGATCAAAAGTGCAGACGATTCTTTAAAAAATAGACGTTCAAATTTCAACTAAATATAGTAGATATAATCTGGAAGAAATTAGTGCACGAATATTTGATAATTCTTGAATATACTCGTAGTTGGCCATGGCAGATTCTTTTATTTTCATAAATGTTCGGGTTTCATCCCGAGTTTGACCTAATCCAATCACCGAATATTCAGTGTTTCAAAAATTTTCTGCCCTCGATACTTTCGTTTTTCAGATAAAAGGAAGGGCCGCTGAGTTATATGCTTTCATAGAATTCAGTTGTCTCTGTTTCTCATATCCCATTTTTTAATTTTAGTTTGAATTTAAATAAACTTTTGTCAATCTCAATAAGCATGCCAAATTTCAACTTTCTAGATCAAGGCGTATAACCACAATTGCTACGGAACAGACAGACACATAATTGACAGTATAGAGGCTTCTTGGTTATATTATACATTAGGCGTTTACGTTTAGTCAGTCAGATTAAACCGAGCGACCTAAATGCTTCCGATCTCTTCGTAAGTCAGTCGGATCGTATTTAATAGCTTATTTTTAGTCCACCCGAGTGATCTGTCGGAACGTTCAGAGCATTTCTAAACAATCCGATGATCTAGCAGATTTGCTGTGATTAATTTTGTAGGGGGGGGGAGTTAGCGCAAATAAATTTGAATCTCACAGCCAATTTGAAACTGATGTAAACATAGCCAAACTAAAAGGATTAAATAACTGCTGTGTGTTACAATTACGGTGCTGTTTAGGAATAACATTTTATTTTGAAACATGTACATTTTCTTTGATTTTTACGCTTTTGTTCATTAACGTTTACAGCATACATAGAAAATTTCATTATTTATTTATTTTACATCGGCCTATTTCTGCAATGAGGCTAATCGCCATAATATAATTTCAACTTCTTCAATCAAAAAAATCTTTTAGTCTATTCTATAATTGGTAATAAACTCATATTATAGCAAAACGCGGCAGTAGCGGCAATCAAAGACAGATATTTGACAGTTTCATTCAGCGCCACCACCACCAGACGTCGCTACTTAACCTCAGATTTAATATTGCTTACGAAAATCTGAGCAATCCGATCTAATCTTGTGACGTCACCAGATCAATCTGAGTAAATTGTGGATTGGTTAAACGTAAACGCCTATTGATTGATATTTGGCTATGCCTAGATAAATAAACAGGATGTTGAAAAAAAGGTTCGCAAATTTTAGGGGCATACAGTACAACAAAAATTAAGACTAAAAAATATACTTATTTAAAATTATATAAAAACTGACACACTATTAAACACACTATTCCGACATATTTCTAATACTAACAGAAAAAATATAATACAAAATCATATAAATATAAATAAGTTTATTCAGTAAATAATTAAAATACATAAAATTACATGGTTAGCACACAGCACCCGTTACAAAAGTAATATAATCTGTATTTGAATATGTTATATTTCTAATACTAACAGAAAAAATATAATACAAAATCATTATGGAAATTAAATCATGCTGTATCTAATTTAAACATACAAAATATCTAATGTAGAAAGTAAATATCAAAATAATACCTGGGAATAGGACCCGTCGATCTATGGATTTCGCGTTCTCGTTCCAGACCACTGAACTACTAAGGCATGTTTGTAAGTTTATGATAGTAATGATAGGACTTGATAATGACAAAATGTACGTGATATGATAGTCACAACAAGTGAACATTAATATCATATACTTGACCTCTGGCACCAGAACGAAAAAATTATTAGGTTGGAGGATTTTATTTATTGATTTATTTATTGATTTATTTATTTATTTATTTATTTATTTATTTATTTATTTATTTATTTATTTATTTATTTATTTATTTATTTATTTATTTATTTATTTATTTATTTATTTATTTATTTATTTATTTATTTATTTATTTATTTATTTATTTATTTATTTATTTATTTATTTATTTATTTATTTATTTATTTATTTATTTATTTATTTATTTATTTATTTATTTATTTATTTATTTATTTATTTATTTATTTATTTATTTATTTATTTATTTATTTATTTATTTATTTATTTATTTATTTATTTATTTATTTATTTAAATTTACATCTATCATACGGAAAGAATCCAAATACGGACAGCTACATGGTAATAGCATATTTAAAGTTACAGTGTAATACATAAATTTAAGTAGTACTCTAAGTAGTAAGTCTAATACATATAATACAAAAACGTTCATGCATATAAAATAAAATATAAAAGAATAAAATGTAAAACATAAATAATATGGCAATAACATGAAGGTAATGTAACAATAATATAAATAAAAAAGATAGATAAAAAAGTTAAAAAAAGAATAAATGAGATAAAAATTTAAAAATAAAAGTAGAAATAATTCAATGGAACGTAGGAACTGAGGCGCTTAGAAATCAAAAGAAAAAAATTAAGATACATGCGGTTAATTGGGGACTTAAGAACGAGATTAGTACGGGCATGCGGTAGATAAAAAAGTAGTGGGTTACGAGTGTGGGTATGGGAGGTATGGGAACTTCATCAATTTATTAGATATTAATTTCTTTAAGAATGACAATGAATTGTTTTCTCGGCGTTTGGATAATGCTTTGGTTGAAAATATTTGAAGCAGGGAGTCATAAGAAAGTTCAGGAGGAGGGTAAGATCCAATGACTTTAAAATAAATGAATTTAAGGAATTTATGCTGGAACTTTTCCAAAGAATTCTTCTGGACGTCATATATTGGATCCCAGACTACGGAGCATTATTCAAGTTTGGATCGAATAAAGGAATAATACAAAGTAAAGATGACAGCAATGTTAGTAAAAGTCCTGGTATTACAAATAATAAAACCAAGCATTTTAGATCAAATGTAAGCTTTTCATCAAACACTACTCCCATGTTTTTAATATTATGACATGGAGTAAGATGGTGATTAGCGACAGCATAAGAGTAATAAATGGGGACTATTTACGGGTAAAAGACATAATTTTACATTTAGATAAATTGAGTTTAAGTTGGTTAGAATTATACCATTCAATTATAAGTTTAAGATCGTTTTAAAGTATGTGGCAATCATCAACAGAGGAAATTGTTTTAAATATCTTAAGATCACCTGCAAAAACTAACTGCTCGCTAGTAATAACGGCATTAATATCATTTATGAACATTAAGAAGAGAAGAGGTCCAAGGTTTGACCCTTGTGGAACACCTGACGTTACTTTCTACACTATACGTATTATCGCATTTGCCTTTCAGTAGTTCTGAGCGACCTTTATATTTATAAAATATCTAATGTAAACAAAAAAGAAGAGAAATCTTGAAAACGATTTCTTCACGGACCCATGTTTATTAAGATGTTTCAACTTAATTTTTATTGTACTATATGGTCCTAAAGTTTATGATCCTTTTTTTCAACACTCTGTATCTTTACTTAAAAATAAAGCAAGTCTACTTTAAAACTCCAAATTTATGACTGAATGCATAATCCTATAATAAGCAAATTCAATAAAGTATATTCAATAAGATATTCAATCAGTATTTAGCTGACCATCCGTAATATTAATATAAAACCAAATACCTTTTAGGATACGTTAATAATAAACAAATTTCAAACAACCATTTTAAATAGATTAAAACAAAATAATTATGTTTTGTTTCCAAAAGTGCGTAAAATGTTTATGTAATCAGTTCATGTGTGCAGCAATAACTGTGGGTATCCAGGTATTTGGTCGTCGGTTATTGCTGATGCCAGATGTTCAGACCATGCTAGTGAGTTCATGGCACGAGCTAAATGTTTACGGGATATGTGTATTTTTGCATTGCTGCCTGAAGCTTTTAATTTTGTACTAAAAACAATTTCCTGTTTCCGATTAATATGCAAAATATGTAAAAGTTATAATAATATACGGAAGAAGAGATACATAAACTAACTAAAAATATAAAGTGTAAGCAAATAACACATAATATATGTAATAAAATTTGGATAAGTTTTTTATACTAACACTGAGTGGATATCATAGCCACGGCAAGTAAGACAAATTAATTTTTCATGTAAACTTTAAAACTTAATCATAATAAAAATGAATAGGTTTTTTAATATATTTGCAACCGTATGACCTTGAGTTATTGGTCTAGTATGACCAGGCGTAGCGCTCATACTCTGATATTGCATATGATATGATGGATAATATGGAGAGTAAATTCCAAATGTCGCGTCATATGTTTAAAACCAAGTAAATTATGCAGCGCTTACTGAAAATGAAAGTCACTTCTATCGTCACATCTGTGTTCCTTACAAGTTTTGTCATTTCTACAACGCATGCTTGTTTTTCCCTGCGTCATTTAGGTGTTACTTTCTAAAATTATGAAGGATGACGATTTATCTTCCGAAACCCTAAGAAAGATAAAAAATGGAAATAGAGTATATTTTATTCAATTTTGCTCACCTCCAAAAAATACAAGTGATGAGCAAAAAAAAGGTGCTCATCGCCAAAATCCGTGAGATGAGCAAAAAAAAGGTCCTCACCTCCAAACTACAAACCCGGAGCCCTCGGACTCCAGCCGGAAACCCTGAGACTTGGTCACCCTGATTATGCACTCAGCTCTGAAGTCGACTCAGCCTCAAGTATTTAATAATTGTACCTGATTATTCAGGGATAATAGTACGGGTCGAAACGTCACATTGGCCACGTGGCTTATATATCTATGGCCGGCGGTCTAGAAACGGAGAACTTAGCTTCTCTGCCTTTATGTATCTCCATAGGCGTTTGGAAACCTAATATTTATTTAATAATGTGACCACGATTTTAAGATTCATTTGGTTTCTCTAATTGAGAAGCAAGGATGTTTATATGATTATACTTGTGCGAAATACACTAATACAAATGAACTAGCTTGGGAAAGAACTAGCTTGGGAAAGTATTTCTGAAGATGTTTCAGAATCAAATAAGTCTTGCAGTTATTTAATTATACCAGTTATTTTTACAGAATATTTATTTGTAATAATAATAAGTATTTATTCAGTAAGTAGAACAGTGCAGGATGGTTTTAAAGTATTGTATAAATATATGAGCCATCGTAAGTAACGCTACTTATATTTACAAATTAAGTTAGGTTATTTGTCCCCCAATAATAACTAATAACTTTCATTTAATATTAATTGCTAGATATATAACATTTAAAATTAGACGTCTTCTTCGTCCGACGATATGATTGTTACTACACTTTATCATAGCAGTGAGCGCTGTATTGCAATCAAGTTACTTCTATGTCATATCTTTGTTAAACCATTGTCAGATCATTGTTATATTACTACCAATGTTATGTTAATGACCGCTCGAGGGATCAGAGGTTTTAGAGGGTCGGTAAAAACTTTAAAGTAAATATATTTAAAACTCACTACTATATACAAGTGTGTTCACGATTATAGGCATTTTAGAAATATTTTTCTTATTCAGTTTTCGGGCACTTTCTCAACATAAACTGCATCTTATTTTTTACTGCACTGGGATAACATTCACCTGTTCTAGTTAAGTAAGTATCAAAAAGATTAGACTCTAAGGGGGTAATGTTATTAACTCTTTTTAAATGTGGATTTCTTCACATAGTGTACACACTCATATACACCTGTTCACAACAGTGTAAACAAACATACACACACACACACACACACACACACACACACACACACACACACACACACACACACACACACACACACACACACACACACACACACACACACACACACACACACACACACACACACACACACACACACACACACACACACACACACACACACACACACACACACACACACACACACACACACACACACACACACACACACACACACACACACACACACACACACACACACACACACACACACACACACACACACACACACACACACACACACACACACACACACACACACACACACACACACACACACACACACACACACACACACACACACACACACACACACACACACACACACACACACACACACACACACACACACACACACACACACACACACACACACACACACACACACACACACACACACACACACACACACACACACACACACACACACACACACACACACACACACACACACACACACACACACACACACACACACACACACACACACACACACACACACACACACACACACACACACACACACACACACACACACACACACACACACACACACACACACACACACACACACACACACATTGAAAAATCATTGAAATATCATTGAAAAATGGCGGCTACGCAGTATGAAAATTTGTACAAGTGCAATTATTGCAAAAATCCTTGTGTAATCAGTGAAAATAATTGTGTAAAATGTTCCGGTATTTGTGGAAACCTTTATCACTGTTCGTGCGTTAAATTAAACAAGCGTGAGTTTAATGCAGTCACGAATTACTCAAAAAATATAAAATGGTTATGTGATTTCTGCTCAAACACCATTTTTGGACCAGAAGAGGAACAAAATTCGCTATCATTAATTGATTTGATCAAAAAAATTGAGCAACTTACCTCTGAATTTGTCTTAATGTCAGGTGAGATGAAAAATATTAATGATTTTATTCATAAAATTAGCACTAAACATGACCACTCTACATCACCCAGCAGTTCAAATCACATCAAGAAGAAACTGCATGTGAACAATGAAATTATTGCGGACATACATAATTCTAACACCACTGACAACACAGTATCCACTTTTAAAACTGTCGATGTCAATAAATCAGCTGATAATTCGAATCTAGAAGCTGAAATATTAAATAACATGAATTTACAAGTGGTTTCCGATCCGGTCTCAAACTCGTCACCGGCCCAAAACAACATGGCACCGCCAACGAAGCCTACTTATGCAACCATACTCGCATCAGCGCACGGCAGGCCACCTAGTGCGAAGGATAAAAAAAAAGACCAGAGGGTTCGCAAAACAGGTAGATTTGTGGGATCAAACGGGAACACAAATACTTCCAATTTTAAATCTGCACCAAAAAAAGCTTGGCTCCACATATGGAACGTCGCAACTGGTACGGATGAACAGACTATTATTAGTTATATTAAAGAAAAAAGCCCCGAAAACTACAACGGATTTGTTTGCGAGAAGCTGAACTCAAGGGGCAACTATGCCTCTTTCAAGATTGGTCTCGATTTTGAACTTCTTAAGCAGTGGATGAACCCAAACATGTGGCCTACTGGGGTTTTTGTCAATCGTTTTTTTCACCAACGGAAGAAATCAATGAACCTAAAGTAAAAACCCAAAGAATGTGTCGGTTTGTATTTACTAAATTCACAGTGCCTCCGTAACAAACTTCATGAAGTTGAATTATTTATAAACCTTCATAAAAATGTGGATGTTCTGTGCGTGTGTGAACACTGGCTTCGAAACGAAGAAATCAAGTATTATAATTTGAACAATTTTTACTTAGCAAATTATTTCTGCCGCCAAAATATGGATAACGGCGGTGTTAGTATATTTGTACGGAATCATATGATTTCTCATAACTACGAAAAAATTTCAAACATGTCCGTTGAGTATCATTGCGAAACATCAGCCATTAGGCTCAACAATATCATAGTCATTGCTATTTATAGATCACCGACAGGCAGTTTTGAAATTTTTTTAAAAGTTATTAACGATGTATTAGAACTACTAAGTCGAAATAACAAAACATTTTTTATATGTGGTGATTTTAATACCAACCTGTTACTAGATGACAACAACAGTACCGTTTTCAAAGACGTGGTTGAAAGCTATGGTTGTAGTTTTTCACACTATCACTATGAAATAACGAGATTTTCTTATCTAAACAATGGCTCATGTCTGGATAACGTAATCACCAATGCCGACAAGCGGTGCCTCAACAGCGTCGTCGAGAACCATGGCATGTCTGACCATTTTGGGGTACATCTTGAATACTACCCCGTTATCAAAGTCATAACTTCAAATGTAATTTGTTGTAAGCGTACTGTGATAAATCAGGGAAGCATTGACAATTTTGTTCACAACCTAACTTTAAATGTCAAAAATCTCAACTTCAACTTGAGCAACAATGATGTTAACAAATTATTCAATGATTTCTTTGATACTTTCACAGAATGCATGCGGAAATCATTCAAATCCAGAATGGTACCGCAAACTCTGAAAAATGTTAATTGGTTCAACAATGACTTAAAAATACATAGAGAAAGGCTGGCCTTAATGTGTGAGTTCCAACAGGTTACTGGTTCTGACTCGTTATCACATATTATTAAAAAATCCAAAAAAGCCTATAAGAGAAAAATAAAACGTGCAAAAATCACAGCCAATAACTTATACGTTATAAACAGTGATAATAAATCTCGGGCTATGTGGAATATTGTTAAATCCGAACTTGGAACAAATAAAAAAAAGTCTCCCACATCTAGCATTAGCGCCGAGGACTTTAATTCTTTTTTCTCTAACATAGCCGCATCATTGAGCTCAAAAATCGCAACCGGACACTACAGTGCTCTGGCCCATGTAACCCGCTGTACTGACACCATATTCCTGCATCCAACGGACTATACCGAGGTCAAAGGGACCATTACGTCTCTGTCTGGGAGCCGCACACAAGATGGGTACGGTATCAACAGCGATATACTTAAATCAATTGTCGATATTATTTCACCAATATTCGCTAATATTATTAATGCCTGTTTCCAAACAGGTACCTTTCCTGAGAAATTGAAAATTACGAAAGTAATACCTATATACAAAAGCGGAGATGTTAACAATGCATCTAACTATAGGCCGATAGCGATAATTCCAATCTTATCAAAAGTTATCGAGAAGATTCTTAAAAATAGGTTAATAAACTTTTTCACGGAAAAAAATGTTCTTGTTAAAAACCAATTCGGCTTCAGACCCAACATGTCTACGTTAAATGCCATTACGGAGCTCGTTAACTATGTAACTGATAGCCTTGAAAATCATACGAAATCACAGGCCACATTATGTGACCTTTCTAAGGCTTTCGATTGTGTCCCTCACAAAATCCTGCTGGACAAGCTTGAATGTTATGGCATACGTGGTACTGCATACGAGCTTCTTAAATCTTATTTTTCTAACAGGTCACAATTTGTCTCGTTCAACGACACCGAATCATCAACGAGAAATGTTGATTACGGAGTTTGTCAGGGCGGAATATTAGGACCTCTCTTCTTCATCGTTTTTATTAACGACCTTCCAAATATCTTTTTCGATAACTCCGCGGATGTAATACTTTATGCGGACGATACCACAATATTAACAAGTAATACATCAGTAAAAGAGTTACTCGACATTTCGGAAACTGCCCTAGGGAAAGTAAAAAACTGGTTTACTACAAACAAATTAACTCTTAATGCCAGCAAGACCCAGCAAATTATCTTTTCCCTAAACCGCAACACCGACGAAGTCTTTGAGTACGGTGATCCTATTAAATTCCTAGGAATATATATAGACGGTCAACTCAGTTGGCACCAGCACATCAGCAATTTAGCCATCTCCCTGAAGAAATCTATCTTCGCTTTTGTCAGGCTCAAAACTTCGGTCTCTTTCGAGACTTTACGTATTTTTTATTTTGCCGCTTTCCAGTCTCGTTTGTCTTACGGTATAGTCCATTGGGGAGTAAGCTCATCGATCAACCGCATTTTCATAATCCAAAAAAGAGCTCTTAGAATTATGAATAATGTCCCATCCAGAACCCACTGCCGGGAACTTTTTAAAAAATGTAGAATAATGTCAGTGTACAGCCTATTTGTATATATCTGCCTGGTGTATGTTAAAGAAAACGCAGCCCAGTTTGTCACCGTTTCCTCAAGTCATTCTTATAATGTCCGCTCTAAAGACAATATTCGTCTCCCTAGAATAAGACTTGAGAAGTCAAAAAACGGTCTTTACTCGGCTGCATGTTTCTTCAATTATTTGCCTTCTGCTGTCAGAAATGTTAATAACAGGACCTTCAAGAAAAAACTTAGAGAGGTTTTTCTTGAAAACTGTCTGTACAGCACTGATGAGTACTACAGCATTGATTGGAGCAAATACTAAAAATCCTTCTCTGTTTAATTACCCATCTGGCAATTGTATTGTAATTTTATAATTTATATTTCAATTTATATTTCTAATAATTATGTATGATCTTTGACTGGTGTAAACGTGTGAAAACTTGTACAAGCACTAAATAAAATTATTATTATTATATTATTATTATCACACACACACACACACACACACACACACACACACACACACACACACACACACACACACACACACACACACACACACACACACACACACACACACACACACACACACACACACACACACACACACACACACACACACACACACACACACACACACACACACACACACACACACACACACACACACACACACACACACACACACACACACACACACACACACACACACACACACACACACACACACACACACACACACACACACACACACACACACACACACACACACACACACACACACACACACACACACACACACACACACACACACACACACACACACACACACACACACACACACACACACACACACACACACACACACACACACACACACACACACACACACACACACACACACACACACACACACACACACACACACACACACACACACACACACACACACACACACACACACACACACACACACACACACACACACACACACACACACACACACACACACACACACACACACACACACACACACACACACACACACACACACACACACACACACACACACACACACACACACACACACACACACACACACACACACACACACACACACACACACACACACACACACACACACACACACACACACACACACACACACACACACACACACACACACACACACACACACACACACACACACACACACACACACACACACTATTTCGGAACAGTACAGATGCACACATACACAAGGTGTCTGTGCATATATACACCAGCTCATTTCTCCTAGCTAATTTTCTTTTCGTATTCTTCTTCTCCTAGAAACTATCTCACTAATGTGCGATTATTTGTAATTACATCTACATAAAACGATTGTCTTCAGCGCTAATCAACATATTTTTTTCCTGTTATTGGTATAATTTGTTATATGTGCCCATGAGAGGACCTGAATGGAGACTGTTAATGGTCCTCTGGTGTGTATAAGGATTTTAACTTAGTGCAAAATGGTTTGAACTCTGAATGGAAGATTAAGTTTATGTTGGAACGCCGATCTTGCTGACATAATAGCTATTAAACTATACTGAAATATTTATAATACTCGACTGTAGAGAAAACTAGATCCAGAACAGCCATGCACAGAACCGTGGCTGATGCTTCCTTAATAGAAACAGCAAATTTTTCAACGGTGGTCCCGAGATATTGCGGGTGCACCATACGACGAAGCACCCGATTGTTAAATTTTACAGAGTAAGTAATTAACTTGAACTAAGTCTCTAATTTGCAAATATTGCAATTTATGTTATTCAGTACCTTGTTTGTGCATGGGACGAGAGTTTGGCTACAGTCAATTTGAGCGATAGTCTAGTGGAAGACGAATAATTGAGCGACCTACAAATTTAGATATATGATAAAAATGAAAATATTTATTAATTAGTTGACGCTATTTGCACGGGAATCTTCTAACTTCTATACAATTTTGTAATACTGCACAGTAAAATAAATCTTTATTTAAGTGAGATTTTTAATATTTTATATTTAGGCCGTTCTCTTATTTAAAAAAAGATATTTAGATTTACCGTGTAAAGAAGGTTAATTTTAACGATAGTAGAAACATTTTTGCTGCATCATATTTCGTCGCCCGAATGTACGTCAACCGATAACCGGTCGTCCAATGGTCCTTCGCCCAGCTGTTTGTCGCCCATCACCAATTTGCCGTCGCCCAGTTTGTAAATGTATCTTGCAAATCCTAACTAAAAATTCAATGTAGAATTTTCATATTTTCATTGTAGGTAATATATTTTACATTTTAATACTTTATACTATTTTCCTTTTACCCGATCTGTTCAATGACATATTCAATAAACGCCGGTAAATCCACATCTCGAAGGCTTGCAACTCCTTTTTACATAATAGTACATGATAACCTCAATAAACATCAGAAAACTCACATTTCAAAAGTTTCCAACGTCTTATAATCACTTGTAGCGCGCGAAACAAAGTATGAAGTCGAAAAAATAAAAAGAAATATAAGTCTCCAATTTTAATAATATAAATTACAACATATAAATTTCATTTGAACTCCCTCCGCATGTCTTAATTTAAATCAAAGTTTGTAATGAGTTGAGTTATGTCAACAGCATATGTTTACGGTATACTGTGCCTATAATATGGTAATAATTCGTCCTTGTGCGTGATTAATTGAAACTTAATAGTTACAATTCATCTTTGATTGCTGTTTGAGCGTCAAGTTGAATCAAATATAATTAATACAATTGAATCTACTCCCGTCCATTCTATCAGAAACACGCTCGTACTCTGCCAACTTGTTCAATCAATAAAATATAAAAATAACGAAATAAACAAATAAATTAACACGGATTAACAGTTATTTTTTCGCTCACGAACAAGAAACATTCACCCTTACTCTACGTTCATAATGAGACAGAATAATTACTTCTTTTTACACAAAACAAAACTTTTTCAATGAAGGGTAGACAAGAATTCTGAATATTTCAGAAAACTTGTGTATATAATGTGAAAACTCAATTTGATATTTTGTTTTAATATTATTCGTAACTTCTGTGCGCAAAAGTCATCACCAATGATGTTTACCAAATTTTATGCATATGAATTTATCACTCAGTGTACAAATGTCCTCTTTTCACAACTATAATTTGGTGCATTTAAATTTTTGGACAATGATCAGACGTTTTAACACTTTCCCGAAATATCTTCGAGAAGAAGTGTAAGGAAAATGAATCTAGGCCTCGCTTAGAATACAAAGCAAGCCTGCCCCACGCTTTTCTCTTTCAATTGTGAAGTTAGAGTCTTTAGAAATAGATTCCTTAAATCTTGTTCGGTTCTATTATTTCATTGCAACCTTTGTCTACCTGTCTTCCTTTTGCCGCTCATCCTTCCTTCCATTATTATTCTAGGAATCCCTTTGGGGCTCAAACTTTGCAGATGTCTCAGCCAGCAAAGACTGTTGATCTTATTATATCTTGCTAGTGGGGCTTTCTTGTACGATTATTAGAGTTCGTGTTGGAATTGTCTCTTAAAGTCCCTTTTTATTATTAGCCACAATTTAGCGTAAGATTTTCCTTTGGCATATGTTGCACATGTTTCGGATCCGTTAGTGATGACTTTCTTTTAAATCTCTCAATATTCTTTGCAAACGCTGTAGTAGCATTTATTTCCCAATACGTGCTTCCTTTTTAAATCGAATGAGGCAAGTTATTATTAGACCTGATCAGAAATCTTAGGTATGGAAATTCCACTACCACTTTCAAACGCTACTTTTCTATTACTATCACTCGTACTGTTTGACAAATATGTCGTGAAAGGACGGTTATTATGCTGGCATAGAGAGGGTACTATGATCGACATTGAAAGCTGCAAAAACAGTTAAAGAATTTTATTTAATTATTAGTTATGTCTTCAATCTTAAATATCACCCATCACAGTCGGACATCAATAATGTCGAAACATTGCTGCTTGCTTTTTGTGAGAATTGCACTTCACGATCATTATGTCTACTTGTCTATTAGCCAGATCTCCCCCGTCCAGCGCTCTTGGGCCTTTTTTTAAAATTCATACTGTTCCAAGTAGTATATATTATAAACAATAATAACACGTCACATACTACATAATAATACAGAGTCATTGTCTCGCCAAATAAGTATACAATAATATGTGTTTATGTACTTGACTGTATATTTTTGTCTCGGAAAGAATATAATTCGTCATTGTTTAGAATCCTTACCACTAATTTCACGCGCTGCCTTCACACCATGTCACTACATATATGTTGAACTTTCTAGTATCTGCTGTTTAAAAGCCTTGTGCTACTAGGCGTCCGAGATTATCCTCTTTTTGATAGCGTATATGGTATATCGGAATTTCATCGATAAAATGCCAAATGTCAACCCGATAGTCAGTTCCCAAGAAGCGAGAAAGATAAAAATCAACAATATATTAGCCACTACTAGAAAAATGTGTCACTACTTCCTAGAAATAATCTTCTGATTGTACTTACAAAAATTTAGTATAGATTTGTAGTAGACTTGGAGATATGGTTAGGCAGGTAGTAGTTTGTTACAAGTAATACATATCTGCTTACCTGAAAAAGAAAAATATATTTAATATCGAAACAAACACTGGCACTTAACAAATTTGGATGAAGGAATTGTGTGAAGGAGGCCAAAAGTTATCAGAACTAATAATGTCCAAGAAGAGACAACAGAAGAAAAGATAAAAATTTTAATGCGATGTACTTTAACACTATACTTTATACCTCTTAATATGCCTTTTTGTATTTATTTAGGGAACTATTATTTGCATAGGGGTAGTGTACCGGTTGACTTTTGTAAGGGAACAGGTGTAAGTAAGTAATTTTTCAATAATTATCTCGATGATCTAGGTATGTCAAATTAGGAAAACCGTCTATTGGTTGATCTTTAAGCTTCATATATGTTTGCATTAGAACGCCGAGTTCGTGGTCGCCAGATGTATGAATTTTTTATTCTATTCAAATAAACAATAATATAGGCCAGCGTCATAACTACGACTTTTACCTTTTTGAGCGCAGATCAAATATCCCGCTTGCCCGCCGTTGTTACGGTCATGATATTGGTCTAATCTGTAACGAAGTAATAGAAAAAAACTGTGTGAATAGAAAAGAAGAATCCATTTCAGAGTCTGAAGACTTTTAATTATGAATTAAATAATGTGCAAAATGAATTTAGAACAAAACTGAGAATATAATTGATGTCCAAAATAATAAACTAAAGAAAACTACCATTATAAGGATCAAAATCTGGGTGGTATAGGTCACTCAGGGCTGGTTCTGTAGTAGGCGAGTCTAGGCGACGGCCTATAAGCCTAGGGCGCCCGAAGAAGGCCATGGAATTATCACTTTCATGTACTAATATGTGCAGAATGTAAAAATTCTATTTTTAGGGCGTCTGGCGTAGGGGCGCCGAGTTATGCCTTGCCTTCGAGAGCCAAATTATGTCTTGTCTACAGACGCCGAATTATATATAGAGCACCAAACTCGCTCGTACCGGCTCTGCTACCACCTCATATAGAATTTCCAATATTGGCTTATTTAAGCTTAAATAAACAGTTTAATTATCTATAACCCTAATTGCATTAATCTTATGGTTTAATTACCTAAAATATTATATTGTAATTGTATTACCAAATATTTACCATATGTAACTATATTAACTATGTAAACATTATTGAATATAGTGCTAATGGTCTATGTTACACTATTGTATGCCCATACTAATAAATAAATAAATAAAATAATGGTACTTGGAGATTAAAATAAAATTAAAGAAAAATTAAAATAACTGAGTACTGTACACAAAGCCGATTATTACTTAGGAAATGAGAAATAAATTACCTTAGACAGTCGCGTATACAGGGCAAGGTTTGGGAGGGGTATTTATGATGTTATCTGTAAAACGGAGAACAAACTGGTGATTCGAGGGCCGCATACGGCCCGCAATATAATTTTTTGTGGCCCCTGAAGCGTTAATAAAAAAAAACTTGAGCTTATTTAGGATAAAAATATATTTAAAAATGTAAAATATACTGTGATATCTCTTTTCTGTTTATAAAAAAGTTTCAAGAAGCCCTTCGGGATATTTGAAGTTCCGTCACTGTTTATCATTTTGTTCGAAAAATAGACCGCAACACAAATGAGTTTGACACCCCTACCGTTGGATATTGATAATTATTTCAAAAACAAAAAAGATGATAATTTCATTATTTGTTGATAATAAAAATGTAATTGTTAATGTTTTAAAAACTTCCATTTCAGATCCAAAATTTTACAAACTTTTTTCTTCGATAAATAAATATTTGTTTATATTTCTAGCGAGATATACTTTTGAAGTCCCAGTATTCCTCTGTGTGCAATTTTCTAAATCCAGCCGCTTGGCCCTAGTTTCTAACGAACAGACAGATTCATGTGACGGAATAAGGATTTCCTGATACCTAAGAAACCCTAAAAATAACTTGGGAATATGCATTTTCTAATAATTTCAATACTAATCATAATAAATTATAGCTTACATATTGTGAACTGCATAAGTTATTTTGCTGTACGATTATTTTGAATTTGTTAAATTTTCATTTCATTTGAACTTTAAGGGGGGCACGTGCCCCCAGTGCCCCACTGAATATGCCACTGACCTCAAATAAGACATGCGATGATGCTGAATGCGAACAGAAAAAATAAGCATCTGGGAAGGAAGAATAAAAATCTGTTGACTAGTTGGACGAATTCGCAAAAGACGAGGAGATTAGGTGACAGAAGATCTAGCAAGTATTGTTACACAAAACACCTAAAATTATGTCTTAAAATAACTTAACAGAACAAAATGTAGTATTTATGTCCACGCAAAATGTAATATTAAAGTCTGTCTGACAATGCTCAAATAGAAAGATAGATGAAGACATTAACTAGTCTAAACATATCAGTCGCATTCTGTACATAGGCTTAACTCAATTTTTTGTGATATTAAAATTTTTTCATGCAATTATAATTTACAAAAAAAGTTTTTTGTGTAAATTTTGTGGCACACACGGCATTAAATGGCTATAATTCAAGCTGAATAAACGTACACTCCCTCCATTAGCATACATAGCTTGTACATCTGAGCCAGTATTTAGAACCAACAGTCACGATTTTAAAATAACAGACATTCAAACTGTAATTATTACGCAATAAATTCATTTCCAGGGAATGGAAAACAGAGATCTTAAACAGTTTTCCAACAACATATAATAATTTCCCGTTAAAATAGAAACAGAATAAACTGCATATTATTTATACTTTAACGAGCTTTTTACAGAAAGTTTCTTAATCATCTTTAGCAGGGATCGGCAATCTTTTCGGAAAAAAGTCATCTTTAATGGCTGGCATATGACGACGGGTTCCAAAAAATAAAGTATATATCACTTCAATATGACATTTGGCACTACATCCCATCAGCTAATTTCTTGTAATCACAGTAGGTTTAAATCCCAGTTCTCAGGAGTAGCAGCCTGGCAAAATTTTCGGGCCTTAGTAAATTAGAATAAATCGGCCCCATCGAGTCATGAGTTGGCCTCATTGAATCAAGAACCGGACCCATTGATCCAAGAATCAGTCCAATTTTGGACCAGCCCACCTGGATGCCCGGTGTCTCGGCGGACCATTCCGCCACTGTTCTCAGGCAATGTTCCTATATCAGTAAGTCTAGAACGTTACTTTGATTTTAAATGATTCATATTTGAAACAAGAGATTCACACAAATGTTGTTACATGCGCTTAATAAAAAGTAACTATTTTTATCAACCAAATTCCAGAATAGTAAAGCATTCTGATGTGATTTGAAAATTATTTCTTGTTTCAAATTTACTACTTCAAATTCCAAATTTTCCACATCACTAATTTTAAAATAATTCACAATTTTACCAGACACATCCTCGTCTCTAGCTGTAAAAGTATTTATAAAAAATATTATGTATGGATCAATTCACTTTTTTTATTTTATAAACTAGAGCTATACTCTTCCTAATTTTACAAAGCGAAAAAAGAGAACAATGTAGGAAACGAATTATAGTTCTTTAGCATTGTTCAAAAAATAGTTACCAGATTTTTTTTGCTTTATCATCTATTTTGTTTTTCTTAACAGTATGAAATGTAAGTATCGTCTTATGGCCTATCGTGGTAAACGTTTGTCAACGAACCTATTTTATAATATGATGAGGAAGTAATGGGATTCCGACTGGTCAAAAATTAAAACAATATTTTAACTTCGTTTTAACTTTAACTAAAAAACTTTAGTAACTTTAGTTAAAATATTGTTTTAATTTCTGACCAGTCCAAATCCCATTACTTCCTCATCATATTATAATCTACGGACGTAACTCATCTAATTCAATTATTTTAAAATTCCATTATTTTTTCCTTTTTTATAATTTTGCTGCGGTGACCTCAAAAATGTTTCTCGGGCACCAGGTTGCCGATCCCTGAATTATAGTAATGCCATTACCTACAACCATTTTATTTTTAGTTAGCTGGTGAGAAAAAACAACCTGTAAGTAGAAAAATGTATACGTGTGAATTTTCACGCATTTCCGGATTTTGTAGGTATTTAATAAATGTAAGAAGTCAACAAAATACTGGATGTCTAGGACAATATTTTTCTATAATCACATCAAAGTCAACAGTTTTGTGATGATAATTTTTATTCGTCACTTGAGCGCTAAGAGTTTTCATTTATTTTTTTAAAACTAAATATAAATAATTTGCGAAAATTTCGTCACAATAAAATATAAATTAAAAAATCCCAGCGATTTTTTCTGCACTTTTTGTATCTAAGTCTTCATTAAATTAATAAGGAATATGTCAATTTCAGAAACGTATTTCACACTTTTAACAATGCTCTATTTGTTATATAAGTATTGAACTACTATAAATGATTTATTCCTCTTTGATACCTTAAACACAAGACATATAACTTGTTGAATTTCTTGAAGTTGGTGTATAAATAATTTAGAATTTTTTGAATTGTGACGACTAGTTTCGAATAACTTGTATTTATCCTGCCAGCAAAATACATGGTATCAGAGAAGCATCTAAATAGTGAATACAATATTTGTACAAACCTTATGTGATAGGATGAGACTGTAGTAAACAAATGAAACCAAAACAACCTCCATAAGCTGGATATTGTAAGGTTAAGGTAACTACACGTGTACTGGCTAAATTTTCTTGTAATCTAATTCTGTACTACGTAAACTGTAAAATTGAAATTTTCAGTTTAGCCATTTAGTACGTACAGACAGAGACATCAGACAGAGACACAGACAGACCTAGGTGCGCACCTAAGGGGAACTTTTAAAGAACACGTTTTTTGTCTAATTGAATGCTCCAAAACATTTTTGTTTCTGGGCCTCCCTAAAAAAGATTATCTTATGACTCCCCAAGAAAAAATCCTGAGTGCGCGTCTGGACAGACATACAGACAAATGAGTGACGGTATATTTATATATTTTTTTTACCCCCGAAACCTTAAAAATCGGGGTCTGATCTGAGCTACTTCCAAAAGTGCCAACAAACAGTACTTCCAGGAGTGCAAAAAAAAGTTAACAGTGGTGTGTAAGTCAGAGCCTATTTTATTAATAAAGTTATATGAAGGTAGTTCGGGTATTTTTCTCATAAAGCCTTGTAAAAGTTTGAATTTGAGGTGTTATGATTCCATGCTGCAATGCAGTGCATTTCCACCTGAACAGAGAGTCGACCGCACGCCATGTCCTAGAATCGATACGCGGTTCACCTGCCGGCCATAGGCTTCCTCTTACTGATAACACTTGAAGAAGGTAACGCAATGTCATCGTATAATTTATCTGTGCGTACAACTATAACACTACCTCTTCTTCTTCATTTAAATATCAGGTCCGATCTCACTAACGTTGGCGAACATTTGGGCTAAGATCTTCTGAATCTAAAAAGTTTTTTTTGCATTTTGTTATCCCAATACAGTTATTTTTATTACGTAGCCAAAATAATTGTCACCGTTTCCGTGTGGACCTTCAATATTTCTATTCAGTATTAGCTGCAGAAGCTGATATTTATTCTTCTTCTAATGCACGAGGTGCAGTATTATAGCAAGAATAGGACAACTATCATCAGAATCACGAAGCTTAAAACAAAGATGTATACTCAGCCCAATTATATTCAATCTGTATCTGGACGAGGCCATAAAGGAAGCTGTAAGTAAAGCGAAACACTTCAGACTGGGGAAATAGAACATGAAAAATATTGAATTATTAGAATTATTGTTTTCAGACGATATGGCAGTTATAAGAGCTACAGATAAAGACCTACAACGCAATTTAAATGTGTTTACTGAAGAAATGGAAAAAATTGGAATGAAAATTAATATAGCAAAAACAAAGTCTATGATAATAGATAAATATAACTCACCACACGATCTATAAATATGAAACGAAAATCTTGAGCAATTCAAGAGCTAGAAGTACATATCTAGGTAGCTACTTTTCTAAGAACGGAACCTCTGAAGATAAGGTCAAAGAAAGAACAAATAATGCTGGGAAAATCTTTAATACACTGAAAATATCCTTCTTTGGTAAAAAGAAAATCCCAAAAGACGCAAAAGTAGGGGTCTCTAAATCAATCTAAATATCCATATTAACTTATTCTTACGATTTGTGGACCATACATAATAAAGAACAGCAAAATTAGGAAAGAACTAAAAATTAAATTCCTAATTGAAAACATTTATGAACAACAACTAAGGTAGTACGGATATGTACAAAGACAACCTAAAGAAAAACCAGTTAAGATAAGAAGGTCCACCTTTGAGGCAAGAGCGAGCGGAACAAGACCAAGAAGAAAGCCTAGGGAAACATATGCAACAAAAGCAGCTACATATAAAGAAATGGACCTAGAAAATATAAAGAAATAGACAAATAATAGGGCAGAATGAAGAAAATTTTATGACACCTTCGGGTAGAAGAGTATTTAGATTGCATATTTATGTATAATATGACCAAGGTAAGAGATTTATCTGCACTTGATTGCCTGTAGAAATCTATGGTCTGTTCTTGATCTTTTCTTGATAATACTTCATTGTTAGATACTCTCTTTACCTAAGAGATTTGGAGAATTCTTGATGGATTTTTTTTATAATTAGAGACGCATCAGCGTGCTGCTATTAGCGTGTTTATAACAGTTACATTGGTTTACAATTTTTGGTTTTACATTAATTACATTTTATAATGAGTAGATTTATTTAATAGTTAAATATATTTGTCTAATTTTGTGGCTATCAGAAAATTAAGGGTCTTCTGTAGTTGCACTGGGTCGTTGCATAGGGCTTCGCACAAATTGTTGGGCATCGCATGCTTTCTTCTTTCTTCGTCATATTGGGGACACTCGGTGAGGACATGTTTTACTGAGGTTTTTGTGTGGCAGGTAGGGCATCTATCGGTTGTTGTGCTGTCAAACAAGAACTTGTGTGTTAGTTGGCAGTGCCCTATTCTTAGCCTGGTTATAAGTATTTGTTCTCTTCTAGAGCCGGGTATTTTCCACGGTTTAATGGTGTTCTTGATCTCTCTTAATTTGTTTTCTGATGTACGCTGCCACTCTATTTCCCACTGTTCCATTATTTGCTTTTTTGCATAATTCTTCCATTCATAGTCTAAGCTTTTAAGGTGTTCTTCGGGGTGGATTAAATTCGTGCCCTCTCTTGCTTTTTGGTCCGCCGCTTCATTTCCATTTATCCCGACATGTGACGGTACCCAGATGAAGTGTACGGTGTTTTGCTCTAGCTGGAGTTGGTGGATGAGCTCTTGGATTCGTCCTGTGAAGGGGTGTTGTGTGTATGGATGGCATATGTCCTGTAAAGCACTGAGTGAGTCTGTAATAATTAAATATCTTTGGTGTTCTTCATTTTTTTCTTTAATTTGCTCGAGTGCTTTTAGGATAGCGAATACCTCTGCGGTGTATGTACTGCTTTCATCCGGTAGTCTATATGACATACTGGATTGTGGGAGTACTATACCTGCCCCTGTTTTATTGTCCACTCTGGATCCATCTGTGTATATTTTTTGACCATCACCAACTTTTTCACATATTTCCGCAAATAACTGTTGTAATTGTAGTGGTAAGGTACTATTTTTTGGGTACTTTACAAGCTCAGTGTTAGAAGTCGGGCGTGTAATTGTCCAAGGAGGGTATCGGATGGTATACTTAGGTAGTATTTGTGGAATATTAGAGTCTATTTCGCTGAGGGTGTGAACAATTTTGGTTTGAAGTGGGTACTGATTGCGGAGCTCTGTATGGGGTCCCGGTTTGAATAGGTATGGATATGTAGGGTGATATGGCTTGCTAGCAAGTTTGGCGACATAACTCACGGTAAGCTGCATCCTGCGTCTTTGAAGAGATGGTTCACCAGTTTCTGCCAGTAGACTTTTAACTGGGCTAGTTCTGTATGCTCCTGTTATTATCCTAAGTGCCCTATTATGAATAGTATCGATGATTTTAAGGTTAGAAACTTTCGCTGACTGATATATTACACTGCCATAGTCTATTTTTGATCTGATTAGAGATTTATACAAGGTGGTTAGCGTATTTCTATCTGCTCCCCATTTGGAATGTCCCAGCATCTTAAGTACATTAAGTTTTCTGTAGCATTCTACTTTTATGTTTTGTAGGTGTTGCTTCCACGTACCTTTGTAGTCAAAGGTCATCCCCAGAAACTTTTTTGTTTGCACAAACGATATTATATGATCACCTAGCTTTAATGTTGGATCACCACGTGATTTGTACAATCTGCAGAAATGCATTGCTTGCGTCTTAGAAGGTGAAAATTCAAAACCGGTTTCACAAGACCACTTCTTTATACTATTGAGGGCTCTTTGTAGTGTTTCTTGTAGCGTCTTAATGTTTTTGTTTTTGCACAGAATGACAATATCATCTGCAAATAAAAGAATTTTAACTGGTAGTGTTATCTGTTCTGCTACAGAATTTATAGCTATTAAGAAGAGGGTGACTGCTAGGACGGAGCCTTGTGGAACTCCATTTTCTTGTTCGTATACATCGGATACATGGCCTTTCATATGAACTCTGAATTTTCTGTCCGATAGGAAGTTTCTTATGAAGCGCAGGATATTTCCACGGATGCCCATTTTTGTCAACGAAGTAATAATATGATGGCGCCAAGTCATATCGTAGGCTTTAGTGATATCGCAGAAAACTGCTAACATATGTTGTTTGTTGTGAAAGGCGGACTGTATTTCGGATTCTAAGATAATTAATTGGTCATTTGTCGATCTTCCTTTCCTAAACCCGCATTGGGCATTGCTAAGTAGGTTAGACGATTCAAGGTACCACGTTAGTCGGTTATTAATAATTGTTTCTATTGTTTTACATATGGTGCTGAAAGGGCAATTGGTCGATAGTTGGTTGGGTGTTTTTTATCCTTGTTGGGCTTTAAAAGAGGTATGACTGTGACCTCTTTCCATTTGTTTGGAAATTGATTACGTTCCCATATTTTGTTGAACATTTTCAACATGTATGCTTTGTAAGATTTTGGAAGGTGTTTAAGCATCTCATACGTAACGTTATCAGCTCCTGGACTGCTTTTGTTCTTGCAAGTATTTAGCGCAAATTCCAATTCTTCCTCTGTAAATGGATTATTTAGTGGGTTATTAATATCTGGAGGGATTATTATTTCTTCTCTTTCTTTGACAGACTTTCTCGTTCTGAACTCTTCGCTATAGTTCTGATTACTGGAGTTACGTTGAAAGTGTTGAGCGATACAGTTTGTTATTTCTTGAGGAGTGTCAATGATGGTGTTGTTCTCAATTAACACATCAGTAGTTGTATTTGTATATTTTCCATTTATTTTCCGTATTTTTGTCCAGATTTCCGTTGCGTTGGTGTCTTTGGTCATTGTGGATACAAATTCTGTCCATGATTTTTGTTTACTTTTCAGCATTATATTATGGTAAGCGGAGCGTGTCTTTTTTAAGCTTTCTAAGTTTTCATCATTTCTATTTCTTTTGTAATGATTTAGAGCTTTTCTGTGTTCTTTTATTATTATTATTATTATTATTATTATTAATTATTATACTGAACAAAGCCAGAGGCTTGTGTGTTCATACATATTGATACAAAACAAAAAAATATATAGAACATACAGATATAAATATATACATACATAAATATATGATACATCTCAACATAAATAAAGAAAATAAAGATTAAGTAAAACAAAAAAAAAGATAAACAGAAATAAATGAAAACAAAAAGTTAGCTTAAATGGAACAAATTAATGTAGTCATCCAGCCGGTTCTTGAAAGCGTTGAGACTTGGAGCTTGGACAACTTCTGCGGGCAGACAATTCCAAGATACAAACACTCGGTTGGTCAAAAAAGTAGCACGCACATTTTTTTTGTATTTTTCGTGGTTAAGTTTGTACCTGTGGCCACGAAGTCGTGAGTCAGTATTCATATTAATTAATGGGGTCATATCGCAGTTGAAGCAGTTGGTAACCAAGCGGTACATAGTTATCAAGTCACCACGGGTACGACGAGCTTCAAGAGACGGTAGTCCTAGTTTGTGTAGTCTTTCCTCATAAGATAAAGAACGAAGTGTGGATGGGATCTTGGTGAAACGTCTCTGCACACTCTCCAGCAGTCTTATATCTTTGAGGAGTTTAAGTGACCATACTGATGCACTAAATTCGAGTAGCGGTCGCACGTACGTAGTAAAAAGTTTCACTAAAAGTGTGGGAGTTAAGTAGAAACTCTTCTTGATGAGGTAAATTATCCGATTTGCCCTCTTTACTACCTCAACTACTTGTTTAGACCAACTAAGATCGCTACATACGGTGACTCCCAGATCAATATGTTCGCACGCCTTGCTCAATGTTTGCCCATCAATAAAGTAGTCGAGACATGGATTATTGTACCCCATATGCAGAACCGTAGATTTACCTTCGTTGATGGGAATCATCCAATTAGCTGACCAGGTGGCAATACTCTTCAGATCATCCTGCAGCGTGTTACCGTCCGTTATAGGTGAGTTAAAAAGTTTTGAGTCGTCAGCAAAAAAAGAACGATTCGATTTAATAATACCATCAAGATCAGCCATATAAACTAGGAAAAGTAGGGGCCCCAATACTGATCCTTGGGGGACGCCACTTTGTACAGCATGAGGGGTAGACAGACATTTATTAATCTTGACTCTGAATGTGAGATTGGATAGAAAACATTTAACCCATGCAAGAAGTTTGCCACGAATGCCATAGTGTTCAAGTTTGTACAACAGGTGGCGAATGGGCACTTTGTCAAACGCTCTTGCGAAGTCAAGATAAATGGTGTCTACTGGTTCGGAGTTATCCAAGGCACGAGACCATTCATTAGTGCAGTGAAGGAGATTAGTGGCTACTGAACGTCCTGGAAGAAAACCATGTTGTTGTTCAGGAATAACGTTGTTTGTAGTTAAATGGGCCAGTACTGATTTTACAATTAAACGTTCTAAAATCTTCCGAGCAGTAGAGCCAACACAGATAGGCCTGTAGTTATTAGGGTCCATTTTATCTCCATTTTTAAAAATAGGTGTTATATGACCAAGGCGCCAAGACGAAGGAAGTATTCCTGTATCTAATGATAATCGCAGAAAATTATACAATGGAACATTATTATCAGTTCCAGGTGTAACGGAGTCTTTCAAATTACCCAATTCAACAAGTACATCATCAGCTGAAAAATTAATATCAACAAGGTCAATTTCTACACGACTGACGGGATCCAGAGGTGGTAGTGGATTCATTGGGTCGATAGTGAAGGCGTTTGAGAATACCTCTGCAAACATATTGGCAACAGATAATTCATCATTAACAATCGTACTATCTTGATCACGCAAAGTAGGACTTGTTACTGTAGAACCAAGCTTAGAAGAAATATATCGGTAGAAGGCTTTAGAGTCATACTGTAAGAGATTTTCTTCAAAGTCAATTCTTTTTCGACGACAAGCAGCTGTTAGATTATTTGAAGCTTCCCGAAAAATTACGTAGTCATTATGCCGTCCAGAACGTTTATATCTGTTCCAGTACTTCTGTTTAAGATGGTGTATATTAATCAGATCATAAGAAAACCACTGATTTTTAGGTTTTTTTCTGTAAGGAGTATATGGAGTAAATTTATCAACTGCAGAAGCAACTACATGTGAAAAATCATTCCAAGAATCTTCAATACTGCGGCCATTAGAATCAAATGATCTTGTTGTAATGTAATTCGAAATTCCATCAATGTCAGCTTTACGAGCATTTTTTGGGCTGGCTGTATTATCTAGGTTATTGGAGGAGATTTGTAGATGTGCAATTATAGCTGCATGATCCGAACGACCAAACGGGGGAAAATATTCAATTTTAGAAAAAATAAGTGGGTCATCGGTCAGGATAAGATCCAACAAAGAAGGATTCTGGTTAACTCGAAATCTGGTAGGCTGATCAACGAGCTGGTGCAAATTAGTTGAAAGCAATAAATCGACAAAGAGGTTCATGGAGGTTAGGAGATTATTAGGAAATATAGTAATTGGCCACTTGATATCAGGAAAATTGAAGTCACCAAAAATGCATAGATTTTTATATTTACCTTCTATATTTCTCAACGCTGTGACAAGGGCAATGTCGTCGTCAAATACAGAAGCAGGTTCTCTGTAGATACATGCCAAAATGATATACGTGTTACCAATATTAATTTTCAGCCAAAGGGACTCAATGTTAACAAGATGAATTGGCAGCAGTTCGACGTCATTCTCACTAAAAAGTACCTGATTTAGATAAATACAGACACCGCCTCCACGCGAAGTACGATCGGAACGTAGCAAAAAATAACCAGGTATAGAGAAGGTGCTGTCAGGTATCGATGAGTCAAGCCACGATTCACCAATTAGAATTCCAGATGGATTATGGATATTACAAAAAGATTGCAGTTCAATAAATTTAGGTCGAAGAGAGCCAATATTGGTGTATAGAAAAGAAAACTCGTGAATACTAGGCGATTTGATGGCGGACAAAATTAGTTTTTTGGTACAATATTCGGTATATTGTTAATATATTTAATAGTTAAGTTAGTTTCGCCATTTTTTACTCTTTTCGCAAGTTCCTCACGTAGCGCATTTAACTGATCAACTTGTCGAGGAGTAAGGTCATTTTTTATTGCAATGTTACTAAATTTTCCTGCAGCAAGCTTATCCTTATATCTGAGCACCTTTAAAGCTGAAACAGCACTATCAAGGATGATTTTCAAAGGCCGGTGCTTTTTCGATGCAGATGGTTTACCAAGACGCCAGGTCCTAACGACAGATACATTATTACCAGCAATTTTTTGACAAATTTCTGTAACCAATTCATGGTCAGAAGATGTATTGTCTGAGATCACATTTTCATGACATTCGTAGATAATTACATTAGCTGCCCGCTTACTGCGTTCTGACATCTCTTGAAATACCGTTTCATCATTGAGATACCCTGGAGGAGTCACATCAGTTTTATTTTGCGCAGCCTCAAGGGACTCAATCCTGGAGTTAAAACCAGTACACTGATGTTCGAGAAGGGTTATTTTCTCCTGAAAAGTTTTATTCTCTTTGACTAGATGGTCCAATGTCCCCTGCATAGTAACCTGATTTTGTAGGATTAAGTTGATTTTGTCAAACATTAGAGAGAGTGATGTGTTATCAGTTGAACTGCTCATGGGATGTCTAACGTCTGAATTACAACATGAGGGACACTTCCAGGTATTCAGATGTTTAGATTGCCTCATAGAACAAAATTCTGCCTCAGAAACGTTGACGCATGCTATATGGAACGAGCTCTTGCATTTACCATTGCAAAAGATTATGTCCTCATTTTTGCGACTACTGGGATTATTACAGGCACCACACTTAGACATGATACCACGCGATGAGAATAATCTAGACCGTGTTTCCAGTGTCCCCAAACAGGTAACGTTATAACCCTAGTTCCTCAAATTCAGATAGTAACCCTGAAAGGAGCTAACTTTCAACACGGAGCAGATTATGGTCGAATAAGTCTAAGTTTATACTTATCAATTTAATAAAAAAAACAAAAAAGTAATAATTAATGTTGTATATTGTATTTAATTTTTTTAATTTATATTCTTAATCAATTATTTTTAATAAAAATATTAAAAAAAAAAAAAAAAAGTATACCCCGACGAGACTTGAACCGAAGTACGCTACTTCAACAAATTCACAACTAGCATTTATAACCAATAAACCAAACTGTTAGGTGCAAAATTATGTTTAAATATGTAAATAAGATATTGTGAAGGTGTTTATAACTGACTAAAGGAGTAAATTAATATTAGAGCAAATAAATAAATATTAAACCAAGTAAAATGTAATAATAATGAGAACTGAAGTTAAGTTATGAAAAAAGAAATATATAATAAAAAAAAAAAAAAAAAAAAGTGAACACCAGCAAGATTCGAACCCAGTACACTTAGTTTATTAGTTACTGACCGATGCTCCTAGCCACTAGACCAAATACGGATGCAATTTGTTTACACATAATTAAATTAAATGGCATTAATATTTATGAACAATTTTAAACAAAAATAAACAGGCTGAATATGGAAAATAGAATACAAAAACTAATTGTTCAACATTTATCACTATATAATGCGAATAACACTGAAGTTAATAAATAATCTTAAATGCAGTGATTAAGTATTTGTTCACAAACACATTGATATCACACAATATTAATAAAATTTGATTACACAGAAGTAAAACAGAATTAAGTTGAGAACTCAAAATATACACGTTTATTCGTACAGCTACGAACTATATATGACAATTCTTTTCTAGCTCTCCAGCATTCCTCGTTCCACCAAGGGACAACTTTTCTCTTTTGTATGCTTTTATAGCCTATACTGACTTCTGCAGCATGTATTATATTTTGAGTAAAAGTATCCAGTATATGATCTATGTTGTCTAATTCGTCAAAGTTTAGAATCATTTCTTCAAGGGTTTCAGTATATTGATTCCAGTTCGCTGATTCAATTTTCCATTTTCTTGTGTTGTGCATATTAGTATGGTTAAATGGTTGAGTTCTGCATAGTAGTTCAATTTTAATGGGGAAATGGTCACTTCCGTTTAAGTCTGGTAAGGCTTTCCATAGGACGTTTTCGATGGTTTTTTCGTCAGACAGAGTCAGGTCAATTGACGAGAAATTTCCTGTTCTGGCACAGAAATGTGTTGGTGATCCATCGTTTAGCAAGCAGGTTTCTTCAAAGGCCTTTTCTAGGATTTTGCCTAGACCATCGAGGCATATTGATCCCCAAAGTGGGTTGTGCCCATTAAAATCTCCAGTAATTATATACGGCTTAGGTAGTTGCTGTATAACGTTCTCGATTTCTACCACTGTTACTGGTTGGTCAGGAGGGAAATACATATTGCATATGGTTATTTGCCCTCCTATGTGGGTTTTTATTGCGATGACTTCCAAGTTGCTGTTAAGTATTAGTGGTTCGCAGTACATTGAGTCTTTTATGAATATTGCTACCCCTCCACTAGCATGTAGCTCATTTCCTCTGTCTCTTCTATAAGTATTATATCCTGTCAAATTTCCATTATCTTTGGATTTAAAGTGAGTTTCCTGTAGACAGAGTAAATTAGGTTGCATTTCACATACAAGTTGTTGAATTTCTGATAATCTCGTGTAGTATACATTAATGTTCCATTGCAATATTGTCGCTACCATTTTTAGGCCGTAATTTATGTGTTTTTTTTTTTTTTTTTTTTTTTTAATTTGACTGTCTAGAGTCTTCTATTTCATATGTCAGTTGTTGTTTTAGTTTTGCTGTTAGTCTTGTAATTCTGCCCTTCATAACGCGATGTTCGAAGCACGGATATATGTCATACAACATATTCAACAGTTTCTGTGTATCGGACGTATAGTCCTTTGATATTGATAACACTTCCTGTTGCCCATGAGCGTTTTCGAGAAAGTCCTTTAGTTGTTCATATGATAATATGTAACTATTCTGTTTTTCCCCTATTTTCGTTTTACAAGGTTCTAGTAATTCCTCTAGTGGAAGAGGTCCCTGGAGACTCTCTCCTCTTGGCTTTTTTGTTTTTGGTTTGTCTTTTCTCCGTTTTTCTATCTGTGTACTTGTGTTCTCTCCTTGAATTGTGCTATCCCTGTTGTCATTGGAGTCTATTGTGGACGATGATGCTCGCCTCTTCTTTTCAGTCTGGTTTACATTTACTTGCTCTAGATTTTGTGAGCTGATAATTTCTAATGTTGAAGTGTCTATATTTTCATGTGCCTTTTGCATAGCGTTTTCTATGTCATTTGCACATTTTATTTGTTCTTTATTTCTATCAGGTACTGTTAAGTCTTGTGTTTGGTGTTCGTGGTTGTCGGACAGAGGTATTGTTTGCTGGGTACAGTTTTCAGGCATTTCTTGTCTCTGTTGCTTACCGTGAGTGTCGGCTGGATGTGTCGTTTGTTGGGTATTGTTTTCAGGCATTTCTTGTCTCTGTCGATTACTTTCAATGTTATCATTTTTCTGGGGACAGTGAGCTGCTGTATGGCCTTCAGTGCGACATATAAAGCATGTATCTACTGATATATATATATGCGATTGTATGTACCTTCTGATTCTACGAGTAAACTACTGGGTATAAGTTGCTTTTCATCTTTTAAAATATATACTTGTCTCCGGAAACTCATGATGTGACTGTATTCAGCTTCTAACATACCAGCTCTAATAGCACTGATACGGGATGCTGTTTTAATACCAGATATTTGCAATGCTTTCTGAATTTCTTCGTCGTGAACAGAAGGGTGGACATTTTGATAGGACGAGTTTTTGGG
Source organism: Liopterus haemorrhoidalis (assembly GCA_963971575.1). NCBI lineage: Eukaryota > Metazoa > Arthropoda > Insecta > Coleoptera > Dytiscidae > Liopterus > Liopterus haemorrhoidalis. Next base: position 93,298,658 of record OZ020611.1, read on the forward strand.
TCGGTGTAATTAATCTTCTAATTTCGATAATATTGTTCTGTATTGGAATTGATTTATATTTCTGAGTGAGATCTTCAACCATTTGTTTGTTTTCTAGATATATGCAAATACGGTCATTTGGTATGCGAGATGCAAAAGTGATGTTTTTTGGTCCAACTAATGTTCCGATTCCAATAACATATTCTCTTATTTTAATACCGTTTACTGCATTTAGCACTATGGCTTGTTCCTTTTTGGGATATTTTTTGGTATCAGACTTGATTACGTTTGCATATGACATATTGTGGTTTTGATTTTGTATTGTTGTCTGAGAATAACTGGCTGTTTGAGAAATATTGTCGGTCATTTTGTTAAATTTATAAAAATACACTGTAGTCAGATATATTCCGTATTTGTTTTGATTTTTGTTAAATAGATTTGGCACGTTTGTAAAATGTTATCATTTTAATCTGTCGACTAGCGACAGGTCTTACGGGCACGGCTGGCCCAAACCGGCCGGTGCGCAAGAACTATGTCGCCTAGTTGCTAACAGAGCGTGGTTGTGGTGAAGTGATATATAATGTGAAATATGATGTGAATTATGGATTTATTTGAATGATTGGTGAGTAAATATTTAATAGTATTGGGTACTTACAGTTGTAGGAATTTTTGGACGGTTTACACCCGATTTTCCCACTGTATTTAAGACACTATAAAAACTGACTTCATTAACAACTCGGTCGGTATTCTCTTATTAATATTTAAACTGAATCGATCTCCTGCTTTGCTGATTCTATCAACAAGCATCAAAGGGCCTTCGATGCTCTAGGCCAGAATGATGGTGTCATCCGCATTAAAAAATGATGTAAATACCATTAACAATGATATCCAACTCCAGTCCATCCAAATCTTCCTTGAAGATTCTATCACCATATAACACTACACCACCATTATTATGTTAAAAATATGCTATTTGAAATAATGCGATTGTAATTTAAGCTTGGAACGAGTATTACTTTAATAGGAGTTTTAGCTGTAATGTTACCATTAAGACAGAGTTTAGTTCATAAGATGTAAAAAGTCTGTACGTTTATTTTCTAAAATATTATAGGCAACATTATTTCTGATCAAGTCAATATTTTTTCTGATGAAGCCATTTTTTTCTGTTCAAATAATTCTTTACAAAATATTTTATTTCTGATCGATTTTTTTACCGACAAATTAAATATTTCCCATTATTTATTATAGTTGATAAAACTAGAATAAATTTTAAAGGTTCTTAAATGAAGTTCTTGATAGAGTTTCACAATATTGTTTATTCGACATGCTGACTGCAGTTTCGGCATTAACCATTTGCAAAACTCCAATCCTGGAATTATTTTTCATTCATTAGACATGACCATAATAATCAATATAACAAGATCTCGTTTGTTACAAATTATGCTATATACACTGTTCTGCACCATTTATTTAATTGCATTACTACATAGTACTTATATAGATGTTAAGATATATTGTTTACTATAAGGTCTATATTTAACCAAGCGTTGCCATTACTGAAAGGATATCATAATATGTAACATAACCTAACCTAACAAACTTCTAGGTAGAGAAAATATTTATATTAAACGTAGGAGTTGGCTACACACTTGGCGAGTAAACAAATAAAACTGCTCGCTTAGTTTTGTCGCAAACATATTATATTGCATTCAAATATTCTATAGAAGTATTTAGCAAAAAATTATAAAAATGCATTTCGAATGCATTTGATATTATGCATCTGTTATTTGTGAGTTAACTGCCGCTGTTTGATTGGCTAAGTTATTTCTTTCGAATTTTATACCGGTTTTTGTGATTCGATTTTCTTAAGCCTGTCGATTTTTAAGATGAACCTGATCAAAGTGCAATGTGTTTGTGTATAATTTGGTTCTAAACTTAAAGAACCCGCGACGAAAATACTAGAAATTTTCATAACAGCTTTTCTAGAAGATGCCCTGTGTTAAACAGCGTGTTTAAGTGATTCGCCTTCAAGTATTAAAATCGACGAAAAGGATTCATTCAGAATAATCGACGATTGAATGTTAGAGAGGTGACAGAAGAAATAAGAATGTAATACGGGTCTTACTCAGTGGCGGCTAAGACAGAGTGGCGCTGGGACAGTGACCTTCTAAAAATTTTTCATAAAAAAAAACTGAATTTAAAATCTCATTTATACTTTAAAATTACATTAAATTGGCTAAATACCATATATCTACATATATTTATTTATATTATTTCTAATTCAAAGATATTTCGTATAAGTGTTAGATTTTAAAAATTTAGATCTAGAAAACAATTCTCAGCTGGACACTATTCGTAGTTTCCCGATACACAGTATTGCCACATGCGATTTCTAATGTATTTATCTACGCAAGTAATAAAAATGAACTGGAAAGGGCAATAGCGGCGAGGTTCAGTGTGTATGTGTTAGTGAATTTAGGCCAGCGTCCTTAGCTTAGTTCGTTTGTTTTGATTTTGATAAGTACTACTAGACATGAAACTAGATAGAGTGCGTTATATTAAAACTAACGTGTTAACTATGAAACTATATTATTAATAAAAAATATTGGTCCTTATTGGCCAAAATTGAATATATCACAATCGAACAAAAATGTAAATAGAACATTAATACAGAGTTCAGTAAAAAACAATGATGATAATTTAGAATGGGGCACCCAAAGCTACAATTTTTTTAACAACCAATGATTTAGCTGACTGTAGCTCGGAGCTTAATAAAAATTATATAAATAATAAAAAAATTGATGTGAAGTGTGAATATTCACACATTTCAGGGTTTCGCAGGTATATAATAAGTGAAGGCGGTATGCTGAGTGTGTAGGACAAATTTTACTTTATAGTAATCACGGCAAAATGAACGATATTTTTAAAATAATTTATCGTCTGTTAATCATATAATAAGACTGGTTATTAAATTTACGCTCTTAAAAATTAAATACAACATTTGTCAAAATATAACTAGAATTTTGACAAAATAATTTCAACATAATAAAAATGCAAAAAAAAAAAACAGAAAAAATAAAACTCACTCCGTCCGTACTCGAACTCGAAACCCTTCGTTTTCCAGAGAATTTTAGCTTCCGACACCAGCGCTCTAACCCGTTGCGCCATCGGACGCTTTGCATATGAGTGTCTTACATTGGTATAACATTTGTACTTTGTGAACCAAAAACCACAAAAAATGCGTTATTTTCCGAAAACATAATCTGATCAAAAATTCCTGTTGTACTATTTCGGTTCACACCAATATACATTACTTTTTAGAAATTACTTTTTAGAATTTTTTTAGATTTTTAGTGTAAACCATCTGGGCTACAGGGTGTGGGACAAAAATTTTTTTGCACAATTTTGGCAAAAATCGCATCAAAATAATTTATTTTGCAAAAATATAAATTTGATCGTTAATCCACGTACTAAGGACTTTCATTTGATACCCTACTCAGAATTAAAAAAAAATATTTTTGTTTTCGATGAGCACATATTTGTTTATATTTTTAGGGCGGTATGTTTTTTAGATGTTTTAGTATTTTTCCTATGTGCGGAAACAGACAGACAGACAGACAGACAGACAGACAGACAGACAGACAGACAGACAGACAGACAGACAGACAGACAGACAGACAGACAGACAGACAGACAGACAGACAGACAGACAGACAGACAGACAGACAGACAGACAGACAGACAGACAGACAGACAGACAGACAGACGACAAAATGACGGTATAAGGGTTTTTTGGTCATACCTACAAAACCCTAAAAAGAAAAATCACTTTCAAGTCTTGGAAGCATAATTTGCGAAGCGACATATATTTAATTACTTTTATTTTTATTATGGTCATCAAATTTTTTTACCAACTTACACATCGCGTTTTTGAGAAAAATCGTATTCCCTCTACCTTGATACATTGTGTATATGAATTCTAAATATGTTGCACATGCCAGGATTTGGGGCTTGGGTTGGATCGGGGGCCAGATATTTAAAAATCACAGAGAACGGATGGGCGATATTCTGAAAATCATTTGAGAACGTGTGGAATAAATCCTGAAAATCAGTTAAGAACAGGCGGGGTGGAGAAATTCCGAAAATCTTTTGAGGAAAGGGGTAGGGTGATTAAAAAAAAAAAAAAAAACAAGGGGCAGAAATTCCATGCGAGCCGATTGAAATTTGTTGAACCAGATTCGACCCCGGCCCATTGGACGGACACCACTGAAATATGGATCAAATATTTTACCCACCAGCCGCTACTGGTTTTATATTTACATTATCTTTCTTTTTGACCAATGTCGATAATCATGACAACACACCAATTTAATTCGCCTACAGTATGGCAGTTTTTGGCAAGGAACAAAATGACTCTCGTGCCCCATCCACCATACTCACATTGTGACTCATTTTTTGTTTTCAAAACTGAGAGTTCGTTAAAATGACTAAAATGATTGTATAGATTTTCACACATTTCAGAATTTCGTTGGTAGATGTATGGGACAGCATTTTTTGACGATATTTTTTATTGTAATCGAGTCATAAATAACAATTTTTAAAAGAAATTTTCGCCTCTTTCTTAAGTATTACGGAACTTTTAAATATTAAACATTTTCATCTAATAACTTAATTAATTTAAAAAACTTTAATGAACCCCTCTGCGTTATTGAGTTGGTTATAAATTTCTGTTTAACAAATGCCGTAGACCATGGCTAGCGAACCTGTTTGTGCTCACGTGACAAATAATAAAAACTTTACGTATATAATAAGTGATGGTGTGCCAATCTTCTTCTCTTGTCTCATCCGTTGTCACATTCCGAAATAGTTCTGTGGATTTATCTCCAAACCACTTCCTTAGGTTAATCCTTTGTCTTCCACGACCTTTTCTTAGTTAGTTAAAAATTTTGACGTACAAAAACGAAGGCTATTTGCTTTACTTCTTCAACCTTTGCCTATATAATATTCTGTAAGATATGGTATTTATACTCGTTCCTCTTTCCTTTTCTTAAAGGTTGGCAACATTCTCTGGATCATTTGAACGTTGGTGACTCGGACGATCCAGAAGTCTAATTTATCACTTGACTGTTATTTTTATAATTTATTTGTTATTTAAATTAATAATGGGCGGATTTAGCGAACGCAACTGTTTATTATATTGACGTACAGACCACAGTATTTCGCTTGCTGTTCGTTTACCAAACTGACAAGAGTTGGTTATAATCACAAAGTTAACAGGTTGATTGCTGATTCTCATCAGTAACGTTCGCTAAACTTGCCCAATATTCTTCAATATGCTTATTTTTATTAAATAAAAATAAAAATCATTTCGTTTTCAAATCGTTCATAGTGCCAATAAAACTATTTTTCACACGCCAATACTGACACGCGTATCATAGGTTCGCCACCCTTGCTCTAAGGGCTCGGTTATGTGAATAGTTCATTATATGAACCAGCCACGATCACTATAGTTCACTGTTCAGAGTCAAAATTTAACACATTAGGTTCGACGGAGTTCTATGTGATGAAAATAAATGAAGCTATGGCAATAATAATGAACAAACAGTTAAAACAAAGAGTTCATCGGAAGCTGTAGAAGTATTTAATAAGGCTATTGATCAGAGCGAAGAAATATTTTCGATATTGATGAGTTTCTTGTTTTGCGAAAATACAGGAAAAGATGTTAGTAAAAAGTTTAGCTGTCAAGAAAGTGCAGAAACAAATAACCCAATAATAATTCTAATAATACCTAGGTATACTTCCAACTTGTTAACCATTTTTTTCTGTATCGAAAATATATATTTTTTTTTCATTTACAATAGGATAACATTGAATAAAATTGATAGGGAAAAATATAAGCGAAAAACAAATCATAATTAAATAATCCAATATAATAACGCAGTGTTTTTTTTTTTTTTTTGTTCTTTGTTTTTCTTAACTGCAGGGAGGTTGTCGATTAAAATACAAATATAAAACTACTACTGTAAATAATTATCTATTTATTAATTACATTGTAATTATTACACAATTCAAAAAAAGCTTTAAAACAAATAACAGGCTGTATTTTTAGTAGAATATTGTAGCTGTACCGGGATGATTTTTGGTTTTTATTATTAGTGCAGTATGCGAACTAGTCACGACTTATACGCTGAATTAAACAGACGTCTTTTGCGTTTTGATTAAACTTTGTAATCTTGAGTACCTAATTATTGTTTTCGTTTCATTTTAAACCCTTGCATTTTAAAAAGGCGGAAGAATTTTCATCAAAATATTATTTATGCTGTTGTATGTGTACCATAAAAAAAAATCTGTTACAGTTGCTACATAAAACATTTGCACTGTTTATGGTGATAAACTAAGTGTACGCACATGCCAACAGTGGTTTAAAAAATTTAAATCAGGATATTTATGCTTGGATGATGAACTTCTATCTGGAAGGCCCTATAAAGGAATAATTTATTATGAGATGTTAAAATCGGGGCAAAGTGTTAATTTTGATCTCTACTGGGAACAATTGGATCAACTGAATCAGAACTGACCAGAAATCGGCCAGAAATTGTGAATAGAAGAGGTGTTATTCTTCAGGGTGACAATGTCTGACCTTATTCATCAAAAAAAGACATGTGAAAAAAAAAATCCGAGCTTGATTGGGAGATTCTAACACACCCACCAAACCTTTCACCCTCCAACTATCACTTATTTCGGTCACTGGAAAACTTTTTAAGAAACAAGACACAGATATATAAACCATGTTAAAATGAGCCTTGAACTATTTTTCCTTCATAAAATCAGTAATTTTGTAAATCTGGAACATTTTCTCTTCCTGATAAATGGCAGAGTGTTATAGATCACAATGATAACTATTTTACTCAATAAAGTACATTTTTATCTTTCGATTTGTTTCCATTTTAATAATACCAAATAAACGAAGAAACTTTCCGATACACCTAATAATTATTGATTAATAGGAAGTATATACTAGTTTCTCTTGAATGAAATTTTCAAACTGTGGTGTTGTTTTCGAAATACAAATTATCATTTTCCAAGTCTAATTGATTTCTGCTTTTAGTTTTAATATTTGACATACTGGAAAATGTTAACTAGCAGAGGTATGACGCTATAAAGGGAATTGATTGTTTTATAGCTTCTTGTGCTAGCTTCGGGTAAGCCGTCTTTCTTTTTATCCAGAATGTACAGAAAAAAGCTTTTATGGGCCCTAGGCTGAATAGATAGAATGGACCCCTAAAAGAGTCGAATCGAAGTAATGAGCAAAAAAAAATCAAACAGATATAAAAAAAAGTTCTTCACTTCCAAAATGTAATTGACGACCTGAAAATAAGTCTTCACTCCCAAAATGTAAGTGATAACCTTAAAACAAAAAGGTCTTCGCTTCTCAAATACAATTGATGAGCAAAAAAAGTCCTCACTTCCAAAATGCAAGAGTATTGACCTAAAAACAAAGAAACGTAAAATGTTTTTTGAGCGTTGGAGTGGAGTTCAAGTCCCAAGCCACCATGGGTGCACGCCTGATGACCAAAGTCCAGGAATAAAAGTTCAGCGAGGGGATATCCTACGTCGAATACTGGGAGATAAAAATAAAGAAGGAATATCAAGGTACATCAAAGTGAAAAGACTTCATTGGTTAGGGCCAGTGGCGTATACAGGATTCATGGTTATGGGGGGCACTTATGATGTTATCCGTAGACGGGGGAGGAATGGCACTCGCGGGCCGCGTACTGTTTGAAACATTTTTTTTTTGTGGCCCCTGAAGCTTTAATTTAAAAAACTTGACCTTATTTAGGATAAAAAATTATTTAAAAATGTAAAATATACACTCTTCTCCGTTTTCTGTTTATAAAAAAATTTCAATGACCCCTTCGAGATATTTTGTATGAAAAATTAACCGCAACCCAAACATTTTCATTTAATATCCCTAAAAATTTTACAAACTAATTACAAACAAGACAAATTTGTTTATTTTTCGCGGGATATATTTTTGAAGTCTTAGTATTTCTCGTACATCTGTTTAATTTTCTAAATCCAACCGCGTAGTCACAATTTCTACCGAACGGCAGGCCCGTAACTAGGGCGTGGCGAAAGATGCGCCCGCCACTGGCGCAGCAGTATGGAGGGCGCAAAATTTTTAGTTGCTGTTTTTCTTTTTGCACATCACTTGCAATATGGAGGTGAGGACCTCATCACTTGTATTTTGGAGGTGAGGACTTTTTTTGCTCGTCACTTGTATTTTGGAGGTGAGGACCTTTTTTTTGCTAATCACTTGTATTTTAGAGGTGAGGACTTTTTTTTACTTATCACTTGTAGTTTGGAGGTGAGGAACTTTTTATGCTCGTCATTTGTATTTTGGAGATAAGAGTTTTGTTTTTGTTTGCTCATCACTTGTTTGTTGGAGGTCAGGAGGTTTTTTTTTTGCTCTTCACTTATTAGATTCGTTTTCCTTTTTTTTTTATTCATCAGCATTCGAAATAGGGGCGCCAAAATATTCGAAAGGGCGCAACTTGGACAATTGCCACCGGCGCTTAATATCCTCGTTACGGACCTGCCGAACGGAAAAACTTATGTAACGGTATAAGGATTTCTTCATTATACCTATGAAAACCGAAAAATAACATGGGAGTATGCATTATCTATTAATTTCAATACTAAACTTAATAAAATATAGCTTATATATTGTAAAATGCATTATACATTATTTATTGTAAATGTGTAAAAAGTAATTTTACTGTACGATTATTTTGAATTTGTTAAATTATATTTCATTGGCCCTTAAAGGGCAGCACGTGCCCCCAGTGCCCTCCTCCACAAGAATACGCCACTGGTTGGAGCATCTATAAGGAACAAACACCAGAAGGATTCCTCGAAAAACAGCAGAAATACGGATGAGTGGCCAACAAAAGCAAAGAAGATTAAGGTTCCCATGGAATGATAGTACTGAACGAAACCTAAGGACACTCCAAGTGCATAACTGGAAGAGAATAGTGCAAGGCAGGCTTGCTTGGAGGACTATTTTAAAGGAAACCAAGGCTCATTCTGAGCTGTAAAGCGAAGAAGGGAGAGAGAGATAGAGAATTAAAGGCGGTGGGAAGAAGGCTAATATGTCTTTTTTGATCCTAAGGGAATCGTGGTTGCAAAAAGATTAAAAAACACTGTTATAATGTACTATAAACTTGAAATAATATTAATTAAACACTTCAAAATAAACTTTCGATTATTTATTAACACGGTATTCACTAATTTCTATTAGTTCACATAACCGTGCGTCTACTGCACGTCAATGTCGGAATGAATTATAAATAATGAACGTACTTAGCATAGTGCATTCATCAGAGAGCCATTTGATCTCTGCTAGTTGGATCTATTTATTCAATCTCAATTACACGTAATAAGTCTACATCGAATGAGAAGCAATCAACTTAATAAGTACAATTTATAAAATTGAATAACCTAAGTACTTTTTGCTTATTCTCTCCTACACTTTATTTCTTCTAACGGAAAGAAATAAAATATGCAATTCTTCATTTCTTGGTATTCCTTCCTGTTGAGTAAAAGAGATGGAAGTCAGTTGTAAATCAGGCTTCTATAGAAAGAGAGAGAAGATTGAAGTATACAGCTATCCAGTTTACATTGGCCACAATGTGCTGCAAATGTAACAGTAGGTAAACTAAACATTTGCTTTTAAATTACTTCCACTGAAATCAACTCATCAGCGGAAACAAAACGAGAGAAGTAGAAGCGAGATGTTTTTGTTTGGAACTCGTTAGTTGGTATGCGTATTAATGGGATTTTCATTTCGTTCACATTTTATAAAACATTCCACATGTTTTTTGTTTAAATTTATTGACAAGCACACCGACAAGTTGTGTCAAATTTCGCATTAGCCGAACAAAATAATACAAAAATATTTTGTCTTCTCATTCAATTTGCATATCAATTTAATATTTTGCAAAATGGTTAAATAAGATGAGAGAGTTTTTTTTTTAAGGTTTCGTAGTATCAATAACGGTACTGATATTGGGAAAAAGTATCCACATTACGTGGTAGTGACGTATACAGGACTCATGGTTGGGGGCACTTATGACTGAGAAGGCAAGCCACTAGTTGCGTCCCGCAGCCAAAATTTGTGGTCCGTTAAGCGTGAATGAAAAAAATACTATTTCTTTAGCTTATTTAGAATAAAAATATATTCAAAAAGTTAAATATGCTCTCATCTACCTTTTCTATTTATCACAAATTTTCAAAGAACCCTTTGGCTAATTATTTTTATGTATAAAAAATTACCCAGGAACCAAATGAGTTAACATCCCTGCGGTAGGATATTGATATATTATATAAAAAAAAAGAAGTTAATAGTTAAATTCGTTATTGGTAAAAAAATGTGATTGTAAATCCACGGGCTTTCATCTGATTTTTTTCCAATAAATATACAGGTGTTCAACGCGGAACATAGCAGTTTAACAAAGTGCAGAAAGTGGCTCTCCTGTACATTTTAGTGTGTAAATTTGATGCAATAGAATGCCTGTAACACTAAATATTTCGAAAATAAAATATGACGTTTTAGTCAAAATATAGATAACCGTGGAAATAAAATACAATAAATCACACAAATAGTAATAAAAGATTATTTTATTACATTGATGCCGACGAAATAAAAAATTTACAATGAAATTTATATTAAATGTTCAAAAATGTCTTCATTCACTGCCAAACAATAACCGTATCTATCATAAAAGGTATATCTTAGAACATTCTATTCTTAGAATATCTTTATTCTGTCTGTTAATTATTTTAAATTTGGATATTTCTTAAACATATTTGTTTCATTTCCACTGCTATCTGAATTTTTATCATTTTATTTTCAAAATACCTAGTGTTACAGATATTCTGTGGCATCAAAGATTCTCGTGATTGGCAGACAATCGTATATCCTTTAACCGATATGAATGTCTAGGGTTTCGTAGGCATAAATAAGAAACTCTAAGACACTCCTATAATCTTTGATCGAAATGAAAAATATTTTGCAGATTTATTATTTTAAAATCTGCGGATAAAATAACCTACAGAAATGTCTGACAACAGATAGCTGTTGTAAAATGCATTAGCGGTACAATTATTCTATATTTATTAAATTTTCATTTCTTTGGATTTTAGGTGAGGGGGAAAGTATCCCTTAAATACACCTAAATGGTATCGATTACTTTACTTGTTTTTTAAAGGTGCAGTCAGTTCTGAGGTATAGACGATATCAATACTTTGTATTGATATCAGGACTGTTTCGTAATACCGATATCGGAAAAAAGTATCATTTATCGTGGTGTCGATTAATGTATTAGTAAAAATCAAACAAGGCTGTTTGGGGGTTTTTCATTAAAATTTTGACATGCATTAGGACTTGCAAAATTTAAATATTGGTTACTATTACTACTAAATTCAAATGTTATTATTATATTGCATATCGAGTTGTAGTAAATTATCTAAATAATAATTTACCAATTTGAAGTTGACGCCTAATTATTTAAATTCGCGCGTGACTTGTTTCATTGTTGCTGCTATCTATAGTAGTTGATTTTAGGCTTAGAGTTTCTGGATAAAGTCAAAATTATTACAACATTACTTTATATCAAATACCATGATTTACCGCTAGTATTGCTAATTCACATAATTATACAAACATTACCGATAGTAATTATAATCGATACCACTACATAACAATATGTATCGAGTACTAAAATACTAACATCGAAAGAAAAGTATCGATACTTTCGTTTTATACCTAACTACACGTCGTATTCACGACACTTCGATTGCTACCATACTTTGAGACACATGCTTCGCAGGTACCACGTTTTAACGATATGAATATGTGTTATTTTTAGTAATTAGTATAATTAGAACTTTGGGAAAATAGTGTGTGCTATAGAAATTTATGGGTTTAACCAATTTCATACAGTGATTAGTATGCATCTTATTTTTCGTAATATAAAGCGCATTTTTAAGTTATAAATGAATTATTTAGTCACTTCCGACCGTATATAACGATTACACTGCAGTTTATGCATTAGTAAGTGAAAAAAGGCAATGCTGTCATGTTTCAGCGGTCTCCATATTATGTCTGTATAACCTAAAAACCCTTATTCGTTCCACATGTGTCGTTGTATCTACATACGATAGATACTGTGGCCAAACGGTTGGGCCTAAGGATTTGAATTATGGCATGCATTGAAAGATTTTACGCACGCACAACGCATGCACGCACGTACAACACACGCATGCACACAAACAAACAAAAACAAACAAACAAACAAACAAACAAACAAACAAACAAACAAACAAACAAACAAACAAACAAGCAAACAAACAAACTAACACGAACAAACACGAACACACGCACGAACGCAAGCTTTTACGCACACTGCTGCTGGAAGAGAGGGATCGAGAGAGAGAGAGGGGGTACAAAGATAGAGATGGACAGAAAAAGAGAAAGAAATATATTTTTAAATTTTTTTATTTTGGAGTCTCAGTATTTTTCCGGCATGTGTCACTGGATACGCATGCTAAATTTCAACTATGTAAGAGCTTCTTGGTTATTCATATATATAACCCTAGAAAGAAGTAAATAATTCATAAATGATCATCCATGACGCATAAGCAGCTTTAATTCGATAACCCATTTAGTATTTTAACAAAATACAATAATAATAATCGTATATATATATATAATTAGCAAGTGTCTGTATATAGTTTCAGTAGCATTGTAACTTCAATTTTTCCTAAGGTTCTCGTAATTGGCAGACAATCTTATGTCCTTTAACCGATATGAACAATATTTTGATTTATTATTTAAAAATATGCGGATAAAATAACCTACAGAAATGTCTAGGATTTCGTAGGCATAAACAAGAAAACCTAGGATACTCCTATATCCCTTGACCGATATGAACAGTATTTTCTGTGAAGAATCTACTAATATAACTACATACATAAATGTCTAGGATTTTGTAGGCATAAACAAGAGACTCCTATATCCTTTGACCGATACGAACAATATTTTACAGATTTATTCTCTAAGAACCTATGAATATAATTGCATACATAAATGTCTAGGGCTTTGTAGACATAAACAAGAGACTCTAGATACTCCTATATTCTTTGACCGATATGAACAATATATTGCAGACTTATTCTCTAAGAATCTACAAATATAATTAAATACATAAATGTCTAGGGTTTCGTGGGCATACAAAAGAGACTCTAGATCCTCCTATATCCTTTAACCGATATGAACAATATTTTGCAGATTTATTCTCTAAGAAACTGCAGATAAAATTACATATAGAAATGTTTAGGGTGTCGTAGGCATAAACGAGAAACTCTAGACACGCCTATATCCTTCAACCGATATGAACAATATTTTGTTGAATATAACTATAAATAGAAATGGGTACGTAGGCATAAAAAATAAACTTTAGACATTTTTATATCCTTTAGTCCAGTGGTTCCCAACCTATTTACACCGGCGGACCACATTTCCAAATCACATTAGAGTTGCGGACCACCACCTACTAGTTTACCTACTAGTTAATAGTTTCAAAACTGGTAATGATCGTGTACAAAAACATTTTTTTTTTTCAAAGTGGTTTTCAACCATTGACGGAACGAATCTTTTGTTGCTTCCGAAGTCGCGGACCACCTGAAAACATACCGCGGACCACGGGTTGGGAAACACTGCTTTAGTCGGCCTTGGTAGCGCAGAGGTAGTGCTCCTGTTTCACGAGCCAAAGATCCCGGGTTCGAATCCCGGTCATGGCATGGATGTTTGTGAACCACAGTGTAATTGGAACATTTATTCCTGTGGTTAAAAAAAAAAAAAGAAACGATATGAACAATATTTTGCAGATTTATTCTCTAAGAATCTACGAATACAATTACATACAGAAATGTCTAGGGTTTCGTAGGCATAAATTAACGTCTCAAAATATTTTGTTTTTAACAATATAAATGTAATGTACTGAGTAAAAATGAATCGTTTTTTACATCTTACAAAGTTTATAATGAATAATAAATATTCGTACATATATAATCAGCGTGTCTATATGTAGTGTCGGTGCTGTTGTGACGTCAATTTTTCCTTAGGTTCTCGTGATTGGCTAACTGGGAACACTCTGTCTCTTGATTGGCTGACAGGTGACGCCCTCTCCCGTGATTGGCTAAATACCTGATATAGTAGTATATTTTTTGGTAAATTATACGAAATTAAGATACGTTTAAAAATAAAACCAAACACACATACAAACAATTGAATTTTTTTTTATTATAAATCCGTCATTGTTGACGCGTAAATAACCTAGTAATATATTTATCAATTTTAAATAAATATAGATACCATATTATTACATGCAAAAATGTGTAAGAAGTGCAATTTGTGTGTAGAAAGCACAGTTTGTATACGACAGTGGCGGATCTAGTGAGGCACTCGCCTCAGGCGCAAAGTTGGTAAGGGCGCAGAAATCATTCCGGCATCCTCTTTTTGGTCATAATTTCAACCCGTCATCCTTTTTTATTACCAAGGATATTACCAAGGATGGGAGCGCAGGACTGGTACTTTGCCTAAGGTGCAGAAATTCCTTTGTCCGGCTCTGGTATAGGAAGTACAGTTTTTAGTGCTTTTTTTTTTTTTTAATTTTATTTATAGGGAAAATATCAGAATAATATTTATCTACAACCTTCAAATAATAAATGCATTATGTGTCAACTGTAAATACATAAAGTGGCTCATATTGCACGCTGTGTAATAAGTGACGCACATGCGTGCTCATTTGTGGCTAAAGAACCTATTTTTACACTGCAAGTTTTTAGTTAAAATATTTGGTAGCGCCAAATACGATGGCTATTTGCGCCTCACACAGCGAATATTTATAATTGGAATATCATTTATCAGTTAAATAAATGTTAAATAAATTCAGCAGAATAAATAAAACAATAAATACTAATATTTTTAACATTGTTGTATGTTACAATCAGCTAATGGTTCGGTTACCATCTTTATGACGTAGATTCTGGTGTTAAACAATTGATGTTCAGATATCTGCGTTTTTAAATTGAATTTACTAATTTTTTAATGATAAAACTATATAGTTGTAGATAAAATATAGAATTTGATTCGCATATAATGGCTATATTATCCTCGGATGATTACAACCCTCGCCTAAGGTTCGGGTGATAAACTTCACCATCGTGCAATATGGCCTCCATTAAATGCTTGTTAAATAAAATACTATTTTCCCAGGACTACTATGGAATTGTCTAAATTCGATATTGTTAACTGACAAAAAATTAACTTAATTCCGCATGGTACCCTCCTGTACGCGCAGGCGGTGTGGGAATGAATAAATCCGCACCAATGCGCATGTGCAGTATGCGAAAATGAAAATTTTCGTACCGCTGTATCTGCGCATTGGTACTGGCCCATACTAGCTGCGCGCGCATTAATGGCTGTCAACAATGTTGACATTGTATTTTATTGATTTTTTTTTATTTATTCAAAATATGGTAATCGAAGGAAAAGCATAGTAAGCAACAGGCCAAGAATGTGTCTCGTTAATCAAACTTCATTCTAGTACGGAATATATGGCACTCCGCGCTAGTTGCACAATATAACATTTTGTTCGGAAATATATATATTGCACGTTTTTTATTTTTCTGGAATTATTTCAAATATGCGGAAAAACTATGCATGCCAAATTTCAACTTATAGGTTCAGCTGTTTGACCGTAATTTCTACCGCGCTAACAGATGGATACATGAGTAAGAGTATGAGAGTTACTTGGCTTATAAACGAAAATCTACAAAGGAATTTTCTAAATGGAGCATTGTGGCAGTTACCTTATATTCTAAACATTAAATAAATGCAAAATTTCATATGTGGCAAGCTTACTGCGCAGGTTGAGTATCGACACACATACTCCATGATGAAAACACATTTTTGACACAGTTTTAAATTCAATTATCAAGTTGTTTATTTGTAATTTACAGTTGTGTGAGGATTTTCAATTAAAAATTTGTTAATGTGTAAAAACAAGAAATAATAGAGATTGATTATAAACCCGGATAAAACATTCGCAGCATAAACCAACCTGTCAAGGAATCATGAATGTTATTTAGTAAAAGCATCTCTAGAGTGATTGATGTCACCACCGACATTGAATCAAGATAAATAGATATCTTGATTTTAGATTATTGGTTCTACATGTACGCTAAATATCAATTTGTGGTTTTTTACAAGTTTTTTTTTTTTTGCGAAGACGTGATAACTTTTTACTCGCGAAGCAAGAATATATAGGTTGAGTATCCATAATCCTAACTTACGTCAGTCAAAAGGATACGAAAAATGAATCACTTTAAAAAATTCATAAAAAGTGAAAACTGGATGTTTAGTTAGTAAAGAACTATGATGAGGTGTGTTACCATCAATAAAGCATCACTATCGCCAAATACAGCTCCATCAGAGACTGGATTATCATCTTCAACGATAATCTACTTCTGGTGCTTAATTGTTAAACGTGAAGGTATTATGGTAGAAATATGCAGAACCTTTTCTTCACTAAACATCATGACAAATCATAAATATTTAGTGAAGAAAAGATGCTGCTTATTTCTACCATCGATAATCTACTTACCTACATTTCCGCTCATAAAAGTTCTAAAGATAAAATTTTAAAAAAATCTACAAATTACAATTACGTTTCATCTGTTCAAAGAATTTGTTCCCGCTCTTCCGTTGATCAATTTCGGTGCAATTGTGTCCATTGAAGACCGTTTGCCCTGTTACACCAACGAAGCAACGATTATCGTTCAGCAACTTTACTTTGAAGTTTTATTTCTTGTAACTGGCGTTTCACAATGCTCTAAATTTCTCGATCTTCGCGCAAATTAAATTATAAGGCGTTTTCGATTGCATTTCCTTACTAATATTGTTACGAAGAAGGCCCTGCTAAAGACTACAGTGGCCGTGGGACAGAAGAACGACCTTTGAACGTTTGAGAAGTAGCTTGCATATTCCAGAAATGTATGGAATAGTCTAAGTCTATATAAGACGCGTGATAATTGAGTCGGGTCAGTTTTATCCAACCGGTTCTGTCCGTTCAGCGAAACAGTCAAGATCGTCAATAAGTTAGTGCCATGTATTCAACTTGAGAGTAGAGTTAGACAAGTAATTGAACTCAAGTAAAGTTACTACTAGTATATTGTGCGCGTTGCTCACTATGCTTTTCCTCCGATTACCATTTTTCGATAAATAAATAATCAAGAAAATACAACATAAATATGGTTAACAGACATTAATGCGCTCGCAGCCAGTACGGGAATGAAAATTCTCGGTAACTGCACATGCGCATTGCTGCGAACTTATTCTTTCCCACACACTGCACATGTGCATTGGGGCGCATTTATCATTCCCGCATCGATTGCGCGCGCATTATTGTAAAATGCGAAATTAAGCTAATGTCCTGTCAACTAACAGTATCTAAATGACAGAGTTCCATAGTGGTCGTATGAAAAACTCCTAAGCTTAAGTAGCTTAACTACTATAGAAGTAGTTTAACTACTATTTCAATAGTTAAACCACTTCAAATCTAACTAAAATACTTTTTCGGAATTTACCGATATAAAATTACGTTGGTTAAATGTTTTTACTATTACCGATCCTAAAATTATTACTAAATTTATTGTTGACGAAACAAAATCATTGTTATCGTATGTCATTAAATATGACAAGCGATGGTTGTAATACAAACGAAGAAGAGAATTACGTTGACTTTTTATTTTAATGAACCATTAGCTAGCAGTGCAAAACAAACGTCTTTTATCGGAGAAAAAAATAAGGACGATTATGTTACAATTAAAAATAAAATTGAATTAGAAATATAAAAAAAAAAAACACTGGAGGATAAAAGGGAAAAAAAAATGTTAATTAAATGACTATTATGCTAAACTTAAACCATTTTTTTTTTAAATACAATACTTGTTTGCCATCTTCTGCACCAGTAGACCGACTGTTTCCTTTTGCAAGCTACATGACTGCACAAAGAAGACACGCCTTGTCTGAATTATTTGAGAAACTATTCGTTTTGAAAAACAACCAAAAAAATCAGCTGTGGCCACCACACGACCGACCGCCATCACAAAGTACTTGTTTAATTCATGAAGCCTTATCAAAAAATGTATCTAATAAAAGTTGTTAGTTATTGCTCTGATAGCAACTTTTGTTAAATAATTTTTTTCGAAATATTTTTCTGTTGAAATATTCGCAAAAATCTTATAAAACTGACACGAGTGAACACCCATTTCTAGTTAAACGATTTTTACCAAAAGTTGATCAACTCGTGCCATTGATGTCAAAAGCTTAAATATAAAGTTTCAACATCAAAATCCTTTTAGCCGAATTTGCTCTGCACGTGTACATGGACCGACAGACAAACAGACAGACAGACCGAAAGATGATGTCTGTCGGTCAAAACGTTATGTAGGGACCACCTCAATTCGTGGAGATCCATCGAAATCTCGAAATGTCAAAATCGGTATGATCACAATACCTCCCTTATATATGTTGGCGGTCATTGGAAAATATTTAAAATACTAAGATATATTTGAAACAATAGGGAAATATTTGAAATACTAGGGAAAATTTTGAAATATGTACTAGGGAAATGTTTGAAATAATAGGGAAATATTGGAAATACTAGGAAATATTAGAAACACTAAGAAAATATTGGAAAAAAAGAAAAACAAAAAGACCCCGAAAATTCACAATATCAGGAAATTTTTATGATATTTTAAAAAAATATATGAATCTTCGCCCACTCAATGTTAAAAACTACTATTTTTTTCTGAACTATCAGAAAGGAAAATGTACAGTTCAGAGAGTGGGTATCAATAAATTGGGAAGAATGGGAAAAGAAATTGCTATATTCTTGAAAATTCTAAATCCAGAATTATATACCGGTCACTGTTTCCGCAGATCTTCAGCGACAATCCTAATTGATACGGGTGAAGACATAACATCGTTGAAAAGACATGGTGGTTGGAAATCGAACAGTGGCAGAGGGATATATCGATGAATCGATAGAAAACCAATTTCATGTTGCCAATAAAATTTTAAACTCTATAAATTCAAATAGCATCGCATCAACTTCCAAAGTGGATGAAAATCAAATAATTAATTCTAAAGTAGTAGAAAATCAAAATAATGTAACATTAATTGAAACTTTTACTAGTAATAATTCCTCAAGAATAGTTTTAAATAATTGTACTAATGTAGTGTTTAATATTCAGCATAAATAAAGTACGCAAATTTATATGTATTTTTATAACAAAATAAGTTATAAGTGGCAGCCATTATAGGTTAAACAGCAATGGCCGACCGTTGCTAGGCAACGTAATAAATAAGTTGAAAGCAGATGTAAAATTATTATTCGTTTTTAAAGAGAACTGAGTAAAAATTAAATAATTAATAAAGTTATAGTCGTGGAAAAAGTATAGTATGAAACTTGCATGGAATAGTCATTTCATGCTCGTTACCTAATATATTATTTCGCATGCGTTTTGTATTTTGCGGTCTATAAACTATTATTATTACTGTGTATATCACCTGTTTGATTTTTGTTATTGCATTTTTTTGGTGTTTGTTCCAAGAGAATATAATGGCACCAATAATATATTGTTTATATTTATTGGGAATATTATTTGTATGGCTCATCAGCCGAAATCAAACCGATATGTATCGTATATTTGACTCTTTTTTTTTCCTAATAAAGTTTGCCGACCGCTGGAATATACAATTTATGTACCTACAATGTATATGTATAATATGCGCCAGTAAATTTCTCAATTTCATATACCTACTTTGTTTCTCTATTTATGATCTCTTTTTACATTTAAACATATATACATTTTCATTTTATATGAAATTTTATTATAATTTTGAATGACAAAACTGTATACAAGGCTAACAATTTAATAGATTTTTGTAATAATAGTTGCGTAGCGAATCGTTAGAGGGTACTAGTAACGTTGACGAAAATATATGTACAGAGTTGTCAATTCTCTAGATATTCTGTAGCGTATGGTCAACTGTTGCAATATTTAAAGCTCGGAATATTTAAAGTGCTTATTTGATTAGTGAATAACATTATTATCTAGTTTTGTATCTATATACTAATGGCGTATATAAATTACTTCATTTTAATGTACATATGTATGCATAAATATATTGTTTTGATTTCCCTCATGGGACGCCTGTTGTGAAATTTCGTGGAATACTCTGAAAAGTTCATATCCATGGAAATCATGGAACAATCTAGAAGTTAAAATCAAGCTAAATGCTTTCAATTATATGAATATAATTTCATAAAAACACAAATGCTTAGAACTTTGTTCTTAATTATTGTACGAGAGTCTTGCTTTTTTTGTACCTTTTATTTTTTAGGATATGTTTTTAATTTTTTCATTATTCTTCATAAGCTGAAAATTTACACTTATATATAAATTAGTTCATTTGAGTGTATAGATGTTACCACGAAACTAAAGAACGCCTTCACCGGTTTAAAAATATATATATATAAAATTCACCAACGTATCCATAGCTTCGTTTATAGTATAATAGGCCTGTTTTTATGTCTCTCAGGGTACTCGAATTCTTTTAAACAATTATAATTAAGCGTAAACGTTAAAATTATATAGAAAAAATCCCTAAACGCATCAATGCTAAGAGAAGACATTAAAATTGTAAGGGAAAAAATCCCTAAAAGCATCAATGCTAAGAACTCCGTAAATAATTATCATAGCAGCCGTTGATACGCACGGGAAGTAGAGCGGCAGAGGGAGAAGTGAAGAGAGGAACAGACACCAATCACGTCAGCTAGTTTTTAATAAAAAGTCGCAATAATATTGACAGATCGACGACAAAAACTGAAAGTAGGCGTTAGACGTGAGAACCATGGATGAACGTGAAGATATTTTGTTGGGCACGTAATATTATTGTATAGGGCATAAGTACAGCTAAAGCTGGATTGATCTTAGTACAATCGTGGGAGCAAGACTGGTAAATACGAGGGCGGTTTGATATGTAAGTTCTCCAATAACGCCATTGCGTGAACAGTGGGGATAGAAACAAGTTCTAACCTGCAAACGGTAATTTCGAGTATCTCGTCTTAGCATGCAAAGTTTTAGTTTCCTGTGTACCATCGTTGAGTAACAGTGTCATTTATCATGAGTTCGATTTCTGAGATGCGTACCAAGCAACAAACCGTGATATAATTTTTAACACTGGAAAATTGGAAGACCCATCGAAATTTACAGGCGTTTGAACGCTGTTTATGGCAACGATTGTATGGACGTGAAGAATGTTCGCCAGTAGGTTCGATGTGCAAAACTCTGTCATAAAAGCGAAATGAAGGTGTTTGACGAAAAGTGATCAGAGCGACCAGTATCAGCGACGCACGAAAAGAATCAAAGACAAGTGAATGCACTAATTCAAGGAAATAGCAGGATCACGCAAAAACAAATTGCTCGGCAATTAGGAATTAGTCAAGAAAAAACAGTTGTTTCGTACCCTCCATACAGTCCTGATTTTTCACCTTCAGATTTCTGATTGTTCCCAAAGTTGAAGGAGGTATTAAAAGGTCAACATTTTTCATCAGACACTGAAGTTCGTCTGCTGTTCGCAATTGGACCAACAGTAAACAAGAAAGTTTTTTCATGGACGAAATGAAGAAATGGATTCAGCGTTTGGAGAAATGTGTTGCACTAAATGGTGATTATGTGGAAAAATAATTATGTACATTGGGAGTACAATAAATTTACTTTGAGTAATTCATTTTGAGTAGCGACTGGTTTCATTATTTTGTGTTTTCCTATTCTTATTTTAACATTTTATTATCTGTCTAAATGTTACTCGCACTTGTCTAGCTATATTTAGACAATGATAAAAGACAGTAACTATAATGAAATTGTTGGTAATTTGTGTGTATATCATGTCATAACAGAATGCAGGAAATGAGACAATGTGTAATGATTGGACAATGGTTAGCCAAGCACAGAAGAAGGAAGGGTAGTAGCCCTTGTCTACAACCGCAAAAGTCACCCTAAATCTAGTGTAAGGCTGACCCCGCTTACTGTATATGACCGCATGACATCCTAGGGTTTCACCACTGATCTAGTCTGGCTGAGGTCGTACGACTGACGCCACATTTTAGGAAACTAGCCACAGTTTGTATTCTTCAGATAAACAAATAAGTTGTAGTTTTTTACATTTCAAATCAAAACATATATATTAGGTATTTAAATCCAATAAACTAAGAGTGATCGTGAGTGATACGTTAAATAAATAAAAGTCGTGTACTGTGCTCCAATGTAATTTTTCTTTAATTTTCCGATAAAATGTTTTAAAATTTTGAAATTAATCCAAGAAAATCAATTGGCGTTTCCACACGCAGAACGCTCATCCATATGTTAAATTTAACAAATAAAATATTTCACTAAGGTCCGGTCTATCGACCTTCAGGTAAACCTCTAGGTGATTATCTGACAGATAAGGTTATCTGGAACTTCAACTGCTGAATAACTGTCAATACCAATCAGTGAATTCAATACGTCAAACTCATTAGTCGTTAGATAAACTATCCGATAGATAAATTTGTATTGAAAGACGGGATGACATTTATTCAGCACAGAAAGTATCACATAATCTTATCTCGTTCTTATATCGTTGTAGATACCACGCGCATACCTAACGGTATTTGTGGTGTACGCCTCTATATTTGAATTTTCATTTTAGGGTGCGATTGCTCTTTATTGTTTTTCTTTTGTACTTCTTTGTACTTTTTTCTTGTGTATTTGTTTTTATTATGTATAAATAAAGAGATTATTATTATTATTATTATCCATCAGATAGTTACCTAGAGGTTTACCTGAAGGTGGAAAGACTGGGCCTAAATCTTTTTTTTTTTATATTTTAATATATGAAAAACATTTACAAATATAAGCTGTTCTCTCATGTTGTATAGCAACTTCCTTCAAATAAAATTTGCCTAAATATTGCTCTGTTACGAAAAATTGGCAAAAAACTTAAAAATGACAAGAGTAAGCTTTCAATTTCGGTTGATCAATTTTTACCAAAAGTTGATAAAATAGTGGCATTCATGTCAAAAGCTTAAATATGAAGTTTCATAAAAATATATTTAGCCAAATTCGCTCTATACGTGACAGACAGACTAGACAAACCAGACAGACAGACCAAACAGACAGATCGACAGACATTATGCGAAAAACAGTCTAAACGTTATGTAAAGACCTCAATCCGTGGACATCCATTGAAATCACGGTATATAAATATTAGTGTGGTAACGTTACCTTCGCCATATATGTGGCGCTCGGTAAAAGGTATAAAATTAACATAGGGTAACTGCAGCGAAATTCGACTACCAAATTTATTTATTTTTTAATTTACGTACTATTCAATATTTTGGTAGGAAAGTGGTCCCAATCGATACCTCATTCACTTATCTTTATTTCACGATGAAACAAACTGTTATTACAACTTAAGTTCGACATAAAAAAAATATGAAAAAAACGTTGATTTCAAAAAAGTGATGTTAATATCGACTACCCTAAAATTTTAAGATAATCAACGTTTCTTGTCTCTTTTACATTTTATTTAGGTAAAAAAATATAATAATAGAGACTTTTAGTAGGACGTGATTTTAATTGTCGTCAAATTAGGTAAGTGAAACATGCATGCATGTAATATCGACTAGTGGGTATTAGCTTCATGCCTCTAGTCCAGCGGTTCTCAAAGTGTGCTCCGCGGAGCCCTGGGGTTCCGCGAGCTACCTCAAAGGGCTCCGTGAATTATAAATTTAAATCCACTAAAAATTAATATATATTAACAAAAAATTATAATTATTATTAATTTACATAAAATTAATTTGTTGCTCTGAAAAGTGTAGATTTATTTAATTAATGAACTAAACAAATCTGTAACGATTAACTCAATATAGTGCACTCGCCTATTCGATAAAAACAGTAAGTAAGTTCTTCAATTGTTCAATTAGTTTTTACGATTTGAGTTTTTGTTGCAACGCAAAATGCTCCGGTCCAGAAAGACTAGTTGAGTTTCACTGTTGAGATCAGACAACAATATTTTCCAGATGAAGAAAATGAAAAGCTTAAAAATTATACATGGATTAGAAACCCATTCATAGTTCAGAAAAGGCCAGAAACATTCACAGCTGAGTACGAAATTTTCATTGACATGATTTCAGATTCCTCACTACAGGCCATATTTGAAAAACTATCTTTGCCAGAATTTAGGTGCACTTTGAGAGAAGAATATGCAGATTTATCAATGAAAGCTGTTAAAATACTTCTTCCTTTCGCTACGACTTATCTGTGCGAATCTGGATTTTCTTCGTATGCTGCAACAAAAACAAAATACCGCAACAGACTCGATGCAGAAGCTGATATGAGGATTCAACTGTCCTCTATAAAGCCAGACATAGAAGAATTATGTAAAAACACGAAACAAGCCCACGCATCCCACTAAAAATGTTCATTTTTTATAATATTTTACAATTATTTTCTGATAAATAAATGATTTTATTGAAGTACAAATAATTTAATCCTTCCTTTTTATTTATAAATATATATATCTACTCTTCGATGTTAGGTATCGTCGAGTGGCACATACACATAATTAGTGAACCAGTTGGTAGAATTGTTGTGGGGTTCCGTGGAAATTTTTATGAATTTGGAGGGCTCCGCAGCTCAAAAAGTTTGAGAACCGCTGCTCTAGTCGATATTACCTGCAATCAAACCTGTTTTATTTAGTCTGTGATATTGTAACAAAATATTATGAAAATCAAATTTTACCAGCTAATATATATGTATTTGGATCAGTTCTTATCATTTTATTCAATGCAAAATATTTTGTTCAACTTTCCTTTGATAAACAACTGCTGATCAAAACCAATATAAAAAATATTTTAACACTTAAAAAATATAAATATCTACACTGTTCGTCTAACGACATTCACACGTGGCTTAAAATAAAGTGAGGTTAGTTTTTCACATAAACATAGTGTTACGTTATACTACCGCTATATGGCAGCACTTATTTAGAGAAATAATGGGACAGTCGAAATTACCTGCGTAGTCGAAATTCGCTGCAGTTACCCTATTTAAAACACTTTTCGCTGAGGCCCTTAGTTTTGTTTATATTCAGGGTATTAAGGGTCTGCTCCATTTCCGCCAATATTGCTGTCAGTTCTTCTGCACTCGTTGCTAGCACCGTAATCTCGCCCGCAAGAAAGAAGCATTGCCACTTTCCCTCCCTGTATCATTACGTCTCCAGTTAGGTTTAACTTTTCTCTCATCTCTTCTAGTCTTCTTTGAATACAAGCGTTAAATAAAATGGGCGACAATGAGCACCCCTGCCTAACTCCCTGCTAGATCTTAGCTTCCTGCTCATACTCATCGCATCTCACCACAGTTTTCTTTTCTGATATAGACTCCATATCACACTTCGGTCCTTATAACGGGTGTTTTTTTTAGAGGTATAGAACTTTAAATTGCAATAAAACAACGATGGATTATTCGATTGACATGAATTTTTTTTTATTCGAAAGATAATCTTGTGGCATTACATTAAATCATACCAACAAGACGGCGCAACATGTCACACAGCTCGTGCCACAATCGATTTATTGAAAGACACGTTTGGTGACCGCCTAATTTCACGTTTTGGACCTGTGAATTGGCCTCCAAGATCTTGTGATTTAACACCGCTGGACTACTTTCTGTGGGGCTATGTAAAGTCATTGGTCTATGCGGATAAGCCACAAACGCTTGACCATTTGGAAGACAACATTCGCCGTGTTATTGCCGATATACGGCCACAAATGTTGGAAAAAGTCATCGAAAATTGGACGTCCAGATTGGACTACATCCGAGCCAGCCGTGGCGGTCATATGCCAGAAATCATATTTAAAATGTAATGCCACAAGATTATCTTTCGAATAAAAAAAAATTCATGTCAATCGAATAATCCATCGTTGTTTTATTGCAATTTAAAGTTCTATACCTCTAAAAAAAACACCCATTACTTCACACCTGCTTCTATTAATATCTTAAACAATACTTCCCACTTTACTTCGTCAAATGCTTTCTCCAAATCAATGAAGGCAGTAAATTTGACCATGTTTTTCTTCATTCGTTTCTCTGTTACAAGTCTAAGTGCTAGTCTTGCTTCTCTCGTTCCTCTTATCCTAAACCCAAATTAGTCCTCGGTGAGTAGTTGCATTCCTAAGAAAGTCATTATGAAACTGAATTGATTGTTATAATCGTCAGCCCATAAACGTCCCACAGTAGTCTCACCGAGCCGTAGTTTTCACTACCGTATTGCTACATTATGTTGGGCACGAGCCTTTTACTCCGAAGAGTGAGGTTTCAGGTCTACAACTTCCACGGTGTCCAATATCCGGGTCGGGAGCGGTGATAAATTTATGATGTGATGCTTTTTTACCGACCGCCAACATATATAAGGGAGGTATTGTGATCATACCGATTGTGACATTTCGAGATTTCGA
The DNA here is from genome assembly GCA_963971575.1 of Liopterus haemorrhoidalis. Lineage (NCBI taxonomy): Eukaryota > Metazoa > Arthropoda > Insecta > Coleoptera > Dytiscidae > Liopterus > Liopterus haemorrhoidalis. Next base: position 93,325,330 of record OZ020611.1, read on the forward strand.
TGGATCTCTACGAACTGAGGTCCCTACATAATGTTTTGACTATTTTTAGCATGATGTCTGTCGGTCTGCTGTTTGTCTGTCTGTCTGTCGGTCTGTCTGTCTGTCGGTCCGTGTACACGTGCAGAGCAAATTCGGCTAAAAGGATTTTTATGAAACATCATATTTAAGCTTTTGACATGAATGGCACGAGTTGGTCAACTTTTGGTAAAAATCGGTTAACTAGAAATGGGTGTTTACTCGTAACGGTTTTAAGATTTTTGCGAATATTTCACAACAGAGAAATATTTCGAAAAAATTTATTTAACAAAATTTGCTATAAAAGCAATAACTAACAACTTTTATTTGAGACATTTTTTGATAAAGCAGCATAAATTAAACAAGTACTTTGTGATGGCAGTCGGTCATGTGGTGGCCATAGCTGATTTTTTATTTATTTATTTAAATGAGGATGAGATGATAAAAACAAATACAAATATCCATGCTCTGATTGGTATTCGAAGCCGGGACGTTGGCACGAGAAGCTGGGTCGCTACCTCTGCGCTACCGAGGTCAGTTTACATATGTGTTAGTGCTTATGCGGCTAGTGTAATAATAAGATTCATTATCACACTAAACATTTTATTTTATAAAAAAGTTAAAATTGTTACAATAACCTCCAAATTTTACAAAACATAAGTGATAACTACCTTGAAAAATATAATACTGTCATCCAATATCAAGTGTAATCAAATTAAAAAAATTCCATTGTTTTTGTTTTTTTACTGTTTTTCTTTTTTTTTTAATTACCTCCTAATTTATTTTAATAAAATTGTAAAACAATAATTTTCTTTTTTTCCCCTATATTTTCTTCATTTTTTTTTTTTAATTCAGGGTCAGTTCTGTCAAACCAGTCCGACCAACAATTTCATTCACAAACCAAAATCCCTAATTGAAGATACTATTTGATTATATAATGCAAATTTAACATTTCAAAACGCATAAAAAGCAAAAAAATAGTATAGAAAACTTGTTACTTGTTACAAGGCTTTTGCTGCATTTGCCGATTAGAAAACTCGTCGCTTTGAGACTCGTTTTCTAACCTTGACCCGTGTGGCAAAATCGTGCTTTTTGAAACTTGTGTTTAAATATACTATTTTTATACCCCATCATAACACATAATCCAGGAAATTGATTTGAAAAAAATCTGAATAATGTACCTTGAGCTGAACCGGAATAATTATCTATTTTTATTTTTAAATTTATTATGAAGCATAAAATGAAAACTTTTGGAACGCAGATTAAGGATCATAAAATAGTTTATTTAAGTGTGGCGGCGTTTGGTCCAATAATTTTTATAATTTCGAAATAAGTCGAATTATTCTTGCTATAGTCAATTTTATTTATTAATTTTTAAATCTTAGTTTGTTTGGACAACGGACACAGTCACCTCATGCCTTGCCTCTGCTATAGACAGCAAGCTATGGATTCATTGTTTTTCATTCACAGTTTAAAAAACTAACACTGGTATATTTAATTTAAAATCCTGCAGACGATATAATCCCACAAAAGTATTTATAATTAAAAAAATAAAAATACAAATTTACACTGATCTATCACAGATCTTTATTTTGTATCCTGAATTTAGCATGCCTTGAAAGGTCAACCATTGTAATTACGGTTCAAAATTCAAGTTAAAAGTTTAAAATAACCGCTCGGTTTGTTCATTTGTCTTCAGTAATTTTCTCTAATTTTTCCGGCTTATAAATTTGTTCTAGAAATTAACAACTGTTATATTTTACTGTTATGATTTTATTTAATGCCGCAAATTAACTCATTTAGCGATTAGTTTAACTGAAAATTACTGCATGTTGGGTTAAACAACGATTTTTAACATTTAAATATAAACTATGTTGCTATGGTACAAAGTTGTGTAGTCGTTTATCTTTTTAATGATTATGCAACCAGAAACGCAACTATGTTAAGTGGCTAGTATTTTAGCGTTTTAATTTACCACTATAAATATTTGTTATGGCAACGGACACATTTTTAAAACAATTTTTATTTAGTTATTTGTCGTACTAAACACGTATGCATTAAAGTTATTGTTTATAATTATGAGGCAGGTGCATTTTTTTCTGTACAAAAGGTTCGGGTTCAAGACTGCCATAGAAGACCACACGCGCGGGTATGGTTAGGATAACTGTTACTAAATCTTAAATCTTACTACTGCATGCAGTAAGCAAAATTTTGAAAATTGAAGTGTGAATTTTTACGCCTTTCAGAGTTTAGTAACAGGGATGGCCAAGGCGTCGACCGCAAGGCGAAGCTGCGAAGTTCAAGTCGAAGCAAGACGAAGTTTAACTCGCTTGCGAAGCTGACTTGAATATTGACAAATCATAGTGATAAATTCAGAGCGTACTTAGATAAAAAAGTAAAAATTCAAAATTATTCTCTGCAATTAGTAGATTTTTTTAAAAAATATATTCAATAGCAACTTGTTTCTGCAGAAAACACAGCTAAAAAGAATTATTTCAGTTAATATTAAATGCGATGTACATTTAAAATCAATGGCTTCAAATGTGATCTTCTGGAAATTAATAAGCAGGGATAAATATCCAAATATTTAGAAAGTTGTTGCATATTTCAATGCCTTTTTTATGCGAATCAGCATTTTCCTGCAGGAATGCGGCAACAACTAAACAGATCACAATTATCGGATTTACATTTGTAATCGTGCTTAAGAATTAGTTTAAGTTAATACGAGCCAAATTTTGGCAAATTTGTCGAACTTCCAATATCAAGTGTAATCAAATTAAAAAAATTCCATTGTTTTTGTTTTTTACTGTTTTTCTTTTTTTTTTTTAATAGCTCCTAATTTATTTTAATAAAATTGTAAAACAATAATTTTCTTTTTTTTCCCTATATTTTCTTATTTTTTTTTTTAATTCAGAATCAGTTCTTGTAAATAGTTACTTATATGTAATTTAATAGCAGTCATAGTGAAATGTCTTCGTCATCAGCTCGTAAGTATCTTCTAAAAACGTCACCAATTCATAAGTATTTAAAATAAATTTTTAAAATTTCATTTAAAAAAATTGATGTGAAGTGTGAATTTTCACACATTTCAGGGTTTTGCAGGTATTTAGTAAGTGAATGATGATTATTTGGGATACCAAAACCAATTTTATGTTAAAATATATTTTTTTTGTTAATTTTAATTCGAATGCCTAATACCATTATGTAGGTTTCTAAATATGTGCAGTATTTTTTTTATATAACAAGGTTTAATAAGATTTTGAAAATTGCGCCTATGGCTTACATTGGTTGTTTTAGTCATAAGCTCCGCCCTTCTGTTTTCGTCTATTTGTAGGAATATAAATAGCAGTATGGCAGTAATATATTTAGGCACTAATATGATACAGACATTATAACACATGATATAACATATATTTTATATATTTCATTTTTTTTAACTTGTATCCATGGTATTATATATTTATAGTTACGTTATATTTTAAGTTACTTGGTTGTAAGTCCAATAGTAATCAATTTCAACAATTTGCACTGGTTATTAAATTTACGCTTTTAAAAATTAAATGCAATATTTGCCCAAATATAACTAGAATATTGAAAAAGTAGTTTAAACAAAATAAAAATGCAAAAAAAAACAGAAAAAATGAATGCCTCGCGGCCGATTTGAACTAGAGTTTGCAGATTAGAACGCTTGTATAGTAACCATTACACCATCGAAGCGCTCTGTCTACTTTGCTACATAATATCATTAAATAGTTTACATGGTTACGCAAAAAACACAAAAAATGCGTTATTTTTCGAAAACATAATCTGATCAAAAATTCCTGTTGAACTATTCCGGTTCACATAAATGTACATTACTTAGAATTTTTTCAGATTTTTAGTTTAAACCATCTGGGCTACAGGGTGTGGGACAAAATTTTTTTTGAACATTTTTGGCAGAAATAATGTCTAAATAATTTATTTTGCAAAAATAAAATTTTGATCGTTAATCCACATACTAAGGGCTTTCATTTGATACCCTGCTCAGAATTTAAAAAAAATATATTTTTTTTCGATGAGCACATATTTATTTATATTTTTAGGGGGATATGTTTTTTAGATGTTTTGGTATTTTTCCTATGTGCGGGTCAACGAGTTGTATAAGCATGCCAAATTTTAACTTTCTAGGTTTAGCCGTTTGGCTTCAATTTTTACCGAACAGACAGACAGACAGACAGACAGACAGACAGACAGACAGACAGACAGACAGACAGACAGACAGACAGACAGACAGACAGACAGACAGACAGACAGACAGACAGACAGACAGACAGACAGACAGACAGACAGACAGACAGACAGACAGACAGACAGACAGACAGACAGACAGACAGACAGACAGACAGACAGACAGACAGACAGACAGACAGACAGACAGACAGACAGACAGACAGACAGACAGACAGACAGACAGACAGACAGACAGACAGACAGACAGACAGACAGACAGACAGACAGACAGACAGACAGACAGACAGACAGACAGACAGACAGACAGACAGACAGACAGACAGACAGACAGACAGACAGACAGACAGACAGACAGACAGACAGACAGACAGACAGACAGACAGACGACAAAATGACGGTATAAGGGTTTTTTGGTCATACCTACAAAACCCTAAAAAAGGCCCCAATTCGTAAGTATCTTCCAAAAAAAAAAAAAAAACGTCAATTGGTGAGTACCTAAAAAATCCTTAAAAATAACATCAATTCGCCAGTACCTTCTAAAAAAACGTAGTCGCCCGCGGAAACACCTTCACCAAAAAAGTCGCCTCAACTTCTAAAACTTTGGCCACCCCTCGTTTAGTAGATATTTAATAAATGAAAGAAACATACCTTTGAATAAAAAGACACAAGAAGGAGGGTATTGTCTTCAATCACAATAGGGGATACGCATAAAATTTATATTTCCTTAAAACTACATTTTTTTGATATGTTAATGTTAATTATGTCACCTAACACAACAAAAATCTCATTTTAATTAATATTATAGCCAAATTTTTTAATTAAAATATTGTAAATTTGAAATAAGCCGACCACGCCGCGAAGGTTGCCGAGTAAATACGACTGAGACTGTAGCGGTTTGGCGGCACAGATACAGACTTAACATAATTTTTACGTGTGTATATTGTATTGTTTGAGAGTTTTCTATTTGTTTTTAAACAATTTTTCACGCATTTATTATTAAAATAATTTATAAAATATATGTACTCACATTAAAATGGTCTTCACAAACATAAAGTTTACTTTTTTCTGACATATCGGTTTTATTTCGCCTCATAGCTTTTCTGTTGTTTTTCGCCATCCGGTAATGATATAAATTATTTTTTTGGATTTCTAATTGAACTATTGGTGCACATCGGTACTAAACAATATTTTCGACTATGTTTCGAAGTACTGGGGCCTGGATCTTCCATATTTTATATATTTTAATATAAAATTTAATTCGGTAAACATGTATAAATTGTTTTTATAGAATTAAACTTTATTTTAATTAAAATCACTCTAACTTTACATAACCTATAAAAGTTATAGAAACAAATAAGTTCATAACGGACTATGTACGCTGGGTAGGCCAGTAGTGTCATGCGTCAGTTAGAAGCGGTATGACGTCACACGGCGTTTTCGCGCGCTACATACATTTATGATTTGTTTGAGCCTTCAAATTAAAAAAAAAAAATTAAAAACTGTTTTTTATGTTTATATGCAACAAGAGGAATATAATAAAAAATATTAATAAAATCATGCCTATCCCCTATTCTAGCATCCGACCAAACCCCCCACTCCTAAGAGCTACAATATGAGCGTCCTATTGGCGGATGTTAAGATACTTGTTTTTATATTGAAAGAGAGCGTCTGATAATTTAAAATAATTGGTTGTTGTTCAAATTTCCCCCACTTTCATGAGCTCTCTAGTTCCCTTCAAAGTTGCGTTCAGGCTCCTCCCTGTGTCTTTATATTCAAAGTGGCCAACAGAAAATTGGATGTCTAGGACATTTTTTTCTATAATCACATAAAAATCAACAGTTTTTTGATAAACACTTTTCTTCGTTAGTTTGAGTACTACGATCTTTCACTTATTGTTATTTTTTTTTAAATAAAATTTGCAAAAAATTCGTCGTAATAAAATTTAATTTAAAAAACCCCTGCGATCTTTTCTGCGATTTGTTTTGTATTATTCTCAAATACAAATCTCTTAAGTTCTCGTTAAATTAATAAGAAATAATATACATATTTCTTCAATGATAAATGGCTTCATTTAGGTTTTTGTAGGTATGACCAAAAAACTCTTATACCGTCACTTTTTCGTCTGTCTGTCTGTTCGGTAAAAATTTTAGCCAAACGGCTAAACGTAGAAAGTTGAAATTTGGCATGCTTATAAAATTCTTTGACCCGCACATAGGAAAAATACTAAAACATCTAAAAAATATATCCCGCTAAAAATATAAACAAATATGTGCTCATCGAAAAAAAAATCTGATTCATGTTTTAAAATTCTGAGTAGGGTATCAAATGAAAACCCTTAGTACGTGAATTAACGATCAAAATTTTATTTTTGCAAAATAAATTATTTTTACGCGATTTTTACGAAAATTGTGCAATTTTTTTTTTTGTCCCACACCCTGTAGCCCATATGGTTTAAACCTAAAATCTGAAAAAATTGTAAGTAATGTACATTAGTGTGAACCGGAATAGCGCAACAGGAATTTTTGATCATTTATGTTTTCGGAAGATAACGCATTTTTTTTGTTTGTTTTTAACTAATATATGTAAAATATTTAATTCGTTATGTAACACAGTAAACGAGTAAACGTCGGTAATCTAATGGTTAGCATTCTCGTTTTCTAAGTTGCAAACTACGGTTCGCTTCCAGACAATTTAATTTTTTCTGTTTCTTTTTTGCTTTTATTTTGATTAAATTATTTTGTCAAAATTCTAGTTATATTTTGGCAAATATTGCATTTAATTTTTAAAAGCGTAAATTTAATAACCAGTGTTGAAATTATAATTTAATTCTATGTTTCAATGTATACGAAATCAGAGGGGTGGAGCTTGCGACTTAAACAACCAATGGAAGCCATAGGCGCAATTTTCAAAATCTTAATGAACCTTGCTGTATAAAAAAAAAATACTGCACATATTTAGAAATCTAAGTAATGTGTAAGCTAAATAACTTAACTAATAAATGGTATTAGGCATTCGAATTAAAATTAACAAAAAAATATTTTAACATAAAATTGGTTTTGGCATCACAAATAATCATGAATAACTAACTAAATACCTGCGAAACCATGAAATGTGTGAAAATTCACACTTCACATCAATTTTTTTTTTTTTTACGTATACATATTTCAGAAGACGAGTACGTAACTATTAACACAATTTACAGCGTGTTATTTGATACTTTAAAAACTAAAAACTAAAATAATTCAAACAATAGGTCGAATCATGACGTATTATAATAAACATGAACGCTACGCAACTTGCATTATATAACATAATATACTAGTATCGCTCGCAAACATTTCTGAGCTGTTAAAATTTTATTATATTTTTAATTTCAAATAAAGTCGTATACCACCTTAGTCATTAATACAATAAAGTAATAACCTTATTAACCATAATTTAGTCATGAATTAAAAAAATAACAAAATTTGTCAAAAACACAAAAAATGCGATCCCTTCCGAAAATAAAATCTGATCAAAAATTCATGTTCCGGTTCACATAAATGGGCATTTTTCAGATTTTCAAGTTAGCCCCTCTGGGTTAAACAGTACGAGACAAAGTTTTTTTACCGCATATTTGGCAATTTTGGGTTAAAAAAAAAATAATAAATTACTTTTCTACAACTCTAGTTTGTTTCTTTGGTTTAAGCGGAACTAGGTTATGAAATCTAGTGACTTTTAACAATTAAATGAGGCTTTTGTTAATTTTGTTTAGCAAAAACTCACTTCAATCGTTGAAAAGTGAGCTCGTGGAAGCTTAAAAAAATAAAAATGCCATTTAATTTCGCTTAGAAATTTGAAATAGACTTTATGACTTAAAAACTTTCTTTTAATACCACAAACTAAATATTTAAATACATAATTATTTTATTTTTGACCATCACATAATAAATGCATAAGTATCCAACTGTAAATACCTACAGCTGGTCATATTGCCTCCAGTATAAAATGCGACACGCACGCGCGTTCATCCATGGATAATGAAAGTTTTTTCACATTGCAAGTTTTTATTTAGTAAGTTAGTTAAAATTGCTATTTCCGGCTCACATAGTGCGATTTTATAAATAGAATATTATTTATAAGTTAGAATAATTAAAACAATATATAATAGTATTTTAAACATTGTTGTACGTTAAAATCAGCTGATTGTTCGGTAGCCATCTTGATGACGTAGTTCTGAAGTTTTTCATTTGACGCTTAGAGTTACTGTTTTCAAATTAAATTAACTATTTTCCTAATGATAAAACTATATAGTTGTATAACCTTCACTCAATAAGTCTCCGGTCTGATATATATATATGGCAACACTGTTGACAGACCAATTGGATAGTACCAACCTTTAAACGATTGCGGATGCGGATAAATTATCATTTAAACCATGCGGATACGGATCGGATGCGGATTAAATGTCATATCCGCAATATCCGCGTGAACATTAAATCTTCAGTTACTTTCGGAGAAACAAGCAATTGTGTTCTGACTACGCAGTCCTCGGTTATTTTCGGTTGTCTGTATATACATGATATTTTGTAGTATTCAATCTCACTTTATGTTATTTTTATTAAGACAATTGTCCATGATCAAGACTGAGTTGAGACAATCAACTTAACTTTCTTTTTATTATTGAATATATTATAGAAAATAATATTTTGGACAAAAGTTTCCTGGTACACTTTCGACGTAATTCTTCCTACCTCTGCTCTAATTCTGGCTTTTAAATCTGATAAAGGTTTTTTTTTTACATAAAACTGATTAGTAAGTTTTATTTAAATACCAAAATTTACCTACATAATTTTTCTCGAAAATTTTATTATGTAACCTGCCAATATTTTATACTACCCGACGTAAAAAGTCAGATCCCAAAAATTTGAAAATGACACATGTTGCTATTTGAAAAAGTTGCAACGCCTAACTCATGCGCGAAATGGCGTAAGAGAATTACTTGATACTAAAAATATGAAGCACCTTCTATCAAGTAACTTTTCTGATTTTTTTTAAAAATTCAATATTAAAAAAAGCAGCACGCCACTTACTCCCTACGAAAAAGAACGCTTAGGCCCCCCCAAAATTGTTATCTCTCTCTAGATTTAAATAAGTTATTAGCGCATCTAGGCCTTAAAACTTTTGGGGTCCCTTAGGTTAGGTTAGTAATAAATAAACTGGTAAATCCAAAAATTTGCAGTAGCGTTTTAGAGCAGAGATTACCTAAACAGGCGAAATATGTTAGTTCTTTCCAAACGGACAGCAAAACCTGTAGTGCGGATAGTGCGGATAGTGCGGATATTTTTGCGGATGCGGATCGGATGCGGATTTGTTATTTACACAAGCTGCGGATGCGGAACGGATGCGGATCATGGATGTGCGGATGCGGATCGGATGCGGATACAGAAAAGCTTATCCGCGCAGGGCTCTACTGATATGGTATGCTGAATTTAAATTAATTACTTAATTTAATTTTTTTTAATTTTAAGAGCGTTAGAATGAATGTATCTTTCTTGAAAGAGAGTATGTTGAAGATAAAGCCGAATTTCTAAAAAAAAAAAATTGTTTTTTTTAAATTAGACCGGAGACTTATTGAGCGACGTGGTAGATAAAATATTGTATATGACTTGCATATAATGGCTATATTACACTTGAATGATGACAAATCATAATTGTAAACTTCATCCTCGTGTTATATACCATCCATTATATGCTTGTTAAATAAAATACAATTTCGTAACAGGAACTTTACGGATGTAAATTGCAAAAACTTTTCAAAATATATCAAAATAAATTACATAAGAACTTCATACATTTCATTACAATTAAAAATAGTATATTATGCAACGAGCATGGAATGATGGTCATTTAAGTTGGGCTAGGAGCCGCAATGTAATAAAAAGGAGTGGGTAAGGTGCTACATTTACTAATCACTGACACGCCTGTAATAAACGTATATCTATATAGTAGTGGAAACAGTATTTTACAGCTTTTATTTTCTATGGATAGTTTAGTAGTTATTATGCTATGGGAATGTGACATTGAGAAAATGAGACCGGTGTGTTCTACTGTTCTACGCCCAACTTGTTGGTTGTTTGATAGTAAGTAGCGTGGTAAGCTCAAATAATAATATTCGTATATAGTATAGTTTTAACCTACTTCAAATACGTGTGCGTCACAGTCTAACAGATAACTATTTCAAATGTACGTTATGGAATTGCGTTCAAAATGAACTTGTTCAAATGCACCATGCGAAACAGCCCAATTCTTCGAAAGTTTTTTATATTTTTCGTGGAGGTCTATAGGAACTATGTTCTGTTTGACCACCCAAACAATAAATAAATAAATTTTGCCGAAAATATTTTTGTCTCACTTCGCTCATCTTGTTTAGCGCCTTTGAGTGGCGCACAACTTGCACACCTACTTGCGGCGCCCCTGGATTTTGGTTACTCTCCTCTATATTCATTTAAAGTCATGTACTGTTCTTATTAAATTTTAGCACCCACTGTATCTAACCATGAGTTATATTTCTAGGAGGATCGTTACAGTTTCATAACCACAACAGATAAGGTTTCCCATTAAAGTAATTTGTGAGTAACTATATCTAGGTGTTTAAGTTACGACACACATCTTGTTGAAAAACTTGAGTAATGACTTTTGTTTTAAATGTGTCAGACGCGAAGAAATGCAATTAAAAATCAATTTGAAAACATAAGTAGTTATACCATTACACGCTAAAAACATTTAATAGCTTTGAGCTAATATGTTCTTCATTAACTTAAATAGTTTTTCATTCATATTTCAGGATACTTTCAAATTAAAATGTCATTCATTCTTTATTTTGTAAATAATTTTGTATGCTATTGTTCGGATTTCGTAGATATGACCAAGTAATTCTTGCATCGTCACCCATGTGTCTGTCTATCTGTACAGTAGACATTTCATTGGACGTAGAGCAAGGATGGCGAACCTATGACACGCGTGCCAATAGTGGCACGTGAAAAGAAATTATTGACACGCAAAACGATTTGAAAACGAAATGATCTCTATTGTAATATATGAGAATCAGCAAAGGAAATGCTGCGATCTGCAATTCGACATACTCAACAGTTGCACTTGCTAAATCCGCCCATTATTAATTTAAATAACAGTCATATGACATATTGGACTTCTGGTTTGTCAGATTCACCAAAGTTGAAATTATCTAAAGAATGTTGCCAACCTTAAAGACAAGAAGAGAGGAACAAGCATAAATACAGTATCTTACAGAATATTATACAGTCAAAGGTTGAACAAAGAAAAAGTCCTGAAGGCCCCAAAAGACCAATACCACAACCAAACGCGCATCCAGAGAAGAAAATTCTACAGGCACCAAAATCCAACATTATGATTTCCAAATGTAGCATGCTGGAGGAAGAAAAAAATAAATTGCAGAACACTCAACAAAACCATCTCAGAACCATAAAAAACAGCACCCAACAATGAAAACTCGAATGATCAAGGAAGAACCAAATAACTTTAACCAGATTAAGAATTGGTCACACAAGGATTGGCTACAGCCACAAAATGAAGAAAGAAGATCCACCCAGATGCGAGGAAGCAACAAAACAATAAATGTACAACACTTTACAATAGAATGCAACAAATATGACTCATAAAAACAAAAACTCAAAATACCTAACATTCTTGAACAGGTACTCGGCGAAAACACGTACAATCTCACAAAACTACAAAAATATCTAACAGACATGGGACTATACAAACACATATAAAACAAACAATAGACAAACGCCACAACAAATACTTACATATCCACGAAATAAAAAATAATAAATGATATAATGTAAAATATTAACTATAAAACAATGTAAACGATATTATGTACAGGGTACAAATAACCGTAGTAGTTGATGTACCCAAAAAATTTAAATAATAAAAAAAATCTTGAAAAGGTAGTTATTACTTAACTGCCTTAAGGTAGCATAATTAACAAAAACGGTGGTAGCGACAGCGACATATTAATCTAAACCTGAAAAGCGCAAAGTTTTTTCAGCATGGTAAAACACATATGGAGCTCTGAATGATCTCGCGCCCTAATAAATTTTGTACCTTTTACAGACATCTTCGACATACTTTACAATTTTATCAATACAAATTTAAAGTCTATCCTTCTCTACAACTGCGAAACCTAGAAAACATCTAAAGACATAACGCAAAAACTTCAAGTTTTTGTCTACAAATGGCAGAATATTGTGAAGCAATTGCAAGACAAAGTCTTCAATAAAGATCTGTGGAGTACAACTAATCAACGCTAAACCATAAAGGCAACATGAATGATAAACTGGAGATGGATTAGCCACATTTTGCAGAGCAACAAAGCTGATGTTACTAAGATGGCCAGGAAGGGAACCCGCAAGGGAAACAACGCAGAGGTCGCCTGCTAATACATTACGAAGAACAGTCCTTCAGGAACTGAAAGTACTTGGTACATTCTAGAGATATAAGAACTGAATGAGTAAATGATAATTAATAACCAGGACTCGGACGTTTTTAGACAAATCTGCACTAGCGACATTATTAATAAGATGTTCATAGACGTAGAAAATTCACATCATAGTATAAATAAATGGGTACTCGTTATCTAAAAACATTTCGGTCTTATTAATACAAATGCTACTACATATGATTTTCCATAATGTGCATTGTTCAATGCAATATCATTGTGAGGTATTATCATCGTTAAGAAATGTTATTAAAGAAAAACATTTCTTTTAATGCAAACGTTTTAATGCAAATACATTCAAACCTGTAATATTTTGAATCGTTATTTAATCTGTATAAAATTTGCAAATCCTGTCAACTATTTTTTTTCTTCTGAACTGTGAACAAAGCTGAACAATAATTATTATAGGTATTTAAATGTAGAGCATATACTTTCAAACACTTCTTGAATCTAGCTACTAATATTTACTTTTTTACAATAATAATAATTATAGCATTTTTAAAATACATTTCTTACTGAAAGAAAAATTTGTAAACATTTTCTTATTATTGCTATTTATATTTTTTATTATTTTGGAGATATTAAAATAGCTGAATTAGATTTTTACAACAGATATTAACAGAATATGGATTTACTGATCATTTTCAAGTTATTAACGAAAAACAGCAGTTTTGTATGCTTTGTAAAAAATATATAATATGCACAAAAATAAATCATTTAACTCAACACGCCAGTGAAAGATACATAAAACTAATGTCGATGGATTACAAGATAATTTTAATACCGACAGGCGTAGCGTAGAGGTAACACATGCCCTCTGCATTGCTAAGGTCTCGGGTTCGAATCCCGTTCAGGCATGGAATGTTTCAAAGAATGAGAATTTTCCTGGTAAATTGCCGAAGCAGCAAAGGCCATAAAAAAATTAAAACAAGTATCTTGTGACTTCGGCCTTTATTTAAATAATAAAATTGACACAGTTCTTCAGAGAAATCCAGACCTTCGTATATTAACACAAATTTATTCCGATGACTGCACCGATTTTTTAAAACCATATTTTAATCAATAACGAAATTATTTTTGCAGAGTCCCCGTCATTAGGTCAAGATTTAAAAATATTCTTACGCCAAGCAGAAATAGTTTTTCTAATGAAAATTTAGAAAAAGTCTGCATTATAACTTGCAATTCTGACAAATTACCAGTTCATACAATTACCTTTTTGTATTTTTTTTTTTTTTTCATATTTATCCTAACATTTTCTTTTTGATCATCTATTTTTATCAATATTTTCAAGTTGAAATATATATATGAAAAACCTCAATACGGTGACTATGGTCGGTGTCTAACACAGTAATTAGGGTCTTCACAGTTAAATTTACTTGGAATACAAGAGATTACAAGGTTTTGACCAGTTCGGCACATGAATAAAATGAATAGTTTTTATTGAAACAAAACGTGCCACTCGCAAGCGACAGTGACGGCTTAGGCCTAACTATGTCCTAGCTCTATTAATAACAATGGAAGCAGGTTTACCGCTCTGCTTTACGGAAGCCATGGTAATTTAAATACTTAACATCAAAAAAAAGTTCGTATCGTACACGAGTAATCTGTACTTGGTTTTCTTTTTCTATTATAATATCTTCAAGTATTGGCGAAAGCTATGCTAAATACCAAGAGCTTGTCGTCAGTGATTCAACACTGAAATAAGCTCAATCTGCATTAATTTACATAAATACCCATCCGATTTCTTCGAAATATCACCAGATTAATTTATCACGCACTTTCCAAAATATTTATACTAATTATCAATATTAGTATGCTGCTTAAACAAGCGTAGTTACTCGGATGTTTATAAAAAGAACATGAATGTAAATGAGTACGATTATCGTTCAATTATCGAATGAAGTCGAGTGGTAAACGCCAAGGCCGTGACTGACTAAGAACGATTTAAGAATTCAGCTTTTAGAATCAATATTAAATGACATTTTAATTACATTTTCCTAAATTGAATGCTGTTTGTTTAATTACTACAACGGATTTTTAAGCCTTTCAGAGATGAATTAAAAACGACTGTTTGATTTTTAAATTAAAATCTGTTATTTATTTTTCTCTGCCCCAAGCGTTTTCCCAACGTTACACAGATAAAAGAATGAGAAAAAAAGGAGAAAACAATGATAAATAAAAGTGTTTGTTTGAAATCGAATACATAATTTATATTGGAAAATTAAGGATAAATATAGTTCGGATTATTTCTAGATGAGAGATTTTTCAATATTATTTTTAATTTATTTTTATTTCATCATTTTAATAGTTGAATTCATCCAGAGCTAAACAAAAATCACATTTATCTACTACTGCTCCAAACCTTTCTGGGGTCCAGGGATCAGAGCCGTAGTAATGTTTTTGACACCCTTGGCAAATAAAGTAAATTGATAAAATTTACTTCCTCAAATTCAAGAAATGAGCAAAAAAAGGCCCTCACTTCCCTAATACAAGTGAAGAGCAAAAAAAAGTCCTTACCTCCAAAATACAAGTGAAGAGCAAACAAAAAATGTCCTCACTTCCCAAATACAAGTAAAGAGCAAAAAAAGGTCCTCACTTCCCAAATACAAATGAAGAGCAAAAAAAAAGTCTTCACCTGCCCTGCAATGGCGCCCCTCATCAGGCCCCCTGCCCTTGTCAAACCTCGCGCCCCTGGCAAAAGCCCCGGTGCCAGACCGTTGCTACGGTTCTGCTTGGAATAACCATAGCCAATAACCGGCATTTCTTTTAATAGCGTCCATTATAATTATTCATATTTATATAATTTAATTCTTTGGTCTGCAAGGACTTCGTCTGACTTCTGGTCTTCCTCTGCAGATTTGAACATCGGTTATAAGATTACACAGTGTGATCGTTACCGTTTGAGCTATCTAACAGCGGTAAGTATAAGTTTCAACAAAAACAATGAATACAGTATTTTCTAATATTTTTAGGGTTTAGTAGGTATGACCAAAAAACCCTTATAATACCACTCATGTGTCTGTCCGTCTGTTCGGTAGAAATTGTAGCCAAACGGCTGAACATAGAAAGTTGAAATTTGGCATGCTTGTACAACTTTTAGGGCCACATAAAGAAATAAAGAATGAATCGATGTGGAGATGGTCGTGTCCGTAATGAATAGAAGTGGAAAGGTTGTACGGGTATCGGACATAAATAAAAACAACTATCTACAGCTGACCAGTTTCGGAATAGTTTATTCCTTCATCAGAGCTGCTACATAAAGGAAAATCAGAATACAGTATAAGTGTACATCGTATATGAATAAATGAATATAATATAAGTATAAGTATAACATTGTAAGACATACCTGAGAAAATAATATTAAGTGTAATGGTGAGATAGATAAAAACGGGCCATGATATAAAAAACAATGTGTTTTTTATATCATGGCATGTCAGTAACGAAGCCACCTTAGTCATTATTACTACTATTATTATTATTATTATTAAACATTTTTTTTTTTATATGTAAACCTACTGTACTTTAATTATATAGTTATATTTTATCATCTTTATAGTACATATGTGTATATTGTAATGACGAACTGAAACCTTTGGTATACTAAATAAAGTATTATTATTATCATTATTATTATTATTATTATAAATGGAACCTTTTAATCCCTGGACAAAAAAAAAACAAATTCTTATTTTTGAAAAATTTGTTTATTTAATGAGATTTACGCCAAAAATGTGTTATTTTTTTTGTCCCCTACGCTATTCCCCAGAAGGGTTCATCTAAAAATCTGAAAAAGCTTTCAATAATGTAAACTAATGGGAGATGAAAGAGTTCAACAGGAACTTTTGATCAGATTAGTTTTTCGAAAACTTATTGTGTGGTATCGATTGAAAGCTCTTAAGTTCTCTAAAATTTCTTTATTTTAATACCATTTTTGCCAAAAATGTGCTAAACAATCCCTCGACCCGCACCCAGGGGTTTTAATATAAAAATTTTAAGACATTCTGAGTAATGCACATTAATGCGAACCGGAATAATACAACAGGAAATTTTGATCTGATATAATTATTTCGAAAGTTATCGAATTTTGTGCAACTCCGTACTTACAATATTTATGTGATTGAGTGGAGACTTGGGTAATGGAAAAACCCCTAAAGTGGATAATACGAAGCTTCTAAAACACCTTCATGATTACCGGAGATTCGCGAGGCATCGGTTGAAAGCCGCTGGCCTAGTATATCTACATGAAATATTAAAGTAAAATGAATCTAATCAAAGACAATGATTGAGTAATTTTGAACTCAACTAAATCTCGCGTTTGTCAGTTGGCATGTTTTTGTTTGTAGCAGCTGCGCGAATCATCAAATTATTGCTTCAAGATCGTTCGTTATTCTACTTGAATGCAAGATCCGTATCCGCGGATCAGGACGTAAGTAATCCGTAGCCGTATCTGTATCCGCGGATCTGGATTTTATGTGATCCGGCACATCACTAATTCGTATGTTGCCTTACAAAAAGGTTGGTGTTATCACTGTTCGAAAATAATATGACCACGTTTGCGCAAGAAAAAACCAAATGGCCTACATTTCGTGTTATAGTATTTCCAAAATGAAATGGCCACTTTCCCTTTCTAATAATGACTTATAGTATAACCATCCCAGCAAACATTTTTATCCGGACCAGTACTGGTAAAGCACATACTCGCCGGCATTGAAAGTAATGGGCCAGTGCTGGCATTTCGTACTGGGCCAGTACCCCGGTGTTCCGTGGCCCTTAGCTGGTCCATTGATGTATCAGTTGCTGGCCCAGCAACGGTAAAGTGCATTGAAAGTAATGGGCCAGTGCTGGCATTTCGCACTGGGCCAGTGCTGGCATTTCGCATTGGTCCAGTGCTGGCATTTTGCACTGGGCCAGTGCCCCGGTGTCCCCGTGGCCGTTAGCTGGCCCATTGATGTATCAGTTGCTGGCCCAGCAACGGTAAAGTGCAAAATAATCGCATTAGTTGCAAGATTTATTTCTGACAGACTAGTGCTTATATTATACCCACTCTCTAGTGTTTCAAATGTAATATATGTGTACTTACCCAGTATTAAAATAAATTAATGGTTAGGTGCAAAATAAATACTCATTTGGCCATTTTCACCATCGTTGAATAAATTTATTTAACAAGTAAAGTTGACAATATCGCATCGGTTTTAAACTATTAATGAAGAAATTAACATTGCTGTCAATAGAATGATGCGATATTGTTAACTTAAGTTGTTAAATAAATTTATTCAACGATGGTAAAACTGGCCGATTGTAAATTGAATTAACAGTTATAATTTATTGATTTATTTATAAATATTAAATAAATATAATTTCAGGAATAACAGGAATTAGTTTATTTAATTTATTAATTTAATGAAGAATTTTAAGAAAATGGTTTTCTGCCATTTCGGTCAAAGCAATTTCATCCTAAAGATAAGGGGTGACTAATAATTTTCGCCAATATTCGTCTTGTATTATCTACCACATCTTTTCCCCCTGACTTGAAGAGTGCCAACCTAAAGAAATCATACTTGTTAAAATAAATTCATTAAACAAATTTTATAAGCATTAATGCTATAAGCTGTTCACTTTTGTAAGAACAAACTAGATCTGGTTATTTTGGTGATTTTTATAGTGTATTACTGACTTTTAGAAACTTGGTTATATTGTAAAAAAAGTTTTACAGTTTTGGATTAAGTTTGTATTATTTTAGGTTAGTATTATATTTACAAAATATTTAAGATGTCACTATATTCAAAATGAAATATGACAAATTATATTTTTTAAATGACATATTTATAATCTTGTATCAGATTTATTAATAATTGAAAATTTTATTACATGAAAAAAACTATGATTGAACTAAACTAAATATTAAACAATTTAATATGAAGAAGTTTGTGTAAACTACGTCCTTAAATCTAACAAAACACACACAAATCACAATAAAAAACTGTATAATGCTCACAATCAATAACTATTCAAATACACATCCTGATAAACTGTTCACCAACACGTCCAAACTTGTACTCACAGAATATCACTTGTACCGACCCTCGAAGGCCACGCCGTTAGGGTGTTTTATGACTAAGAACGATCAGACTTTTCAAATTATTACATTCAAAAAAAGTTATGAACATAAGCACTGGCCCGCTAGAAATAATCTTGGATTAATACAAATAAGGAATGCTTATAAAATGCTGGTAAAGTACTTCGTATAGGCGGAGTGCGAAATACAAATGTGAAGTACATTATTAATACTGGCGTTGCACTTACTTTTGGTGCCAGCAATGTACCAGCGTAAAAGCAGTTTACCGGCATTCGGCCGTTAGTTCAATGTTTGCTGGGATTATACCTGCTGAGTTTATGGTTCTGTTAAAAATAGTTGCCGGGACCGTAATAATTATTTAAAATAAACGTGTTTTCTTATATGCTATTTAGAATGAACTGTATATACTCACATGACATTCCTTCACATTTTTATCAGGCTTAGGCTGGCTATATTTAAATTATAAATACAGGCATGTTTAAAAATCGTTTTGTTTTGAAGTCTTTATAGTCTATATTTGAAGTACCTATATATACTTCAAATTTGCACAAACAAAAATCTTTTTTTTTTGCAACAAAAATAAATCCTAGCAACTTCAAATAATTATATGATACATATGACTTTGTATGGAAATTCTATTCCGTCTTCTTCCAAATTTTTATTAAAAGATGCACAGTCAGCAATATATTTTTTGAATAAAAGTCGTATATTTTATTTATTATTGTTTTAGACAAAAAACTATCTATTTTCTTTAAAACTTGTAAATCGGGTCGTTTTCGCTACTGATTTTTGCCAGGAACATTGATACGTTGAATTGATCTGTATGGAACACTAGTTAATTCCGCAGTTCTAAGTATAAGTTTGTCATTCTTCCGAAACTAACTTTTTATAAACGTTCAGTATCATAACTTTGCAATCTTCTGACAAATGACATTTTTCTTTAGTAGCCACGTCCAAATTTTCGCACTCCAAATCACCTTGCACAGATTCACTTTTTTCACTACAGATATAAGGAATTTCCTCAAAATCAAAAGGTCGCCAAAGAGCCATGTTGTTAGTGTATGCACGCTGTGAACATTGAAAATTGTCTAACAAACAAGTATAACAATTAAAATTTAGAAACAATAGGATTATAAATTTGGAAAATATCCTTATAATGGTTTTTAAGAAACTTCAATTGAACTAGTGTTACATCTATTTGATTTAAATTTAAAATTCCCTTAATACTTCTTATATTCTTTTTACAGCTATGAGTCTTGAGATTACATAAACCTATTACCGCATTGTTAAACTTCGTAACAAGTGTGGCCATTTCATTTTGGAAATACTATATACCTTTGTATATTCTTTTTAGTTTTCTAATGTCACTAATCTCTTAATATATTCAGTGGTTTTCTTGCCCATAGGTAAACAGTTTATTTTAATTTAGTCAACATCGTATCCTTTATAGTAAGCAGAATCAAACGCATCTCAATAATTTAATGTTAAATTGAATTTAAATGGTATTTGAATTATAACACAAAATTGCTACTTTGAAAGAAACTCGTACACTATGTACATACAATGTATGCAACCTATGTTAGTTCCGCAACGTTGCTGTTGAATTTCAAAAGTTTTAAAAGGAAGAAATACTTTTAAAAGTCAGTGGTAACAAAACGAAAACGAATGAAACATCTTTTAACTTTTTAACATGAACAAATGTCACGTACGGTAAATGTTTTCAATTCGACAAGTACATAATCAAAGAGAATCGGTATTCCTATCATGGTTTGTAGAAATACAGTTTAAGTCGATGTAAGTGTACTACATATTCGACAAACGTAGAGGGATATTGATGATAAAGAAGCGGAGACAACGGACACGGCAGGTAGAGAATGTAGGACATGGCAAGGAAACGAAACGTTCATGGAGAACCAAACGAGAATAATGTTTCTTTATTTTTCTGAATGAGAATCTTAGATCAGGATTATTTAGTAAATTTATCTGATTTACACAGGCTGGGTGAAAGATAGGACAACTATAGGTCCCGACTGCAATTTTGGTTTGATGTGTTTCTACCATTCGGCATTTTAGGATTGAGTATTGAGAACACAGGTAGCTAATTTATAATGGAACGCTACAGAATTCAACAACGCGTTCTTATTGTTAACTAGCATCTTCATCTCTCCCTTTGAATCTCTACAACCGCAGCCCCCGCAACTGCGAGAGGCGCTACGGTTTGTGGCCGCAAATGTGCAGTTTTTTATTATTTCGTATGGCATAATGCCTAGGAGTTTGAGTTTTGCAGGTAGCGTCTAACGGTCTCTGGCATAATCTAACGACTATTTTTTAAGGTAGCCAACATATTCATAAATATATTATTGTCAGTAGAAGATATTCCTTTAACTTCTTTAATTCTATGTTGGCTCTGGATTTCCGGCACTGGTTGAAGGTCTCATAAACATGTCTAAAGTTGATTGCCTGGTCGCTCGTTTCTTTTCATCGTAGATTGCCTTGTAGATGGACATATTAGAATTTATGCGGCAGTTTACATTTTCGAACCGCTCAGTGTTCGAGTCCATCGCTTGGAATTTGGATAGTGCCTCATCTGTAAGGTGAAAAGCCTCAGCTAATCCTTTAGTAGAAAATTTCTTTTCGATCGAAGTTGGCACATCCCATAGCTCAGTATTTTCTTCGGAATTTCGGAATTCTTCTAACTGAATAAGGTCATCATTGGTTAATTTTTTATCGTTGCTCAAAAGAAGTTCGTTGATGTCACCGTTATCCACTTCCAGTTTTAATTGCTGCGCCAGATTCACGCACGTCTCCGTAGTTTGCTGCACTTATTCCTCTAGTTTAGTTAAACGCCTCAAGCTACAAGGTATTGCATAATTGAAATAGAATAATTCTTTGTAAAATTGTATGTTAAATTTTCATTTTACGTAACTGCGAATTTACGTAAGTCGCGTGTTACGTATCTCGGGAGATTACTGTACTCATTTAAGGGAAGGCTGAGTGGACCTCCGCTTGCAACGGACAATGTTTTTTTTGAAAATCTTTTGAGAATTTTGTGTACAATCTCACAGTTACAATGTGAGTGAGTTGACCACTACTTCAAATGTGCAGTGAAAAAAGCGTACTATGTTCAGTTTTGGGGTGGCGCAATGAAACCAATCTTCGCCACTGTTCTCAAAACTACTATTTACTTGTGTTGTACATTATGATTTAAATAGGTTGTTCTAACTCTTTTATTAGCAGAGCTTTTCAGATATTTCATATCTGTTTGTTTTTATAATATTTTGAAAATAAAAATTTTATCACTTGCTTGTTGCATCTTTATAAATTAGGTTTTTATTTATCTTTGTTTATATATATATATATATATATATATTTATTTATTTTTTTTTTTTTTTGGCGTACAACAACTTATACCGACTTTGTCGATATAAATGAAAGAACCTATAGGTAATAGTAAACTTACAATGTATCTAACGGTGTCTACGCCGGTCTAGCTAAAACGATAGCGATAACTAGACAGAAGAGGATTCTTACATCGAGTGCAAGAATTGCTTTTTTTAGAATTTATTAGGATTCATTTTTAAGAGTAGAATGAGAAGATTTTAAAGAGAAGATTGGAAGCCTTCGAGACCTGGTATTATCGACGCATATTAAATGTGAAATAGATTGACAAAGTCTCGAACAAAGAGGTCTTTCAAAGAGCTGAAGCAAGAAGATTTCTGCTTCAACATATAAATAAAACACAAGCTAGCTTGATGGGGTATATTTTGCGAGATGAGGGTTTGTTGAAAATATTCGAGGAAAGTATGGTCGAAGGAACAAACCCTAAAGGAAGACCCCCCTTAAACTATATGAGTCAGTTCAAGGAGCACCTTAATTGTCAGAAATATGTTGGTCTGAAGAGAAAAGCAGAATCCAGGGAGGAACGGCGAGCTGCTACCAACCAATATTAGGATTGTAAATTTAAAGAGAGAGAGAGGATTTATTTTAAGATTTATTTTTTAGAAATTTATTAGGCATTTTTTTAGGTTTTATTAGGCTTTTTAGTGCCGCATTACCGATCCCATGTCCCGCTTTAATATCAATGCCTAAAATCGTACCGGAAACCTTTTTATTGTCCCGCATTCAGAAATAGCTCGGCGGCGAAGTTTATTGAAGTTATTTATAAAATAAATATAAGCACCTGACCTAAAACGCAAATTTAAACTCGTACAGCAGCCCACCTTTGACGAGATCTCCGCTCTCCACTCTGACATAAGTAACAATGCACTTCGATAGATAAGAAGAATACTGTTAGGCGAAGCGGTATAAATACAATAAAACCGGCAAATTATTATCATAGGTTTCTAGCATCTAATCAAGCGTTTTTATTGCACCTAACAATGCGCTCCTTTCTAGCCACAGACAATAGACAATCACGTTTAGTGAGTGCATTATTTTTCAGTGTTCTGAGTTTGGACAGTTGTAAGATGTATTTGTTTTTGCAGTCAATGTTAGTGTATGACTTTAATAATAATATTATTAGGGTACTAATATCTGTTTACTATTGTTAGTGTTCAAAATTATTAAAGTCATCAAAACTGTGGCTTTGACTTGTACTAATATTTATTCATTAATTTCGTTACCCTTAACATTTAATATATCGCCGAAAAAAATTGCTTTTGCAAATTTAATGAGAAGTTGCAGAAAGAATATCCCTTTCAACAAAAGGATGTTTCAGTGAAACTTTGCATAAAATCTAGAAATATAAACATATATAAAAATTGATGTTAAGTGTGAATTGTCACACATTTCAGGATTTCGCCGCTATTTAGTAGGTGAATAATGATTATTTGGGATGCCAAAACAAATTTTATGTTAAATATATTTTTTGTTAATTTTAAACCATTATTTAGGTTTCTAAAAATGTGTAGTATTTTTTTTTAATATATGGCAAGGGTCATTAAGATATTGAAAATTACGCCTATGGCTTCCATTGGTTGTTTTAAGTCATAACTTCGCCACTCTGATTTCGTGTATTCAATGTCAACAATTTCCACTGGTTATTAAATTTACGCTTTTAAAAATTAAATGCAACATTTGCCCAAATATAACAAGAATTTTGAAAAAATAATTTAAACAAAGTAAAATTGCAAAAAAAAAAACAGAAACATTAAAATTGCCTTGATACCGGAACCCTAATTTGCAAATTAGAATGCTAACCATTATACCATGTAAGCATGCTGGTTTACTGTGTTACAAAAGTTATTAAATATAAAAAGTATAAATGCGCCTGGTAATAATGTCTGCTCTAGGCGCCAAAATATGACCGCACGTTCCTGGACAGACACATGAGTAGTAGTATAATGTTTTAACTATGAGATTCTATAATATAATTTTACACCCCGCATAATTACATCACCTACTAATATCATCAAAATCACATAATTCGATATTATGCACAAACATATGTGACCTTTAAGTCATCTATTTAGTCTGATAATTGTATTTACTTATAAATTATGGCAATTATAGAGCTAATTAAACTTAAAGAATTGTTTATATTACATATATCTGCAAATATTTATGTTAATTCATAATGTTTATATTTGCAATAACAGAGATACTAATAAAATAAGTTTTGTAATGATATAACCTTACCAAACACTGACATTTAAGTGCATACCTTAGAAGTTATGACTAAATATGGATTTAGTTAGAACTTGTTCTAGTTTTTAGTTAATAAATTATTAAACATTTCCCAGAAAATTAATTAATGAATACTGTCTTAAATGAAACAGTAGTAATGTTGAACTTGCCAATCGATAACGATTGTAACATGAATAAAGACTTTAACATCGGAAAATCATCAGTTCTGGCTCGACAACCCATTCTGACCTTTCCAAGGTTTCTTCCCTGTCTGTCCTGTTTTTAACGTCCGATTTCCAATTTTAACCTATTTTAGGCCTATATTCAACTGATCCATATCTCGCCTTTTCCTTCCAACACTTATTTTTTCAAGTGCCTGGACTGTTTGGTGTTTCTACACAAGGAACACTTTTGTTCTTTCACTCTAGATGTTCAATCAATTGAGTCTATTGATTTTTATCGTTTAGACCACTGTTTCTTATCCGCCGGTCCGCTAAAATTTTAAAAACATATATCTAATAGAGCAGCGATATTCAAATTGTGTTCCACGGAACCCTGGGGTGCGGGGTGAGGGTTTCACGAGCTTTTTCTTAAACTTCATACAAATTACTTGGGCGTCGGCTTATATACTTTTTCCCCCGGTTTTGTAGTTTAGAGGTGAAGACCTTTTTTTTGCTCATTACTTGGATTTTGGAAGTGAGGACCTTTTTTTTGTTGCTCGTCACTTGGATTTTGGAGGAGAGGACCTTTTTTTTGCTCATCACTTATATTTTGGAGATGAGCAAAATTTAATAAAATATACTGTATTTCCATTTTTTTCAATCTTAGGGTTTACCTCAACTGAAATCTGGTCACCCTGCATAGGTATCAACCTTATGTTACTATTTTATTTTATATATATATATATATATTTTTTTTTTTGGTTTCCTTGGAATATTATTTCTGTTATCTATTTTGAATAGATACAGTGGAAGAAAATATTTCATATCACTACAAACAAAATAAGTTTTAGGTAGATATATATTTTCATTCTGGAACGGGATAGTTAATTTTTCAATAATAAAGGTGATCAAGTATTTAAAAATATTATGTTAATTTCATTTTTTGGAAAATCATTTTAGCTCCGAGATTATGCCCCTGTTGTGCCTGCCTAGTTAAGGCTCTGTATATATCCATATTTAAAATAATAAAAACTGTCAAAATAATGTCAAATATCAATGACAACCTGACAACTAAACTTTTAAAAAAAATATATGCAAATTTATTCCTTAGATCAGTGCTCCGCAACCTTTTCTCACCTACGACACACCAAAGAATTCCGCGGCACATCAAAAGCTAAAATATATAGATATTAATTTGATACACAAATTTTACAATAATTTTTCATTTTTTATTTGATAAGTATAAATACATAACAACTATACTATATTTACTTTTATGCAATCTTAATAATTATTATAAAATAATGCCTAATTAATGTCATACCTGCGTTTGTTTCAATTAACACAAAAGTTTTATATTCGGCTCGATATTTGACCGCGCAACCCCCAGTTCTTGGTCAAGACCTTTTAAGCATGACCGCTTAATATTTTTAATTAATACAAAAGTTGAAAATTTTGCTCACATGAATATGTCGTCGAAAATGGAAGTAGTGTTAGGATGGCTTTGTCGGAAATACGAGGATATTCTTTCGGTGTTTCAAATAGAAATCCAGAAAACATCTAATGGAACTTCGGCGAAGTGAAGTTTTAACGTCCCGTCAATTCTATAAATTCCTTTCGAATTTGCAGAGACAGTGCTTCCGTAGAATTTATTGCATTGGTTGCAAAAGGATTTCGAATCCAATCGTATTGTTCCGTATTAACAGAATAAAAATAGTGATCAAATTTCTGCTGAAGCATACTTGCTTAAATTTTGTTGGGCCAGATCCACAATTAATTGTTTGTTTTTAATCATAGGTCCTTTGGTACATTTCTAAATATCCTTTTTGCAACTCTTCCTGCCAAAGTTCGAGATTTTTTTGAACCCCTGTAATTTGTCGGAACACGTCAATATATTCTCATTCCCACCTTGCATTTTTTTATTAAGTTCATTCAGATGCTCGAATATATCAGCCATGTATGCAAGTTTGGCTATCCAGTAATCATCAAACGTGTGTGCCTTAAAAAAATGCAAGTCGAGTTCCCACCAGTCGTAAACGGCAATTTAAAATTTTTGTTCGATCAATTTTGTGCAATAAAATATTGCGCAATTATTTACTTGTTCAAATGTCAACGAAACATGATTTTTTTTAATTTTTTCTTTTTTTGTTTTTGTCGTACTCATTAGATACCTAGTTTTCAGTATTTTATGTTACAATCAATCAATGTGTCATAATTGTTATTATTTTAATGGTATTTTTAAGATAGAAACATTGCAAAGTTTTTGTTCGAACAATTTTGTGTATCAGTGTACATTAGCTGAGCGCAGTTAACGCGAATATATCATTCCACATATTCTCGTTATTTTTGTTTCTAAGGAGGACCGTTGAAAAACTATTTAGTTTGAATATAGTAAGGCCGCGGTCTGACTGATCGAGTGCTGTCGATCGTTTGCTGTCGAGCAAATTTCAAACACACGTTAACTAAGGGCATGAGTCGCACTGAACCATCGTTTACCGTCAAGTAGCATCAAGTTGTTTGTATTTCAAACCGGTTTGAATTTCACTCGACGCTCGACGCTCGACGCTCGACGCTCGACGCATAGCACATGCGATTTAAGCATATTAGTTCATAACCATATATTATTTGACAGTTGGAACGTCAAAAAAAAAACAAAATTAACTGTTTGATAGTTTTAGGTTGGAATATGCACTATTTGACAAGTGAGAAACAAATTTACTTGACACTGAATGATCGATAATACTCGACAGTACTTGATCAGTCAGACCAGCTTTTAAATTTTTAAACGACACTACACGACTCGACGCTACGTTACACGACGGCGCTCGATCAGTCAGACTGCTGCCTTATTTGACCGCGTCACACCTGTATCGGCACAAGGCACACCAGTGGGCTGTGGCACACCGGTTGCGGAGCACTGCCTTAGATAAATAGTTATCAATCACTCCAGATACCACAGAGTTATCTGTCAGATAGTGAACATTTATCCTCTAGACCAGCGTTTCTCAACCGAAAACGTGCCACGGACCAGTAAAATATTTAATTTTCTACCACGGACTACAAAAAATATATGTACTATTAAACAAATTTATTGTATATGTACTCTACTTTCTATTGTATATCTATAGGCTATTCCAAACGATTAGGCGGAACTAGGTTTTTGCAATCTAGTTACATTAATCGTTTAAATCGTGCTTTTTGGCTGTTTTGTTCAATTTTTGTAAGTCATACTTCCAATAAACATTTTTTGGTTGGGGTTAAAATCAGTTTAAAATGTTATTTTCTTTATATTTTGATTTTTTCATTCTTAATACAAATTTCTCATTTATTTATTTTTTTTGTCAGTAAAATATGTGAAAAAGTATCTTATTTTTGACATATGTCATTTGTTTCCATGGTTTCACTGTTGCAATTTTAAATTTTCACATGCTAACGTCAAAAATGAAATAACCCATGCATGGTCCCTTCTCGTGACAACCTAAAAGAACGAAATTCCCATTTAGTTCCACCTAAACGTTTGTAATAGCCTGTATTATCTGTCATTTTGTAATACGTAACTAACAGGTAAAGTTCATTTTTTATGTTGTACATTGACAATACATTTATAATATCATCATAGTATTGGTTCACACGGATACGCCAAAGTCTGTTTACACCACAACAACCAGATCTAGTTTCGTATTACAAATTGAGACGGATTATATATAATATCTCATAAATAAAAAATCACTGTTAAATGAACAAAAACCACAGAAAATGGACAAAAGTTCATAAAAAAATGTACAAAAAATCTCTAAAATAATAATTTATAAACCCTTCGCGGACCACTAAAGTTTTGATAAACACCACCAGTAGTCCGAGGGCCACCGGTTGAGAAACACTGATCTAGACAAATTATATCCGAAGATGGAACATCACTTTTTATATTTATCCACACAATAAAATTTACTCTAATGCTTATCTAGAGGTGGAACAACCGGCTTAAAGACGACAACTGTTAACATCGGTTAACCGTTTCTTTTTTTTTTATTTGAGTTTACATATTTAAATAAAATCACCTTTTAATAGTTTACCCGCAAACGGTTTATTTTCACTCGCAAAAGGTGAGCGTGCGAGTAGTTTTTTCGGGAGTTGTCGATAATAGCCTAAAATTTGTAAAAAATCACAGCTCACATCAATATTTTGTTACAAAAAATGGAAATTTAGATTAAGACACTGATTTATATAGTTCTATCACGTCTTAAAGAGATCCAAAACGATATATAACGTTCTACTTCAACACACTCATCTGTTTTCAATGCTTTGACTAAAAGTGAAAACATATTTACCGCAAAGTACCATTTATAAACAATGTTTTTCTTTGGAGAATGTTGTTTCTAAGATAATAGTAATTCATGGTTGTGTGTTGTATGTTGTGTGTGTGTTATGTCGGAGTGGTAATCAATTGAAAGTGTGTCATTAGTGGCATGCGAGAGTACGAGTGTCGGCGGTGGGAATCTGTGAGTAGCAGGCTCAGCGTGTGCACTACGCACTAGTACATCTTAATTGGAATAAATGGCTTAGATTAACATGGAATTCTCATCTCAATATTAGGAAAACCAACACTTTACTCAATGGCAACATTTCCTTCACATCTTCACATTTTTAGTGTAAATATCATTTCATTAATAAAGTTTGTCAACATTTGAGCTACAAATTTCTCTTTCATTTAGGAAGAAAATCTCCGCTATTATTCCAACAAGCTGAAGTGCCCGTATTTACTGACGGGATTAATCGGAATTTACGAGGGGGGTCTAGATTTGACCTGGATTTTTAACCCTACTCTTCTGCTTGGGTCTATATGACCCACAATCGAAATTATGTTTTAACCCTTAACTTTAAGCACTTAACTGTTATCATTGAAATGAATTATACCTTTCATACGCTCAAATTCGTTTATAATCATTGCATTTCTAATGCTTATATCCATCCATCCTCCAATAGCAACGAGTTTTTGGTAGCTTTAATACAGACATATATATGTATGATTTATACAAAATCCCATAAATTTGCAGTCCTTGGCTGTTATGTCAGCTGGATGGTCCGAATTTGTTTGCAAACTATATAAATTAGTTTCTTTCACTATAATTTCAATTAACTCATTAACTCATAAATTTCAATTAACTCATTAATTCGAAAAAGTCATATGCTGTATCCAAGTCTAATATATTATTTGGAGGAACTGCGATACTGAATTTTTTAGCATCATCATCAATTATCCAGTTATTTTTGTGGCATTAAATATTTTCTCTAACTCTGCCTTTGTTGGAAGATTTTGGTACAGTATGTCTAATTTCGTCTACTGGTTCTTCTGGCTCCTCTCTAGGAGCTTCTTGATTTTCTACCAAATTATTTTCATTTCCAAAACAGCTTCAGGTAACAGACTGAAGAGCAGCATCACGGTCGTAGATCAGGTACGTACGCCGGATCTAATTCACTATCAGTATCTGAGAAATCAATGGAATCATCCTCAATCTCTTTATTCCCAAATTTTAACCAACTCTTGGTCTGTAAGTGGTTCTTTGGGACCATTTTTTCTGCAATAGTGTTGCAAATTTGCAACATAGTTCTAATTACAATCGTAGCAAATCTTAACAAACTATAACATTCAATTGTTTTGAGAAAATACATTTTTACATACTTTAATAGAGTGCGAAATCTATATATATATAGGTTTTAAAATAAAAGTATTTTTTGTTTTTGTTTATTTGACATGCAGTCACTATGCCGTTTACGGGTTAGGAATAACACACTAGCACTCATATAGAAAATGGTACAATCCGACAAATCGCGCCATCTTCCTGACACAATTGATACTGTATCTGAGTTACTAGGTATGAAGCATATGTACAACAGCATGAATATCACGCTCATACAAATATAACAGTTAAAATACATAGCTGTAGAGCCGTGTTGCAAACTTGCAACCATATGTAATGAAGAGTTAATAATTATCTTATTATTTATACACCATATTTAACAGGTCTTAGTGCAGTTTTCAATTCTTGTTTTTAAAGGTATCTATCTAGGATATTTACTTGTAATCCTAAGGAATTTGTTCTGAATGATCTGAAGTGACTGAACTTTACTTTTTTACTTTTTGGCATGACATATCGTTATATATATAAGAGTTGTGATAAAAAATATCGTGCAATTTTTGAAATTCCCGCGCTAGTTTTGTCGGATTGATAAACTTTTTTCGTGTTATGTTGGTTAACCTGTCTTTGAGACGACTACCTTAATTGGCAGCTAGTTAAAGAGGTTGTGTTTCTGTATATTCGCCGATTTTATTTTTTCGCAATGAGGGATCAAAGAATATGCATTAAATTTTGCGTTAAAAGGAAATCAAGTGCTATAAAGTAGTGAAAATGTTGCAGAAGTCATTTGGTGAGTCGAGTATGAATGAACGAGCGATTTACAAATGGTATAAACGCTTTCAAGATGGCCGTGAGTCAGTTATATAACCTACTCCTCATGTCATTAAACTATAATGTAACACAACACTTGCACTCGTACAATTTATTTACTGACTACACATATCTCACGTTGAAACATAACACAACATTGTCACTCGTACCTACATGAAATACAAGATGAAAACAGATCAACACTTATAGTTAAGACTTGAAATAATTATGTTTTTTATATTAGAATAGTTTGAACATTCAAGTAGTTAACATCAGTAAGCCAGTCTAATATCATGTTAGAATAGTGTTAAATGAAATGTAATAAAAAGTAATTTAATAAACTAAATTTTGCTTTTTAAAAGTCTAAAGAAAATCACTATACTTTAATTGGCACTTTAACTGAAGATGATGATAAAGTTGGGAGACCCAGCATTTCGACCACAAGAAAAAAACATGGAAATAGTTAACAAAAAAAAAAAAATCTTGATAACCTTCGTATTACAATTAGAGAGGTTGATAAAGCAGTTTGATATATTGTATGGTTCATGCGAAAAAAAAAAATCACTAATGTTTTGGGCATAAGTCGAATGACAACAAAATTTGTACCGAAATTTTTAAATTTTGAACAAATAATGTGTCGTACAGAAGTGACTCAGAAAATGATACATAATGTCGTTAATGACTCAATATTGTTCCGTCTCATCATAACTGGTGAAGAGACGTAAGTGTACGGTTAGGACATCGAAACAAAGGCTCAATCATCTCAATGGAAGCTTTCAAATGAACCAAGACCCAAAAAGACACGCCAAGTTCGATCGAATAATAAAGTTCTTCACACTGTTTTTTCGATTATCGTGATATTGTGTATCATACATTTTACCGCAAGGTGTTACAATAACTAAAGATTACTATTTGTGCTTGTTGCATCGGCTACATGAAGCAATTCGTAGAAAATGGGAAGGTTTATGGAAGGACAATTCTTGAAAATTACACCATGATAACGCACCTGCTCATACTTCATTGCTTGTTCGAGATTATATTCCCAAAAATATCACCGTAATGATACAGCTTACCACCTTATTCACCAGATATATCGCCAAGTAACTTTTTTTCTGTTCCCGAAGAAGAAAAACAAAACAATAAAAGACAACGTTGTACGACCAGTGTAGAAATAAAAGCAAAATCGCTCGAGGAACTGAACGCTATACCAAAATCTGCGATTCAGAAGTGTTTTGAAGACTGGAAAAAACGGTGGCATAAGTGCTTTATATCCAATGGGGACTGTTGAAGGGGGCAATATAAAAATTGATGAACAAATAAATATTGTTTTGTAAATTAAAAAATTGCACGAACTTTTTGATCACACCTCGTATGTATGTTTTAAATCAAGGATTCGCAACGGGCTCCAGGCGGACCCCTTGGGCTATGGATGTTTAAAAAGGGTCTATAGTATTCCAGGGGTCTATCAGATTTGGAAAGTTTAGATATCTCGTTTTGGATTATAAATCCATTTGAAAGCGACACAAGCAATATTGATTTTTCGCTACAAGAAGAATTGATTGAATTGAAGAAGAATTTGGAAGATAAAATCAATTTTCAAGCAAGTGGTTATGCCAAATTTTGGAATTGTAAATATACTAGCAAAAAATACGTCAAATTAATTTTCAAACTAATTTTACGCCTAACATAAAAAGTATTATGGAAAACGTAGTATTAAAATTAAGTATTATTAAAAGTATTAAAATTGAAAAATTGTTTAATAAAATAAATATATTTATATTTGTTATGTTATTTACTGGAAAATTTAGGAGCGTCTATTGAAAAAAAAGTTGCTAAGGGAGTCTAAGTAGAAAAAAGTTTGGGAATCCTTGTTTTAAAGATTACTACTTACTTATAGGGACCATACGACTTAATACATTTTACACGTTTTTATTATATATATATTTTTTTTTTTTTCTTATCATTATTTTCTTCATACAAATATATAGTTCAATAATTAATACAGCTTAAAAGTTTAAAATACTCTTGACTCAAAAATGATAGGAACTATTTTTCACATATTTTTTGTCATAAATTTGAGTTTTTATATTTTGGATGTTTTTAATACAGCATTACTTGCTGTTTGTATTCTGCCGCCCAGTTTAAAATCTATTATTTATTATTTATTTTACATCGGCCTATTTCTGCAACGGGGCTAATCGCCGATGCCCTACACCTGGATGAGGGGTGAATGATTGTGAAATGAGAGTAATGTAAACATACTATTCTCGCCCGAATAATATCACCCAGACTGTTTTTCACCAGTCCAAACTGTACGATTTAATACGCTCGGCCACTCCTTCGGCAGCTTAAAATCTAAATCGCCCACTAGTGGCTTTTTAGGGTTTTGTAGGTATGACCAAAAAACTATTATACCGTCATTTTGACGTCTGTCTGTCTGTTCGGTAAAAATTGTAGACAAACGGTTAAACTTAGAGAGTTGCAATTTGGCATGCTTATACAACTTTTTGATCCGCAAATAGGAAAAATACTAAAACATCTAAAAAACATATCCCCCTAAAAATATAAACAAATATGTGCTCATCGAAAAAAAAAAATATGTTTTTAAAATTCTGAGTAGGGTATCAAATAGTACGTGGATTAACGATCAAAACATAATTTTTGCAAAATAAATGATTTTAATGCGATTTTTGCTAAAATTGTGCAAAAAAATTTTTGTCCCACACCCTGTACTCCAGATGGTTTAAACTAAAACTCTGAAAAAATTCTAAGTAATGTACATTGGTGTGAACCGGAACAACAGAAATTTTTAATCATATTATGTTTTTGGAAAATAACGCGTGTTTTGTATTTTTTTGTTGACGATTTACAATTATAGTTATGTAACACAGAATAGAAGACGTATCATGGTCTAATGGTTAGCATGCTCGCTAGCTACCCAAAATTCCAGGGTTCGCTCCCGTGTAGAAGAGACAATTTTATTTTTTGTTTTTTTTTTCCATTTTTATTTTCTTTAAATTATTTTGCCAAATTCTAGCTATATTTTGGCAAATGTTGCATTTAATTTTTAAGAGCGTAAATTTAATAACCAGTTGGAATGCTGAAATTATATTTTCATTCTATGTGTCATGTATACGAAACCAAAGGGGCGGAGCATATGACAACCTTGCTATATAAAAAATTACTCCATATATTTAGAAACCTAAATAATGG
Source organism: Liopterus haemorrhoidalis (assembly GCA_963971575.1). Classification (NCBI taxonomy): domain Eukaryota; kingdom Metazoa; phylum Arthropoda; class Insecta; order Coleoptera; family Dytiscidae; genus Liopterus; species Liopterus haemorrhoidalis. The sequence continues at coordinate 93,359,620 of OZ020611.1, forward strand.
TATTAGGTATTCGAATTAAAATTAACAAAAAATATTTTAACATAAAATTTGTTTTTAAATCTCTTAGATTAACAGACGATAAATTATTTAAAAAATATCGTTCATTTTGACGTGATTACTACAAAGCAAAATTTGTCCTGCACTCTCAGCATGCTGCCTTCACTTATTATATACCTGCGAAACCCTGAATTGTGTGAAAATTCACACTTGGCATACATTTTTTCTCAACTTCTTCCAAATCGCTCGTTCATTCATACTCGACTCACAAAATGACTTCTGCAACATTTCCACTACTATACAGTAGTAAAAACTGCATAGTGGGAGATACCGTGTAGGTTGAAGATCACTAATCAAATGAAGAAGTTGCAAGAATAAAGATATTTAAGCAGTAAACTTAAAGCCGACTACCATTGTCAGCTGATACTGAACCTGTGTTCCTGTGCTCCGTAGGCAACCACCTTACCAAGGAGTCACAATCGCTTTAGTAAATTTTTGCTCCAAATTTAGTAAAAATGTGAAAAAAGTACTTAAAATTTGTTCTCTCAAGTAATTATTTCTTATTTTATAGTACTACATTTATTTCACATAAAATTATCCTCAAAAGTCTCCCGGCTGAAGAGTTTTAATTATAACAAAGAAAAGAGTATTGTATTTCCTCCTTAAAATATTTATTTGGCAGGAAATGCCAAATTATGTAATATGATACTTGTTCGCCGGCAAACGATTAAAAGATGTTATTTACAAGTTTAATAAACCGTAATAAATAAGATATGAAGTGAGTAGCAGGTGATTCTTTGTATCCATAGCAATATCCAGGTAATCCAAAAATTTAGTACATATTTTTCATCTTATCATACATTAATACTTCAGTAAAACTCACCCTATTCATCCCTACAGTCAAAATTCACTTACATCGCTCATAAATAACACTTACACATAACCACATTTCTCCACACACTACAACCGTCAGCACAAGTGTACGGACAAGTCGGAGCACTTGTCAAGTGCAACCTGCACATTTTCGGCAGGTCACTTGAACAAGACAATGAACGAACTTGTAGCTACAAACTAGCGCGGAATATTTAAAATAAAAAATGTCTATTAATTCAACCAAAAATAGTCAAATCAACCAAACCAACATGCAAAAGTACAACCAACAAATCAATCAAACAAATACAACCCAAAATAAAACTTTCGCCAATGTGGCCAGCACAAATAGTCGTAAATACCCTAACAAGAATCAGGCAATTATTATCAAACCCATAGACACCATACCAATTGAAGAATACATCTATAAAATCGGAGACATCGTAGGCGAAGAAAATATCACCCACATATGTAAGCTATCAAATAATAGATTATGTCTTTATTTGGCTACCAAAGAGCTGACAGATAAATTCATTCAAGAGCACAATACAATTGTAATTAATGACATATTAGTGGAGGTACGGCGATATGTGAATACCGCACAACGCGTCATACTCTCTAATGTATGCCCATCAATACCAGACATAATAATAGAAAATGAAATGATTAAATGTGGTATAAAAATAGTTTCCCCAATTACGCATTTGAAATTCAGTTTATCATTAAAAAAAACATACTGGCATATACTTAGCTCACGTAGACAAGTATTCATTCCACATGACATGGAAACCGAACTGCCCAGCCATATCAACATAGTATTTGAAGATACGGACTATAAAATATATCTAGCGCTGGACACCACATGTTTTGCATGCAAGCAGAAGGGGCACATAGCAAGTAGATGTCCGACTAAAGAACAAACATCAAGGATGACCCAAAACTCGAATACTGCCACAACAGACAATGACAACATTCATTCTGCAGACATCGCCAATTTATCAGAGAGTGTAAAAATTGATGATGCCTCTGTGACACGTGAAATAGTAGACACAAACGACACAGTAGTAACTAAGCAAAGTATTCTAGGAAACCCTGAAAACACAAAAATAAATGAAGGAAAAAACCAAACAGATAACGAAATCAAAACAAATGAAGAAACAAGCAAACCAACCAAACGTACAGCCCAAGCACTGAGTAGCTTAGATGACGAATGTATTAGTGAAACGCAAGAGGACACCAACTTAGAAGATACTAACAATGTAAATGAAAATAAAACAAATTCAAAAAATAAAAAGAAGCAAAAAACTAAGAAAATTAGATCCAGTAGATCTCCTAGTCCAGCAAGTGATACATCAATAACATTAGAAGAGGTGCTGGAACCAGTAAAAACCCAGATGGAATCTTACCCGGCGCTATATTCTGTATCTTTTAGTGTAGTGCACGACTTCTTACAGGAATCACAAAACTCGACAGAATATCTCGAAATCGCCGAAAAATACACAAAAGATACAAGTGGCTTACTGCTAACGCTAAAAGACGTGCAACAATATTTTCCATGCAGGTCATCAAAAAACAAAATAACGCGACTAACCAATAAATATAGAGAATTAATTAATAAACAAGTTTCACAATCGCCCAAACAAGGCCCACCCCCACAGTAATAGGAATATAAGTAAATAATAATAAAAATGTCTATGTTACAGTGGAATTTAAACGGTCTAAAATCACATTTACCTGAACTACAACAGCTTATTAGAACTGTTGAACCAATATACATATGCCTACAGGAAACACGTCTAAACGAACAACAAAACATAAATATACGGGGATACAAGGGCTTTAGAAAAGACCGTCTAAATGCTAATATAGCAAGCGGAGGCGTCACAATATTGGTCAAGAACTCCATAGTAGCAGACGAGATAAACCTAAATACGGACTTAGAAGCGATCGCGATATCCACACATATTCCCAATTTCACGAAAATTACAATATGTAACCTATACCTTCCTCCAAACTTTTCTTTCTCTTTAAATCAACTAGAATCCCTCTTACAGCAGCTTCCTTCCCCCGTCCTATTAGTAGGAGATTTAAACAGCCACAACATCTTATGGGGATCTGACAAGACTGATACCAGAGGACGAAAAATCGAAAAAATCATTGACGATAACAGAATTCTATTAAATGATTTCTCACACACACATTTTTGCTCCAGATCTGGCACATTCTCGAACATCGATTTATCAATCTGTGATGCGGCTCTAGCTCCAAGTATTACGTGGGAAACTTTACAACACATATACAGCCTCGGTCATTTCCCCATCAAGATATCCTTCCCTCAAACTTCAGTACCTAAACAATCCATTCAAAGATGGAATATAAAAAAAGCTAACTGGGAAGAGTATAAAAAGGCGTGTAAATTAAATATTATTGATATTGCCGAAAATATTAACATCAACATAACAATACGAAACCTAACCGAACACATGAGTAAAGCCGCCCAGGAAAATATAGGTTACAAGAAACAACATAGCAAGAAAAATGCGCCGTGGTGGAACACACAATGTACGGATGTAACGAAGAGATTAAAGAAAGATCTAAATAAATACAAAAGAACAAAATTACTGGAAGATCTAATTACTCTAAAGCAGAGCAGAGCAAAAGCTAGAAGAACAATACTGTGCAGCAAAAGAAAATCTTGGGAGAATTATACTAGCACTATTACAAGTTCAACAACACCAGCTGAAGTATGGAACAAAATTAGAAAAATAAAAGGAGCAAGAACTAACACCATGACCACAGCACTAATTGAAAACGGACAAGTCATAACATCGGATGAACAGATAGCTGAATGTTTTGCTAATGCCTTTCAATTCAACTCGAGCAACCAAAACTACAGTCAAGAATTTCTAGAACACAAAGTAACTGTAGAAAGCCACGATTTTATAATTGAAGACACCGAAGATGACATTAACAAACCATTCACTATAGAAGAACTACGCTCGGCAATAAATGACATGAAAGATAACAAATGCCCAGGGCCAGATGGAATAAGCACTGAACTGATCAAACAACTACCGGAAGAAACGATAAAGTACCTACTACATCTTTACAACTACATGTGGTCACAGGATATCTATCCAGAACAATGGAGGGAGGTTGTAACATTTCCCATTCTCAAACCTCATAAATCCAAAACGAACACCGACAACTACAGACCAATCTCAGCAGCAAACAACCTGAGTAAACTTTGGCAAAAAATGGTAAATAAACGATTTATGTGGTATCTGGAAAACCGTAAAATCCTCTCCCAATATCAATCAGGATTTCGAAAAGATCGATCGACAACAGACAATCTACTGTATCTGTCCAACGAAATAGAAAGAGCTTTTCAGAATAGACAAAACACGATAGCCATATTCTTTGACCTTAAGAAAGATTATGATATGACGTGGAGACGACATATTCTAGAATCCTTGAAATCTTGTGGATTAAAAGGACACATTGTTAAATATACAGAAAATTTCCTCCAAAATCGTAAATTCCGAGTGTTCGCAAATGGTTATTATTCTGAAGAGAAAACTCAAGTAAACGGAGTACCACAGGGAGAAATATATAGTGTTAGTCTTTTCCTAATCGCTATAAATAAAATTATAGATCAAATTAGAAGCCCTGTTAAAGCCAGTTTATTTGCAGATGATCTAGTTATCTTCTGCAGTGGTAAAAACCTTCTCACAATACAACACCACTTGCAACAAGCTATAAAGACGTTAACAGACTGGACAAACAAAACTGGCTTTCAATTTGCAACAACCAAAACTAAAGCAGTACATTTTGTGAGAAGACAATACAACAACTTCAATCCAAGATTAATAATAAATAATAGAGCCGTAGAATACGTTGACGAAATCAAATTCCTCGGGGTGACTTTTGACAAAAAATTGCGCTGGAAGCCTCATCTGACATACCTAAAAAAAGAATGTGCACAAAGGTTAAACATACTAAAAACCCTAAGTCACCACAAATGGGGAGCAGACAGAGAAATCCTTTTAAGAATATACAAGGCTCTTATTAGGTCAAAGCTAGAATATGGTTGTACTATATTTTATAATGCAAAACACAGCTACATAAAACAAATTGAGCCTATACAGAACGCCGCAATAAGAATTGCCACAGGTGCCCTGCGTACAACTCCAATATCCAGCTTACTGTGCGAATCTAACAATATCCCTCTAGAACATCGCAGAACTCAGCTTGTTATTAATTACATAACAAATCTGGCCTCCAGACAAGATATTCCAGCACATAAAGAAATTTTCGTGAGAGATGAAGTCCTACACGTGCATGACTACACCCCGTCACTGAACAAAATCACACAAAAACTATTAGATCACAACATCAACATCTCAAATTCCTTTCCACAATATCCCAACAAATACCCCCCCTGGATCGTTAAAAACCCCAAATATAACCTATCCTTAACCCAATATCCCAAAGAATCCACTAATCCCGAAATATATAGATCCTTGTACCGAGAAATCCAACAAGACCACAAAGAATACCACGCTATTTTCACTGACGGGTCAATAATAAACAATAAAACAGGTGCCGCTATAGTGGTTAACAACAGAATAAACAAATACCATCTACCGGATCACACAAACATATTTACCGCAGAAGCCTACGCTATACTAGAAGCTACCGAATTCATCCGATCCAACAGCCAGGGGCACACAAAATACGCAATATTCAGTGATTCTATGAGCATCATCCAAAGCCTTCAACAACTGTACCCTCGAAACCCTATCATCACCAAAATCAAAGACAACATCAACGACATAATTAATATGGGCAAAAAAATAATAATAATCTGGATCCCATCCCATGTGGGCATTGATGGTAACGAGAAAGCAGATAAGGCAGCGAAAGAAGCAACAACAGAAGAGATAGTGCAAGTGCAGATGCATCTCGTAGACACAAAGTCACAAGTGAAAAACAACATTCTTGCAAAATGGAAGGAAGAATGGAGGAACATCCAAAACAACCACCTTAGAACCATCAAAGAAGAGGCCAAATTGTGGGAATTTAGACAAAACAGAAAGGACCAAACAATATTGACAAGACTGCGACATGGACACACCTTGCTGACCCATAAGTATATTTTTGAGAAATCTGACCCCAGCACTTGTACTGACTGCCAAGTACGATTAACAGTGGATCATATCATAATCTCCTGTCCAAAATATAATGCTGAGAGAATTAAAAACAATATACCGACAACAATAAAACAAGCACTGGCTCCAACCAAGAATTCAGAAGATCAGACGCTTCAATTCCTCAGAGACATCAACATCTCCCACCTAATATAAAATCTGTTCACCTATCTCTTTACTTACACAATGTTTAAATACCCCCATTTTTGTTCTAATACTTATTACCTATAATTGTAACCAATATATGTACATGTATATAATAGTATTACCTTAAAAATGTAATTATACTCAAGTGCTAATAGCCTCGTAGCTGAAGCACTTAAATTAATAAAAAAAAATAAAAAAAACCGTAATAAAAAGTCTAAATATTATATCTGAAACAAAAACACCTGTGTTGTAGAAGAGGAGGTCCAGAGTTCAAGAACATGCGCTACCGTCATAATTTACCGAATATGTTTCATAATCCGGGTCTGATGTGATGAATAAATAATGCATTAATCAATCAAAATAAATATATGTATTAATAAAACTTTAGAAACAATAATATGTATGTAGTTTTTATAGTGTAATTATAAACGTCAACATACAATAATATGTGCACCAAACTAAATACAATAGAACACTAGGCCGCTCTAATTGGACAATATAAACAAAATTAAAGCTATGCCAATCGATATTTAAGATAAGTAATACCTTCAAAGTTGATGTAGTGTATCAATTTTGCTGCCTTGATAGAATGGGCGCCCGTAGTAATGAGCAAGAGCCCCCTCCCGTTTTATAGTCTCCACTTTTAGTCTCGTGTTTTATTCCAAACCCTTGTGCTTTTCTGTTTTCAAATTTATTTATTACAATAATAGACCACATTAGTAACTGCGCCACAAAATGGGATTCAGTGCTGCCGCCTCGCGGTTGGTTTCTTTTTATTTGAATTTAGTATATTGTTCTTTATTTAAATTGTATTTTGGAAGCATAAATTAAGTTTTCAAAGTAAGAAAATGCTTCACATTAAAACTACAAACAAGTATTTATTTATTAAAATTCTTATTTTATACATTATAATTTAATATGTAAATTTTTTTGCAGTACAATATTATTTTGCAGGTTAACAGAAAAATTTACGTTAATAATTGTTATTATGGCAAGTAACAAAGCAGTAAGTGTGTGTGCCATACCTAAATGGTTTAAAGGAAAAATATATTGTTCTTATTTTATCCATTATTGTTTTTCATTTTCATACGAAAAAATTTGCAATTAAGAATGTGGATGTAATGGTTACAATTTGGAGCAAACCAATAGACCATTATGCATTCTAAAACAAAATATTAATAATTACTAAGTTTTAATTAAATAAATACTAGAGGGTAGTCAAGAGGTAGTCAATAACCACGTTACCAGAGTCACCTACGTTACCGAGATCCGGACAAGCTGAGTAAATTACCAAAACGAGATGTGAGTGCAGATGACGGGGCTTCAGCCCGTATTCGTTCAATACCAATAACACATCAAGCCCTCAACCTTGCAACACCAATCAACGTGACATATTTAAGATTTAAAGATTGAAATCAAATAAATTGTTATAGAAACTACCGTGTTATGACCGTTCGATCGATTGAGAACCGATAAACAAATATATAGCTTTTTCACACAATTCTATGTTAATTATCAATAATGTATTTGAACTACCCGTACCAACGAAGTCAGTAGTTCTGTTATCTTCGTTTGTTATATTTGAGTACAGAAAGCGTGTATTAAGTGGTGTTCTATTACATCATTATGAATATCAAGTGCAGTAATGACGTAAAACAAGGTTTGTAGGCTTCAGATTTGGGATAATCAACTGGTGTGCCATCAAAGAACCACTAGTGTGCCAGTTTTTAGCATACCTACCGTCTTACTTATATTCGAAATTAATAGCTGATATTAATTTCGAATTACAATAAAAAATAAATCCTTTAAAATTCAAAATTACACAAAGATTAGATGTACGTTATTGATCTTTTAATTAAGTACAGTCTTTAAACACATTTTATAATTACAAAATTTCGCATTACAAAAACTGATTGTGTTTGACATATTTTACAGTTGGGGTGTGCCGACAATTGAAAAAGGTTGACAAACGCTACTCTAGACCAGAAAATACATATTGGCCATACATTTCGCGACCCTCTTACTTCTTTAATTCGATTTACATCAATTTTATTTATGATATATTTTAGAAATACGACGATTTAATAAATTCATTCAAGATAAACTTCCCATTAATCAATACATATGTAAATAGGTTTTTAAATAAAAATTCTAGTTTAATACTCGTCATAAATTTATTGTCAAATAATTAGAGAGACGTTTCGTTTGGGTATCAAATCATCTTCAGTCTAATATTGAAATCAAGTTGTAAAAAATGTGTAGGACAATATAGGACACTATCGGCCAGACTATAATTGACCGTTCCTGCCCATACCATGCATTGTAATGTGGATAAAAATTTGACATTATTTTTACAACTGGACTTCAATATTAGACTGAAGATGATTGGATACCCAATCGAAACGTCTCTCTAATTATTTGACAATAAATTTATGACGAGTATTAAACTAGAATTTTTATTTAAAAACCTACATAATTTTCGTCAAGAACATACATACATACCGTGGCACTATTCTACAACTGCAAAACAACCTTATTGCGCATGCCTTCTGTCTATTGTAGGTGTAAATTTGGGTAAGTAAATTTGCTTTTTGTAAATTTTTTTGTTAGGTAACCTTAATAGTAAATTATTTTTCCTAGTTTTATTTAGTCACAAGCAGTGATGGGTGAGTAAGTTACATAATGTAAGTTACCCCATTGTTGACGCGTAAACAATTGATGTAAAGTAAACACAAAAACTCTCGCAAAGAATGTAAATAACGTAAACAATGTAAACAATCATTTAGACATGCGCACTTGTTTTGAATTACAGAACCTAATTATCAATACATTTTTATAAATAATAAAATTTTAATGAAACGATTTTAAATGAAAAAGTAAGTATATAAAATTAGGACAAGCCAATATACATATTAATAAAAATCGAATTTGCATCATTTTACAGGTGTTACATACAAATTATAGTCTATCTCAGAAAGAGCGATAGTAATTAAATTTATTATTTGTAAAAATTTATTGTTTTTTCACACATAAGCGACACACAAAATATGAATAGTTCGAAACGAAATATTGTTAAAAAACAACCGAGTGTGCCGCACATCTTATATGGGAATACGAACTAGCGTTAAACACAATAGATCATAAAAAATTTACCCTAAAATGTTGAAGAAAAATATGGTCACAGGCATGCGTTTAATGATATGATAAATATGGTCACAGGCGTGCGTTTAATAAAATGATAAATAGTAATATAGAAATACACAAAACCAATTTAAACGTGTTTAAAATGTGCATGCCACTGGTAACTGCCTGACAAAAAGATTTATTACTATCGCTCTTTCTGAGATAGACTATAGTAAATATGAATATGAAAAATAAAAACTTTTTTCTTTAAAAAATTCAGTCTAATTTTTTTAATAACAAAATACATTAAATTTTACCTTTAAGAAAATCAGCCTATATTTTTTAACAACGAAAAGATTCATTGTAAATTTTGCATAACGCCCTATATTTTCTTTCATTTTCTTTAATTAAAACAAAATCTAGTTCTTCACAACTATTCCTTCGGTTTCTACCCACCATTTTTTAAATAAATTTTTTGGTTTGAACTGAATATACTTGTTCATTAACTCTCTATTATTCCTATTAAATAACTAAAACTAACATCATTATTTGACAGTTTACAAAGTTTACATTGTTGACAAGTTTACCAATTGTTTACAGAAGTTTACACGTAAACGTAAACAATTAAAGTTTACGTGTAAACGCCCATCACTGATCACAAGTCATTTTATTTATTTGTATTCAAAATTTTACTTGATTATTTACAGTTACTGCGGGTTTGCAGTTATTGAATAGTACCCATACTTGTTTTAAAGCTTATTTTTTAACGCTGTAATAATTAATTGCGGTGTGATTAATACATAGATAATTATTTACAGTAGTAATTTTATTTATATTTTCCACACGAGACCCACACTTTGAGAAACACTGCTTTAAAGCAATGGTGTCAAACATACGGTCCGCGGACCGGATCCAGCCAGACTGCTTCTTAACCCGTACGTAATGGCTTTCATTCCCCTCTTCCAGTGATAAGTGATTTTTGAATTTTTTTCCCGTCAATTATCCCGAGTATTTTATTCATATTTTGCCGCCAGTCACACAATACGGCCCATGAAACATAACATTAAGTATGACTCCACTGGATACCACTGGTCTGCATACATGTAAAATATATATCTACTGTATATACTTACATATAGAACCATATTTACGAAAGTATTATTGCGCCGTCTAACAGAAAAAAAAAAAAACATTAATATTATTGCAGACGGATCGACGTGATAAAAAAAAAAAGAACACGAATCGAAGCGACGACAAATAAAAGGTAAACCGACAAAGCTAAGCGCCTTTTTTCCTTGGCGCCCCTAGGCAACTGCCTAAGTTTGCTTGTGCGTAAATCCGGCTTTGCCTACTATACATATACATATGTACATATGTATGTGATTCCATATTGTAAAGTCTGTTCCAAACGGTTAGGCGGAACTAAATTTTACAATCTAGTTACTTTCATCGTACTTAAATCGTGCTTTTCGGCCGTTTTGTTTAAGCTTTGTAAATCATACTTACAATAAACATTTTTTGGTTAAGGTTAATATTTTTAAATGTCATTTTCTTTATATTTATATTTTTTGTGTCATTCTTAATACAAATTTCCCATTTATTTATTTTTTTTTGTCATTAAAATATGTAAAAAAAAATAATTTAATTTTGACATATGTCATTCGTTTCCATGGTTTCATTGTTGGAATTTTAAATTTTGACATTCCAACGTGAAAAATGAAATAATCCAAGCAAGGTCCCTTCTCGTGACAACCTAAAAGAACGAAATTCCCGTTTAGTTCCGCCTAACCGTTTGGAACAGACTGTACATAGAATCACATACATAACAATGACTTGCATTATAAAATTAACAAATATTTTTGCAACTACCTTTCCAATCGCTCCAAATTCAGTCTCCATGGAATCCAAACACCAAAGTTCACACTATGACACACTTTTTCAAGTACTATCTGCACTTTTATCGCATAAAAATTACTAAAAACACCAGAAACAAATGCATACTTATAAAAATCACACGTGTCACTACAATACAAGATGGCTAACTCTGATAATGCTCATTAAGGAATATAGTCATTAAAAATTAGTAAATAAGGGACAGAATTGTTTAAACTAATTATAAATGAGACAAACACATGCAGTGAATTAACACATACAGTGTTAGCTGCTTTCCTTTTACAAGTTAAAATGCTTGGCTAAGCTAAGAAGTTCGTCAAATGTCTTAGCAAGGGAAAGGGGGCAGGAAAAAACTTAGGTCATCTTAGCCAATGTCTTATAAATGGAACGCTCTTACAACTTAGATTAACTTAGCTTAGGTTAGATTTCTTAAGTAAAGTGGTAAAAGGAAAGCGCCTAATATTCTTTCAATAATACACAGGTGGGTGAAGTTGTATTACGCAATGCACAACTTTATTTATATATTTAGAATAGCAACTGTTTATCAAATAAAGACCTTAGATATTCGATTATCTATGAAATATATAAATGGAATAACCATGTCACACAAATGTGATTTGGATGTAAAATAAAGGCTCAAATAATAAATAAATTAAATAAGAAGGTTGCGAATTTTAAAAAACAGATCATATAAACAGTTAAACAAATTAATACTTATGCAATATTTATCTAAATACAACCCTTAATACTAGTAGCTAACAGCGCTCCCTTTTGTGAAAAATTCCAGGCTATCTGTTAAGAAAAAAAGTGAATTTAGTATATTTCTGGAAATACTTTGTACCATTGGTGTCCGACATGTACCCGACACCTTGCGGAGCAGCCCGATACAAATTTTCAAATGGCCAACACATGTTTGCACCATCCCGTCCTCGAGTAATTTTCGGAATTTCTGTCCCTCGTCCCCTCGTCTTCAAGTGATTTTTAAATATCTGGCCCCTGGTCCAACGTAATCCGGCCCGCGAAATATATTGTCACGTGGGTGGTTTGATTGGCCACTCCTGGTTTCAACAATACAATTTATTAAAATATATGTCGCATTTACAATGTTTTACTGTTGTCAATATAATTGTATGAATCTGCCCTGAGTTGGGGAAGTCCTCGGTCCACCCCATTATGGCCAGGATCGGCTTGGACCTATCTCCGAGACGGGGGCTACCCATCAGGGAGTAAAGGAGCCTGGAGAAGCCTTGTCCCACTGACATGAAAAAAATATGTTTTTTTCATTCGATCTTCAGTATCAATCTAGTACAGTACAATGTGTTTTTGATGTACCTAATATTATATAATTTATTTGTTCATTTTATATTGTGACTAGTTTCCTATTTTATATTTTTTACATTTTTATATTTATTTATTTTTTATCAATTTAACTATTTTTACAACATGCACTCTTTTTATGTATTTTAATACTCTTATCAGCTCCGACGAAGAATAAAACTTATTCGAAACTTGTCAGCTGATTTGATTGGTTTTCATTACTGTCCGCAACCCGTACAACTTCCTTCTTCATATTTATCAACGGACACGACTATTACACGTCTAGAAAATGTCTATAAAAATATTTTTTGTTAAAAATGTCCTAAACTAGATATTATTTTTGGAAGAAATCTGTATTAACTCAAAAAGAGTTTCTAGGCAAGGCTTTAATCTGGGCAGAGCATATCTTCAGTAGGGTTCTACTGGGGACAATATACTCTATACTCTTATATGGAGCGCCAATCTGGTGCGGTAGTGATCTGAATGTTCAATGGAAGATATCAGTAATATCTGAGTTTATAAAGTTTAGCTACGATGTCTAGCGGTTCATTGAATAAGAAGCACTGGTGTTAAAGACTTTAAAGCCTCGTTTATAATATGCTAGGGATACATAGCATAAAAAATACACTACTCTATTTGTTCTGTTTATTACAAACAGAAGTTTTGAAACATTATACCCTTTGTTCCATCCTTATGCATAATGTTATGGGTTTATTATAAAATAGGCTTAACTCTAAAATTAAGTTAAAATGATACACCAGAAAATCGAAAATGGAATTCAAGTTGCAAATTCATCTTCATTAGCACTCAGCTTTTCTTAACTTCTTACTCTTCTCAGCAAAACTTCTTTTTAGAAACACCAAGATCAAACACCAGCGTTTGGTTCCAAAGAGAAGGTTCCAAACTATGGTAATATTGTGGAACCTTATCCTTGGTAGAGCCTGGACTTTAACAAAGCGAAATTGACAACATCTTAGTGATCGAAAACAATATAATACGACATCCAAATTAGTTTAATCCAAATTAATAGTTTATGACAGCTTTTGTCGATTTTTTTAAATCTACGGAGTTCTGTAATGATATATGTATCTAATATAAATTTCCATGACTTCCATTATTTTCAAATATATTTTGAAAGTACTTACACATGATCGTTAATTAAAATTTTAACAGTCAGATATTTATTTCCATTAATAAAAACTTATGTATTTATTTTTGTCATGCATATATCCAGAAAAAATTGATAAAACGTAAAAGCAACATCGTAGTACTACAATAATTCAAAGCATCGTTAAATATTTTTCCTGATCAAAGCAACATTTTTGCTGATTACGTCAATATTTTTACTGATTAAGACAGTATTTTTACTAATATAATCCGTCTCAATTTGTAATACGAAACTAGATCTGGTTACTTTGCTGAATGTTGTGGTGTAAACAGACTTTGGCGATCCGTGTGAACCAATACTATGATAATATTATAAATGTATTGTCAATATACAACATAAAAAATTAACTTTTCCTGTTAGTTACGTATTACAAAATGAGACAGATAATAATATTAACATATATTTTTTAGCAAACTTTGCAAAATATTTAATTCCTATTGATCGAAATTTATTAACTGATTAAATATATTTATTACTTTGAAAATGTATGATTTTTTACTACACTAATGCCGGTAATAGTTTTACAATAAAGTACTAATTTTACTCACAATTTCATGTTGAACTGATTAGTTACTCCAACAGTAATAGCAATATCACACGCACAGTAGCAAAGAGCACAAGGTCTGTGCATCCGAAATCTATAGACTTGCAAGACGGACTGAAGGATAAAATTACGCGTTCTCCGTTTGCAGATAAAATCCCAGACAACTTACAGCTTTACGCGTGTGGGCATTATTGCTTTTGTGATTGGCGATTCTGATCATCTAATCAGAATCGCAGTTTATTGTTAGAACCAATATAACCGAAATTAAACGCTCAGATATAAGAAGTATGAGGACATACACGACAGATCTCAGCGGAAGGCCCTGCTAGGGGTAGCGTCGGAATTCCGCACGGTGTTGACGGTGGCCCTGCAGGTGCTGACCGATAACCTGCCATTGCGGATACTGTCGGAGGAAAATCGGGGCGTTTTCGAGGCAGGCGGAGGGAGAGATGCGCGAAACGTAGCCAAGGCACGAGCTATGGAGAAATGGAAAGGGGAATGGGACAGGAACATGGACAAGGGCCAATGGACCAAAAGACTAATACCGGATTTAACAGAATGGTTGGCGTGTAACCGAACTTTGAGTACCAAATGACGCAGACGTTGACAGCGCACGGGTGCTTCAAGGAATACACAAAGAGGATTGGAAAGGAGTTGGACGACATCTGCACGTATTGCGGCGCCGTAGATACAGCGGAACATACATTGTTCGAATGTGGCAGATGGGACATAGCCAGTACGCGAGTAAATTCCACCCTATGCGTCGTACTTACCCCGGACAACGTGGTGGGAGAAATGATGCGGTCCAAGAAAAACTGGGAAAGAGTTGAAAAAAAAAAAACTGTGCAATGAGAGAGAGAAAAAAAAAAAGGTAGAACATATCTAAATTTGATTATTGTAGTTATGGGAGTATTTTATCATAATTACACTTTACTTGGTAAAAACTAAAATAACTTAATTGAAATTTCAACATTTAATGATTTATTTTCGAACGTCCTGTAAATTTACCTATTTTTTGACTTATTGCAGCTTTCTACGGGATGTGCGATATGATGTTTTACAAATTATTTTTTGAAATCGTATAGATTTTAAAATATTGACCGATTATTCCAAATTGGGATGTTAAATGTTCAGTAGGAATGTTTGAAAATTATTCGTGAAACGGAAGGTAGGACGGAAACGACCAATACATCTAGTAATGTAACGAAAGTAAACACGTTTGTTCGGTATGTTAGAAATTACCAGCTACGTTATTAACATACCTGTGCGACATTATACAACAAGTTAATTATTACGCTTATTTTCTCACTTCACTTGCTTATTGCAATTTATAATATCAACACTACGGACAATACCACTTATCTGACAAATTTAAAGATTTGGAAAATACGTTAATCTGAATGTTTCTGTAAGCCTGTGACCAGAAGCGCTAAAATATTTATTTCTTGCTGTTGGACTGCTAGGAAGAGTGTGGACGTGGGTTCAACTCCTGTCTATGTCAAATAATTTGTGTAAAAATATTCATACAAATTGCAAGCTCTGCTTAGCCGTTCGTAACCGGTTATAAACTCTAGCCTTTCTGTGTACGCTGAAAAATGGACGTAATACTGACTATATTTCTCCTGAATATACACGGACTGAAAATATAGTCACAAATCTTAGAAATAGGAGGCCTCGGCACACCTCGGGTTGCCGAGCCAGTGATGATAGTAGTGATCTGAATGTTCACTTAGTAAGATATCAGTAATACCTGAGTTTTTAAAGTTTAGCTACGATGTCTAGCGGTTCATTGGTTAAGAAGCACTGGTCTTAAAGACTAAAGTCTCGTTTATAATAGATATGCTAGGGATACATAGCATAAAAAATACACTACTCTATTTGTTTTGTTTATTATACACCAAAAAATCGAAAATGGAATTCAAGTTGCAAATTCATCTTCATTAGCACTCAGCTTTTCTTAACTTCTTACTCTTCACAGCAAAACTTCTTTCTAGAAACACCAAGATCAAACACTAGCGTTTGGTTCCAAATAGAAGGTTCCAAACTATGTTAATATTTTGGAACCTTATTCTTGGTAAAGCCTGGACTTTATAATATGCTAGGGATACATAGCATAAAAAATACACTACTCTATTTGTTCTGTTTATTACAAACAGAAGTTTTGAAACATCATACCCTTTGTTCCATCCTTATGCATAATATTATGGGTTTATTATAAAATAGGCTTAACTCTAAAATTAAGTTAAAATGATTCACCAGAAAATCGAAAATGGAATTCAAGTTGCAAATTCATCTTCATTAGCACTCAGCTTTTCTTAACTTCTTACTCTTCTCAGCAAAACTTCTGTTTAGAAACACCAAGATCAAACACCAGCGTTTGGTTCCAAAGAGAAGGTTCCAAACTATGGTAATATTGTGGAACCTTATCCTTGGTAGAGCCTGGACTTTAACAAAGCGAAATTGACAATATCTTAGTGATCGAAAACAATATAATACGAAATCCAAATTGGTTGTTCCATATTAATGGTTTATGACAGCCTTTATTAAATTTTTGAAACCTACGGAGTTCTGTAATGATATCTTCTTCTTTTACTTCTTTGGGCACTATCAGTCAGGTTGACTTTTAGCCTCACTAACATAAACCCTCCATCTCGATCTATAAATTGTCAAGGCTTGCCAAGTATCCTGTATACCAATACTTGTCAGATCGTCGGTTAGCAGATCTCTCCATTTCTTGCGCGTTCTTCCCACTGGTTGACGAGTATTCAATCTTCCTTCCCATATCTTCCTAACCATTCTGTCCTCACTCATCCTCATAACGTGTCCTATCCACTGTAATCGTCTGCCTCTGAGTTCATGGGTGATACTTGGCCTTGAGTACAGTTCTCGGATATCTTTGTTCTTACGGATTCTCCATTCCCCATTAATTTGAATGGGACCAAAGATTCTGCGTAATATTTTATTTTCGAGAACTATGAGGTGTTGTCGATCTCGCTTTGTTAAGGACCATGTTTCGAAGACATACATAAGTACGGGACGTACTATAACTTGGAATAACCTGATCTTGGGACTCCTCGACAAGAGTTTCGTTTTGAACAGGGGACCAAGTGCAAAATACGATGCATTAGCAGCTTTAATTATATTCGTAATTTTCTGCTGCATCATATTCACCTGATTTATCATGGTGCCCAGGTATTTGACAGTAGAAACTCTCTCAAAAGTGTTGTCATTAATTTTTAAGTCGGTCGTGTTCCCATGACTGCGTCTACTAACAATGAGATAATTTATTTTTTCATTACTGATGATGAGTCCTACTTTACGAGCTTCAACATCAGTAAGGTTAGTAAAGTATATTACGTCTTCAACCTTATTTGAAATAATATCCAGTCTGCATAACCTAAAATCTTGTAGTACCCATTGAGCTCTTTAATGATATATATAATATAAATTTCCATGGCTTCCATTATTTTCAAATATATTTTGCCGACCGGCGTAGCGTAGTGGTAACACATCTGATCTGCGTTGCGGAGGTCTCGGGTTCGAATCCCGTTTAGGCATGGAAATTTTCTCAAACATAAATTGTCCTGGCAATTATATATATATATATATATATATATATATATATATATATATATATATATATATATATATATATATATATATATATATATATTAGGAGAGAATTCCCAATAAATTCTCCTAATATTATTGTGCAACGGGATAAATATTAACCTCTATATATATATATATATATATTGTGAAAGTACTTACACATGATCGTTAATTAAAATTTTACCAGTCAGACTTTTTTTTCCATTAATAAAAACATATGTGTTTATTTCTATCATGCATGTATCCAGTAAAAATTAATAAAACGTAAAAGCAATCATAGTACTACAATAATTCAAAGCATCCTTAAAATTTATCCTGATCATATCAATATTTTTACTGATTACGTCAATATTTTTACTGATTAATACAGTATGTTTACTGATAATATTAACATATATATTTTAGCAAATTATACTTTGCAAAATATTTAATTCCTATTGACCGAAATTAATTAACTGATTAAACATATTTATTACTTTGAAAATGTATGACTTTTACTGCGCTAATGCCGGTAATAGCTTTACAATCAGGTACTAATGTTACTTATAATTTCATATTGAACTGATTAGTTACTCCAACAGTAATAGCAATACCACACGCACAGCAGCAAATAAAACAAGGTCTGTGCATCCAAAACTTACGGACTTGCAAGATGGACTGAAGGATAAAATTACACGTTCTCCATTCACAGATAAAATCCCAGATAACTTACAGCTCTATGCGTGTGGGAATTATTGCTTTTGTGATTGGCGATTCTGATACATCTAATCAGTATCGCAATTTATTGTTGGAACTAACATAGTTGTAATTAAATTATTAAGAGAATTCTGTAAATCAGTCAAACAGAAAATATTTAAACTTAAAACAACCTTACTAACGTTAATTTATTTTCAGACATACCACTTTATAAGTGGGAGGTATCAATTTGTAATATTTGCTTCTTTGGAGTAGCGCCTCCTGCCACTTCGTTGTCACCTAACGTCCTTTCCCTTCCAGCGCACCCTTGAATCCTCTAGCGCCCCTAGGGGACCAGGACCCCACTTTGGGACAACATGACTGAATCAGACTAATAACTATTATCTCTATGAAACTTATAAGTTATTCTTAAAACTACTGAGTCCAGGAGAACACAGTAACTTGTCCCATAAATTGAAAATTCTGTTAGTTAGAAAGCTAGCCCGTCCATTTTTTGTAACTGCCTCATATTTGAGTTTAAATCCATGGCCGCACAATCGAGAGTCACTGAAGAAGTTGAATAAACTATATACATTGCACTTAAAATCGCCCCCACACTAGCCGAAAATTTGTTATTAAATCACCACGTAGTCGCCGCTGTTCTAGTATAGTGAGATTAAGTACAGTCTCTTTCGTACGGCATATTTCTTAATTTACGACAGAGTTGGTGACAAGGTGTTGAAGAATATCCATTAGGTTAATATCTCTGCGTCCACAGACAGACCACATGGGATAGCGAACTTCAAGTGCAACCGAACGTAGACCACGAATAGTATATGAATGATCTGGTGACGGATCGCAAAATGATTTCGATATTAAAAATATCATAAAATTAGCCATCTTGATGGTTTTAGCCACTTGATTGGACCACTACACTTTGGCTGCAACTACTACTCCCAAGTCAGTTTCCTCAGCAACTTCCTTTATCGCTACGCCCTTCATTATATATTGACGTCTTGAACATTGTATATTTTGTCCATTTAATAACGGTGATGATGTCACTCTGGATGGCGAGATAGTTCTTTAATGAATTTCCGAAGTATGTGGTGTCATCAGAAAACATACAAGTTTTGCCACACTGAGCAAAATTTAGTTAATTATAGTTAGTTGGAAGCAAGAGTTATCTACTAAAAATATAGTTTGGTGACCAATGTCAAATTAGTTATGGTTTTGTATATTTTGGGCATCTTAAATTGGATAAAACCTTTACACTATAATCACTCCACACCTCCCCTGACCAAATATTGCGTTGCACACTTTAATAATAATAATCTCTTTTTTTAACATATTACAGAAGTATAAATTGGTACATTTATAAAGTAGATACAATAATAGATATAAATAAAGAGATTAAACCCCAAATAAAAAAAAAATAATAATAATAAATTTGAAAAATAAGTGTTTTTGGATAAAGATTTGCATTTTACATTTTTCTATATTTCAATTTGAGTTCTTCACATTTCTTTTGATAATAATTCTTTCATCAGAGCTGTGAAGGGTCATACCGAAGTATTTTGCTTTATTGAATAAGGGATAGTTGAGTCATTTATGGTTATGGGAGCTTGCAGTTCTATTTTATTGTTAGTGAGGTATATTTGCACTAATTTATTTTGATTAAGTTTTATTTTCCACTTGTTGGTCCGATGGCTGATGTTGTTTACGGCTTCTGGTAGTTTATGTGTAGCTTTCACTTCACTGATTCCCACCGCTAATATTGCAGCGTCATCTGCGAAGGTTGCTACTGTTGTTCCAATAGTTTGGACAATATATACACATTGATAGAAGATACAATATAGGTCAAAGCACAATGTCTTACATTACTAGAAAAGGAGAATGGGGCGGAAGAGAGTAGAGGGTGAGAGAGAAGAGGGAGAGAGAGAGAGAAGAGGGAGAGAGAGAAGAGGGAGAGAGGGCAGAAAGAGAGAGAAAGAAGAGGGAGAGAAGAAAGAGTGTTGAGATTTCATTATTTCTACTAATAAAGATTAAGGTGAGAGAGGGAGAGACAGCAGAAAGAGAGAGAAGAAAGAGTGTTGAGATTTCATTATTTCAACTAATAAAGATTAAGATTACAAGTAATTAAAGTCATGTCATCAAAACCAAAATATATAGGGCACATATTATTCCAATATACAAACATAATATACAAACATAATTGGGTGACATCATGGCGTCAGAGAGAGAGGAGAGAGAGGAGAGAGAGGAGAGAGAGGAGAGAGAGGAGAGAGAGGAGAGAGAGAGAGAGAGGAGAGAGAGGAGAGA